>OY997274.1:353728543-354928543 GCA_963921465.1 Triticum timopheevii
TAGAATTCTCCGATCTGCCCAATGGACCATGTCATGAGCTATCAGGAGACGACACTTGGTACAAGGTCTGACCAATCGCGGGAAGTGCTTCACGAGGGTCTTCAAGGAAGCTGTGCTTGTGTGCCACTGGTCCATTGCACAGAGATAATCCTGACTTCAAGCTACTACGCCACATCCCATACCTCGATCGCTGCTGCCCTCGTCAGCAGAAGGATGGGGACTGAATGACTACTCCACATGCATGTGTTACATCAAGGTCTTCGTTGGGATGGGATCATTCACTATAGCTACACGACAGTTCACTTGCTCCATATGTTGCTACAGGAGTAGTAGCTCATCATTTCCCGCCCTATATGAAGGAGGGAATAGGAAAGTATCCATGGTGCAATACACTACACCGGGAGGTCATCATCATCACACGTATGAGTGTCCCATGAGTGGCCATGGTGTGACGGTACCAACCTACTCTATGTAATATTCACCCAATGAGAGCCTCGCATGGGTCCTCGGGAGGCTGTATAAATAGGGTGAGGTTGTAGCTTCGCTAGGCTGGATTCCTTCGCAACACAAGTGACACATTGTAGCCAACTATCATATGAAAAGATCGTTGATGATGCTCATTACGGCGCCCGTCCTTTTTGCGTGTAGTATGATAGTGTTAGAAATTTGTGTAAAAATATGGACTTATTTCTTTTCAAATGTGAGTGTAGAATGCAAGTTCATTCATTTCCACTCATCAGGTTGTGTGTCTTATTAATAAATACTTTAGAAGACATGCATGGTAATATTTGTAATAAAATATGAACCGTACAAAACTAATGTACATTGTGCAGATTTCTAAATCCAGCACTTCATGTATCTAAATGATCGGTGTCCTGACTGGTATCAGGCGGAATTGAATCTTGAAAACCACTATATATGAAGGAAATAATTTACAGAGCCAACTATCATGGTTCGACTCAAGCTATTATAAAACAGAAAAATAAATCACAAATCAAACTTACAACCAATTAGCATACATCCTTCCCCAACTCATAGAACTAAACGTTAAGAAGCAACATGTCATCTTAAACCGGCTAGATATACAACTAAATGCTTCATTTTTTTGAAAGAACAACTACATGCTTCATCACCACCTCAATCATGCATCAGTGCTAACTCAGTCAGTCACAAGCCCAAGGCCATGCTAAACACACATCGATGGGTTCAGCCTCAAGTTGATCTTGCGTAGACTAGCAAGGGTCTCTTCCAAATCTTGAATGAGAGTTGATCTGTCTTTGGTCTTGACCACCATGTCATCCATGTAAGCTTCAACATTCCTATGCAGCTGGGACTCGAAACCAATTTGCACCGCTCTTGCAAAAGTGGATCCAGCTCTTTTTAACCCAAAGGGCATCCGTACAAAATAATACTTGTCGCAAGGAGTTATGAACGTGCTCTTCTCCTAATCTTCCTTTGACATGAAAATCTGGTGGTATCCGGAGTACGCATCCAAGAAGGAAACTAGGTCGAATCCAGAGGTGGAATCCACAAATCTGATCTATGCGCGGCAAGGGGAATGGTCCTTCGGGCACACTTTATTCATATCTGTAAAAATCTATGCAAAGCCTCCGTTTCACATTTTCCTTGCGCACTACCACTGGATTTGCCAACCAAGTTGGATGCAATACTCCTCTGATCAAACCAACAGCTTCGAGTTTCTTGATCTTTTCGGCAATAAACTGTTGCCGCTCCAAAGCTCGCTTCCTGACCTTCTGCTTGAAGGGGCGGGCATGTGGGCAGACTGCAAGGTGGTGCTCGATTACCTCCCTGGGAACACCGGGGATGTCAGATGGTTGCCAGGCAAACACATCGACATTCGCCCGCAGGAAGGTAACAAGCATACTTTCGGATTTGTCATCGAGGGTGGAGCTAATAGTATTGTACCATCAGTACCAACCAGCCTTGCCGGACCTTCTTCACAGCTTGTGCAATAACCTTTGATCTCTTGCTATTGGAACTCTCTGGCAAGTCATCAACAAGCACGGCGCACTCCATGAAGGCGCTCTTCCCGGATTCCTTACCTATCTCCTTGCTAGCTTTCTTCCCTTTCTTGGTTTCCTTGGCAAGAGCAGTAGCTTCCGCGGCCTCCGCGGTGATTGCTTCCCGCTACATCTAGTCGACGCATATGATTGCGTCCTTCTTGTCCGATGGAATGGAAATGACACCCATCAGCCCTGGCATCTCCAGAGTGTTTTAGGCATAGTGAGATGCCGCGATGAATTTTGCTAGTGCAGTGCGGCCAAGGATTCCATTGTATAGCAGGGGGAGGTCAACCACATCAAACATGATCTTCTCAATTCGATAGTTTAGCTCCCCTCTGAACATAACCGACATAGTGATCTTTCCCTTAGGACGACTCCTGTCGGAATTGATCCCTTGGAAAGTACTAGTAGTCTTGAGTCCTTCATCTGCTATCTGGAGTTTATTGATGACCCTGGGAGAAATCAGATTCAACCTGACCCCAACATCAACAAACATCTTTGTGACCTTGAGGTTGTGGATCATTGGTGGTACTAACAACGGCAAACACCCTACTGCCGTGGTGCGGTCAGGGTGATCCTGTTCATCAAAGATGATGGGCATGCGACATCATATGAGTGGCTTCTGAGAATCTGTCGCTCGCTCCACGTCACTGACCTCATGCACCCACTATTTAAGCTGGCGGTCAGAGGACTGCAAAAATGCACCTCCGTCAATGCATAGGGCGTTAGTGGCCTTCTAGAACTCTTGCTCAGTGGTTTCATCTTCATCTCCTTCATCACTCCCGTCATCAAATTCCTTCTCGTATCCCGTCATCCCACTCCAGGGCGACCACCTCAGCCGCCTTGGCCCTTCCCGCCAGCGCCATCTTGATCTCTCTCTTTGTCATGCTTCTTGTATTCAGCCTTCTGCTTCTTGACGAGTTGTTCAACCAGATGACACTCTTCAAGATCTTGGCCCTTGGTCCGATGGATCTTGCACTATGGCCCGTCAGCCTTCCCTGCCTTTTCGACAACCGCGGCTTCCCGGCAATCGGTGCACATGGCGAACTTATTATCGGCACTAGGAGTGCTCAATCCTTCAATAGCCATTACTGCTTTATCTTTGCACTTTTTGTTACCTTTCTTGTTCTTCTTCTTCTGATTGGTGTCGTCGTCATCCTCTGGGTCAACATCGATGCCATTTTCTTTGCCGGGGAGTTGCCTCCCCTCCTCCGTTCGGGCACACTTATCTGCCAGAGTGTATAACTCATTCATAGTCTTGAGCAATTGGACATTCCTATAGGAACGTATCCTGCGGTTGCGCACGTTGGACTGGAACACAACTATCACAGCTGTCGGTTGTATATCTGGGATGTTCATGTGCACCCGGATGAATCTCTACATGTACTTCCGCAAACTCTCTCCTTCCTTCTGAGGGGGGAGCTGCAAGTCGCTGGACCATCATGGTTCTTGGTGGTCGCCCGTGAAGGTGCCAACAAATTCATGGCACAGGTCAGCTTAGGTTGAGATGGAGTTCTCCGGCAGGTGCACCAGCCACGACCTCATGTTTGGCTTGAGTGCCAAAGGGAAATAGTTGACCAACACCTTCTCGTCTGTTCCTCAGGCAGCTTGAACAACGATGGTGTAGATGCTCAAGAACTCTACCTGGTTCATCCTTCCATCATACTTTTCTGGTATCTTTGGCTTGAATGTATGGGCAGATGGCCAACGTACTTGCCACAGCTCAAGAGTGAAGGCGGGGCAGCCAACTTCGAATGGAAGGTATCTGTCTCCACTGGGCATGGGCTCGTCGACGTCGGGGCCATTGCGCCTATCGGACTAGCGGCGGGTTTCGTGGCATCGCTCGATGGTTATGCGCATCCACCCTCCGCCTGTCCTCCAGGACTCATCGCTAATCTCAACGTGCCTGAGGATGGTATGAAGCCATCGATACGTCATCGGGTTCTTGATCATTCGGCTCTGGCTGTTGCCCCTGTGCTAGCTGCCGCGGAGGGGACTGCATCATGGGGGTGCCCCTTTGGTATGGCCAGCGGCTCGGGTCATTGTCGCCTCCTGCGGAAGCCATGGCGGGCCTAGTCGCTGTGATCCTCCCGCCTCGGCGAAACCAATCAACCTCTAAATGGTTGCTCTCCATTCATCCATTTGATCGGCCGCCGACGGGAATCTGAATAATAGTTGGGCCCGCGCCTTGGCCTCCAAAGCGGTGCTCTGCATGGACGACGACGCAGATCGTGACGTCGCCCGGCTTCTGATGGTGTTAGTAGTGATGGCACCATGCTCTTCTCGTCGTGAGCCGCTCGCCAATGTGGCGTGGCGACGAGGTGGACATGCTCGAGGATTGGCGACCCCATCCAGCGCATTGTCTTGGCTAGCTTGTTCTGGGGGTGGGGCATACCCTGTGGCCACACCCGCAGTGGAAGCGGCCAGAGCATCATGGTTCGCTACAGAGCGAGCACCATAGCTGCTGTTGCGCCCTTCAGCGAGGCGGAGAGGCACACATGGGATGATCTCTCCACCCGTACCTTGTGTAGCGCGGCCGCTGGATGCTGTTGATGCTATCCTCCTCCTGACACCTCCATCTCCCATTTCAGCCATAGGGGGAATGGTGGCGACGCCGCCCGCGCCAGCCACTTCCCCTGCGGCATCCATGTTCCTGTGCGCCCCCGTAGCCCCTATGACATCGGCGGTCGCATGCAGAGGGCCCTTCGAGG
The DNA here is from genome assembly GCA_963921465.1 of Triticum timopheevii. Classification (NCBI taxonomy): domain Eukaryota; kingdom Viridiplantae; phylum Streptophyta; class Magnoliopsida; order Poales; family Poaceae; genus Triticum; species Triticum timopheevii. The sequence continues at coordinate 353,733,279 of OY997274.1, forward strand.
TGAATGGATGAGCCGTGGCGCCGGGCTTTTTCTTGGGGGCCATGGATGACGAAGCCGTTGATGGAGAAAATGATGATAAAAATGATGTGCTTCTTACACCCTCGGGTTTGCGCAAACACCTCCCCCTACCTGGCGCGCCAAAGATGTGGTGGCATCACAGGGCCACCTATGGGACCATCGGCCCCTTGTGGTTCGACAAGAGGGAAGAGCACATTGCACAAAGAGCGGAGAGCATAGAGCAACACGACAACGGTGATACGGGTAGTTTTTAACCAGGTTCGGGCCGCCGCGAGGCGTGAAACCATGCTCCTGCTTTGGTGAATTGATGGAAGGACCATGGTGGAGACGCAACACTCCAGACCAGCAAGGTCGCCTTGTACCGAGAGCAGCTACGTGCGTATGAGTATACAGGGGTCGGAATCCTTTCTAAGGTTTCCAAGGCCCTCCTTTTATAGGTCAAGGGGTCACCACAATGGCAAATCAATCATTATGCACTGATTAGATAGCCACAGTGCTTCATACCTAACTCTACAGACAGGACAGAGCGCATTAAATGCACCACTTAGTGTCACATCATGGTGTTGCCTGTCAAGCCTTGTCGCGCCATGCAGCCACCTCCTCGCCTGTCTGTGTGACACGTCTCTGGGATGGGTGTCATTTAGGGATGATCTCTTTCAGAAATGGATGCCACGTACCAAATAACAGCCACCAAATCTCTCGGGGGCTCGACACCGCATCGATAAGTGACTGGCATTGCTGTGAGGTGGAGCGGTGGAGCCTTGGTGGGGTAAGCCGCCCTCATCGTCCCCGAAAAGCCTGTCGGGGGAGTTTTGAGATTTGCCTTTGGAGTAACCTCGACCCCGCCTGGCTCGCCTGCCTGGCAAGGGACGTTTTTCCTTAGTGATATCTTGCTTTCTTGGTTGGTATTGGTCTTCTTCATCCGCTCTTTGATTTCTCAATGAGCTATCTCTTTAGCTTGGCCTTGTCTTGGATGTTGCAACTTGGCCCTTGAGCCTGTGTACAGTCCGGGAAACACACGCCTGGGGTTTGTTGCACCGACAGTGTGGATGGGAGTGAGTCTTGATATTTGATACAAAGGTTTGCTCTAGAAGCTAAAATAATTTTGTGGCCTTTGAATTCTTTAGTTTATACAACTAAGACTTGTAGTGCGATAGTTTTAAAAATGTAATGACATTAACCAAGTATAACTTTGCATGGGACAAAGTCTTTCAAGACTTGGGAGTTGAGAAAATGTAGGGAAGTGATCTTTAAACATGCTCAACCCATGTTGTTAATTTTGATAGACTAGATAACACTTGTGGATTAAATTGTCTAGAGGAACTTAGTTGAAAGGTGGGTGAGATTATGCCAAAAATATGTTTTGTATATCTCAACATGGTGTTACAGCCTCCGATTTGTACCATGGCCTTTGCTACTATATGTGTGTTTATGCGTGTAGCTTCGTCACGCTTCTTGATGCTATGTTGAGGACTCTGGTGGCCAATGAAGGATTCACTACAAGCGATAGCTCGGATTTCAGCTATGAGTTTATTACCGTATGTAGTGGCAACAATACAAACGAAAATTATTCGGCTTTCTCTTGAATGGATGTGTATGTGGTAAATAAGGGGACTAATCAAAAGAGCTCGAAAGGGGCATTATTGCTAAAGGTACATAGTTCGCAAACATTAAGCCACAGCGAAAACATATGCATGATCACTTATTTGGCATAATCTCCTTCACGTGACAATCAAAGTTCCAGCAAACAGTGATTGAAACAAAGGGTTTACGAGCCTAGAGAAGGAAACAATTATGGGTGTGTTCAAGAGCACTTGAGCATCATGTTTTACTACATGCTTTCTACTCCCTAACTTATGTTGTCTTGGCTCTATCTTAAGAAACTCTTTCATGCATTCCCGGCAAGCAAGTGTTCTCTAGGTTAAATGAAATGAAGTGTTGCAAAGTTATTTTATCAAGTAGATCGGGAACTTTGTGTTTATTATCTTTATTCCAGTAACACTTGCACTATAACCATGCCACCATTATATATATGATAACTTTTCAGGTCAACGAGCGGAGGGCTATCTAGGCATACTGATCGTAAGTGAACCAAATGCTGAGGTGTTGTGAGGCCTCAAAACGAGAACTTTTGAAAGGCTGCGCAAGTGTGGTAGGCGCTAGATTGATGAATTTGAAGAAGTTCTTTTATCTTCTCTCTTTATTTTGAAATAATTAGAAAATAATTTTGAAAACAGTTTGATCCAATTTTCCAATTTTTGATAAATCAAAAAATGGACTTTTTGTGAAACCTCCAACTCTCTCAGATTGGTCCTTGAGTTGCTTAAGGTGTCTTGGATCAAAATGCAACTAAAACAAATGCAATAAAATGCATAAATCATGGATGCATATGAATGATCTATAAATAACATCAAATTTGAAAATTGGGATGTTACAAACCTACCCCCCTAAGATGAATCTCCCCCTCGAGATTCGGGTTGGTCAGCAAAAAGGTGTGGGTGGTCCTTGCAGAGGTCTTCTTGGTGCTCCCAGGTGGCTTCCTCCTAGGTATAGTGACTCCACTGAACTTTGCAAAACTTGATAACTCTGCTGCGAGTAACTCGGCTGGCAAACTCGAGAATCTCTGTAGGTTTCTCCTCATATGTCAGATCACTCTCTAACTGAATCGCTTCCAGTGGCACTGTATCTCTTAGAGGAATGTTGGCCATCTCTGCATGGCACTTCTTCAACTAGGAAATGTGAAACACATCATGAACTCCTGACAAACCTTCGGGTAATTCCAACTTGTAGGCAACTTTGCCCATTCGTTCCAAAACTTCGTATGCTCCCACAAATCATGGTGCTAAGTTTCCTTTGACTCCAAGTTGCTTAACTCCTCGAAGTGGGGACACACGAAGATATGCTCTGTCTCCGACTTCACAAGTTACTTCCTTGCGTTTAGTATCGGCATAACTCTTCTGCCTGGACTGGGCTATCTTGAGTCTATCACGAATCAACTTGACCTTCTCCTCAGAATCTTTGATCAAATCTGGTCCGAACAACTGTTGATCTCCAACTTCATCACACGACAATGGTGTCCTGCACCTCCTTCCGTGCAAGGCTTCGAAAGGGGCCATCTTCAAACTGGCTTGATAGCTATTGTTATATGAGAACTCTGCATAGGGTAAATTATCATCCCAACTAGATCCATAGTCTAGCGCACAAGCTCTCAACATGTCCTCCAGAATCTGATTGACTCTCTAGGTCTATCCACCTTCCAGTGGATGAAAGGATGTACTGAATTCTAGCCTGGTACCCAAAGTTTCATATAATTGATTCCAAAACTTTGAAGTAAACGGTGTTCCTGTATCTGATACGATGGTCCTCGGAACTCCATGCAGACATACGATCCTGGTCATGTATATCTTCGTCAACTTAGCACTCGTATAAGTTGTTTTCACAGGGATGAAATGGGCTACCTTGGTCAAACGATCAACTACAACCTAGATAGAATCATAGCCTGAACGAGTCATGGGTAATCTGGTGATGAAGTCCATGTTGGGGAACGCAGTAATTTCAAAAAAATTCCTATGCACACGCAAGATCATGGTGATGGCATAGCAAGGAGAGGAGAGAGTATTGTCCACGTACCCTCATAGACCGTAAGCGGAAGGATTATCACAACGCGGTTGATGTAGTCGTACGTCTTCATGATCCGACGGATCCAAGCACCGAACGTACGGCACCTCCGAGTTCAGCACACGTTCAGCTCGATGACGATCCCCGGACTCCGATCCAGCAAAGTGTCGGGCATGAGTTCCGTCAGCACGACGGCGTGGTGATGATGATGATGCTCTACCGGTGCAGTGCTTCGCCTAAACTCCGCGACGATATGACCGAGGTGGAATATGCATGGTGGAGGGGGGCACCGCACACGGCTAAGGAACGATTCGTAGATCAACTTGTGTGTCTATGGGGTGCCCCCTGCCCCCGTATATAAAGGAGTGGAGGAGGGGAGGGCCGGCCCTCTCTATGGCGCGCCCTAGGGGAGTCCTACTCCCACCGGGAGTAGGATTCCCCCTTTCCTAGTCCAACTAGGAGTCCTTCCAAGTAGTAGGAGTAGGAGACAAGGAACGGGAAGAGAGAAGGGAAGGATGGAGGGGGTGCGGCCCCTCCCCCTACTCCAATTCGGACTAGGCCATGGGGGGGTGCGGCCTGCCCTAGGCAGCCCCTCTCTCTTTCCCGTATGGCCCAATAAGGCCCAATACTTCTCCCCGGCGAATTCCCATAACTCTCCGGTACTCCGATAAATACCTGAATCACTCGGAACCTTTCCGAAGTCCGAATATAGTCGTCCAATATATCGATCTTTACGTCTCGACCATTTCGAGACTCCTCGTCATGTCCCCGATCTCATCCGGGACTCCGAACTTCTTCGGTACGTCAAAACTCATATACTCATAATATAACTGTCATCGAAACCTTAAGCGTGCGGACCCTACGGGTTCGAGAACTATGTAGACATGACCTAGAACTATCCTGGGGTCAATAACCAATAGTGGAACCTGGATGCTCATATTGGCTCCTACATATTCTACGAAGATCTTTATCGGTCAAACCGCATAACAACATACATTGTTCCCTTTGTCATCGGTATGTTACTTGCCCGAGATTCGATCGTAGGTATCCAATACCTAGTTCAATCTCATTACTGGCAAGTCTCTTTACTCGTTACACAATGCATCATCCCGCAACTAACTCATTAGTCACATTGCTTGCAAGGCTTATAGTGATGTGCATTACCGAGAGGGTCCAGAGATACCTCTCCGACAATCGGAGTGACAAAACCTAATCTCGAAATACGCCAACCCAATATGTAACTTTGGAGACACCTGTAATACTCCTTTATAATAACCCAGTTACGTTGTGACGTTTGGTAGCACGCAAAGTGTTCCTCCGGTAAACGGGAGTTGCATAATCTCATAGTTACAGGAACATGTATAAGTCATGAAGAAAGCAATAGCAACATACTAAACGATCTAGTGCTAGGCTAACGGAATGGGTCATGTCAATCACATCATTCTCCTAATGATGTGATCCCGTTAATCAAATGACAACTCATGTCTATGGTTAGGAAACTTAACCATCTTTGATTAACGAGCTAGTCAAGTAGAGGCATACTAGTGACACTATGTTTGTCTATGTATTCACACATGTATTATGTTTTCGGTTAATACAATTCTAGCATGAATAATAAACATTTATCATGAAATAAGGAAATAAATAATTACTTTATTATTGCCTCTAGGGCATATTTCCTTCAGTCTCCCACTTGCACTAGAGTCAATAATCTACTTCACATCGCCATGTGATTTAATACCAATATTCATATCTGTATATGATTAACACCCATAGTTCACATCTTCATGTGACCAACACCCAAAGGGTTTACTAGAGTCAATAATCTAGTTCACATAGCTATGTGATTAACACCCAAAGAGTACTGAGGTGTGATCATGTTTTTCTCGTGAGAGAAGCTTAGTCAACGGGTTTGTGAGAGCCGTATGTATTTTGAAAATATTCTATGTATACAATGCTCTGCACGGAGCTACTCTAGCTAATTGCTCCCACTTTCAGCATGTATCCAGATTGAGACTTAGAATCATCTGGATTGGTGTAAAAGCTTGCATCGTTGTAACTTCTTACGACGAGCTCCTTTATCACTTCCATTATCGAGAAACATCTCCTTAGTCCTCACTAAGGATATTCTTGACCGCTGACCAGTGATCAACTATTAGATCAAAATTGTATTCCTTTGCCAAACTCAGAGCAAGGTATACAATATGTCTGGTTCACAGCATAGCATACTTTATAGAACCTATGACTGAGGCATAGGGAATGACTTGTCATTATCTTTCTATTTTCTGCCATGATCGGGTCTTGAGTCTTACTCAACTTCACACCTTGCAACACAGGCAAGAACTCCTTCTTTGACTGTTCTATTTTGAACTATTTCAAAAATTTATCAAGGTATGTATTCATTGAAAAATTTTATCAAGCATCTTGATCTATCTATATAGATCTTGATGCTCAATATGTAAGTAGCTTTTACTGAGGTCTTTCTAAAAAAAACTCCTTCAAAACACTCCTTTATGCTTTGCAGAATAATTCTACATTATTTCCGATCAACAATATGTCATTCACATATACCTATCAGAAATGCTGCAGTGCTCCCACTCACTTTCTTGTAAATACAGGCTTCACCGCAAGTCTGTATAAAACTATATGCTTTGATCAATTTATCAAAGCGTATATTCCAACTCTGAGATGCTTGCACCAGTCCATAGATGGATCGCTGGAGCTTGCACATTTTGTTAGCACCTTTAGGATTGACAAAACCTTCTGGTTGCATCATATACAACTCTTCTTTAAGAAAACCATTAAGGAATGCAGTTTTGACATCCATTTGCCAGATTTCATAAAATGTGGTAATTGCTAACATGCTTCAGACAGACTTAAGCATCGCTACAGTTGAGAAAATCTCATTGTAGTCAACACGTTGAACTTGTCAAAAACCTTTTTGCGACAAGTCGAGCTATGTAGATAGTAACACTACTATCAGCATCTGTCTTCCTCTTGAAGATCCGTTTATACAATATGGCTTGCCGATCATCGGGCAACTCCACCAAAGTCCACACTTTGTTCTCATACATGGATTCCATCTCAAATTTTATGGCCTCAAGCCATTTCGCGGAATCTGGGCTCATCATCGCTTCCTCATAGTTCGTAGGTTTATCATGGTCTAGTAACATGAATTCCAGAATAGGATTACCGTACCACTCTGGTGCGGACCGTACTCTGAAAGACCTACGAGGTTCTGTAGTAACTTGATTTGAAGTTTCATGATCATCATCATTAGCTTCCTCACTAATTGGTGCAGGAATCACTGGAACTGATTTCTGTGATGAACTACTTTCCAATTCGGGAGAAGGTACAAATTACCTTATCAAGCTCTACTTTCCTCCCACTCACTTCTTTCGAGAGAAACTCCTTCTCTAGAAAGGATCCATTCTTAGCAACGAATGTTTTGCCTTCGGATCTGTGATAGAAGGTGTACCCAACAGTTTCCTTTGGGTATTCTATGAAGACGCACTTCTCCAATTTGGGTTCGAGCTTATCAGGTTGAAAAGCTTTCTCATATAAGCATCGCAACTCCAAACTTTAAGAAATGATAACTTAGGTTTACTGCTAAACCATAGTTCATACGGTGTCGTCTCAACGGATTTAGATGGTGCCCTATTAAACGTGAATGCAGCTGTCTCTAATGCATAACCCCAAAACGATAGTGGTAAACTGATAAGAGATATCATAGATCGCACCATATCTAGTAAAGTACGATTACGACGTTCGGACACACCATTACCTTGTGGTGTTCCAGGTGGCGTGAGTTTGTGAAACTATTCCACATTGTTTTAATTGAAGACCAAACTCGTAACTCAAATATTCATCTCCATGGTCAGATCGCAGAAACTTTATTTTCTTGTTATGATGATTTTCCACTTCACTCTGAAATTCTTTGAACCTTTCAACTATTTCAGACTTATGTTTCATCAAGTAGATATACCCATATCTGCTCAAATCATCTTGTGATGGGCAGAAAATAATGATACTTTCCACGAGCATCAACACTCATTGGATCGCATACATCGGTATGTATTATTTCCAATAAGTCAGTAGCTTGTTCCATTGTTCCGGAGAATGGAGTTTTAGTCATCTTGCCAAAAAGGCACGGTTCGCAAGCATCAAATGATTCATAACCAAGTGATTCCGAAAATCCATCTTTATGGAGTTTCTTCATGCGCTTTACACCGATATGACCCAAACAGCAGTGCCACAAATAAGTTGCACTCTCATTATTAACTTTGCATCTTTTGGCATCAATATTATGAATAATTGTATCACTACGATCGAGATCCAATAAACTATTTTCATTGGGTGTATGACCATTGAAGGTTTTATTCATGTAAACAGAAAAACAATTATTCTCTAACTTTAAATGAATAACCATATTGCAATAAACATGATCAAATCATATTCATGCTCAACGCAAAAGCTAAATAATATTTATTTAGGTTTAACACTAATCCCGAAAGTATAGGGAGTGTGCGATGATGATCATATCATTCTTGGAACTACTTCCAACACTCATCGTCACTTCCCCTCAACTAGTCTCTGTTTATTATGTAACTCCTATTTCGAGTTACTAATCTTAGTAACCGAACAAGTATCAAATACTAAGGGGCTACTATAAACACTAGTAAGGCACACATCAATAACATGTATATCAAATATACCCTTGTTCACTTTGCAATCCTTCTTATCCACCAAATATTCAGGGCATTTCTGCTTCCAATGACCATTTCCTTTGCAGTGTAAGCACTCAGTTTTAGGCTTTGGTCCAGCTTTGGTATTCTTCACGGGAGTGACAACTTGTTTGCCATTCTACTTGAAGTTTCCCTTTCTTTCCCTTTGCTCTTTTCTTGAAACTAGTGGTCTTGTCAATCATCAATACTTTATGCTCTTTCTTGATTCCTACCTTCGTTGATTTCAACATCACGAAGAGCTCGGGAATCGTTTTCGTCATCCCTTGCATACTATAGTTCATCACAAAGTTCTAGTAACTTAGTGATGATGACTAGAGAATTTTGTCAATCACTATCTTATTTGGAAGATTAACTCCCACTTGATTCAAGCGATTGAAGTTCCCAGACAATCTGAGCACATGCTCACTAGTTGAGCGATTCTCCCCCATCTTTTAGCTTTAGAACTTGTTGGAGACTTCATATCTCTCAACACGGGTATTTGCTGGAAATATTAACTTCAACTCCTGGAACATCTCATATGGTCCATGACGTTCAAAACGTCTTTGAAGTCCCGATTCTAAGACGTTTAAGCATGGTGCACTAAACTATCAAGTAGTCATCCTTTTGAGCTAGCCAAACGTTCATAACGTCTGCATCTGCTCCTGCAATAGGTTTGTCACCTAGCGGTGCATTAAGGACATAATTCTTCTGTGCAGCAATGAGGATAAACCTCAGATCATGGATCCAATCCGCATCATTGCTACTAACATCTTTCAATACAATTTTCTCTAGGAACATATTAAAATAAACATATGAAAGCAACAACGCAAACTATTGATCTACAACATAATTTGCAAAATACTAACACGACTAAGTTCATGATAAATTTAAGTTCAATTAATCATATTACTTAAGAACTCCCACTTAGATAGACATCCCTCTAATCCTCTAAGTGATTACGTGATCCATATCAACTACACCATGTCCGATCGTCACGTGAGATGGAGTAGTTTCAACGGTGAACATCAATATGTTGATCATATCTATTATATGATTCACGCTCGACCTTTCGGTCTCCGTGTTCCGAGGCCATATTTGTATATGCTAGGCTCGTCAAGTTTAACCTGAGTAATCCGCGTGTGCAACTGTTTTGCACCCGTCGTATTTGAACGTAGAGCCTATCACACCCGATCATCATGTGGTGTCTCAGCACGAAGAACTTTCGCAACGGTGCATACTCAGGGAGAACACTTCTTGATAATTTTAGTGAGAGATCATCTTAAAATGCTACCGTCAATCAAAGCAAGATAAGATGCATAAAGGATAAACATCACATGCAATCAATATAAGTGATATGATACGGCCATCATCATCTTGTGCTTGTGATCTCCATCTCCGAAGCACCGTCGTGATCACCATCGTCACCGGTGCGACACCTTGATCTTCATCGTAGCATCGTTGTCGTTACGCCATCTATTGCTTCTACGACTATCGCTACCGCTTAGTGATAAAGTAAAGCAATTACAGGGCGTTTGCATTTCATACAATAAAGCGACAACCATATGGCTCCTGCCAGTTGCCGATAACTTCGGATACAAAACATGATCATCTCATACAATAAAATATAGCATCACGTCTTAACCATATCACATCACAACATGCCCTGCAAAAACAAGTTAGACGTCCTCTACTTTGTTGTTGCAAATTTTACGTGGCTGCTACGGGCTTAGCAAGAACCGTTCTTACGTACGCATCAAAACCACAACGATAGTTCGTCAAGTTAGTGTTGTTTTAACCTTCGCAAGGACCGGGCTTAGCAACACTCGATTCAGCTAAAGTGAGAGAGACAGACACCCGCCAGCCACCTTTAAGCACGAGTGCTCATAACAGTGAAACCAGTCTCGCGTAAGCGTACGCGTAATGTTGGTCCGGGCCGCTTTATCTCACAATACCGCCGAACCAAAGTATGACATGCTGGTAAGCACTATGACTTGTATCGCCCACAACTCACTTGTGTTCTACTCATGCATATGACATCTACGCATAAAACCTGGCTCTGATACCACTGTTGGGGAACGTAGTAATTTCAAAAAAATTCCTACGCACACGCAAGATCATGGTGATGGCATAGCAACGAGAGGGGAGAGTATTGTCCACGTACCCTCGTAGACCGTAAGAGGAAGCGTTATCACAACGCGGTTGATGTAGTCGTACGTCTTCACGATCCAAGCACCGAACGTACGGCACCTCCGAGTTCAGCACACGTTTAGCTCGATGACGATTCCTGGACTCCGATCCAGAAAAGTGTCGGGGATGAGTTCCGTCAGCATGACGGCGTGGTGACGATGATGATGCTCTACCGGCGCAGGGCTTCGCCTAAACTCCGCGACGATATGATCGAGGTGGAATATGGTGGAGGGGGGCACCGCACACGGCTAAGGAACGATCTGTAGATCAACCTGTGTGTCTATGGGGTGCCCCCTGCCCCCGTATATAAAGGAGTGGAGGAGGGGAGGGCCGGCCCTCTCTATAGCGCGCCCTAGGGGAGTCCTACTCCCACCGGGAGTAGGATTCCCCCTTTCCTAGTCCAACTAGGAGTCCTTCCAAATAGTAGGAGTAGGAGACAAGGAAGGGGAAGAGAGAAGGGAAGGAAGGAGGGAGTGCGGCCCCTCCCCCTAGTCCAATTCGGACTAGGCCATGGGGGGTGCGCGGCCTGCCCTAGGCAGCCCCTTTCTCTTTCCCATATGGCCCAATAAGGCCCAATACTTCTCCCCGGCGAATTCCCGTAACTCTCCGGTACTCCGATAAATACCCGAATCACTCGGAACCTTTCCGAAGTCCGAATATAGTCGTACAATATATCGATCTTTACGTCTCGACCATTTCGAGACTCCTCGTCATGTCCCCGATCTCATCCGGGACTCCGAACTCCTTCGGTACATCAAAACTCATAAACTCATAATATAACTATTATCGAAACCTTAAGCGTGCGGACCCTACTGGTTCGAGAACTATGTAGACATGACCTAGAACTATTCTCGGTCAATAACCAATAGCGGAACCTGGATGCTCATATTGGCTCCTACATATTCTACGAAGATCTTTATCGGTCAAACTGCATAACAACATACGTCGTTCCCTTTGTCATCGGTATGTTACTTGCCCGAGATTCGATCGTCGGTATCCAATACCTAGTTCAATCTCGTTACTGGCAAGTCTCTTTACTCGTTACGTAATGCATCATCCCGCAACTAACTCATTAGTCACATTGCTTGCAAGGCTTATAGTGATGTGCATTACCGAGGAGGCCCAGAGATACCTCTCCGACAATCGGAGTGACAAAACCTAATCTCGAAATACGCCAACCCAATATGTACCTTTGGAGACACCTGTAGTACTCCTTTATAATCACCCGGTTACGTTGTGACGTTTGGTAGCACCTAAAGTGTTCCTCTGGTAAACGGGAGTGGCATAATCTCATAGTTACAGGAACATGTATAAGTCATGAAGAAAGCAATAGCAACATACTAAACGATCAAGTGCTAGGCTAACGGAATGGGTCATGTCAATCACATCATTCTCCTAATGATGTGATCCCGTTAATCAAATGACAACTCATGTCTATGGTTAGGAAACTCAACCATCTTTGATTAACGAGCTAGTCAAGTAGAGGCATACTAGTGACACTATGTTTGTCTATGTATTCACACATGTATTATGTTTCCGGTTAATACAATTCGAGCATGAATAATAAACATTTATCATGAAATAAGGAAATAAATAATAACTTTATTATTGCCTCTAGGGCATATTTCCTTCAGTCCATGCCCAGTTTATGCCACTTCCATTAGGGTATTGTCAAAGGCTGAAGTAACCCAACTGGTTTCTGGTGCTCTGCCTTAACTCTCTGACATACATCGCATAGTACTACATACTCTACAATATCCTACTTCATTCCTGTCCACCAAAAACTCTCCTTCAAGTCTAGATACATCTTGGTGCCACCTGGGTGAATCGAGTTAGGTGAATCACTAGTCTCCTGAAGAATTAACTTCCTGATCTCAGGGCCATTGGGTACATAGATGCGATCCTCAAACCTTAAACTTTCGTGCTCATCCTCATGAAAACCTTTAGCCTTTCCTTTCCGCATCCTCTCCTTTATCTCTGCAATCTCCTTGTCCATCTTCTGGGCTTCTCGGATCTTTCCCAATAAAGTGGACTAGATTTCCAGTGCTGCAACATAACCTCTCGGAACTATCTCCAACCGAAGTTCTCGGAGATCATCGGCTAACTCCTAGGGTTATCCTACGGTTATGAGCATGCATTAAGATATATTGGTCCCCCTTCAATCCCGTATGCATCAATTTCTATGCTAGGTTGAAGCTTCTATCACTCTAGCCCTCCAATACATAGTCCTATCAACGTACAACTAACCCTATGGTGTGATCCACGCGCGCGCTCATATGATGGGCAGCAAAGGACAACAACATAACCACAAGCAAATTAAATCAATCATAGCGATTCATCAACCACCAATAGGACAACGAAAGTCTACTCAGACATCATAGGATGGCAACACATCATTGGATAATAATATGAAGCATAAAGCACCATGTTCAAGTAGAGGGTAGAGCGGGTTGTGGGAAAGTGGACCGCTATAGATAGAGGGGGGAAGGTGATGGAGATGTTGGTGAAGATGACAGAGGTGTTGGTGAAGATCGCAGTGATGATGATGGCCCCCGGCGGCGTTCCGGCGCCACCGGAAGCAAGGGGGAGAGAGACCCCCTTATTCTTCTTCTTCCTTGACCTCCTCCCTAGATGGGAGAAGGGTTTCCCCTCTGGTCCTTGGCTCCCATGGCGTGGGAGGGGCGAGAGCCCCTCCGAGATTGGATCTATCTCTCTATTTCTGCGTTCCCTGGTTCTGTCCCTTCACCGTTTCTTTTGTATCCGGAGATCCGTAACTCCGATTGGGGTGAATCTTTTACCCATATTTTTCTCATAAAATTAGCTTTCCTGCGGCAAAAGAAGAGCATCAACCGCCTTACGGGTGGCCCAGGAGAGCGCCAGGCGCGCCCCCTATCTCCTGGCCACCTCGGACACCGTTTCGCGTTGATTCTTCCTCCGGAAAATCCCAAATATTCCAAAATAATTCTCCGTCCGTTTTTATCCCGTTTGGAATCCGTTTGATAATAGGTTTCTGCGAAACATAAAACATGCAACAAACAGGAACTGGCACTGGGCACTGGATCAATATGTTAGTCCAAAAAATAGTATAAAAATTTGCCAAAAGTATATGAATCTTCAAGAATATTGGCATGGAACTATCAAAAATTATAGATATGACGGAGACGTATCAGCATGCCCGAGCTTAATTCCTGCTCATCCTCGAGTAGGAAAATGATAAAAAAGATAGTTTTGATGTGGAATGCTACCAAGCATAATCTTGATCATATGTCTAATCATGGCATGAATATTAAGACACGAGTGATTCAAAGCAATAATATATCATTTGATATAAAAAACAATAATACTTAGAGCGGACTAATAAAGCAATCATGTCTTTTCAAAACAACAAGGCCAAAGCAAGCTTATCCCTACAAAATCATATAGTTTGGCCATGCTTCATTTTCGTCACACAAAATGCTCCCATCATGCACAACCCCGATGACAAGCCGAGCAATTGGCTCATACTTTTTAACGTGCTTCATCTTTTTCAACCCTCATGCAATACATGAGAGCAGGCCATGGATATAACACTATAGGTGGAATAGAATATGATGGTGGAGGTTTATATGGAGAAGACAAAAGGGGGAGAAAGTCTCACATCGACGCAGCTAATCAACGGGCTATGGAGATGCCCATCAATTGATGTCAATGCGAGGAGTAGGGATTGCCATGCAATGGATGCACTAAGAGCTATAAGTGTATGAAAGCTCAACAAAAGAAACTAAGTGGTTGTGCATCCAACTTCCTTGCTCATGAAGACCTAGGGCATTTGAGGAAGCCCATCGTTGTAATATACAAGCCAAGTTCTATAATGAAAATTCCCACTAGTAAATGAAAGTGAGAATATAGGAGACTTACTATATGAAGAACATGGTGCTACTTTGAAGAAGAAGTGTGGGAAAAGGATAGTAACATTGCCCCTTTTCTTTTTCTTTTTTTTCTTCTTGGGTGGGCTTCTTTGGCCCCCTATTTTATTTAGCCTTCTTTGGCCTTTCCTTTTTTTTCTTTTTTTTTCTTTTTCTGTTTTTTTCATGGGGCAATGCTCTATAATGATGAGCATCACACTTTTATTTACTTACAACTCGATATTACAACTCAATACTAGAACAAAGATATGACTCTATATGACTGCTTCCGGCGGTGTACCGGGATGTGCAATGATCTAGCATAACAATGACATCAAAAAACGGACAAGCCATGAAAACATCATGCTAGCTATCTTACGATCATGCAAAGCAATATGACAATAAATGCTCAAGTCATGTATATGATGATGATGGAAGTTGCATGGCAATATATCTCGGAATGGCTATGGAAATGCCATAATAGGTAGGTATGGTGGCTGTTTTGAGGAAGATATAATGTAGTTTACGTGTGATAGAGCATATCATATCACGGGGTTTGGATGCACCGGCCAAGTTTGCACCAACTCTCAAGGTGAGAAAGGGCAATGCATGGTACCGAAGAGGCTAGCAATGATGGAAAGGTAAAAGTGTGTATAATCCATGGACTCACATTAGTCATAAAGAACTCATATACTTATTGCAAAAGTTTATTAGCCCTCAAAGCAAAGTACTACTACGCATGCCCCTAGGGGGGTAGATTGGTAGGAAAAGACCATCGCTCGTCCCCGACCTCCACTCATAAGGAAGACAATCAAAGAAACACCCCATGCTTCAAATTTGTCACACAATGGTTACCATACGTGCATGCTACGGGACTTGCAAACCTCAACACAAGTGTCGCTACAATCCACAACCACCAACTAGCATGACTCTAATATCACCATCTTTATGTCGCAAAACTATTGCAAGGAATCAAACATATCATATTCAGCGATCTACAAGTTTATGTAGGATTTTATGAGTAACCATGTGAATGACCAATTCCTGTTGTCTCTCTAAATAGATATAAGTGAAGCAAGAGAGTTTAATTCTTTCTACAAAAGATATGCCCACGCTCTAACAAATATAAGTGAAGCAAAAGAGCATTCTACAAATGGCGGTGTTCTAAGTAAAGAGAAACAGGCAATCCAAACTTCAAAAGATATAAGTGAAGCACATGAAGCATTCTATAAAGCCATACTCAAAAGTGAAGCACATGAAGCATTCAATAAAGCCATACTCAAAAGAAAAATGAAAACTGAATGCAAAAGACGCTCCAAGACTTGCACATATCGCATGAACGAAACGAATCTGAAAACATATCGATACTTGTTGAAGAAAGAGGGGATGCCTTCCGGGGCATCCCCAAGCTTAGACGCTTGAGTCGCCTTGAATATTTACTTGGGTTGCCTCGGGCATCCCCAAGCTTGAGCTCTTGCCTCTCTTCCTTTTCCTCATATCGAGACATCCTCGATTAGACACTTCATCCACACAAAACTTCAACAGAAAACTCGATAAGATCCGTTAGTATAATAAAGCAAATCACCACTCTAAGTACTGTTGCAAACCAATTCATACTTTGTTTTCGCATTGTGTCTACTGTAATATAACTTTTTCATGGCTTAATCCACTGATATAAATTGATAGTTTCATCAAAACAAGTAAACTATGCATCAAAAACAGAATCTGTCAAAAACAGAACAGTCTGTAGCAATCTGAACATCCACCATACTTATGGCACCCAAAAAATTCTACCAAAATTAGGAAAAATAAACAAGTTGTACGGCAAGACAGTACAAAAAGAATCAGAACCGTTTGACGTCCCAGTTAAAAATTTAAAATCGTGCACTACAGACAAAGTTTATGTCCTGCACCGTACAAACCAACAAGCATTGTAAACATCCTAAAGGCAAGCCTTGGCACATTATTTTTATAATACAATGGAATTGTACAAGGGGATAATTATTTTTGATGAAAAGTTTCTGTAATCAAGATTCACAAAGTTCTCTGTGAGCATGAACAAAGTTCAAGGAGCTCACCCACTTCAACAACGCTTGTCTCTCTCACTTTCACTTTCCTTTTTGAAAAGGTTTTAGGTACCCCTCTTTATTTTTTTTAGACTATATAAAAGCACTCAACAGAAATAAATGTCTCTCTAAAACTTCCGGGTTGTCTCCCTGGCAGTGCTTTCTTTAAAGCCATTAAGCTAGGCATTTAGTGCTAAAGTAATGAATCCACCCGGATCCCAAGGTATATCAAAGCCAATTTTAATTAACAATGATTTGTAATTTAGTAGTGAGCACAAAGTAACATATATCATGCAACAACGAAGTATAACTCCCTTCCTATGCATCGGCATGTCATAAAAGAAAAATTCATGCACACCAAGTAAAGGCCAATGCATTGTATAAGAAGTTTCTTGCAGTTCTATCGTGTTGGAAACATAAAGAGGCAAAGATGTAGTTCCTCTCTCATAATAATTGCAAGTAGGAGCAGCAAGCACATGCATATTATATCTATTAAAATCATCATGTAAAGTAGTAAAATGCAACCCATCAATATAATCCTTAATAAGCACAAACTTCTCCGATATAGTGTCCTTTGGAGAATTCAAAAATATAATAGGACTATCATGCGTGGGTGCAATAGCAACAATTTCATGTTTAACATAAGGAACTATAGAAAGTTCCTCTCTATAAGCATAATTCATATTGGCATCTCGGCCTCAAGCATAGCAAGCATCATGAAAAAGGGATATTTCAAGAGATCAACGGGATCATAACAATCATCATAGCAGTCATCCTTCGGTAAGCACGAAGGGGAAATAAAAAATGTATGAGTTGAAGAGTTACTCTCATTAGAAGGTGGGTACGGGTGATTAATCCGCTCTTCCTTCTTTTGTTCTTCACTCTCCTCATCATCTTTTTCATCCAATGAGCTCACAGTTTCATCAATTTCTTCTTCCATAGCTTCCTGCAAAATATTAGTCTCTTCTTGGACACCGGAGACTTTCTCAATAAAAGCATCATAATTGTATTCATAATTGTCATAGCAATATTTTAATATAGAAAAATATTCAGGCCTATAAACATCATCATCAAAAGCTTCATACTTTTAAAACAAAGATTCAATTTCATAAGCAGCCTTAAAAGCAACAAATTCTTCAATTCATTCAACATCATAGTAATCATATATACCATTAGCATAAGAAGCTAAGGTTTCATTACCATTAAATTTGCATGAAAAGGGAAGGTGTGGAGCCTTCATCCTAGAGCAACAAGTATAATCATATCTCAAGCATAGATCCCGAGCATACCAACGCAACATATTAATTTGATCCCATAATAGTTTCCCTTTTTGTGTCAAGCGATAATCCCTAAAGTATTCACGTTGATCCAACGTTACTCTCATTATAAAGTTGAATAGGGTTTTCTTAGGATTATCAAAGTAGTACATAATATTTTTCATATAATGATCATTGAGGGTTTTAGGAGGTTGCCCATCTCCATGAGCAAGAAGTACACCTAATTTTTTTGGTATTTTGTGTTCCATATCCATAACTAATGATAAAGAACAACTAAGAAACACAAATAAAAATTACTTAGTGATAAAGCAAACAAGCACACCCGAGAATATTCACCCCACGCTATGATTCCCCGGCAACGGCGCCAGAAAAAGGTCTTGATAACCCATAAGTGTAGGGGATCGCAACAGTTTTCGATAAGTAAGAGTGTTGAACCCAACGAGGACCTAAAGGTATAATAAATATTCCCTCAAGTTCAATTGACCATCGATACACTCTACGCATGCTTGACGTTCACTTTACCTAGAACAAGTATGAAACTAGAAGTATATTGTAGGTGTTGTTGGATAGGTTTGCAAGATAATAAAGAGCACATAAATAAAGAGTAGGGGCTGTTTAGATAAAATGCAATAAAGTAAATGTAGAGAGTGTGGAAAAGTTGTGGTAGGAGTTGCGGAATTGTCCCTAAGCAATTGACTACTTTACTAGACCGATAGCAAGTTTTATGTGGGAGAGGCCACTACTAGCATGTCATCCCTGACTTGGAATTCTATGCACTTATGATTGGAACTATTAGAAAGCATCCGCAACTACTAACGTTCATCAAGGTAAAACCCAACTATAGCATTAAGATATATTGGTCCCCCTTCAATCCCGTATGCATCAATTTCTATGCTAGGTTGAAGCTTCTATCACTCTAGCCCTCCAATACATAGTCCTATCAACATACAACTAACCCTATGGTGTGATCCAGGCCCGTGCTCATATGATGGCTACCAAAGGACAGCAACATAACCACAAGCAAATTAAATCAATCATAGTGATTCATAAACCACCAATAGGACAACGAAAATCTACTCAGACATCATAGGATGGCAACACATCATTGGATAATAATATGAAGCATAAAGCACCATGTTCAAGTAGAGGGTACATCGGGTTGCAGGAGAGTGGACCACTGTACATAGAGGGGGGAAGGTGATGGAGATGTTGGTGAAGATGACGGAGGTGTTGGTAAAGATCGCGGTGATGATGATGGCCCCTGGCGGTGTTCCGGCGCCACCGAAAGCAAGGGGGAGGGAGCCCCCCTTATTTTTCTTCTTCCTTGACCTCCTCCCTAGATGGGAGAAGGGTTTCCCTTTTGGTCCTTGGCTCCCATGGCGTGGGAGGGGCGAGAGCTCCTCCGGGATTGGATCTATCTCTCTGTTTCTGCGTTCCCTGATTCTGCCCCTTCACCGTTTGTTTTATATCCGGAGATCCATATTTCCGATTGGGGTGAATCTTTCGCCCAGATTTTTTTTTCATAAAATTAGCTTTCTTGCGGCAAAAGAAGAGCGTCAACCGCCTTACGTGTGTCCCAGGAGAGTGCCAGGCGTGCCCCCCTATCTCCTGGCCACCTCGGACACCGTTTCACGTTGATTCTTCCTCCGAAAAATCCCAAATATTCCAGAATAATTATCCTTTCGTTTTTATCCCATTTGGATTCCGTTTGATATTGGGTTTCTGCGAAACATAAAACATGCAACAAACAGGAACTGGCACTGGGCACTGGATCAATATGTTAGTCCCAAAAATAGTATAAAAAGTTGCCAAAAGTATATGAAAGTTGAAGAATATTGGCATGGAACAATCAAAAATTATAGATATGACGAAGATGTATCACGAACGTATCCTTTGATGACACCATTCATCCTTTCGAATGGCATCCTGCTGTGCAGGAACATCGGCCCGAGTTGGATGATATCCTCCACGATATGGACCAGCAGATGCACCATAACGTCGAAGAATGCGGGCGGGAAGTACATCTCAAGCTCGCATAGTATCACCACGATATCTTCCTGTAGCCTTCGGAGTTGCCTCACGCCAACCGACTTCCGAGAGATGACATCGAAAAAGTTGCATAGGCCAAATAGAGTTTCACGGACGTGCGCGTCCATGATCCCACAAATTGCAACTGGAAGTATTTACGTCATCAGCACGGGACAGTCGTGAGACTTCATCCCGCTGAACTTTTGCTTCGCTGAGTCCAGGTATCTGCTTATCTTCCCCGTGTAACCGTAAGGAAGTTTTACTCCTACGAGGCAGGTGAAAAACTGCTCGATCTCATCCTAACTTAGAGTGAAGCACGCGGGAGGGAAGTCATTTCTGGTCTTATTGGCCTTTTTGCCTTTGCGACGACTTTCCGTGTCCTGCTTCGCCTCATCATCGTCATCATTAGTGTGAAGCTCCTCCCTGATGCCCATTGATTTCAAGTCTGCCCTTGCTTTCAGCCCATCTTTGGTCCTCTCTGGCATGTTGAGCAGGGTACCAAGCAGACTCTCGCAAACGTTCTTCGTGATATGCATGACATCAAGGTTGTGAGGCACACGGTGGATCTTCCAGTACGACAAGTCCCAGAAAACAGACCTCGTTTTCCATACCTTCAGCAGCGGCTCTGGCGCCTTTCGCTTCTTTCCAGGCTCTGGCGCCTTTTGCTTCTTTCCCGGCAGTGGGCAATCTTTCCAATTTTTCAACAGCTCATCTATTTCCTCTCCGCTCCTCATACGCGGGGGGCTTCGGGGTTCGGTTTCACCATCGAACAGATCCTTGCGTTTTCTCCATGAGTCATCGTCGCGAAGTTAACTTCGATGTCCCATGAACACGGTTTTAGAAGACCCAGGATCTCTATCTAGCTGGCGATACATTGTGTCATCCATGCACCTGACGCATCTAGAAAATCCGTGGACCACCTGCCCCGCGACATATCCGTAACCGAGATAGTCGTGCACCATCGTGAGCAGTGCGACTCTCATAGGGAAATATTCTTTCTCTGCGGTGTCCCACGTATTCGCTGGCGTTTTCCACAGCGTGTCTAGCTCCTCTTTCAGCAGCCCCAGATATAGATTGATGTCGTTCCCTGGTTGTTTTGTCCCTTCAATTAGCATACTCATGTGAATGTACTTCCTCTTCATGCACAACCAGGGGGGAAGGTTGTACATCCACACAAACACAGGCCAGGTGCTATGTGTGCTTCTCTGGCTGCCAAACGGATTGACTCCATCGGTGCTCGCGCTCAGCACAATGTTCCTTCGATCGTTCCCAAATTCTGGGTGTTCGAAGTTCAACGCTTGCCACTGGCTCGCATCCTTAGGGTGACTCAATATCTTGTCTTTTTTATTTATCTCTGGATCATTTGCGTCATCTTCTCGCTTCTTCTCCTCCCTATCAGCGTGCCAACGCAGGAGCTTTGCTAGCTTAGGGTCCGCGAAATACCGCTGCAGAAGAGGAGTGATCGGAAAGTACCACACCACTTTTCGAGGAACTTTCTTCCTCTTCTTGTATCGAGTGATGCCGCACACCGGATAAATGGTAGACTCCACGTGCTCGTCTCGATAAATTATGCAATTGTTCACACACACATGGTATTTCACATGCGGTAAACCCAAAGGACACACGGTTTTCTTCGCCTCCTCGAAACTGGTCGGGCACTTGTTCCCCTTGGGAAGACGTTCGTGCCAGAATGACATGTTCTCGTCGAAGCATGCGTCGGTCATTTTGTGTTTTACCTTCATCTCCAGAGCCATGAGCGTTACTTTCAGGCGGGTATCCTCGGGCCTGCATCCTTCATACAATGGAGTAACCATGTCTATCTCTAGTTGATCCAGCTTGGCTTTCTCTCGGGCGGCAGCTCTTGCGTTATCCGTTTGCTTGAGAAGCAACTCTTGAATATGAGGGTCCTGCACCCAGCCCATCGATGGTCCATCGTCGTCTGCTCCGGCATCTTCATCTTCACGATCATGCCCTTCGTCTACTCCAGCATCTTCCTCATCATCATGTCCGGCATCTTGTACATGATCATGCCCTTCTGGAGATTATTCGTCTTCTCGGCCGCCCTCGCCGCGGTTGTCTTGCTGCCCTTCCTCAGTCCTTGCCCGACCCCCATGGACGACTTCATAATCATCTTCATAACCTTGCCACCGATAGCCATCCATTAAACCACGCAAGAGCAGGTGGTCCCGCACCTGTACGGAATCTGGGTCCATAAGGCTCCTCATCTTGCATCTTCGACATGGACATCTTATCTCCTTCTCCTTCTTTTGAAGCATCTTGGTCTTCGCGGAGCTCAAAAACCTAGTCACGATGCCTTCGGTCATCGAGCGGACCACGGTCGCCTGCGGGGTAGAGCAAAACGATATTTTAGAACCAAGAAAAATTTGGCATGACTTTGCCTGAAAATAGGACCAAAAAGAATGCATAGTGCCAAATTCTCACCGAAACGGAAATGTATCAACATTCCGGCAAAATATTGGCAACTATCGCATTTCAAATACCGGTACCTGCAAACACAAACATATATGCGACACCACAAACATATGCAACACCACAAACATACGTACATCTAGCTAGGCCATAAAAAGTGCATGTGCACGTTGTTGGAGGGAGAAAAAAGTAGATCTACAACATAAAGAAAGGTTTCCCCTTACTTACCTATCAAAAAAAGGTAATTTAACCACTTAATTTGGGTGAATATATGGTGCAAATGAGGTGAGGAGGTGGAGGCAGCCGAGACAAGCTTGGAGGAGGAGGTGGAGAGAATGAAGTGGGGAAAGTGAGTGTGGTAGGTGGCTGTCCAAAATATCAAGCTGGTCTCAGGTTACTAATGGCGCACCACCTATAAATGCGTGGCGAACCAGTTAGATGGTGCTCCTTTACTAGTTTTGCAAAAAAGTAAATGTTAGTAGTGGCGCGCCGTGTATGTGGTGCACCATTACTAGTTTGAACTAGTAATGGCGCACTATACTCTGGTGCGCCATTACTAGTTTTGAAAAAAAAAGTAAAAAAAATTGTTAGTAGTGGCGCACGGGGTGTTTGGTGTGCCATTACTAGTTAAAACTAGTAATGGCGCCCTATGCCCTGGTGCGCCATTACTAGTTTTGAAAAAAAAAGAATTTGTTAGTAGTGGCGCACCATGGCTGCGGTGCGCCACTACTATATAGCAGTGGCGCACCACATGTGTTGTGCACCATTAAAGTCCATATTAACTATAGCCCTTTTCCTAGTAGTTGCCAGCCCATGAGTCGGTGTAACTGCCATTTTACCTTTAGTTTGCCCACCACCACTATCGTTTCTGCCATACCGCCGCATGCATTGCGCGGCGTAGGCGGTCGACGAGCGGGGCTCGGGAACATGCACTTTGGCAGAAGGCGCAGCGCCTCGGACTGGAGTAGTGGGGCAGTTGATGAAGCAAGGTACCAACCAAGGATGCAGAGAGCCGGATTGGTAGAGCGGGGCGGTTACCCTCGAGTAGTGGAGAGTCAGCCTCCCTCGCCTCCGCTGTAAAAGGAGGTGTTCGGGGGCAGCGATGCTCATCCACCTTCTCCTACTTCTCCTTCCTTGCTTTTGTCTTCTGTCATGGCGAGTGGAAGAAGCCCGGCTCGTGCTTCGACCATGGCAGCGAGAGATTCTCCTCAAAATCATGTGTTAGCCTTGGCTGCAGCCGTAGAGGCTGGTCGTAGTGCGCAAGGCGGAGCCACAGGGAGAAGTCGGGGTCGACCCGGTGCCCGCGGTCAAGGCGGACGGAGCGACACACCCGTCATTTCTCCTTCCAACTGCTCCACCCGGGCCATGCTGGGGGACACAGCAGTCGAGTTCATCATCAAGCTGCATGATCCTCCCCGCAGTCGCCTACTGCTTCCCCATCCTTTTCCCAGGGTGATGGAGGTCGACCTACAGCTGGGGCTGCGATTGCAAATGAGCGGCTGCTACAATGGCACCGTGTGGGTGAACGTGGAGTTCCCCGCGCCTCGCATCATGCTCCTTAGGCACGGGTGGAAAACCTTTGTCCGCACCCACTACCTTGCGGAGGGGCATGTCCTTCGCTTCAAGCTGGAGGAGCCTGACATGCTCTCCGTCAATGTCTTCTGGCATTCAAGTGCTCATCTCGTGTTGTTTAGAAAGCTCGAGCAACGATGAAAGCTCCTCCTCAAGCGACAGCGGCAAGGAGGACACGGATGGTGAAGACGACGATGGTGAGTACCCGGTCGTCAAGTCCGAAGACGGCGACTCGGACTCCAGCTGAACGTCGGCGACACCATCATCACCAGCTGGGCACCGGCAACACCATCATCTGTAGCCTGCCCCCAGTGTCGAGGGTTGGGTGCGACATATGCCAAAGGATGGGTTATCATGGTGGGAGTGAGTAGAACATCGTCGGTGCTTGGAAGCGGGATGAGGTGTAGACACGTACGATGGTGCATTTTACCCAGGTTTGGGGCTCTCCTAGGAGATAGCACCCCTAGTCCTGATCTACGGGGTCTCTGCATGATCACTAAGGCACTAGTGAGTACAAAGGTGCTCCTCGAGCTATATGCTAGAGGTAGAAGAAGGCAAGGCTTGCTCCCTTCTCCCCCTAGGTATGAGTCTACTTCTAACAGGTTGGGAACCCTTTGCATGGGTGCCCTGGGGGGTTTATATAGGCCTACCCCCCAGGGGTACAATGGTAATCTTGCTGGGTGTAGGGCCCGGCTGTCAGTGTCTCCGGTCGCCACTTCTCCGTCGGCTGCTGGGGCTCACCAGGCCGACTGGTCTGGTATGGAGCCGACAGGACGCCTCCGCCGCTTGCAGGTCTGGTCGGTGGCTGATCACTGTAGCCGCAATGCTAATGACGCATGCTTAGCCGGGGAGGGGCATGGCTACAGTCCCGCCGCCTGGTGGGAGATCACTATAGCCTCACCGTGCCTTGTCTGGTTAATGGTGCATGGGCTTTGAGAGAGGATCTGGCTGCCTGCCAGGAGCCGGATCACCTAGGGTCCGACTGGTCAGGCTAGGCCGCCCTCCAGGCTCTCGCTGCCTGGTAGGGCCTGCCGCCTCCAAGCCGTACCGACAGGCCGTCGTGGGAGCAGGCCCCGCCTGACAGGGGTGACGTCAAGGGTGGAGTGGCAATAGTGCCGCGTCGTGTGGAGATCTCCGCCTGTACGGGGCACCGTGGCCACGCCAAGCCCTAGATATGGGGGTGATGGGCTACACTGTAGCCTCACCCTGTCTTGTCTTCTTAGTGAAGGGCGCAGACTCTGAGGGCATCATGGGCCGCCTGCTAGGAGCCGGCCTCTCCGGAGTCCGCCTGCTAGGAGTCGGCCTATCTTGGTGCCATCTTCTGGTGCTTGGCCGTCTTCTAGCAGCCGACCGTTTGAGCCAGCCGGCCACCAGAAGGCGGCGCTTCATTCTGGAGGCTAGAGGGGGCGCAGCCGGCCCAATGTCTTGAAAGGTTCAGGGACTTGGGTTAGGGTACCCGTGGCCCATTCACTACTAGGAAAAGGGCTATAGATAGGATTGATACTAATGGCGCACCATGGAAGTAGTGCGCCGCTACTATATACTAATGGCGCACCAGTTGGTGATGCGCCATTAGTGTGTAAGACACTAATGTCGCACCAGAAAGAGGGTGCGCCGCTAGTATTAATTTTTTTTCCATTTTTCCATACATACTAATGGCGCATCAGGTAGAAGTGCGCCATTACTAGTTCTAACTAGTAATGGCACACCAGGTAGACAGTGCGCCATTACTGTATGTTTTTTATTCTTTTTTTGCAAAACTACTAATGGCACTCGATCTCGATCCCCCTCCCTCTCGATAGCTATCCCCCTCACCAGATCCCCCTCGCCGCCGAGCACCCCCCGCACCCTCCCCCCGCTCCACCGCCGCCGATGACCCCCCGCACCCTCCCCCGCTCCACCGCCGCCGATGAACCACCGCACCCTCCCCCGCTCCACCACCGCCGACGACCCACCGCACCCTTCCCCGCTTCACCGCCGCCGCCGACACCCCGCACCCTCCCCCGGCCCGCTCCACCGTCGCCGACGACCCACCGCACCCTCCCCCGCTCCACCGCCGCCGCCGACACCCCGCACCCTCCCCTGGCCCGCTCCACTGCCGCCACCGACACCCGCACCCTCCCCCACTTTTTGAAGATATTTTTAAATAACAAATTTGTTGATATTTTCAAATAAGAAATTTGATGATATCTTCAAATTACAAATTTGATGATATTTTCAATTAAAAATAAAGAAACAAATTTGATGATATCTTTTGTTCTAGTCCTCATGAAAAGAACAAATTTGAAAAAAAAATTATTAGATGCAACAAGAAATAATGAAAAAAAATGTTACTAATGGCGCACCAGAGGGGGGTGCGCCATTGCTGTCAAAAAAAAAGTTACTAAAGGCGCGCCACGGGGTGGTGCGCCATTGCTATAGCTGGATACCCCTTCGCCCGATCCCCCCTTCCCTCTCCGTCGCCAGATCCCCCTTCCCTCCCCCGCTGGCCACACCCGCTCCGACGACCCCCGGCCCGCTCCAACGACCCCCGCGCCCTCTCCACACCCGCTCCGGCTCCCACGCGCCCTCTCCAAGAACCCCGCGACCGCTCCACACCCTAGCACCTCCCCACTTCCCCTCCCCTCGCGCTGCTTCACCCGACTAGGTCGTCCCCGTCGACACCACATCATCCCCATGACCACCGTCGTCCCCGCACCCCACCAAGGAGTCCAGGAGCTCTGCAGTGTTCTTCTACGTCATCTACGGCCAGCCGTTCGAGCTCGACGACTCTGCATCATGCGGATCGAGGTCTTCTTCCACCTCCGGCCACCGCGGCCTCACCGTCGATCCGCGTCACCTCGTCAACCCCGACCCCGCACGAGCTCGCCATCATCTTCCTCTCGGTGAGCTGCACCGGTTCCCCTTCCCCCTCCCTTCGATTTCGTCGCCGTAGACTGTCGCACCACCGCGTCGCAGCTCCTGGTTGCCGCCCCCCGTGGCCGTGCTCCCCTCGGCCCCTGGCCGCGCCCTGGCCCCGCCCAGGCGCGCTCACCGCACCGCGTCCGCGCCTCCACTACGCTCAGGCCGCGCCCTGGCCCGCCCAGGCGCGCTCACAGCACCGCGACCGCGCCCTGCTGTGACTTGCTCACTAAATTGGTTTGTGTCAATTTCACAAATTTGCAGGCTATAGAATTAGAAATACTACTGTATTAGATACCCTCACTGTCATGGGCTTTCTATTATTAGTCAAGTAGTATGCTTAGAATCTTGTTGGGAGAGTAAAGCTTTGCTTTCAGTTTTTTCTTGTATGTGGGGATTGCTACAGCTCATACAGGAGAAAATTGATAACTACTATGTCATTGTGTACTCCCTCCGTGCCAAGTGTAATGTCAAGTTTGGATTGGTCAATATGGTTCTGGTTTTTAAATTTTTTACATGCTCTCATTTTTTTGTGTGGGTAATGTTTTATATGCTCTTTATCTCTTCCCTTGACAGACATTCGATGAGGCAGTGGGCGATATAGCTTTCTAGCTCCTTAGGGGGGTTGTTCCTCTTTACAGGTGTGTTACATAGGGTTTTATGTGGTCATATGGAGTTTATTAGGTAGAGAAAGTACCTTGTGATTTTTCTAATTTTGGACATATATCAAGTCTCACCAAGACATCTTCATTACAACACTCAGCTTATCCAAGACATCTTCATTACATTCTAGACAGGATAGAAGCCTACTTTGTTTAGAAATAGAGTCAGAATTTGAAAAGGAAAACCCTTAAGCCAAACATACAACAAGCATTGACAACATAAGTGGAGACACTAATTTTCTCTGACTTGTGGAGGCTCTAATCCTCACGGATCATGGCTAAAATAATTTTCCATGCCTGATTAGTGATTATCTGAATCAGTTTGTAAACTGTAGAGGTGGTTAGGCTCTGGTTAAAAATAAAAACAATAAAAGAAGTTTTTGTATTTTCTAAGTAAAAAACCCCACATATGCACCAGGATGTGATTTGTCAGAACCAAAGTAGACCTAGCTTTGCATTAGTTGTTTTGTGCTTCAAGTGTCCCAGTCAAGGACAACTGAGTGGTTGCAAAATAATATTATGTGGTCAATGTGGATTTACTATTTTCTGGTGATAGTTCTGAACTGGTAAATAAGTTAACATGCGTAAGTGAGACTTGGCATTTTAAAGTTTAGGGTCTTCAACTTCAACTATGAACTGGGATGATAATGTTATTTTGCCTTCTTAACAGAATGGTGTCATAATCAGAACAAAGCTGCTGCAAATGCATACCTTTTTTTACAAGTGCATCTACACCTTCTGATCAATTTAGAGTTATCATAAATATATTTCCAAGGTTTTTTTCATTCCACTGTAGAGTCTTTGCTCATGCCTCTTTTGAGAAGTATGTCTATTGATTCAAAATTGCCATGGCAAAAATATGTTTCAGAAAATGACATGGACTAAAATGTTCTATAGATCATGATCCATAGACAAAAAAATGCCATGATCCATACAGTATAAATTCCATGATGCATATATTTGCCATGGGAGATGGCAATTTTGTTGGATCATGATCCAGAGATTAAAAAAATGCATAGACTATAATTTCCTGGCATGATCCATAGAATAAAAATGTAGAATAAAAAATGCCATGATCCATACACTATAATTTTCATGATGCATAGACTATATTTGCATGGCCCGGTGCAAAAGAAATTTGCCATGTTGCAAAAAGAAAAGAAATTTGCCATGGTGCATATAGTAAAAACAATGCCATGACCATTGTGTCGTGATGATTTTGCAGGTACCCCGAGAGGCCCTTGAGTTTGCCGGAATGTCGATTAACTTTCGTTCCGGCAAATTCGGGTACTCCATATGTCCTATTTTCAGCAAAGGTAATGCTGAAATTTTCCGCGAATTTTAGCATGACTTTGCTAAAAATTGGACATATGGGGTACTTGCGACTAATGCCTGTTATCATGCATGTTTTATGATCTGTTGTAAGGGTACTAATTGGTCTCTTCTGCTGCTTATCAAAGATGGCGGGAAGCAGCCACCGCCGCTCTGCGACACCGCAGTACGAGTTGGATGCTTCCGAGTTCTTCACTATCATACTTGAGACTTCAGTATCATCCATGACGCAGGTATATAAAACGAGAGATCTCCCCTTCACCCATCTCATTATGATATCTGTTGTTTGCTACATCACTCATTGTCCCAAACTACAGAGGCTGCCTGACAGTTTTAAGAACATGCTGATGGGTGAAGATCCGCCAAATAATGTGAAGCTGCGACAGGCCAGCAGCGGGTTTCGCAGGCAGTGGGATGTGGAGTTGGTGATCAAGGAGGGCCACATGTACTTGTCTCGTGGGTGGGAGAAGTTCTACCGTGCCTACGACCTGCGGCTGGGGTACTTCCTTCTCTTCAGGTACGACGACGACGCCACCGTGCTCATCGTGAAGGTGTTCAACACGACTATGTGTCGCATGTGCTACGCTGCCAATGATGATGCCGGTACGTTCTGCCTCTTCTTATTCCTCTACATTTGGCTTTGTCTCACATCGATTGTTAACGGTCATTGTTGCATTTTGGACAGGTAATGGGAGCAGCAGCAACGATTATGTCTGTATCGAAAGCAGCAGCGATTCTGGCAGCAGCATAGACAACAAGAAGGATGATCCGGACTGGAGTGCGGGAGAAGAGGAGCAGAGTGGGGATGAGGAGCTGCAGGATGACGATGGGCATCAGGCTGAGGATGACCTAGCGCTGGTGGTGGCTGACCAAGGGCAAGAGATGGTGGTGGCTGACCATGGGCAAGAGATGGAGGTGGCTGAGGATGACCTAGCGATGGTTGTGCCTGAAGGTGGCCTCGCGATGGTGGTGGTGCCTGACAATGACCACGCACCGGTGGTGGCGCCGGCGATCCCACAGCTGGGCGACATGACCACGCCAATTGTGGTAGAAGACTACATCCCACTGCCTCTGCCGCCTCGCTGCTCTTGGCACATCAGGGAGAGGAAGGAGAAGGAGAAGGAGAAGAACAATGCATGAGAACTCAACTTTGTCAAGTATGTCAGATCTCCTATAGGTTAGTTATCGAAAATGATATATATATACTTAGTTACCTATGTTATCTCCAATATCCTTAGTTTCCTATAGGTTAGCTTCATTTTTACCTAAGTTGGCTCTAATATGCTAACTTAGAGCTTATATATGCTTAGTTTCCTATAGGTTAGCTCCAAAATAACTTATGTTAGCACAAAATGATCAAGTTTACATAATAAGCTTATAGTCTTTTTCTTATTCTTCTTCTTTTCCAAAATGACATAGGTTAGCTTCATTTTACCTAAGTTGGCTCTAATATACTAACTTAGAGCTTATATGCTTAGTTTTATGATGGTTAGCTCCAAAATAACTTATGTAGCACAAAATGATCAAGTTTACATAATAAGCTTATAGTCTTCTTCTTATTCTTCTTCTTTTCCAAAATTCTTCTTATTCTTCTTCTAGTGTTCTTCTTCTTCTAGTATTCTTCTAGTATTCTTCTAGTCTTCTTCTTTTTATTCTTCTAGCTTCTTGTTTATCATTTTGCAGATTTGATTTAATTCACGGAAGCTTGCGTGGATGGAGTGCTTCTTTTCCATTTGTGTTTTTATTTTGTATCAATGTGAAACTTTTATGAATTGATGGATAACGGTGTTGGATGAACAATGTGAAACTTTTGTAATATGTAACGATGGAACTATGTGTTGGCTATGTATGTATATATGATGGAACTTGTGTGTTGGCTATGTATGTATATATGATGGAACTTGTGTGTTGGCTATGTATGTATATATGATGGAACTTGTGTGTTGTCTATGTGTATATATGATGGAACTTGTGTGTTGGCTATGATTGTTATATGGATGCTTCTTGTATATATATGTGTTGGATATCTCATAGGTGAAATAGTGACCTGAGATTAAGAAAAAAAATTAAAAAAATTGTTACTAATGGCGCACTACCATGTGATGCGCCATTAGTATAGAAGACACTAGTGGTGCATTGTGGGCAAAACTAATGGCGCACTGCTTGGTGCGCCATTAGTATACCAGATACTAATGACGCACCAGTGGTGCGCCATAAAAATACTAGTGGCGTGCTACTAATGGCACACTGGTAATGCGCCATTAGTAGGCAAAACCAGTGCGCCATTAGTAGGCCTTTTCCTAGTAGTGATTACTCCGACAGTTGTCCCCGAAGCTGGTGAGGCGTCGTGGCTGATAAGTCGAGAAGCCTAAGCAGTTTCCTTCTCCGTCGTGCTCTTTCTAAACGCTTGGTCCGCCTCCTCGCGTGCCGGCTGCCGTGAGCCGACATGACCAGGCGGGCTCATTTGATAATTTAGAAATGCCAAGGCGAAACCAGGTAGCATGCTTGCTAAGCCTCTAGGCTTGCTGCCTGCCGCAAGTACGCCACGCGGCGCCCGCTAGCCCGGCTAGCCTGCCAACCCACGCTCACGATGGGACGTGACAGCGGGCCGGGCCTGCCACCATCGGGCCTCGGCGCGTGGGCGGATCCACTGCGGCTGAGGTGAGCGGTCGCGATTCCAAGGGGAGTTACTGCGCAGTAACTTTGGGAAATAAATGCGGGACCATGGGAGCGTGCGCGCAGTTAATCCCATGATCCCACGCCCCGCCCCCTTGGCTTCGTAGCCCGAGGGCTTTAAGTAGGAGGAGCAAGAGGAGCGGCCGAGCACGCGCGCCCTCCCCTCCCATCGCCATTTTCTCCTTCTTCCTTCCCTGCTGCCGCCGCACCTCCGCGCTCCGCCAAGTCGCCGCCGCAGCTCGCTGCCGTCAGGCTCCTTTGCCCCAGGCTTCTCACTCGACCCCACTCGGCATTCGTGGCATGCGAGAAGGGAGGGGATTGGGATGGCTCGGTGGTGATCGACGACCACCTCGGCTTCCTCCGGGCCAAACGTCGATTGCCCGGCGCGGGCTTCGTTAAGGTGCGTGTGCCGCCGGAGAAGGAAATCTCGCCGGTGCCGCAAGGAAACGAGCGGGTCGTCTTCCACTCGCACTTCCTCCGCGGATTTGGCAAGCCGGCGAGCAGATTCTTCTGCTCCTTCATGGAGTTTTACCATCTCCAACTACATCACCTGACGCCCAACACCGGGACGCTGCTGTCCACCTTCGTTGCGGTTTGCGAGGGCTACCTCGGCATCCTCCCTACCATCGAGCTGTGGTGAGCCTTCTTCTACACCAAGTTGGGCACCTCCGCTAAGGAGAAGGTAGCCCAGTGCGGTGCCTTTGTTGTAGTGCGCCGGCCATCGGTGAAGAATGCCTTCCCCATCATCAAGTTGTCACAGTCAGTGAAACTGTGGCAGAAATCATATTTCTACATGGAGAATGTCGACCCAGCAATCGACTTCATCAACATGCTGCCCTTCGAAGCCGGCCCTGTGGACGAACCCCAGGCCAACTGGGGCTATAAGCCGAAGCCTGTGTCGGCCGATGCCACTGCCGCCATCAACCAGCTCCTAGTACTGACGGAGGCGGAGGGCCTAGTGGCGTCCGACTTGCTGGTCGCCTTTGTCGAGAGCCGGGTTCTCCTGCTCCAGGGCCAACCTCATTTGATCTGTCGGATGAGCGGGCACCACGACCCGAGCCAGATGTGCACAAGGGACATGGCGACTGCTGAGGTGGCCCGGATGGTAAATGAGATCGCCGACTTCAAGCTGTCGGAAAAGTCCTGGCGGTTTGGCAAGCGGCCATACTCCTGCGAAAACCTGCCGCCTACTTTAAGTTCTTCAGCTCTTTCTTTTTAGTACTTGCCTTGGTCTTGATCTTGGTCTTGAGTAGTCAATCTTTGGGACATAGATCTACATGTCTAGGCAGAAGGCCGCCGTCGTGCGGCCCGGTGGAAACTACCAGCCGAACCGGGAGGTAAGCGACATGGACGACCCCGACTTGGGGGCGGTCGCCCTGGAGGACGACGCTGTAGGTAGCGGTGACGGAGTAGGCGGCTCCACAGAAGGGGGCGGCATCGAGACTTGGCCCGACGACGATGATGAGAAAGACGAGCCGCACCCCGCACGAGGCGCTGGCAATGCAGGCGCGGGCCCCTCCACCGAGTCGACTGCTCGGGGCGGCACGCATAAGCGAAACCAGGGCGTCGCCTTGTTTGGCAGCGTGCCGAAGAAGGCCAAGAAACCGGCCGCCACGACCAGGCGAAAGGAGGCCGCAGCGAAGGTGGCCATGTTTCAGAAGCTCCCGAAGGTGCCTCCCATGGTGTTGGCGTAAGTATCTTTTCTTGTGCTTTTCCTTTCTTGCTGATTTTGTCTTAACTTCCTTGCTTTATTTTCCTAGACAGAGGGCCCCGCTCTCCCTTGAGAATCAACCGCCCCCTCTGTTATTAGGTCGGCGGAGACCTCCGACTCCACCCGGCGAATCGATCCGACCACCGACCTCGAGGAGGCGCAGGAGCGAATCGCGCGGGAGGCGCGCGAGGAGCAGGAAGCCGCCCGCCTGCAGAAGGCGGAGGTAGACAAGGCGGAGGCCGCCGCGCTAAAGAAGCTGGCGGAGGCTGAGGCTGATGTCGCAATGAAGAAACAGCTTGAAGAAGCCGCACGCCGCCACGAGCCACTATTTGTTGTTCCCTTGAACTTCGCGCCGCCTCTGCTAGAGTTCGCGGCGCCGACTGGAGGAACCGGCGATGAGCACCTGACCATGGAGAGGGAAGGCGGCGATTTCGTCATGCCGGACGTGGTCGTGCCTCCACCACTGCCATCTGGAGGGGCGCGAGATAAGCAACCGGCTGCCCCACCGGCACTACCAGCCGGAAACGTGGTGGTGACGGGCCCGACTCCTGAGGCCCACACACCCACGCGTCATCTCCTTGCGAAGGCAGCTTCAGCCCCACGACCGCTGGAAACTGGCGCCACGAGCTCATCAATCCGAGACACCAAGGCGACCAGCGCCGCGCCCTCCGGCTGGGTGCGTGGAGGCGGGGCGGGGACCTTGAACGAGGCGATCCTTGACATCCAGGACATACTCTGAGGCGACGCTGACGCTCTCAAGCGGTGCAATGAAGCGTTCCTGGATTCGCGAACGGCCATTTGGGTGTGTTTTTTGCTTCTTCGTCTTTAGTCCTTGTATTTCTTGGTGGGGGCGCGCCAGCGCACCCACTTGGTGTGTCCCCGAGTTTCGGTTCGGATGCTGAGCAGGCGACTCAGAACTTTAATTTGCAAGCTCCGAGTACTAACTTCATCTGATATCTCCGTTGCAGGATTATGATAAGCTTCGCGCGGCCACCTTCAACTCCAGCGTCCGAGAGATGGACAAGCGGACCGCCGACTTGTTGGAAAGCCGGAGTAAGTCTTTGTTTTCTTTCTATGTGGGGGCGCGCTGGCGCACCTGCGGGCTGTAGTCCCTGAGATTCGGGCCGACTATTGAGCAGTCGGGCAAGATCTCCCCAGCAACTGTACTTCTTGTTTGTTGACCGTTGATAACTTCTTTCTCTGCGGGGGCGCGATAGTGCACCCGCGGGCTGTAGTCCCCAAGATTCGGGCCAACGTCTGAGCAGTCGGGCCGGATCTCCCCGGCAACTGCATTTCTTCCCTGTTGACTATTAACGCCTTTTTCTTCTTCTACTTTTGCAGAGGGAAACACCGTCCTGCAGTAGCATCTGGGCGAGGCCAACACCGTGCTGCATGCCAAGGAGGCAGAGTGCAGCAAGCTGGCCGAGGAGCGTGACCAGCTGGTCACACAACTGGCGGAGCAGGCGGAGCTTCTCCAGATGGCTCAGAAGGAACCGGAGGTGGAAGAGTCCAATCTGCTCACCAAGTTCGAGACCGAATGCTCTGCCTGGGTCGACAAAGAGGCGCTGCTAACTATCGGCTTCGGCAGTATTGAAGACATGGTTGATGGTAAGCTTCTTTTTTTAAGCTGCTGGCTTTTGATCGGGCCGACTGCTAGCTTCTGACTTCTGGCTTCTTTGCTCTCTGCCCGAGCAGACTTCTTCCCAGGTCACTATATTGATGCTTATCAGGAGGAACAAAGGGCGGAAGGTGCGCAGATGGTTGCCGATGCCCCCCGGACCCTTAGCGAGCAGCTTCTCAACATCCAGGCCCGCCTTCGGCCGGCTCATCGGATGCTGCGTCGTCTTCAATGTGTCGGGGCCCAGGCGATCTCTGCCCTATGGCCAGGTGTGCCGGCTCCGCGCACTCCCATC
The DNA here is from genome assembly GCA_963921465.1 of Triticum timopheevii. NCBI lineage: Eukaryota > Viridiplantae > Streptophyta > Magnoliopsida > Poales > Poaceae > Triticum > Triticum timopheevii. The sequence continues at coordinate 353,768,278 of OY997274.1, forward strand.
CGGACTGCCGACTGGCTGGAGGTGGCAGTCGGCTGTCTGGAGGCTTGGAAGGGTTCCTCGGCCCGGGCTAGAGCGCGCCGGGCTCTGGAGTTTGTCAAGGCATGGTACCCTGGGCAAGATCTAGCCCAGTTGACCATGTTTCGGCAAGAGGCTCAGGAAGAGCTGGTGGCGGTGGAGGGTGATCTCGTCAAACGGGCGGCGGCGATCGCCGACTACACCGACACCAGCATCTTCATCCTGGAGCTGGTTGATAATGGTATCGAGGCGCCACCGGAGTGGTTCCGGCTGAACCCAGAGGATGGCGAGGACTCGGCCGAGGTGATCGACTCCAACGACGAGGAGGACGAGGAGGACGAGGAAAGCGGAGAAGATGCGCCAGAGGTCGGAGCGGATGGCCTGCCTAACCTTGGCCGTGCCTCGAGCAACGAGCCACGCTCAAGCATGCCGACTGCTGCTGGAGGCGACCAAGCGGGGACCGACCAGCCGTCCACTCCACCAACCGGCGCCACCGACTCCGCCGTCCAGCCGGACCCCTCTGTTGTTCCCTAGGCCGTCGACTTTTAATTTTCCTGCTTATCAGTCTTGACAAATTTGTTAAATTTGCACAATTCCACCCGCGGGGTGTATTTCAAACTCTGTTGAATGCTGGCCAGGCCTTTTGATATGTAAATATTCTTCAACACAAGTTGCGTGTTTGTTTGCCAAGTTCTAATGTTTCTTGCTTTCTGCTCCTTGGCTTTTTTCCTTTGTTGCCCTCCTTTTACTACCCTCTTGCCAGCCAAACAATTGCGCCGCAGACTGCGGCTGTGTCAAGTACTTAGCTACTTTCGGGAGGGCAAGTATTTAGCCGACTGGAGCATTGACAAGGTAAGTAGAAGCCGGTCGGCTGGCTGCTCGGCAGTCGGTCGATGAGGCGGGATGCCGGCTTAGACAACGTGCGCGCTTTGACTCCATAGCCATTTTTTGTGTGGACACCATTTCTGCAACCCCTGCCCACCGGACAGTTGCTTTGCGAGCTTCAGCTTCTGGTAGGAGAAGGTTTAGGTGCCAACACACTACTTGTCTAACTGCAGGAAGCGCCACATAGTAGAAGGCGGCGAGCCCCCGGGCCGACTAGTCGAACCCGGTGCCAGGCAGAATAATGAAATAGCACATTCATAGGCATAATATTTATCATATAGATAAAAGTGGGAAGTCCTCGAGCTCTTCTCGGGGGACCCATAGTCTTCGTACTTAATACAAAAGGTAGCGTGGTACATACTGCATTAACTGTAAAATCTTCGGAGGAGGTTTGCATTCCACGGCCTCTCTGTCTCCTTGCTGGAGTCATCTCTCTTGCGTGCTCTGGGCTTCTGAGAGTCGATCAGGTAGTAGGAATCATTGCCCAACACTTTGTTGATGATGACAGGGCCTTCCCAAGGTGTCGAGAGCTTGTGCTAGCCAACTGTTCGCTGTATCAGCCGGAGCACAAGGTCTCCCTCTTGGAAGGATCTTGGCTTGACCTTCCGATTGTAGTATCGGCGTACACTCTGCTGGTAGATGCTAGACCGGCTAAGCGCCAACAGCCGGCTCTCTTCCAGCAGATCAACACCGTCTTCTCGTGCTTCTTTTTGCAGAAAGCTCCGAGTTGCTTGAGGAGACATTTCTACATACAACGCTGAAACGTGGCGGCAACATTTCTCAAGCCAAACATCATGGTCAGGTAGCAGAAAGCTCTGAATGGTGTGATGAAGGCGGTCTTTAGCCTGTCGGCTGGGTTCAGCTTGATCTGATGATACCCTGAGTATGCATCCAAAAAACTCAACAGCTCGCATCCGGCTGTGGATTCTATCACTTGGTCAATTCTTGGCAAAGCAAAGGGATCTTTGGGGCAAGCTTTGTTGAGGCTAGTATAATCAATACACATGCGCCACTGCTTATTCTTCTTCAGCACGAGGACTGTGTTGGCTAACCATTCTGGGAAGAATACTTCCATGATGAAGCCGGCAGCTAGAAGCCAGGCTATCTCTTCTCCAACGACTCTTCTCTTCTCTTCTGACAGGCGGTGCAAGGGCTGCTGGACCGACTTGGCCTCAGGTCGGACATGTAGCTTGTGCTCGACGAAATCCGTTGGAACACCCGGCATGTCCTTGGGAGACCATGCAAAGATGTCTCGATTCTCACGGAGGAAATCGACGAGCTCGCTTTCCTATTTGCTCTCAATGTTTGCACCTATGACAGCATGCCTCTCTGGGTGCTCCGGGTCCAAGGGTATCTTCTTTGTTTCCTTTGCCGATTTGAACGAGCCCTCAGCTTCTGACTCCTTGGGGTTTGGTGAGATTTCCGGCTGCTTGCCTGCCATCGCCACAACCCGGTCAAGGAGCTGCTTCTGTGCTAAAACCACGAGAAACTCGGCTAGCCGGCTACTGTCTGCCGCATAGGCAGACGACTTCTTGTAGTCTCCGACTACGGTTAGGAATCCCTTGGTACTTGGCATCTTCATCTTGAGGTAAGCATAGTGTGGGACCGCCATGAACTCGGCTAGAGCAGGCCGGCCAAGTAGCGCATGATAGGGGCTCTGAAGGTCCACCACTTCAAACTAGACTGGCTCTCGACGAAAGTGATCTTTTTCTTCGAAGAGAACGTCAATCTAGGTCTTGCCGATTGGTGAGTAGGAAAGGCCAGGAACTATGCCATGGAATACGGTCCGGCTAGGCTGAAGCTGATTCTGTTTGATTCCAAACTTCTCCATAGTGTCCCAGTACAGGATGTTGATGCTGCTGCCGCCATCTATCAGGACTCAGGAGAAACGAGCAGCCCGCCTCTCTGCCGCGAAAGTAGCATCTAAGACCAACGCATAAGAACTAGGAGAGGGCATCACCTCCGGGTGGTCAGCTCTGCTCCAACTGATAGGCTTCTCAGACCAATGCATGAACTCTGGGGTTTCTAATGCTACTGCATGCACTTCTTGCTGTTGTTGCCGTCTGCTGTGCTTATCATCGGCCACGCTAGTGAACACGACATAAGCTCCATGCTCCTCAGGATACTCATCTTGTATGGTGCCGACTGGCCAAACTGCCGGCTGCTGGGGTGGAGGAGGCGGCGGGCCGGCAGGCGGAGGAGGCAGGAGTCCATCCCCCTTTGTGATTCTGGTGAGCCAATTGCACTTCCGAGTGGTGTGGTTGGACGGCTTCACGCCGCTGTGGAACTTGCAGGGTGCATCAAGAGTCTTCTCGTACGAGAAGGCGGGCAACCAGTTGTGCTTGGCGCCCTTCTGACGCTTGGGTGGAGGTTGCCCTTCCTGCTGTTGGTCTTCGACTGTCGCCACCTGCCGGCTTATGGAAGCTGGCTGCGTGCCACGACCGGGTTTTCCAGGCATAAATTTCCAGAAAAGACCGTCATGCTCATCAGCCCCAGGATTACTGTTAGTTGATGAGGCTCCAACTTGATACAGAAATCTCAAGCAAAATACAAAATATGTTGTACAAGACCATTGTGGCCTATGAGTACATCAAATGGTTTTCTAGTGGTCGATGGCGGAAGCGGTTTGTGGAACATTAGTGTATGGGACTCCATTTCCCACGGGAAAAGCTGACCAGGTTAACTCCTATCTTCGCGAGGCTGCTATCACCGTTGCTTAGTTTCCGGGGCTGTCACCGCAACGCTCCTCACCATGCAGGAATCTGGCCAAGACAATAGCCAGGGACAAGCCAGTGAGTACTTTGAATGTACTCGCAAACATTAAGAACAAGGTATAATATAATTGATAGTCATGCACTGAAATATTCTATGATCACATCGTCAGTCACAAATAAAATATCTTTTATGCATGCAAGCAGGTTATTTATATGCAACATGAGTAAGCAATAAAAGAGAGGGAATAAAATGCCACAGTCGGGCGTCTTAGCGACACCACAAAAAGGGCTTTTAAAAGAAATGCCACAGTCGGGCGTCTGAGCGACACCACATAAAGGGCTTTAAAAGGAATGCTACAGTCGGGCGTCTGAGCGACACCACATAAAGGACTTTAAAAGAAATGCCACAGTCGGGCGTCTGAGCGACACCACATAAAGGGCTTTAAAAGAAATGCCACAGTCGGGCGTCTGAGCGACACCACATAAAGGGCTTTAAAAGAAATGCCACAGTCGGGCGTCTGAGCGACACCAGATAAAGGGCTTTAAAAGAAATGCCACAGTCGGGCATCTGAGCGACACCACATAAAGGGCTTTTCAAAGAAATGCCACAGTCGGGCGTCTGAGCGACACCACATAAAGGGCTTTAAAAGAAATGCCACACTCGGGCGTCTGAGCGACACCACATAAAGGGCTTTAAAAGAAATGCCACAGTCGGGCGTCTGAGCGACACCACATAAAGGGCTTTAAAAGTAATGATCACAATGAATATCCAGGAGGTAGAACCATCCCAGGGATACTTGATAATATAATTAATGCAACGGGTTAGTCCATCATAAAATAATAATCATGGTTCTCACAAGTCACCAGTCAATATCCAAGTTTGGTTTAACAATATCTCCTCCGAAGAACGACACTAAGACCAACACTTGACCCATCCCAGACTGTAATCCTTAACCATGGACACGTCTATTCGAATAGGTTTTATTCTCTGCAGAGGGTGTACTCTTTACCCACGAGTAACGGATTCCTTTAGTCCTTCGGGACTAATTCCGTCTACGGTCTTTTAGTTGAAAACACGCCTAACTTGCACACACCAGCTTAACTCACCGGTGTCTGGAATCACCCACGACACTTGTTAAGCAAAACTCTAAGTGGGGAGGCTACAACCTCGCGTAGCATGGGATCAAATTTATATCGCGCGCTCTAAGGGGTGGCCTCCCCTCTCAGTCTCAACCGGAAACACCCATGCCCCCGGACAAGGTGGCATGCCTACCGGCTACAACCGATATCTTCCACCATGGCCTCTCTGTACGGTGTGTGCTAGAAAGAGGTTGACAACTTACTGAACCGTACTCTACTTGCTGTAGAGACGAGTGGTAGTACGAAACAAGTATGGGGGTTACTGGCACAAGACTCGATCTAAGGTCGACTCAGGAGGTTTAAGTATTCCCTGCATGATTAGCATAACGAATATATTTCAACCAACAGAGTCACTGCTCATGTCACCTTGCCATGCCATACCAGACATAACCATCCCGACGGACACCGGCGACAAACTCATGCCTACCCAAGGCAGAGGTTTTCCCAGGTTCCTGCCGGTATGCATGCAAGGCACATGAGGATGATTATCATCACAAGTGTCTTCATTTCCAACAGCATGGAAATCATTAATATGCACTCATGCATATGATCATATCACATGGAATAATAGGTCCTTCGAAATGCGGTGGTGTTATAGATGTATCAAAGATCACACCAAAATATTATGCCGGGATTCAGAATGCTTGCCTTCAATGTGTGGAAAGGCAGGGTGCACTCCAAAACTTTTGAAAGTTTCTTCTCTCTCCCCAAAATCCTATTTACAAATATATTTGAATTAACACACATTTCAAAAACAGAACAAAAAAGTTGTTTGAAATTTTTTTAAATAAATCTTAAAATAAACTAGACCAAATTTGAGGAAGGTAGGAAAAAGAATCATTTCATTTGGAGTTATATTTAAAAAGTTATAGCCGGTCAAAGTTCTGGTCAAATCTGTTATATAAATTAAAACAGAAAAGGAAACGTTTTCAGAGGGGAATACGCTTTCGGAGTGGGGAAAACGTACTGGGCAGATTACACCTTCACTTAACCCACGGGGATAGGCGCAGGGTCACTGACAGTGGGTCCAAGGGGCCCACTAGTCGGGTTTGACTAGTCTTTCTCCCCCTCCTTCCCCTGTCCCGAGCGGAGGCGGAGCTCAGGCGATCGTCGCCGGCGATTGGCAGCTCTTCGCAGGGCCCCGAGGGCGGGGATGGATCCGCCACTCCTGTGCGGTCCTCCCGGTGGTTGCCAGGCCGGTGGGGACGGAGGGAGCTACCGGCGGCGAGCTTCGCGGCGGACGGAGAGCTTCGGGAGCGGAGTGGTTTTGGGGCAACGGTGGATTCCGATCAAAATCGAGTAGGGGAATGTGTTCACGGGAGGATGTGGAGGTTCCTGGCGAAGAGAACGGAGAGTGGGAGGCCCCGGTGGTGCCGAATTGACCGGGGCGGTGGCGGCGGCAGCAGTTGCCGGAGACGAGGAAGGAGACCTCCCCGGGTCGAATGCGAGCTAGGGGAGCGCCAAGGGGGTGGCCTGAGGTTGCCTGCGTGCTCGGGGAAGCTCGGGGGCCTCCCTTTATAGCTCGTCGAGGTCCGTTCCGCGGCGGCGGATGAGGATGCCGGCGAACCGCCTCTCTGTAGCTTGCAGGGCAACATGGCGTGGCTGGGGATGACGGCAGGAACTAACGGACGAGTGGGCACTCCTCCAGGGGCCAGGTGGCGAGCGGGGGAAGGTTCGGCGGCGCCGACCAGAGCAGGAGCTGTCGGGCGGCGGCGGCGGCTAGCTCTTGGCCTGTCGGGCGCGGCGGGGGCTGCTTGGCGTGTTGCGGTGAGAAGGGGAGCGCGTGGCGAGGTGCTGCAGAGCGGGCCAAAGCCGTGGGGCCAGCGTGTCGGCTCGGGCGCGGGTCGTGCGATACGCGCGCTCTGCTCGCGCTCCGGGCGTGCACGGGACGTGTTCGACACTATGCCAGAGCACGCTAGAGGTCGCGGTCGAGGCTGGCAATTAACAGACCCAGGTTAGGAGCAACTGGGATCCTAGTGGACATGCTAGTATGATCCGAGGTGCAAGGTCACAATGCAAAGACAAAATCATGTCAAAACTGACCATGCACACCTGGTGTTTGACGAAATGTTAAAGGCTTCTAAGAAACTCTTGGGGTGGCCCAAATCTCCAGATCAAGGCCTCCTTAGATGCAAGAGAGAGTGGTGAGGTTATATTGCCAAAAGAAGAAACTTGTTAGTGCAAGTTTAGCAGAACTTCAATTCTGGACAGGAAATAAATAGCATTATTTTATGAACCCAAAATGATCCAAAAGGTGCATGCTCCTGGACTTAAGGGTTTAACATGGAGGACTACAAGTAGGAGAAATAATCAAGGGTTAAAGAGCAAGCAAAAATATGGTTGCTGTACAAACCATCAAGTTGGTCCAGAATGAAAATGAGGTTGATTCACTCAAATTTTTCAAAGAACAGCACTAGGTTTTTGTATAATGTGGAATCATAGGCTATTACCATCATCCCATAATTTTGGTGGAGGCTAGAAAGAATTATTTAAATGGGTTGTAGTGCAAAATGCACTTTGGACCAGAGAAGGAAAAATTGATGCAGAGCTCAAATTATTACATAAATAAAAGATATTTTTGTATAAAAGTGATTTAAAAACATCACACGATATCTCCAATTTTTTGGTTAGAGTTTTAGGTGAATTTATCAAATGGTTGTAGTTCAAATATGGCCATATAACCTTGAAACACCATTTTTCAAGAAAATAAAGATCAAGCAATTTAATTAGTTATACTGATAAAAGAAAAGTTTTTCTTGAGAGGTTAAATAAGTCCAATAACATACTTTGAAAAGTTTTCACTTAGGGAAAAACTCATCACAACAGGGAAGGAAATGATTTAAAAATTAAAATGGAGCTCAGAAACTCAAAGTTTTAATTCCTGGTAAAAAAATTAATTCATTAAAACAAGGCCAAATTTTTTGGGGTGTCACAGACACTACCCCCCTTAAGAAAAATCTCATCCTCGAGATTTGTTAAAAGCTGTTTTAAGAAAAACTATACGCAATAAAAATGTGGCTACAGTGAGAGGGCAATAAGTGATGAAAATTCACAGTGCGAATACTGGTGCTGCGTGGAAAAGTCTGCGATTCGGGACAAAAACGTGAGGTTTCTACGCTGGATATAAATTTAGAATAACTTCTAAATTTAGATATACGCTGGTCGCACCCGAGAGCACAGTGCTCTCTCTGGCTGACAGGTGGGACCGGGGTCCACTGCCAGTCTCTTCTTCTCCCTCTGGTCCTCTATTCTTCCTCTCTTCCGCGCGCTTTCTCCACTGGCGATGCCTAGCACGTAGGGCATCCAGGCCGTACCGCGGTAGTGCGCGGCGTGCTAGCTGTTGGTGCAGCGTGCACTCACCTCGCGGGCCAGTGCGCTGTCGGCACTTCTCGCGGATTCGACTCCGAACACCGGCGATCGGGCGACGAGCGGCGCTAGTGGACTTCGCCCACCGTACACCGAGCTCGAGCTATAAAACGGCCGGGGTGCCTCTCTCTTCTTCCTCACACCTGGCCTCACTTCTCTTCCTCCTTCTTCTTTCTCCATTACTGCTTACAGAAGCTCGGGTGAGGCTCTAATGGCGGAGGCGATGCCGGACTGGTTTGCGATCCTGATATGCGGAGGGCTGGCGACGCTGCTGGGGCTCTCTGTGCTCCTGTGCGCGATGATCCTCGATGATCGTCACGACGCTGCTGCTCGGGTGTTGGCTCTCCGCGGTGGTGGTGATCACGAGGAGTAGGTGGGGTGTGCCGGGTGCTAACTGTTGTTAGGGGGTGATTAGCTGGATGCAACACTGTTGCAAAGTTTTGCAATCAGTGTTTGTGTCCGAAAGATTATGGTTGTGAGTCTGCTGCCGTGGTGCGGTGAAATTAATAAATCCATGCCGTGAGAAAGTGTAGATGTAGCAGCTCAGGGATAAGAAATCTCACTCCAGAATTTTGCGAGGGAAAAACAGTTAATTTTAAAGGAGCATAAATCACAACAAAAACTACACACATTAGTAGAAGCCAAATAATTGACTCGTCGTACAAACTCAGGGTATCGCACATAAGTCACACACATAACTAAATGCTAAAATAACAAATACAGTAGTGACGTCTAAAATGAAAACGGTAACTTGTTGGGGTCCTGATAAAATGTCTCTGGTAAAGGGATACACTCCTCTTCTATAGGAGGAAGTGGATTGACCAGTCGATGCACGTGTCTCTCCTGGTCGGGCCTTAGTGCTCTGCCGATGGCAATCTGAGGATTTAAATCAGCGAGACTCTGGAGATAATCCATTACTCGCTGGTTCAAATGCTCTTGAGCGATGATGTACTGGATGAGGTTGGCTAGCACTGGGTCTTTCTCAATTCGTCCACCAGGAAAAGATGTCACTCCTCCGGGTGTTGCACGGCTCGGAAAATAATAATATCCTCTTTCGCGGGCATAGGGTACTGCGGATCGAAGGCGAGCAATCGCTTCTTTTGCAGCATCTTCTATGGCCAAGTGTGGGGTTGGCATAGACTTTCCCACGAAGGAAACTTCTGTTGGGTCTTGGTTGGGGTCTACAGGAGGAATGTGTACTGTTGCCCAATATTCCGAGGTGGAAGGGGTGATCCTTGATTTGAACAGCTCGTACTGGGGTGGCTGGGTAGAACCCATGGTACTGCGGGTAAAGTCCCGCAATATTTTGACAAAGCTACCCGGGGTTGCATCTGGGGTTCTCCGATTAATACTAGGGCTTGGCATGACAAGAAATGGTTGTGAGTGTGGTGCACAAGGTGAGGGTTGCTGGGTAAGGTCACAAGGTGGCCTTTATATAACAATGGAGCTGGATCATTTTACCGTGGTGAAAGGTAATGAATCTGCCAGATTACCTCAAGAGTCGGGGTCCGTGCCGGAGATACACATATCTCATAAAGAGACGTGTTACTGTGGTTGTCATCGGGTTGGTTTTGGTAGCTGTGCCCGGAAAAATATGCAACTATGCACTGGCCAAAAACAAAAATAAAAAGTGCAAAGGCTATCATTAAAATAGAGGCACAACGATAGGCTGCGTTGATATACACGGTCGCACGATTAGAAAGCGAGGATACACTGAAACTTGGTGCTATTCGCACGGCTTAATCTACCTCGTTTACGTCTAAACGGGCGTGCCTGGTGGATGACGAAGTTTCTCCACGTGTCTCACTGCCGGGATTAGTCGGAGATGGCGGAGGAACTGCAGGGTCGGGGTAGCGATGATGATCATCACGGGGATTGTTAGCCATAATCCCGTTGGAGTGGGTTCCCAAAAGGCGACGAAGCACTTCTGGGGTCATCAAAGCATCTCGGTTGGTGGCGTCGGGCTCGTCGTCTCTTCTTGCTGGGGCTCGACGAACCAGCTCTCCTCGAGCTGCGATCAGATCAATGGTGATTTGGTCGAACAGTGCCTCTAGTGCACTTACATAGCGCACTAGGTGCAACAATGCGGGGTCCGTCTCGTGATTTCTGTTGGCGACTTGGGGTGGTCTACCATACCCTTCGCGTCTGGGGTAGTAGTGGAACGAGCGACAGTTAACTCTGGGCGACAAGTGCCTGAGATGAACTATAGCCTCTCGAGCGGCTAGCTGGATGGCTTGAAGCTCAAAGGAAGTTGTCCTTCCGGTGAACCTGTAGGGGCGCTCGGGTGCTAGACCCCTACCGTAGATGTGCACAGTGGCCCAGAATTGACGGTCTTCACTGCTCATGGGTCCTTGGTACACAACATATTCAGGTGGCTCTTCTAACGCATAGGCACGACGGGTGAGTTTGCGAGGATGGTCACAAAACCTCCAAGGTTGTTTGCGGTGGTCTCGTTGTGCACTATGGGCCAGGCATTATGGCTAGGTTGGGGAAGCGACTGTGTTGTGCTGTGTTGGTGCTAGTATGCCCCTTTTTATAGGAAAAAGGGGACGGAGTCTTCCTTTGCACGCTTGCGAGAAAGGACTATTTAGGATTTGATCACTGGCGCATGAGCGACAGGTTAGGTTGATAGGTTGGGCACCGACTGCCAAAAGGTATTGGGTCACTGTGTGGCTATCTTGCACGAGAAGCTTGGCTGGGGTTTGGTTATGGTTTGGTCGGTTGGTTTGCCTAATTTAAAGACCCGGCTAAGATAGGATTAGCCAATGGTCAGCCTGGCTCTGATACCAAGCCTGCCACGATCGGGTTTTCCAGACATAAATTTCCAGAAAAGACCGTCGTGCTCATCAGCCCCAGGATTACTGTTAGCTGATGAGGCTCCAACTTGATACAGAAATCTCAAGCAAAATACAAAATATGTTGTACAAGACCATTGTGGCCTATGAGTACATCAAATGGTTTTCTAGTGGTCGATGGCGGAAGCGGTTTGTGGAACATTAGTGTATGGGACTCCATTTCCCACGGGAACAGCTGACCAGGTTAACTCCTATCTTCGCGAGGCTGCTATCACCGTTGCTTAGTTTCCGGGGCTGTCACCGCAACGCTCCTCACCGTGAAGGAATCTGGCTAAGACAATAGCCAGGGACAAGCCAGTGAGTACTTTGAATGTACTCGCAAACATTAAGAACACAGGTATAATATAATTGATAATCATGCACTAAAATATTCTATGATCACATCGTCAGTCACAATAAAATATCTTTTATGCATGCAAGCAGGTTATTTATATGCAACATGAGTAAGCAATAAAAGAGAGGGAATAAAATGCCACAGTCGGGCGTCTTAGCGACACCACAAAAAGGGCTTTTAAAAGAAATGCCACAGTCGGGCGTCTGAGCGACACCACATAAAGGGCTTTAAAAGGAATGCCACAGTCGGGCGTCTGAGCGACACCACATAAAGGGCTTTAAAAGAAATGCCACAGTCGGGCGTCTGAGCGACACCACATAAAGGGCTTTAAAAGAAATGCCACAGTCGGGCGTCTGAGCGACACCACATAAAGGGCTTTAAAAGAAATGCCACAGTCGGGCGTCTGAGCGACACCACATAAAGGGCTTTAAAAGAAATGCCACAGTCGGGCATCTGAGCGACACCACATAAAGGGCTTTTCAAAGAAATGCCACAGTCGGGCGTCTGAGCGACACCACATAAAGGGCTTTAAAAGAAATGCCACACTCGGGCGTCTGAGCGACACCACATAAAGGGCTTTAAAAGAAATGCCACAGTCGGGCGTCTGAGCGACACCACATAAAGGGCTTTAAAAGTAATGATCAGAATGAATATCCAGGAGGTAGAACCATCCCAGGGATACTTGATAATATAATTAATGCAACGGGTTAGTCCATCATAAAATAATAATCATGGTTCTCACAAGTCACCAGTCAATATCCAAGTTTGGTTTAGCAATATCTCCTCCGAAGACCGACACTAAGACCAACACTTGACCCATCCCAGACTGTAATCCTTAACCATGGACACGGCTATTCGAATAGGTTTTATTCTCTGCAGAGGGTGTACTCTTTACCCACGAGTAACGGATTCCTTTAGTCCTTCGGGACTAATTCCGTCTACGGTCTTTTAGTTGAAAACGCGCCTAAGTTGCACACACCAGCTTAACTCACCGGTGTCTGGAATCACCCACGACACTTGTTAAGCAAAACTCTAAGTGGGGAGGCTACAACCTCGCGTAGCATGGGATCAAATTTATATCGCGCGCTCTAAGGGGTGGCCTCCCCTCTTGGTCTCAACCGGAAACACCCATGCCCTCGGACCAGGTGGCATGCCTACCGGCTACAACCAATATCTTCCACCATGGCCTCTCTGTATGGTGTGTGCTAGAAAGAGGTTGACAACTTACTGAACCGTACTCTACTTGCTGTAGAGACGAGTGGTAGTACAAAACAAGTATGGGGGTTACTGGCACAAGACTCGATCTACGGTCGACTCAGGAGGTTTAAGTATTCCCTGCATGATTAGCATAACGAATATATTTCAACCAACAGAGTCACTGCTCATGTCACCTTGCCATGCCATACCAGACATAACCGTCCCGACAGACACCGGCGACAAACTCATGCCTACCCAAGGCAGAGGTTTTCCCGGGTTCCTGCCGGTATGCATGCAAGGCACATGAGGATGATTATCATCACAAGTGTCTTCATTTCCAACAGCATGGAAATCATTAATATGCACTCATGCATATGATCATATCACATGAAATAATAGGTCCTTCGAAATGCGGTGGTGTTATAGATGTATCAAAGATCACACCAAAATATTATGCCGGGATTCAGAATGCTTGCCTTCAATGTGTGGAAAGGCAGGGTGCACTACAAAACTTTTGAAAGTTTCTTCTCTCTCCCCAAAATCCTATTTACAAATATATTTGAATTAACACACATTTCAAAAACAGAACAAAAAAGTTGTTTGAAATTTTTTCAAATAAATCTTAAAATAAACTAGACCAAATTTGAGGAAGGTAGGAAAAAGAATCATTTCATTTGGAGTTATATTTAAAAAGTTATAGCTGGTCAAAGTTCTGGTCAAATCTGTTATATAAATTAAAACAGAAAAGGAAATGTTTTCGGAGGGGAATACGCTTTCGGAGCGGGGAAAACGTACTGGGCGGATTACGCCTTCACTTAACCCACGGGGATAGGCGCAGGGTCACTGACAGTGGGTCCAAGGAGCCCACTAGTCGGGTTTGACTAGTCTTTCTCCCCCTCCTTCCCCTGTCCCGAGCGGAGGCGGAGCTCAGGCGATCTTCGCCGGCGACTGGCAGCTCTTCGCGGGGCCCCGAGGGCGGGGATGGATCCGCCACTCCTGTGCGGTCCTCCCGGTGGTTGCCAGGCCGGTGGGGACGGAGGGAGCTGCCGGCCGCGAGCTTCGCGGCGGACGGAGAGCTTCGGGAGCGGAGTGGTTTTGGGGCAACGGTGGATTCCGATCAAAATCGAGTAGGGGAATGTGTTCACGGGAGGATGTGGAGGTTCCTGGCGTAGAGAACGGAGAGTGGGAGGCCCTGGTGGTGCCGAATTGACCGGGGCGGTGGCGGCGGCAGCAGTTGCGGGAGACGAGGAAGGAGACCTCCCCGGGTCGAATGCGAGCTAGGGGAGCGCCAAGGGGGTGGCCTGAGGTTGCCTGCGTGCTCGGGGAAGCTCGGGGGCCTCCCTTTATAGCTCGTCGAGGTCGGTTTCGCGGCGGCGGATGAGGATGCCGGCGAACCGCCTCTTTGTAGCTTGCAGGGCAACTTGGCGTGGCTGGGGATGACGGCAGGAACTAACGGACGAGTGGGCACTGCTCCAGGGGCCAGGTGGCGAGCGGGGGAAGGTTCGACGGTGCCGACCAGAGCAGGAGCTGTCGGGCGGCGGCGGCGGCTAGCTCTTGGCCTGTCGGGCCCGGCGGGGGCTGCTTGGCGTGTTGCGGTGAGAAGGGGAGCGCGTGGCGAGGTGCTGCAGAGCGGGCCAAAGCCGTGGGGCCAGCGTGTCGGCTCGGGCGCGGGTCGTGCAATACGCGCGCTCTGCTCGCGCTCCGGGCGTGCATGGGACGTGTTCGACACTATGCCAGAGCACGCTAGAGGTCGCGGTCGAGGCTGGCAATTAACAGACCGAGGTTAGGAGCAACTGGGATCCTAGTGGACATGCTAGTATGATCCGAGGTGCAAGGTCACAATGCAAAGACAAAATCATGTCAAAACTAGCCATGCACACCAGGTGTTTGACGAAATGTTAAAGGCTTCTAAGCAACTCTTGGGGTGGCCCAAATCTCCAGATCAAGGCCTCCTTAGATGCAAGAGAGAGTGGTGAGGTTATATTGCCAAAAGAAGAAACTTGTTAGCGCAAGTTTAGCAGAACTTCAATTCTAGACAGGAAATAAATAGCATTATTTTATGAACCAAAAATGATCCAAAAGGTGCATGCTCCTGGACTTAAGGGTTTAACATGGAGGACTACAAGTAGGAGAAATAATCAAGGGTTAAAGAGCAAGCAAAAATATGGTTGCTGTACAAACCATCAAGTTGGTCCAGAATGAAAATGAGGTTGATTCACTCAAATTTTTCAAAGAACAGCACTAGGTTTTTGTATAATGTGGAATCATAGGCTATTACCATCATCCCATAATTTTGGTGGAGGCTAGAAAGAATTATTTAAATGGGTTGTAGTGCAAAATGCACTCTGGACCAGAGAAGAAAAAATTGATGCAGAGCTCAAATTATTACATAAATAACAGATATTTTTGTATAAAAGTGATTTAAAAACATCACATGATATCTCCAATTTTTTTGGTTAGAGTTTTAGGTGAATTTATCAAATGGTTGTAGTTCAAATATGGCCATATAACCTTGAAACACCATTTTTCAAGAAAATAAAGATCAAGCAATTTAATTAGTTATACTGATAAAAGAAAAGTTTTTCTTGAGAGGTTAAATAAGTCCAATAACATACTTTGAAAAGTTTTCACTTAGGGAAAAACTCATCACAACAGGGAAGGAAATGATTTAAAAATTAAAATGGAGCTCAAAAACTCAAAGTTTTAATTCCTGGTAAAAAAAATTAATTCATTAAAACAAGGCCAAATTTTTTGGGGTGTCACACTGCGTGGCCTTGTGCTTGTTATCATTCTGCAGCTGATGCCGACTGGTGTCGCCAGCCGTAGTCAGAGCAGCTTGAGGAGCCACTTTGCCGGCTGCGTCGACTTGGATCTCCGCCTTCATGGAGGAGTCGTCCATGGCGTACTTGTCCGCAATGATCAGCAGTTCATCGAGAGTCGCCGACCCGTCATAGAGAAGTCAGTGCTTGAGGAGGGTGCCTTCTCGACACCCGGCAGTGAAGTATTCGATGGCCTACACCTTGTGCATGCCCTTGCAAGAGTTGCGCAGCTCGGCCCAACGCGTGAGGTAGTCGAGAGTTGATTTGCTAGGGCCTTGGACGCACAAGGAGAGCTGGCGGGGCTTGGGAGGCCGCTTGTACGTGCTAGTGAAGTTGCGAATGAAGGCTTCAGTGAAATCAACCCAGCTGTTGATGCTGCGGGGCTTCAGGCTATTCAGCCATGTCCGGGCTGTGCCCTGGAGCATGCGCGGGATGTACTTCACAGCAACACGCTTGTTGCCATTCGCTATGCTGACGGCCATGGAGTAGTCGGCCAGCCAGTCTTCCGGCTTCACGGAGCCAGTGACTTGGGCATATCTCTTGGAAGCTGAACCCCTTAGGGAAGGGTTCGTCTCGGATTCGAGGGCCAAAATAGGGCGGACCCAAAGCGTCTTCTTCTACTAGTACCAGGGATCTATTAATGCGGTCGATCCGTTGGTGGGCGTCGTTCTCCCCGACTCCTTCCCGGCGGCCAAGGTGATCGCCGAGTGTTGGGTGCGTGACAGGCGGCGGGGTGGGATATCTCTCCCCGCGAGGCGGAGGAGGAGGCGGGTTGCCTCGTCGCTCCATGGCTCGGGGGCAGCATTCTTCGTCACGCTCGATGGTGAGGCGAGTCCGACTGCGGCTAGCAGTCGGCTCCTAGTCTTTTCGCTCGCGGGCGCCACCTGCAGTCGGCATCCAGGATGTCGTGCCGTGATCCTGGCGAGGAGGCGGATCGTGGTTTTGCCGGTTGGGCGCTTCAGTGCGGCAGCCGGCTTCTTGCTGCTTGGCGGCCGCGTCCAGGAGTTGATGGACGCGCTCCATCATGTGGGGACATTCATCGCCCTCGAGCTTATCCAGCTCGTCTGCTGCCGCCTGGGCAGCTCGTATGTTCTCCGTAGGCATGGCATAGACGGGAAGATCCATCCTGAACATGCTGGCAATGGTCGCGCCGCGCTGCCGGATCGAGCTGATGCGGCTAGGCCCACCAGGAGTCAGCATGCCGCCGACTGCACGGTCCATCTCACGCTGGTAGGCCTCTGAAAGGCGTCTCATGCTGGCCAGCCTGTTGGCGCTTTCGACAAGCTGGACGTGGCGTGCCTCCAGCGTCTTAGCGTCGGTATCTTCCGGGATGGGCACAGATAGGTCTTGTAACGCTGCATCGATTGGGTCTCGAGCACCTCCGCACGAGTGCTCGCCATTGCCAATGACAAGCACCTCTGTGGCGGTGCTCCCGCCGCTGTGCTCGCGAGGCGGCGGCTCGTCATAGACCACCACGTTGGTGGGGAACGCGTCAAGAGACGCCGTGTCAGAGTCAACAAGCATTGGGTCGATGGAGCCAACTGACTCCAAGTCCACAGCAAGCTCGCTGGCGACGTGGAGTTGCTCGAGGAGGCTGACAAGGCGGCTCTCGGGGCAATATGTGCCCGCATCAGATGTAGGCTCCTTGGAGAGGCGGATCTCGCCAATAAGATAAGTGAGGTAGCTCGCTGCACAGGCGACCTCTGCGTCGCGCAGCGCGTCGGGGGAGACGCCATCGGGCGTGCCGGGCTGGCTACGCTCACCAGGAAGGAACAAGGTTCCCGTCCAGAACAGGTCTCCGGACGACGGTGCACCTCGCCCCACGGTGGGCACCAAATGTCGGGGCTTGGGTGCGATATATCCAAAGGATGGCTTATCATGGTGGGAGCGAGTAGAACGTCACCGGTGCCTGGAAGCGGGATGAGGCGTAGACACGTACGCTGGCGCACTTTACCTAGGTTCAGGGCTCTCCAAGGAGATAACACCCCTAGTCCTGCTCTACGGGGTCTCTGCATGGTCACTAAGGCACTAGTGAGTACAAAGGTGCTCCTCGAGATGTATGCTAGAGGTAGAAGAAGGCAAGGCTTGCTCCCTTCTCCCCCTAGGTATGAGTCTAGTTCTAACAGGTTGGGAACCCTTTGCATGGTTGCCCTGGGGGGTTTATATAGGCCTACCCCATGGGTACAATGGTAATCTAGCCGGGTGTAGGGCCCGGCTGTCAGTGTCTCCGGTCACCGGCTTCTCCACCGACTACTGGGGCCCGCCGCCTGGTGGGCCCCGCCTGCTGGTCTAGTACGGAGCCGACAGGCCGCCTCCGCCACTTGCGGATCTGTTCGGTGGTTGATCACTATAGCCGCAATGCTAATGACGCATGCTTGGTCGGGTAGGGGCATACCTAGATTCCCACTGCATGGTGGGAGATCACTGTAGCCTCACCGTGCCCCGTCTGGTTAATGGTGCACGGGCTTCGAGGGAGGATCTGGCTGCCTGCCATGAGCCGGATCACCTAGGGTCCAACTGGTCAGGCTAGGCCACCCTCCGGACTCTCGCTGCTTAGTAGGGCCCGCCGCCTGCCAGCCCTACTGACAGGCCGTCGTGGGAGCAGGCTCCACCTGACAGGGGTGCTGTCAAGGGTGGAGTGGCAACAGTGCCGCGTCGTGCAGAGATCTCCACCTGTACGGGGCATCGTGGCCACGGGAAGCCCTAGATATGGGGGAGATGGGCTACACTGTAGCCTCACCTTGTCTTATCTTCTTAATGAGGGGCGCAGACTCGGAGGGCGTCGTGGGTTGCCTGCTAGGAGCCGGCCTCTCCGGAGGCTGCCTCCTAGGAGTCGGCCCGTCTTGGTGCCGTCTTCTGGTACTCGGCCGTCTTCTGGCAGCCGTCCGTTTGAGCCAGCCGGCCACCAGAAGGTGGCGCTTCATTCTGGAGGCTCGAGGGGGCGCAGCCGGCCCAATGTCTCGAAAGGATCAAGGACTCGGGTTAGGCTACCCGTGGCCCATTACTCCGGCAGTATTCCCCGAAGCTGGTGAGGCGTCGCGGCTGATAAGTCGAGAAGCCTCAGCAGTTTCCTTCTCCACTGCGCTCTTGCTAAACGCTTGGTCCACCTCCTGGCATGTCGGCTGCAGGGAGCCGACATGACCAGACGGGCTCGTTTGATAATTTTGAAACGCCAAGGCAGGAACCAGGTAGCGTCTTGCTAAGCCTCTAGGCCTGCCGCCTGCCGCAAGTACGCCACGTGGCGCCCGCTAGCCCGACCAGCCTGCCAACCCACGCTCACGATGGGACGTGACAGCGGGCCGGGCCCGCCACCACCAGGCCTCGGCGCACGGGCGGATCCACTGCGGCCGAGGCGAGTGGTTGCGATTCCAAGGGGAGTTACTGCGCAGTAACTTTGCAAAATAAACGCGGGGTCGTGGGAGCGTGGGCGCAGTTAATCCCATGATCCCATGCCCCGCCCCCTCGGCTTCATAGCCCTAGGGCTATAAGTAGGGGGAGGAAGGGGACCGGCGGAGCACGCGCGCCCTCCCCTCCCATCGCCATTTTCTCCTTCTTCCTTCCCTGCTACCGCCGCACCTCCGCGCTCCGTCGAGGCGCCGCCGCAGCTCGCTGCTGTCAGGCTCCTTTGCCCTAAGCTTCTCACTCGACCCTGCTCGGCATTCATGGCGCGCTAGAAGGGAGGGGATTAGGATGGCTCGGTGGTGATCGACGACCACCTCGCCTTCCTCTCGGCCACACGTCGATTGCCCGGCGCGGGCTTCGTCAAGGTGCGCGTGCCGCCGGAGAAGGGAATCTCGCTGGCACCACAAGGAAACGAGCGGGTCGTCTTCCGCTCGCACTTCCTCTGCGGCTTTGGCCTGCCGGTGAGCGGATTCTTCTCCTCCTTCATGGAGTTTTACCATCTCCAGCCGCATCACCTGACGCCCAACACCAGCACGTTGCTGTTTGCCTTTGTCACGGCGTGCGAGGGCTACCTCGGCATCCTCCCCACCATCGAGCTGTGGAGAGCCTTCTTCTACACCAAGTTGGGCACCTCCGCTAAGGAGAAGGCGGCCCAGTGTGGTGCCTTTGTCGCAGTGCGCTGGCCATCAATGAAGAACGCCTTCGTCGTCATCAAGTTGTTATAGTCGGTGAAATTGTGGCAGAAATCATATTTCTATGTGGAGAATGTCGACCCGGCAATCGACTTGATCAACTTGCCGTCCTTCGAAGCCGGCCCTCTAGCCAAGCCCCGGGCCAATTGGGGCTATAAGCCGAAGCCTGTGTCGGCCAACGCCACTGCCGCCATGAACCGGCTCTGAGTGCTGACGGAAGCGGAGGGCCTTGTGGCGTCCAACTTGCTGGTCGCCTTTGTCGAGCGTCGAGTTCTCTCGCTCCAGGGCCAGCCTCATCTGATCTGTCGGATGAGCGGGCACCACGACCCGAGTCGTATGTGCACACACTACTAGGGAAAAGCCTAGCAGCAGCGCGGGTTTTGGGCCTATCAGTAGCGCGGGCAGGAGTGCTACTGATAAGGCGCTACAGCTAATGCTTAGCAATAGCGCGTCTTGGCCCACGCTACTGCTAAATTGACTTAGTAGCAGCGGTTCTTTAGAACATCGCTACTGGTAATTAGTAGTAGCGCTTCTCCTTACCCGCGCTACTACTATTATTTAGTATTTTATTTCCTTTCTTTTTCATGTTGTATTCATACACCTTTACACAAGTTTTCATACAACAGGAATTTAGAGATTGTTTTTACATCATAATGAGTTATTACATCATGGGGTGAAAGAACCGTGGACTAGTTTCAAGTGGATGTCCATCCACTTGAAACTAATCCGCGGTTCTTTCACCCAATGATATAATAATATCATCATCATCATCATCATATCATTAACAACTTAGCATCATAATACATCATTGTCATATAACACCTCCTCAATATCATCGTTTTCATCATTGACATCACATAACACCTCCTCAAAATCATCATTATCAACTCTAACACATTACCACATAATAAACATATTGTACCTCATAGGACCTATTACATTCGATTAATACCTACTACATTTTCTAAGGTAAAATACCAAAAAACAAGATAGCCCCTGACTCTCCATTATGGAGAATGGAGATTAGCCTGTCTCCCATTCTTGCCTTTCGCTGAATGTTACTTCCAAGAACCTCCTTGCGAATGTCCATACATTTCTTCCATTCTCTGATGATCATGTGTTCACGGGTTTTAGAAATCCGATATGCACAGGTGAGCTCCGTAGATTTACCTGGCAGTATGTTCAAAACTGAGAGGCGACCATGCAGAGACATCAGATGAGGCACACAATCCATCGGGAGTTTCTGTTGAAAAACATAATAATAACTTTGTAGTTAGCAATGATGTGCTAGTTTTAGAAGTATGCAAAAAATGCACGGATGTCGTAATATTAAAAAATCTTACCAGGGTATCTCCAGAGAAGTTATCGTTGTTCAACACATGCACAAGTGGCACGTATTCACCATAATTTGGAGGAGTTTGATAAAAGTCATTGTAATTCTCAAGAAGAGTACAAAATGCGATCAGATGAATTTTCTCCTTATATGTTAATTGGGTGCCTTCAGTGTAGTGGGTTTTATCTACCATCTTCCGCACAGTCTTTGAAGAATCAAAATAAGTTGTCAATGGAAATAAGCTATCAACTATTTTGAAATAAACAATATAAATTAGTTAATAACTATGTTTGAGAAACTCACATAGCGGTACAATCGGAAGCATATCAACAAGGACCCAAATGTCCATATTGTCTTCCTCGCTGTCAGGATCACCAAGATCCATGGTGACAATCATACCCTCATAAAAACCATACATTTTGCAAAGTGCTTCCCAATTTTGGCAACCAAAATGGGTTATGCTCTGAGCATTGTACAGATTTACTTCAAAATCCATATCATGATGGGTCCTTAGGTGTATTTTCTTTGTTTCGAAATTTTCATGGTCTTCAAACCCATCCTCTCCAAGACATAGCGTCTTGCATGGCATGGGATAAGCTAGTCGAATTGTAAAATATGAAAATTAGACGTTGAAATATTTGAAGTCATGCTTAATGGAGAAAAAAAACACTTGTCGTTGTTGCGTACCGTTTCACAATCGAAGGTCTCCTCGAGCTTAATGCTGAAGCGCCGATCGTCGTCCAGCCGAACGAACCTGTCGCACATACCTCGATCGCCGTGGCACCAGCTACACTCCCCCGGGAGATCGTCGTCATCCAAGTACAACATTTCCTACAATCATAATTCAAAGATTAAAGTTGTACATATTCTAGCACAAGTCATGCCAGAATTCACGACAAAATCCGGCATGACCTTTGTTAAAAAAGGACATATCGAGCGCCTGAAATTTGCCGGAACGGAAATTAATCAACACTCCGGCAAAACATAGGCCACTCGGAGATGTAAACTGAACATGAACGGCCACTTGGGCAACCACATCCAATTTGAGCAACAACACAAGATATACAAGGATATTTGGCTGGTCTCACCTCGATGTCGGAGGGGATCGGTGACTCGGACGACGGCGGGGATGTCGGAGGGGGTCGGTGACGGGGACGACGGAGGTCACCTGAAACCATATAAGTTATCACTAACAACAAACATGACATGTTCAACTAGTTTTATTAATTCAACTAGTTCTTACTAAATATAAACTTACTATAAATAGAAAAAAAAACTAGTTCTTTCTAAAAATAAAGTAGTTCAACTAGTTATATTAACTAGTACAAATGCCCGTGCGTTGCATCGGGCGAAAATTTAGGTATAACCTGCTCCATATGCCATTATGCAAGACTTTTTTTATTTTAATTATTGTAAACGTTAGAAATAAGGTTACACTTAGTATTTCATTTTGGACTTTGACATTTTGACGTACCCTAACCATGTTTGTCATGTTCTATTTCAGCTTTTCATTTTCATCTCATTCTATGAAATAGTAGTTGTGTATGAAATATTCTTTCAATCAATTTTTTTCTTGTTCAGAAAAACACGATTACTTTTTACTCCGAGAAGGTGCTTTTTAGATTTTCTAGAATATTTTTTAAATGAAATCCCTTTTATGGTGACGGACATTTTTTAGAATATTATATTTCATTTCTGATTTATTTTGCCCTTTTTTGGGTGCATTGAGAGTGTAGGTGTTTTATTTGTAGCAGCTAGCTCAGATTCGTTGCTGCGCATGTAGCCAACAATTAGAGTTCAAAAATCCATCGCCTCGTACCTCTCCCTCCTCAGATTTCAAATGAATCCTCATTCTCCAAGCATGGCCTACGGGCACTAATGTTTCACTTTTTTTCATCGACGAAGCAGAATATCTATAAATTTTAGAATTTTATTTTTTTAATATTATTTTGATTATACTTTTCATTAGGGAGCATATGCCCCATAGGGAAAATCCGCGTCCGGGGAATTACTCCTTTCCGAAAAGAAGAAGAAAAAATGTAAAAAAAATGTGGCTCGATGCGATATTTACATTTGCTAGGCCCACTTTGGTCTTCCCGGTCTGTTAGAGTAGTGACTTGACAAAATTTAAAGGCCTAATTGAATCCATCTGGCCGTTTCATCCCACGAGCACTTCCTATTGCTTTTCCGTCTCCTCACTTCCACAGCACCATACGCAACATTGTCTTAAAAAAACAAATGCAGCAGACCCGCCTAGGGCTCTAGCGCCGCCGGCCGATACCGGGGTGTGGTGCCGCCGGCTTCGTTTCTTGATGGATAATAGCGCCGGCTTCCTTTTTCACCCGCAAAAGAAGCATAGGTAATTGTTTTTAGGGTTAAAAGCATAGGTAATTAGGTAGTATCTTCTATGTTCGTTGGGCCGTAATCCAAGGGTCAGTGAGCTTTCCAAGTGAGGCCAGCCCGTGTATTCCTCACCCCTCCTATGCGTCTCCCTGCCAGCACGACACGTCACCTGCCTATAATTCCACCCTTGTTTTATTTTTGATCTTTTAACCTATAAATTCCCTACCTTCCACTAACTTGCATATTTTATAATGTTTTCTTATTTTATTTTATGCGGTGTCATTCATCATGCCATTTATAATGCTTCACACCAAATTAAAAACTATGGACTTTTTCATAAAATCATTTGATCTTTCCTTCCATTTTATACAATTGCTTTTCCAAATTCCTTTTTGAGCTTTAAAAAAAGCAAATGCCTTTTTAGACTCCAAGTTTTGTCCCCAAACTTTCCCAATCATCATTTTATCACTTTACCAGGGTCCACCAAAATTTTCAACATATTTGTACACTTCTAAGACCTTGTCCTAGTTCTAACCTATTTGAATAAATTCAAATGTGTTTGAATTTAAACCTTGTATTGCCCACTTCTAATTTTCTTGCAAGAAGGACATTTTTGGGAGTCCAGGAAAAATAGCACCTTGACAAAACCCCATTCCTAATCCTCTCTCCTTTTACTCTTTATCTATTTATATTTAATAAACAGAGAAAATGTGAGAATTACGGGAGAGAGAGAGGAAGACAGCAGCGCAGTATCTAAACCGGCCGCCCATTCGGCCTAAGGTCCAGCCCAAGCCACATCTTAACGTAACCTAGCAATCCAGTCTGTTCTTAAAAAAAGCAATCCAATTGATTCCCTGGACAGCCTCAGATTCCTTTCTCCCACCTCGCGCCGTCAGGGGAGGCGCCCCACGCGCGTGCTCGATCCCCTGCACTGGCCGGTTCTGCCCCACCCCGGCGAGGTTGCACCGCCGCCGGTCTCGCTCTTCCTCGCCTCACCTCAGTGCTCCTCCTCTCCTGCTTCATCGCGGCACCATGGCCGAGCCGCTCGCCTCTGTCCCCATGACGCGCATGGCCACCACCGCCGCGGCTGTACCCTGCACCGCGCCACCGCAGCCTCGTCTGACCTCATGTCGCCGCACCGCTCCTCCTTTCTCACTTCTCTCCCTCACCTCCCTGTCCCCTTTCTGCCCAGGAGCGGCGGATGCCATGGATCCATCCGGGAAGCCGCGCTCCGGCCTTCCTCATCGTCACCAGCGACCCCCGCCTCGCCAGCCGTCTCCGGATCAGCCTTCCCAGCCCCCATCGTGCACGTATTCGGCCCCTGCAAGCTTCAGCCGCCACCGATGTTCTGCATCAAGCAGCCCCAAAACGAGAGCAACGCAGGGTTGAATACTCAAGACCGCAGGGTTCTTTTTATAAAAACAAAACGTTTTCTCAGAAATATCCACTTAAAAATGTACCGCGGGTTCAATTACCGAAAACCACAAGGGCTTTTTTGCAAAAGGTGCACGACGGTGAACCCGAGATATGGGCCGACGATCTTTTATTATTTTTGGTTTCCTTTATGGGCTGGGCGGCCGGTTTCGGTTACTCTTAGTTTCCTTTACACACGTACGTCTCTGGTTTCCTATGTTCGTTAAACCGAACCAAACCCAAGACATACAGTACATCAATAAAAAAAACTCAAAACGGGACAAACTAAGCGGAACCAAACCAAGAATATCACCTCCCTTTAATAGTAGGTATAGTTTATCTTACTAAAAATAGATTAGTTCTGTTAATTCAACTAGTTCAACTAGTTTATTAATTTACTTACTAAACTAGTTCAACTAGAACTAAAGTAGTTCAACTACCAATACTACTACTAAAAATCTAGTACTAACTAAGCAACATCTAGTACTAGCTAACCCTAAATTAACTTCTACTACTACTAAATCTAGTACTAACTAGTGGCAGGGGGTGGGGGCGACGGAGAGGTAGCTAGGGGCGGCGAGATCGAGGGCGGTGGGAGGAGGGCTGCCGGCGGAGGAGGGAGGAGGGGCGGCCGCAGGCGGAGGGAGGAGGGCGGCGGCGGAGGAGGGAGGGGCGGCCGCAGGCGGAGGGAGGATGTGCGAGGAGGATGGAGGAGGGACGGAAGGAAGGGAGTACCTCGGCGGCGGACGAACGAAGGCGGCGGCGGCGGCGACGACGGACGACGACGGTTGACGCGGGCGAGAGTGAGAGTGTGAGTGAGAGGGCCGGTCCTCCGTGGGGATAAGGTAGGGATAGTTGTAGCGCGTTTGCCAAAACGCGCTACAGCTAACCTGAGTAGCAGTAGCGCTCTACAGTAAAGTGGGCTACTGCTATAGATAGCGGGGGGGGGGGGGGGGCAAGGTCATGGCAACTATAGCAATAGCGATGTAGGCTACACACGCTCTACTGCTACTTCCAAGTCAGTAGCGCGTTTCGCCGACACGCGCTGCTGCTAAGTAGCAGTAGCGTGGTATTTTGAAGAGCTCTGCTGGTAAGATTCTGTGTATAGGCTTTTCCCTAGTAGTGACAAGGGACATGCCGACTCCTGAGGTGGCCTGGATGGTAAACGAGATCGCCGACCTCAAGCTGTCGAAAAAGTCCTGGCAGTTTGGCAAGCGACCATACTCCCGCGACAACCCGCCACCTGCTATAAGTTCTTCAGCTCTTTCTTTTTAGTACTTGCCTTGGTCTTGATGTTGGTCTTGAGTAGTGAATCTTTGGGACGTAGATCTACATGTCTCCGGCGACAGCTGCTGTCGTGGGGCCAGGTGGAAACTACTAGCCGGACCGGGAGGTAAGCGACATGGACGGCCCCAACTTGGGGGCGGCCGCCCAGGAGGACGACGCTGTAGGCGGCGGTGACTGAGAAGGCAGCTCCAAAGAAGGGGGCGGCATTGAGACTTGGCCCGACGATGACGACGAGAAAGATGAGTTGCGCCCCGCATGAGGCGCCGGCAATGCAGTCGTGGGCCCCTCCAGCGAGCCGACTGCTCGGGGCGGCACGCATAAGCGAAAGCAGGGCGTCGCCTTGTTTGGCAGCGTGCCGAAGAAGGCCAGGAACCTAGCTGCCGCGACCAGGCGGAAGGAGGCCGCAGCGAAGGTGGCCAAGAATCAGAAGCTCCGAAGGTGCCTCCCATGGTGTCGGCGTAAGTATCTTTTCTTGTGCTTGTCCTTTCTTGCTGATTCTGTCTTAACTTCCTTGCTTTATTTTGCTTAACTTAGGGCCCCGCTCTCCCTTGAGAAGTCGACCGCTGCCTCTGTTATTAGGTCGGTGGAGACATCCGCCTCCACCAGGCGAATCGATCCCGCCACCGACCTCTGGGAGACGCAGGAGCAAAATGCGCGGGAGGCGTGCGAGGAGAAGGAAGCCGCCCGCCTGCAAAAGGCGGAGGCAGACAAGGCGGAGGCCGCCGTGCTGAAGAAGCTGGCGGAGGCTGAGGCTGACATCGCAGCGAAGAAATAGCTTAAAGAAGCCATGCGCCGCCAGGAGCCGCTATTCGGCATTCCCTTGAACTCCGCGCCACCTCCTCCAGAGTTCGCGACGCCGACTGGGGGAGCCAGTGACGAGCACCCGACCATGGAGAGGGAAGGCGGCGATGTCGTCATGCCGGACGTGGTCGTGCCTCCGCCACTGCCATCTGGAGGGGCGCGAGATAAGCAACCGGCTGCCCCACTGGCGCCACCAGCTGGAAACGTGGTGGACGGGCCCGACTCCTGAGGTCCACGCGCCATCGCCTCGTGAAGGCAGCATCGGCGCCATGACCGCTTGAAACCGGCACCGCGAGCTCGTCAATCCCAGACACCGAGGTGACCAGCGCCGCGCACTTCGGCTGGGTGCGTGGAGGCGGGACGGGGACCTTGAACTAGGTGATCCTTGACGTCCAGGACAAACTCCGAGCCGAGGCTGACGTTCTCAAGCGGTGCAACGAAGCATTCCTAGATTCGCGAACGGCCATTCGGGTGTGTTTCTTGCTTCTTCGTCTTTGGTCCTTGTATCTCTTGGTGGGGGCGCGCCAGCGCACCCACTAGGTGTTGTCCCCGAGTTCGGGTCGGATGCTGAGCAGGTGGCTCGGAACTTTAATTTGCAAGCTCCGAGTACTAACTTCATCTGATATCTCCGTTGGAGGATTATCATAACCTTCGCGCGGCCACATTCAACTCCAGCGTCTGAGAGCTGGACAAGCAGACCGCCGACTTGTCGGAAAGCCGGAGTAAGTCTTCGTTTTCTTTCTCCGTGGGGGCGCGCTGGCGCACCCGCGGGCTGTAGTCCCTGAGATTCAAGCCGACTGCTGAGCAGTCGGGCCGGGTCTCCCCAGCGACTGCACTTCTTCTTTGTTGACCATTGATAACTCCTTTCTCTGTGGAGGCGCAATAGCGCACCCACGGGCTATAGTCCCCGAGATTCGGGCCAACTGCTGAGCAGTCAGGCCGGATCTCCCAGGCAACTGCATTTATTCCTTGTTGACTATTGATGCCTTTTTCTTCTTCTACTTTTGCAGAGGCCAACATTGTTCTGCAGCAGTAGCTAGGCGAGGCCAACACTGAGCTGCATGCCAAGGAGGCAGTGTGCAGTAAGCTGGCCGAGGAGCGTGACCGGATGGTCACACAACTGGCGGAGTAGGCGAAGCTTCTCCAGACGGCTCAGAAGGAGGCGAAGGTGAAAGAGTCCAATCTCCTCGCCGAGTTCGAGACCGAACGCTCCGCCTAGGCCGACAAAGAGGCACTGCTAACTGCCGGCTTCCGCAGTATTGAAGTCATGGTTGATGGTAAGCTTCTTCTTTTTTCTTTCTTTAAGCTGCTGGCTTCTGATCAGGCCGACTGCTAGCTTCTGACTTCTGCTTCTTTGCTCTCTGCCCGAGCAGACTTCTTCTCAGGCCACTCTGTTGTCGCGAACCATGCCATTGAGGCTTATCGCGAGGAACAGAGGGCGGAAGGTGTGCAGATCGTTGCCGATGCCCCCCGGACCCTTAGCGAGCAGCTTCTCAGCATCCATGCCCGTCTTCGACCGGCTCATCGGATGTTGTGTCGTCTTCAACGTGTGGGGCCCAGGCGATCTCTGCCCTATGTCCAGGTGTGCCGGCTCCGCGCACTCCCAGCCGGACTGCCGACTGGCTGGAGGTGGCGGCCGGCTGTCTGGAGGCTTCGAAGGGTTCCTCGGCCCGGGCTGGAGCGCGCCGGGCTCTGTAGTTTGTCAAGGCGTGGTACCCTGGGCTAGATCTAGCCCAGTTGATCACGTTTCGGCAAGAGGCTCAGGAAGAGCTGGTGGTGGTGGAGGGTGATCTCGTCAAATGGGCGACGGCGATCGCCGACTTCACCAACACCAGCATCTTCATCCTGGAGCTGGTTGATAATGGTGCCGAGGCGCCACCGGAGTGGTTTGGGCTGAACCCAGAGGATGGCGAGGATTCGGCCAAGGTGATCGACTCGAACGACGAGGGAGAGGACGAGGAGGACGAAGAAAGCGGAGAAGATGCGCAGAGGTCGGAGCGAACGGCCAGCCTCAGCTTGACCGTGCCTCGAGCAACGAGCCACACTCAAGCGCGCCAACTGCTGCTGGAGGCGACCAAGCGGGGACCAACCAGCCGTCCACTCCACCAACTGGCGCCACCGACTCCGCCGTCCAGCCGGACCCCTCTGTTGCTCCCTAGGCCGTCGACTTTTAATTTTCCTGCTTATCAGTCTTGACAAACTTTGTTAAATTTGCACAATTCCACCCGCAGGGTGTAATTCAAACTCTGATGAATGCTAGCCAATGGGCCTTTTGATATGTAAATATTCTTCAACACAAGTTGTGTGTTTGTTTGCCAGGTTCTAACTTTTCTTGCTTTCTGCTCCTTGGCTTTTTTCCTTTGCCGCCCTCCCTTTACTACCCTCTTGCCAGCAAAACAACCGCTTCACGGACTGCGGCTGAGTAAAGTACTTTGCTACTTTTGGGAGGGCAAATATTTAGCCGACTAGAGCATTGGCATGGTAAGTAGAAGCCAGTCATCCGGCTGCTCAGCAGTCGGTCGATGAGGCGGGATGTCGGCTTAGACTACATGCGCGCTTTGACTCCTTAGCCATTTTTCGTGTAGACACCATTTCTGCAACCCCTGCCCATCGGACAGTTGCTCTGCGAGCTGCGGCTTCTGGCAGGAGAAGGTTTAGGTGCCAACACACTACTTGTCCGACTGCAGGAAGCGCCACATAGTAGAAGGCGGCGAGCCCCCGGGCCGACTAGTCGAACCCGGTGCCAGGCGGAATAATGAAATAGCACATTCATAGGCATAATACTTATCATATAGATAAAAGAGGGTAGTCCTCGAGCTCTTCTCGGGGGACCCAGAGTCTTCATACTTAATACAAAAGGTAGCATGGTACATACTGCATTAACTGTAAAATCTTCGGAGGAGGTTTGCATTCCACGGCCTCTCTGTCTCCTTGCCGGATTCATCTCTCTTGTGTGCTCTGGGCTTTTAAGCGTCGATCAGGTAGTAGGAATCATTGCCCAACACTTTGCTGATGACGAAAGGGCCTTCCCAAGGTGCCGAGAGCATGTGCTGGCCGGCTGTTCGCTGTATCAGCCGGAGCACAAGGTCTCCCTCTTGGAAGGATCTTGTCTTGACCTTCCGATTGTAGTATCGGCGTAGACTCTACTGGTAGATGGTAGACCGGCTGAGCTCCGACAAACGGCTCTCTTCCAGCAGATCAATGTCGTCTACTCGTGCTTCTTTTGCAGAAAGCTCCGAGTTGCTTGAGGAGACATTTCTGCATGCAACACTGAAACGTGGCCACGGTAATTCTCAAGTCGAACGTCATGGTCATATAGCAAAAAGCTCTGAATGGTGTGATGAAGGCGGTCTTCAGCCTGTTGGCTGGGTTCAGATTGATCTTATGATACCCTGAGTATGCATCCAGAAAACACAACAGCTCGCATCCGGCTATGGAGTCTATCACTTTGTCAATTCTTGGAAAAGCAAAGGGATCTTTGGGGCAAGCTTTGTTGAGGCTGGTATAATCAATACACATGCGCCACTGCTTATTCTTCTTCAGCACGAGGACTTGGTAGGCTAACCATTCTGGGAAGAACACTTCCATGATGAAGCCGGAAGCTAGAAGCCGGGCTATCTCTTCTCCAAAGACTCTTCTCTTCTCTTTTGACAGGCAGCGCAAGGGCTACCAGACCGGCTTGGCCTCAGGTCGGACATGTAACTTGTGCTCGGCAAAATCCGTCGGAACACCCGGCATGTCCTTGGGAGACCATGCAAAGATGTCCCGATTCTCATGGAGGAAATCGACGAGCTCGCTTTCCTATTTGCTGTCAATGTTTGCACCTATGACAGCGTGCCTCTCCGGGTGCTCCAGGTCCAAGGGTATCTTCTTTGTTTCCATTGCCGGGTTGAACGAGCCCTCAGCTTTCGAATCCTTGGGGTTTGGTGACATTTCCGGCTGCTTGCCTGCCATCGCCAGAACCCGGCCAAGGAACCACTTCTCTACTGCAATCACGAGGGACTCGGCTAGCCGGCTGCTGTCTGCCACACAGGCGGACGACTTCTTGTAGTCTCCGACTAAGGTTAGGATTCCCTTGGTACTTGGCATCTTCATCTTGAGGTAAGCATAGTGGGGGACCGCCATGAACTTGGCCAGAGCAGGCCGGCCAAGTAGCGCATGATAGGGGCTCTCAAGGTCCACCACTTCAAACTAGACTGGGTCTCGATGGAAGTGATCTTTGTCTCCGAAGAGAACGTCAATCTGGGTCTTGCCGATTGGTGAGAAGGAAAGGCTAGGAACTATGCCATGGAATACGGTCCAGCTGGGCTGAAGCTGCTTTTGCTTGATTCCCAACTTCTCCATAGTGTCACAGTACAGGATGTTGATGTTGCTGCTGCCATCTATCAGGACTTGGGAGAAACGAGCAGCCTGCCTATTTATCGCGAAAGCAGCGTCTAAGACCAAGGCATAAGAACCAGGAAAGGGCATCACCTCCGAGTGGTCAGCTCTGCTCCAACTGATAGGCTTCTCAGACCAATGCATGAACTATGGGGTTTCTGATGCTATTGCATGCACTTCTTGCTGTTATTGCCGTCTGTTGCGCTTATCGTCGGCCACGCTGGTGAACACGACATAAGCTCCATGCTCCTCAGGATACTCATCTTGTATGGCACCGACTGGCCGAACCACTGGCTGCTCGGGTGGAGGAGGCGGCGGGCCGGCAGGCGAAGGAGGCTGGAGTCCATCCCCCTTGGCAATTCTGGTGAGCCAATGGCACTTCCAAGTGGTGTGGTTAGACGGCTTCGCGCCGCTGTGGAACTTGCAGGGTGCATCAAGAGTCTGCTCGTACGAGAAGGCGGGCAACCAGTTGGGCTTGCCGCCCTTCTGACGCTTGGGTGGAGGCTGCCCTTTCGGCTGTTGGTCTCTGACTGTCGCCACCTGCTGGCTTGTGGAAGTTGGTTGCGTGGCCTTGCGCTTGTTGTCATTCTGCAGCTGACGCCGACTGGTGTCGCCAGCCGGAGTTCAAGGAGCTTGAGGAGCCACTTTGCCAGATGCGTCGACTTGGATCTCTGCCTTCATGGAGGAGTCGGCCGTGGCATACTTGTCCGCAACGATCAGCAGTTCATCGAGAGTCGCCGGCTCATCGCAGAGAAGTCAGTGCTTGAGGAGGGTGCCTTCTCGACACCCGGTAGTGAAGTATTCGATGGCCTGCACCTCGTGCACGCCCTCGCAAGAGTTGCGCAGGTCGGCCCAACGTGTGAGGTAGTCGCGAGTTTATTTTCTAGGGCCTTGGACGCACAAGGAGAGATGGCGGGGCTTGGGAGGCCGCTTGTACGTGCTATGAAGTTGTGGATGAAGGCTTCGGTGAAATCAACCCAGCTGTTGATGCTGCGAGGCCTCAGGTTGTTCAGCCATGTCTGGGCTATGCCCTAGAGCATGAGCGGGACGTACTTCACAGCAACACGCTTGTTGCCATTCGCTATGCTGACGGTCGTGGAGTAGATGACCAGCCAGTCTTCCGGCTTCATGGAGCCGGTGTACTTTGGTATATCTCTTGGAAGCATGAACCCCTTAGGGAAGGGTTCGGATTCGAGGGACAAAACAGGGCGGACCCAAAGCATCTTCTTCTTCTAGTACCAGGGATCGGTTGAGGCAGTCAATCCGGTGGCGGGCGTCATTCTCTGCGACTCCTTCCCGGCGGCCGAGGTGGTCGCCGAGTGTTGGGTGCGTGACAGGCGGCAGGGTGGGATATCTCTCCCCGTGAGATGGAGGACAAGGCCGGTTGCCTCTTTGCTCCACGGCTCGGGGGCGGCCTTGTGCTTCACGCTCAATGGTGAGGCGAGTCCGACTGCGGCTAGCAGTCGGCTCCTTGTCTTTTCGATCATGCACGCCGCGTGCAGTCGACGTCCGAGATGTCGCGCCATGATCCTGGCGAGGAGGCGGATCGTTGTTTCGCCAGTTGGGCGCTTCTTGCTGCTCGGCGGCCGCGTCCAGGAGCTGCTGGACGCGCTCTGTCATGTGGCGACGTTCGTCTCCCACGAGTTTATCTAGCTCGTCTGCTGCCGCCTGGGCAGCTCGTATGTTCTCCGCAGGCGTGGCGTAAACGGGACGATCCATCCCGAACATGCTGACGATGGTCGCGCCGCGTTGCCGGATCAAGCCGATGCACGGTCCATCTCACGCCGGTAGGCCTCCGAAAGGCGTCTCATGCTAGCCAGCCTGTTGGCACTTTCGATGAGCTGGACGTGGCATGTATCCAGTGTCTCAGCGTCGGCGTCTTCTGGGATGGGCACAGACAGGTCTTGTAACGCCGCATCGAGTGGGTCTCGAGCACCTCCACCCGAGTGCTCGCTATTGCTTATGACAAGAACCTCTGTGACGGTGGTCCCGCCGCTGTGCTCGTGTGGCGGCGGCTCGTCTTAGACCACCACGTTGGTGGGAAACGCGTCAAGCGACGCCGTGTCAGAGTCGACAAGCATCGGGTCGGTGGAGCCAACCGACTCCAAGTCCACAGCAGGCTCACTAGCGACATGGAGCTGGTCGAGGAGGCTGACCAGTCATCTCTTGGGGCAATCTGTGCCTGCGTCAGATGCAGGCTCATCGGAGAGGCGGATCTCGCCAATAAGATCAGTGAGGCAGCTCACCGCACAGGCGACCTCCGCGTCGTGCAGCACGTCGGCGGAGACGCCGTCAGGCGTGCCGGGCTGGCTGCGCTCGCCAGGAAGGAACAAGGTTCCCATCTAGAACAGGTCTACGGACGACGGTGCACCTCGCCCCATGGTGGGCACCAAATGTCGGGGGTTGGGTGCGATATATGCCAAAGGATGGATTATCGTGGTGGGAGCGAGTAGAACCTCGCCGGTGCCTGGAAGCGGGGTGAGGCGTAGACACGTACGCTGGCGCACTTTACCCAGGTTCGAGGCTCTCCTAGGAGATAACACCCCTAGTCCTGCTCTGCGGGGTCTCCGCATGATCACTAAGGCACTAGTGAGTACGAAGGTGCTCCTCAAGCTGTATGCTAGAGGTAGAAGAAGGCAAGGCTTGCTCCCTTCTCCCCCTAGGTATGAGTCTAGTTCTAACAGGTTGGGAACCCTTTGCATGGGTGCCCTGGGGGGTTTATATAGGCCTACCCCCCAGGGGTACTATGGTAATCTGGCCGGGTGTAGGGCCCGGCTGTCAGTGTCTCCGGTCGCTGGCTTCTCCGCTGGTTTCTGGGGCCCGCCGCCTGGTGGGCCCCGCCGGCTGGTCTGGTACGGAGCCGACAGGCCACCTCCGCCGCTTGCGGGTATGGTCGGTGGCTGATCACTGTAGCCGCAATGCTAATGACGCAGGCTTGGCCGGGGAGGGGCATGGCTACAGTCCCACCGCCTGGTGGGAGATCACTGTAGCCTCACCGTGCCTTGTCTGGTTAATGGCGCACGGGCTTCAAGGGAGGTTCTGGCTGCCCGCCAGGAACCGGATCACCTAGGGTCCGACTGGTCAAGCTAGGCCACCCTCTGGGCTATCGCTGCCTGGTAGGGCCCGCCGCCTACAAGCCATACCGACAGGCTGTCATGGGAGCAGGCCCTGCCTGACAGGGGTGACGTCAAGGGTGGAGTGGCAATAGTGCCGCGTCGTGCAGAGATCTCCGCCTGTACGGGGCACCGTGGCCACGCCAAGCCCTAGATATGGGGGTAATGGGCTACACTGTAGCCTCACCCTGTCTTGTCTTCTTAATGACGGGCGTAGACTCTAAGGGCGTCGTGGGCCGCATGCTAGTAGCGAGCCTCTCCGGAGGCCGCCTGCTAGGAGTCGGCCCATCTTGGTGCCGTCTTCTGGTACTTGGCCGTCTTCTAGCAGCCGGCTGTTTGAGCCAGTCAGCCACCAGAAGGCGGCGCTTCATTCTGGAGGCTCGAGGCGGTGCAGCCGGCCCAATGTCTTGAAAGGTTTAGGGACTCGGGTTAGGCTACCCGTGGCCCATTACTCCGACACCCGGCAGAGCGGTTTGCCGGGGGTGTGATGACCCACAAGTATAGGGGATCAATCGTAGTCCTTTTGATACGTAAGAGTGTGGAACCCAACGAGGAGCGGAAGGAAATGACAAGAGATTTTCAGCAGGGTATTTTCTGCAGGTACTAAAATTATCGGTGACAGATAATTTTGTATAAGATAATTCGTAACAGGTAACAAGTAACAAGTTTAGCAAAGTGCAACAAGGTGGCCCAATCCTTTTTATAGCAAAGGATAAGCCTGGAAGAACTCTTATATAAAGCAAAGTGCTCCCGAGGACTCATGGGAATTGTTGTCAAGTTAGTTTTCATCATGCTCATATGATTCGCGGTAAATTTCTTTGGATGAATTATACTTAAGAAATTATGCTACTACTGAAAAAGAACACAACTCTAAAAATTCTTTTTCAGTAGCAGCATAATTTCTTTGAGCACTGTCTAGAGTTTTACTAGCATCATGGATAACATTTAATTTATTATCAACTCTTTCCTAGAACAGCACCAAAGCATAATCACTAGCATCACATATAAGGTAGGTTCCAATCAGGAGGTTGAACAATAGGTGCAGAAATTAAGGCCTTCTTATGTATTTCAAATGCTTCTACACAATCATCATCAAAAACAAATGGAACATATTTTTGCAAAATATTGGTGAGAGGACTAGAAATTTTAGAGAAGTCTTTAATAAATTTCCTATAGAAACCGGCATGGCCAAGGAAACTTCTTATACCTTTGATATCTTTAGGATAAGGCATTTTTTTTAATTGCATCAACTTTAGCTTTATCAACTTCAATACCTCACTCAGAGATTTTATGGCCCAAGACAATACCTTCATTAACCACAAAGTGGCACTTCTCCCAATTGAAGACAAGATTAGTTTCTCCACATCTCTGCAAAACTCGATCAAGGTTGCTTAAGCAATCATCAAAAGAAGTTCGGAGATTTTATGCTCCAAAAGTAGCGGATGCATTGCATAAACCAAAAGGCATACGTCTGTAAGCAAAGGTACCAAAAGGGCATGTAAAAGTGGTTTTTTCTTGATCCTCTTGTGACACAGGTATTTGGGGAAAACCAAAATATCCATCTAAAAAGCAGAGATGTGTATGTTTTGATAGTCTTTCTAGCATTTGATCAATAAATGGTAGAGGATAATGATATTTTATAGTAGCTTTTTTTCTAAATCAATTACCATTCTATAACCTATGATAATTCTTTGTGGAATCAATTCATTTTTATCATTAGGAACAACAGTAATACCTCCCTTCTTAGGGACACAATGAACATGGCTTACCCATCTACTATCAGCAATAGGATAAATTATGCCTGCTTCCAGAAGCTTTGGTATTTCATTTCTTACCACTTCTTTCATTTTTGGATTTAACCGTCACTGGTGATCAACAACTGGTTTAGCATCAGACTCCATATTAATTTTGATATGGAGTGGGACTAATGCCCTTAAGATCATCAAGAGTATATCTAATAGCGGCACGGTGCTTCCTCAGAGTTTTCAATAATATATTTTCTTCATGCTCTGAAAGGTTAGCACTAATAATAACATGATATATATTCTTTTCATCAAGATAAGCATATTTCAAAGTATCAGGTAATTGTTTAAGCTCAAACACGAGATCACTCTTGGGTGGAAGAGGATCTCCAAGAGTCTCAACAAGCAAATTGTGTTTCAAAACAGGCATTTGTTTAAAGAATAGTTCATCTATTTTGTTTCTTTCATTCATAAACATATCATTTTCATAGTCTAGCAAATATTGTCCTAAAGGATTATAAGAGGCACGACAATAGAAGCAAGACCAATAATTTCATCTTTACTAGACAATTCTTTATCACGAGGTTGTCTACGGAATATGGAGAAACTAAACTCTTGAAACACATCCCAGAAACTTACACTAACAGTTTCTTTCTCACAATCTATCTTGGCATTAAGAGTGTTCAAGAAGGCCTACCAAATATAATGGGATAAAAATCATCTTGTGGGGAACCAAGAACTCAAAAATCAATAGGGTATTTTATTTTCCCACACAAGACTCCAACATCTCTAACAATCCCAAGCATAGCTTTCAATGGTTAACCATTACCCGCATCTCTGTGGGTAATTACTCTATTAGGGAACGGGGATGTGCCAGTTTGTGTGCCCATGGGGAAGCTGGTGGGTTGAATATCTTACCCAGTGAACAAGGTGGGGATGGGGATCGGATGGCATTACCCATACCCGTTACTCACCTTACCCGTGAAAGCCTTACAAGTGGGCCCTAAAATTGGTAGACCACAGGTAATTCCCAATCATACTTACCCAAATTTCCACAAATCCCACCCCTTTGTCCCAAAAATCCAAATTAAATCGCTAACATAGCCACAACATATTGTTTATTGTGTTCAAGTGCTATTTTTTCTACTTAAATGCTAATGAAGGTGGTTCTTGATTGCATGTATGGGTTTCCCCATGGGGATTAAAAACCTAACAGGGATGGGGATGGGAAGAAATGTATCCCCGCGGGCGGGTATGGGGATGGGGACGGGCATGGGGTGATTGTCACGGGGACGGGGATGGGAGTCCAATACCCGCCAGGGTAATCCCCATTGCCAGCCTGAATCCCAAGTGGTGTGACAGTATCTCTATTAGCAAGCTTGATAGTAATACCAATATCTTCTATTTTAGCAGGTGCCATATCATTCATAATTTCTTGATATAAAGTAAAAGGGAATGCACTCACACTAGCACACAAATCACGTAAGCCATGATAACAATGATCTCCTATTTTAACACAGACAACAGGCATGCCAACAATAGGTCTATTTTTATCTTTTTCATTGGGTTTAGCAATTCTAGTAGCTTCATCACAAAAACAAATGACATGCCCATAAATATTTTCACCCAAGAGATCTTTAACCATAGCAACATTAGGTTCAACTTTAATTTGTTCAGAGGGTGTAGGTATTCTTGTGTAACTCTTACGAACCATAGCTGAAGCTTTAGCATGTTCTTTTATCCTAACAGGAAAAGGTGGTTTCTCAACATAAGCAGTAGGAATGACTGGATCAACATTATAAGTGATGGTTTCTTCTTCAACTTTAATGGGTCTACTACTTTTACTTCAATGGGAGGATGATATTTAAACCACTTCTCCTTACGGAGATCAACATTAGTAGCACATGATTCACAGAAAGAAGCTAGTATCTCAAAGTCAAGTCCAAATTTAGTGCTAAATTACGAAAACATCGGTATCCATAAAATATTTAACACAATCGAACTCAAGGTTTATACATGACTCATTAACTTTGTAGAGCTCCCAATCTTCAGAGTTGAGTTTAATTCTTTCCAAAAGATCTCATTTGAATTCAATAGTCTTCTTCATGAAAGAACAAGTGCAAGAAGTATTGAGCATGGATTGATCATGATAGAAAGTCGGGCATAAATATTCTATATAATAATTTCGCTTGAGAGCTCATGATTGGGGCATGAGTAGAACACTGACTTACGCCTCCCCCAAGCTTGAGCGACACTTTCTTCTTCACGAGGCCAAAATATATATATAATCTGATCAGATGAACTAGATGCATAGGATAAAACTTCTGATGAAATTCCGATTTCAATCGGTTGTAATTCCAAGATCCAATATCATCACATAGCCTATACCATGTCAATGCCTTTCCCTTCAAAGAGAAAGGGAAAACCTTCTTATTGACTTCATCCTCGGGTAAACCTGCAAGCTTAAATAATCCACAAACTTCATCCACATAGATTAGATGCAAATCCGAATGTAATGTTCCGTCACCTACACAAGGATTAGCTAGCAATTTCTCTATCATACCCGAAGCAATTTCATAATTAATATTTTCAGTAGGTGCACTAGGTTGAGGAGCAACTCTTTGCTCTTCCGGTCGATGTGAAGATACCCCGAACATGCCCAGGATGATTTTCCATAGTGACAAGTGACAGTAAATTTCAGCATGTAATATAAATGTTTCCTTACCAAAGAGCCTTCTGTCGGATTACGGGTTCCGCAAACCCTTGAAAGGTTCAAACTCTGGGGTGCGTGCGGAGATCTCAACCTACCCAGCCTGCCTACTCGTGATTCTCCTAAGCCTAGCGCGACGAGCTCGAAGAGACAAAGAGACACAACAGTTTATCCTGGTTTGGGCCACCTTACGGTGTAATACCTTACTCCAGTGTTTTGGTGGATTGCCTCGAAGAGCTGAGGACGAACTAGTACAGTGGATGAACTGGCCTCAGGAGGTGATGTGTTCTTGAGCTCAAAAGAGCTGGTGAGGGGGTCGGGTCAGAATGGATCCGATCCCTCTCTATGGTGGTGGCTAAGTCCTATTTATAGTGGCCTTGGTCCTCTTCCCAAATGTTGGCGGGAAGGGATCCCACAATTGCCAGATTTGAAATGGGACAAGTAGTATGGCTTATCCTGACAAAAGTAGTCTACGCCTGCGAAAAGCCCTTGCTCGTGACACTACGGTGGGATCAGTGATGACCTCCGTCCTGCCGTCTTGGCGGTCTTCGTCTTGTTGCACCAGAATGGAAACCTTTGGTTGATTCCTCGGGACTCCACGCCTGTGGCATGCCTCCCTTGCACTGAAGAGGGAACTAGAGCCATGCGCCCGCTGGCGCCCGCCTGGCCATGGTCGTCATGGCTCACGTTAGCTAGAGCCTCATGAGGTACACCTTGCATAGAACTCTCCGTCCCTCGGGGGCCAGCCTAAAGAGGCCAATCCCCTTGGGGGTCTTGGCGCCGTCCGCCTCGCGAGGCTTGGCCCCTCGCGAGGGTCTTGAGCTGTCGATGTCGAAGCTGGCCGTACCAGGCCGTCGACGGAGCCACGTGGTGGGCGCAGGTAGGCAAGTCTAGATACCCCCATATCCAGAACGCCGACAGTAGCCCCCGGGCCCAAGGCGCGCTCGGGCTTGGCTTCCGGGCAAAGCCAAAGGGCAAGTGCAGAGCGCCACGGGCCCTAACCACCTGCGGCCTTGATGACGCGTGGCAATTGTTGGGACGTGGGCATCTCCACTTCCCCATGCTACCTCCACA
The DNA here is from genome assembly GCA_963921465.1 of Triticum timopheevii. Taxonomy (NCBI): domain Eukaryota; kingdom Viridiplantae; phylum Streptophyta; class Magnoliopsida; order Poales; family Poaceae; genus Triticum; species Triticum timopheevii. Next base: position 353,807,893 of record OY997274.1, read on the forward strand.
ACTATTTCCATCTGACAAAAGGGCTGCCATCTGCCGTCGGGCTTTCATTTCCTCCTCTTCGTCTTGCTCCAGATCCCCTTGTCCCAACATTGGAAGAACTCACAAGATCTGCCATTTTCTCCTCCAATCTTCCACCCAATGGCTGCTAAGAAGACCAAGGCCTCAGCCTCGGCTACCGGCTCCACCTAGTACGAGCCGGTGTTGTTCGCGCCCTCCGTCACCGAGGTGAAGCTCCAGACCGCGCTTGTCCTGACGGCGATCGGGGACAACGAGTGGAAGGAGACTGTCCTCCGGGTCGCCGCCGCTGCGCCAGAACCTATGAATAGTACCTTCTACCCTTTCTTCCTGCACAGTGTCTACTCGGGGCTGGTGCCCCCATTCTCCTGCTTCTTCTATGCTGTTCTTCACCATTATGGCCTCCATGCACTCCATATTCATCCCAACGCCATCCTCCTCATGTCCATCTTTGCCTTCTACTGCAAGGCATTCGTGGGGGTGATGACCTCCGCTGCCATGCTCTGCCGCTTCTTCTTCCTCCTCCGCATGGGGGGCGACCATCCTGCTGGGTGCGTGGGCTTCGTTGCAGCCTGGGGCGGTAACACGATCTCCCGCGCTGGGAAGGTGGAGGATGCCCTGAAGAGGTGGGTTCTGATGGATGCCAAGTGCTCATAGGACTTGCTGGAGCTGCCGACCGAGTCCCCCTCCTCCAAGAAGGGGTGGCTCTCTGAGAAGATCACCAACCCTTCACTGAGGCCGTTGATGAAGAAGATGAAGGAGGACCTGAAGAGCGAGAAGCTGACGGGAGCCATGATCGTCAAGGAGTTCTTGATGCAGTGCCTAGCGCCGCTCCAAGATCGCTCCCGCCCCTTATGGAAGCTTGGGGGCGCTGACGACAAGATCTGCCTGTGCCTGGATGCCCTTCCCGAGGAGGACCTGAGCAAGGTGTTGCTTTACTTCACTGGGAAAGACCCGAGCGGTCCTCCGAAGGATTGGCTCCCGCTGTACTGTCGGGTCGATGGGGAGGAGGTTGCTGCCGCCATGCCGGTCTTCGACGAGTTAGGGCTCGTGCAGGTGGGGCCTCCCCCGCCGCCTACCTCCTTGGTGGACCTGTCCTCCGGCGACCAATCCTCTGAGGCCACCGAGGACGAGGGCAAGGGGGAATCCTCTGTCCCGAGGCAGAGGGAGCTCCTCCGCGATTTCCCTAACGACGATGACGACGACGCGCCTCCGGTGGTGGAGCCGGCTCGCCCCTACGGGGTCACTACGAGGTCTGCGGTGGCCTCCTCGAAGCAGCCCAAGCAGTCTGCTACGAAGAAGGGCAGCATTGTGCTGATCCCCCGAGCAGCGCTCCGCCTTCACTAGCAGCGTCCCGAGTGGAGCCGACCGCGATTTCTCCTACTCCCAAGAGTGCAGCTTCGGCTGCCCCGGCTCGGCCCCCCTTGCTGACCCTAAAGAGGAGCTATGTCTTTGCCGACCAGTAAGTCTTCTCCCTTGGTCATGTCATTGATTCCTGACGCGATGCTTAGCGTCTTCGCCTATCATTAGGTAGGAGTCATCGAAGAAGCAGAAGGAGGGCGCGGGAGTTGCCGTGGTCGAGCATGTAGAAGTGGTCGCCGCAGCCCCGGCGAAGTCTCCCCAGGGCACGGAAGCCCGTCCTCAGGAGGTGTCGGCGCCCTTAGCGGGGCTGACACCACCGGCACCCATCCTTGCTGCAGCTACTGAGGCCGCCCAGCCCCCGGAGCCCTCGGTCCTTCCTGCTGAAGTGGCTTCTCCTGTCCTGGCGCCGAGGAAGTCTTCTCTTCTGCCCGTCGTTCAGCTAGGCCATGGCGCTCCTGCCACCTCCGGAGCCCTGGAGGAGGCACGAGCGGCGCCGGACCTTCTCCAAGGAGACCTTCGGGGTCCGGACCGGCGCGTAGCGCTGGGCCGCCTGGGGCTAATCTCTAGATGGCTCCAGGACGACGCGTCCATACGAGTGGCATGCGGTTCTTTGGAGGAGGAGAAAAAGGTGTCCAGGGTGGCTGCCGCCTCACGCGACCTGGTGCGAAAGGAGGCCACAGAAGCCAAGGATCGGTGCCGCACAATGGAGGCTGAACTGAAGGCTCTTAAGGATCAATAGGCCGCCCAGGCCAGCCAGCTACAGGAGCGTGAGGAGTAGCTAAGGCCTAGGAGGCTGCCGTTGCCGATCGAGACGCGAGCTGAAGAAGGCGGCCCTAGAGCAGGTTGCGGAGCGCGACCGCCTGACGAAGCTGAAGAAGGAGGTGGAGGCGGCCCACGCGTCACTTGCCGAGGCCAAGGAAGCGACAACCATGGAGCGCAGCACCCTTGCCTCCCTCGAGCCGAGGTTCCATTTAACGCCCCGGATCCGATGCGTCAGGTGTCCGCCAGTTATTCGCCGTCGTTGCCATGTCATTTGCTTGCGTATTGCACTTTGCCATGTCATCATATGCATTTCATATCATGTCATCATGTGCATTTCATTTTGCATACGTGTTCGTCTCATGCATCTGAGCTTTTTCCCCATTGTCCGTTTTGCAATCCGGCACTCCTATGTCCCCCGGCGTCCCCTTTTGTCTCTCGTTGTGAGCGGGTATTAAACGTTTCGGAATGGAACGAGTCTTGCCAAGCGGCCTTGGTATAGCACCGGTAGACCGCCTGTCAAGTTTCGTGCCATTTGGAGGTCGTTAATACTCCAACAGTTAACCGGGTAACCATAAAGCCGTCTTTTGTGTGCAGCCCAACACCCCCTCCATAGTGGCCCAAAACCCAGCAAACTCCCCTCCATGCTCTCGGTCGTTCGATCACGATCGCGTGGCCGAAAACCGCTCCTCATTTGGACTCTCCTAGCTCCCTCTACCTATAAATATGTGGCCTCCCCCGAAATTTCCGCAGTCCAAACCCTAGATCAACCTCCCTCTCGCCCGCCGGACATGTCCGCCCGCCGCCGGACGAAACCCGCCGCCGCCCCCGCCCAACTGCTGCGCGACACGTGTCCGCTCCGCCGCCCCCGCGCCGCCGGCCCGCCAGGCCCGCGGGAAGCCCGCCCGGCCCGCGCGCCCGCCGCTGCTCGCCCGCACGCCCCGCGCCCGGGCCGCCTCCCGCCGGCGACCGTCCTCACCGCCGCCGCGTCTCCGGCCGACCTCGCCGCCCCCGGTCGCCGCGACTCCGCCCTGCCGCCTCGCCGGCGCCCGCCATGTCGCCCTCCGCCGCCGCTCGCCCATCGGGGCCCGAGCCCCCCGCGCGCTCCGCGCTGCCCGAGCGCCTCCCCGAGGCCAGCCGGCGCCGCGCCGCCGCCCCGCCACGGCTCCGCCCGGACCGGCGCCGCCTCCGGCCTCGCGCCCGACCCCGCCTCCGTCCCCGTCGCGGCCACCCTCCGGCCAGATCCGGGCCGGCGCTGCCCGGATCCGGTCGCCCCGCGCCTCCCCGTCCTCCTCCTGCTGCTCCGGCCGCCTTCTCCGGCGAGATCTGCCGCCGCCTCGTGATGCGTGCCCGGTCAACCCTAGATCCGGATGGTAAATTTCGCCTAAGTCCCCGAATCCCTGACATAATCATGCCATGTTCATTGCATTGTATCTCTGCATCTGTAGCTCCGTTTTGTGCGTGTAATATGTAAAATTGTTCGCCTCGACGAGTACTTCATTTCATTCCATTGCATCATGTCCATTTGAGTCCATCTTGATGCCCGAAATGCTATTGGAAGAGTGCATGTTGATGTTAATCTGCTGAAACTGTTATAACTTGCTCATTTGTCATTTTTGCCATGTTTGATGTGTGCATCCTATGAGGTTGATGTCTACATGTGTTTTGATCTATGCCATGCCATCTTTCCAGGGGTGCCATCCATGTATTTTTGTGACTTGTGTAGTGAGTGCATCGAGCTTGCTAAGTAGGGTACTTGCTGTTGCTGTTTTCCTGACAGATTCTGTTATATTTTGTTGCTATGTTAACCTGATGCTACAAGTCATTTCGTGCATTATTCGGGAGATGTTCACTAAGGATGGTTTGATATACATGTCTTGCTCTATCCATTCATGCCCTTGGTGGCAATTATAGCCTGCTGGAACATGTTGTTATCTTGCTCCAAAGTTGCTTGATAATATTGCTGTCAACCTGTTAACATGAAGTTCAGTTTTGGCCATCTGCTTTTCTAGTGATCCATGCACCCTATGAACTTGCTCTTGCCATGCTTAGCTTCATAAACATGTCTTATTACCGTTGGTTGCATTGCCATGCCATGTATTGCTCTGTGGTGAGTGGTTCAAGCTCTCCAATATGCCTACTTATTGTTGTTCCTGCCATGTATGAATCTGTAATATAACTTGCCATGTTTACATGGGTGCCATCCTATCTTCGGTTCCTTTTTGACTCATGGTCAGTAAGGGACTTTTGTTCTATGCTATTAGTAGATTCATGCCATGCCTTTGTTTGCCATGTTAAGCTCCTGCAACATGTTGTTTGAGAGCTCTAAACATTGCAACCTGATGTTATTTCCTGATAAGTCTGAAACTGTTATTATTTGCAATCTTCCCATGTGTGTTTGAGCATGTTTTAGTGATTTATGGAGTTAGCTCAGTGTTCATGTTTTGTCATGCTTTACCTGTACTTCATGCCCATGCCTTTTGTTCTGATGTTGGGGTGCTGTAGCTTTTTGTTTTGATGCTTGCAAGATGCCTAGTTGCTGTTTTGGACAGATTGTTGTTATGACTTGTATAGTGTGCATGTGTTGAACCGTTGCTCCGTTTTGAGTGTGCTCTATATGAAACTTGCTTGATTTTGCATGTTGTTTCATATTATCATGTTGCATCCTTGTTTTGAGGTGTTTGCTTGATGTTTGTATGCATTTTGCATCAATGTCATGTTTGACTTGTTTTGCTCATATCTTCTAGGCCGTAGCTCCAAATCTAATGAACTTTATATGTAACTTGACTAGAATCTTGTGTAGATCATCATGGTGCATTTTAACTTGCTGTTTAACAACTTGAACATAAGGTTTATTCAGATCTGGACCAATTTCGAAATATGCATATGAGGAGTTGCTATATGTTGTTCCCGGCCTCATTTAAACTTGCCTTGATGTGTTGTTCTTGTTTGCATCATTTCTTGCCATGAGTAGCTTCATGTAGCCTTTTCATGCATCATGCTTGTTGTGCATCATGTCTTGTTCATGTGTGGTGTGTTTACTATGTTGTGTGCTTCTTCTCGATAGTTCCTGTTTCGTTGCGATCGTGAGGATGCGTTCGTCTACGTGTGGTTCGTCTTCGTGGTTTCATCTTCTTCATGGACTCATTCTTCTTCCTTGCGGGATTTCAGGCAAGATGACCACTACCCTGGATCTCACTACTATCATTGATATGCTAGTTGCTTCGTTCTATCGCTATGCTGGGTTACCTATCATTTGCTCTTCAAGCCTCCTAAATTGCCATGAACCTCTAACCTTTGACACCATTCCTAGCAAACCATTGCTTGGCTATGTTACCGCTTTTGCTCAGCCGCTCTTATAGTGTTGCTAGTTGCAGGTGAAGTTGAAGATTGCTCCATGGTGGACAGGATTTTTGGTTGGGATATCACAATATCTCTTATATTATTAATGCATCTATATACTTGGTAAAGGGTGGAAGGCTCGACCTTATGCCTGGTGTTTTGTTCCACTCTTGCCACCCTAGTTTCCGTCAGACCGGTGTTATGTTCCCGGATTTTGCGTTCCTAACGCGGTCGGGTGATTTATGGGACCCCCCTGACAGTTCGCTTTGAATAAAACTTGTCCAGCAAGGCCCAACCTTGGTTTTACCATTTGTCTCACCACCACCTATACCCTTCCCTTGGGTCGGCCAACCCAAGGGTCATCTTTATTTTACCCCCCCCTCCCCCCGGGCCAGTGCTTGTCTAAGTGTTGGTCCGAACTGAGCTGCCTGCGGGGCCACCTCGGGGAAACTCGAAGTCTGGTTTTACTCGTAGCTAGTCACATCCGGTGTTTCCACTTGGTGCGTGGGAGGGGGATCCCTTTGAGGAGAGCCCCCGGGGCGTGTACAGCCCCGCCCTAACACGTGGGTTGCACGGCAGGGCTGGAGCAGGTGTATATGCGCACCCGTGAGCCAGCGCGGAACTCACGAGGCCCTACCTCAAGGCGGGTTGCGCCTGGGCTTGATTGGGAATACTTGTATTAGTCCTGTAAGATGGTTATGTAGCCTGCGGTGAATGAGTCTCCTGAGGCTATTGCATGAGAAGGCCAGACACCAACAACCCCAGGAGGTGACGTGAACGGGGCCGGCCCGCCAGACAGAGCTCAGCCGTTGGGTTTATCGATGCTGCAGGGACGGACCCGAGCACAGACGCCGTCCCCACTCTTCTCATGCAAAGATCCTAAAGAAAAACAACCGGCGGGTAGTTCCCGTGGCCACTGGGGCACCAGGTCGTGCGCCCTCACTCACCCGCCCGCGATTAGCTCATGCAAGAACAAGGCACCAAGGGCCATGGGAGGTGACTTACACGGGGACTGGTCCGTGAGCCAGAGCTCAGCCTCTTGGATTTAGCGACGCTGCAGGGACGGACCCGAGCACAGACGCCATGCCAGTCCTTAATCATGAGGCAGCGTGGGGGGGGGGGCTCGCAAGGGCGTGAGACATTCTTGGCGATGAAGCGCCGGTCAGGCAATTGATAATTTAAAGGTAACTTGCAAAGGAAGGTAAACTAGCTCTGATAGATGCAAAAGGGATACGTGCCGCAGGCACGGACCCATATGTCCTGGGGATGATGCAGCCCGAGGGGCGCCCCCAAACTGAACGAACTGGAGAGATGTCACCTGGTACCGCTGCTGAAGAGGTATTGGGGTAGCGAAAGACGCACATTGCCGGAGTCGTTCCTCATGAGCCGCCCTGGTGCTAGGCCTCGAGAGGCCCAGAGGGCCAAGGAGGCTCCTTGGGGTGCTCCTCCATCTCCACCAGGATCGCCTGATGCCTGGCCTTGCGAGCCGCCAGGGAATCCCTTGCGCAGCGCTGCAACACCACAGCCGCGCCAGGCAGGCCGAAAGGCATGCAGACGTAGCTGTGGGGTGGACCCTCGCATCGGCCGACACGAGACGGCCAGAAGAGCCGCCGAGATGCGGCCCTATTGAGCCCTGGGATGTCGATGAAGATGCGGAACTCCTTACCCTCGACAGGGCAGTGACCGCGCCTCGTGGTAGGCGGCGATCGCTTTGCAGAACCCTTGCCTCTTGAATCTCCTCAATTGCCTTGCTGATGAACTCCTGAACGCCTGGCGCCTCCCGCCTGATGCCTTCTCCTGGGAAGCATGCTCTGAAGAGCGCCTCCACATGGTGCCCGAGCGCCTCCCTCATGACCCTGGCTAGGTCTGAGGCCCTCCCGAGGAGAGCCCCCGAGCCCAGCCTGAGAGGGCCGCCGGGTGCACCTCCCTATGCGATGGGTGAAGGTGTCGCGTCCTAGGACGCGAGGCTCAGCGCGGTGTCTTCGGGCGATGCTTCCTCACGGGACCCTTGACCAAGCTGCAGCTTCTTCATCTTGGGGGCGACCTGTGGAGGGAGCGCACCACCCTCATCTTCGGGGTTCTCAACTGCTGCAGCCTGGAAGGCGCGCTCGAGGGAGCACACTGCATCCTTCTCTTGACATGCGACCGTGATCACGCCGCCGCTTCCTGGCATCTTGAGGACGTTGTAGCCGTGGTGCGTCGCTGCCATGAACTTGGCTAGTGTTGGATACCCTAGGATGGCGTTGTAAGGCAGGCGGATTTCAGCGACGTCGAAGTCAATGAGCTCGGTGCGGTAGTTGTTGTGTTTGCCGAAGGTGATAGGGAGTCGGACCTGCCCTATCGGGTGTGTGGAGACGTCGGTTACTCCTCAAAATGGCTTGGTAGGCTGAAGCTGGTAGTACGGTACTTTGAGTCTGTTGAACGTTTGAACAGATCGGACATTGAGCCCCGCTCCACCATCGACGAGAGTCTTGGTGACAATGACGTTGCTGATGACGGGAGAGCAGAGCATGGGGAGCGCGCCAGTAGTGGCCGCGCACTTGAGCTAGTCTGAGGAGCTGAAGGTGATGGCACATTTGGACCACCTGAGAGGACGAGTTGCTTCGGGCTTGGGGAGTGCTGCATTCACCTCACGCACGAACTGCTTGAAGATGCGGTGAGAAGCTGGGGCCTGCGAGCCGCCCAGGATGCAGATGATGGCTCGTGGCTCTTGGAAGCCCCCAGCCCCCTTGTCCTGGTGATGCTCTTCATTCCTTCTTGGCGGTAGAGGCAATGGAGGCAGACCGGCATTGCCCTGAGGGCGCTCCTCATGAGGCTGCTCCCTCCAAGCGCCCTCGCGAGGTTGGACCTGCCAACGGTCCTCCCGAGGATGGTCGTGCCACTCCTAGAGATGGTCGCGTCCATCCCAGCGTCCTCCACCTCAGCCACATCCATGACCGTAGCCTCGATCATTGTGCTCGGGGCATCGACCGAGGGGCCTGTCACGGAGGGCCCTGAGCTCCTCGCAGTCATTGGTGTTGTGGCTGTGGACGTTGTGGAAGACGTAGAACGGTTGGTTGCTCTTGAACGACTCAGGGTGGTCGCAGCCATGCTTCATCTCTGGCTCGGACGCAAGTACGGCCGGCCCCTTGCGCTTCACGTCCTTGGCCTTAGCCTTCTTGTCTTCTGGGTCAGCATCGGGGAGCTCGATGAAGGAGAGGCGCCCCTCCTCAGCCCTTGCGCACTTGCTCGCAATGTTGAACATCTCCAGGGTTGTGAAGATCAGTGTCGGTGTCAAAACCGGCGGATCTCGGGTAGGGGGTCCCGAACTGTGCGTCTAGGCAGATGGTAACAGGAGACAAGGGACACGGTGTTTTTACCCAGGTTCAGGCCCTCTCGATGGAGGTAAAACCCTACTCCTTCTTGATTGATATTGATGATATGGGTAGTACAAGAGTGGATCTACCACGAGATCAAGGAGGCTAAACCCTAGAAGCTAGCCTATGGTATGATTGTTGTTCGTCCTATGGACTAAAACCCTCCGGTTTATATAGACACCGGAGAGGGCTAGGGTTACACAGAGTCGGTTACAATAGTAGGAGATCTACATATCCGTATTGCCAAGCTTGCCTTCCACGCCAAGGAAAGTCCCATCCGGACACGGGACGAAGTCTTCAATCTTGTATCTTCATAGTCTTGGAGTCCGGCCAATGATGATAGTTCGGCTATTCGGACACCCCCCAGTCCAGGACTCCCTTAGTAGCCCCTGAACCAGGCTTCAATGACGACGAGTCTGGCACGCATATTGTCTTTGGCATTGCAAGGCGGGTTCCTCCTCCGAATAATTCATAGAAGATTGTGAACGCCAGGATAGTGTCCGGCTCTGCAAAATAAATTCCACATACCACCGTAGAGAGAATAATATTTACACATGTTCAATCTGCTGACGTATTTTGTGGCGTGACGTCACACCACAACCAAGCCTTTACTCGTTTTTACTATTCCACCTCAGCGCGTTTAGCGAAGCGGTTTCCTTGGCACGTCTTGTCGAAGCAGAGAACATGTCCCCTTATTTCGGGATTCTCATCAATACGAACGTGGGTAACCCGACCGCGCCCATTGCCACGCCCCCTCCATCGAAGGCGAGTTCTAAATGGTCACGGGGACGGCTCTTGGTATTCTCCCCCTTTATAATGAGACCAAGGCCTGTTCCTTTTCTTCAATCCTCAATCGAATCCGCCCCTCGCCCCGAGTTCCAACACCCAAGGCTCCAGATTCGGGCGCTTCGGACCTTTGACAATGTCCGGCTCCGACCTACAGGGCCGGTGGATGTCCTCCTCCGTCACGGAAGAGGACGTGCTAAAGCTGAGAGACGCCAGGTACCTAACCTATGAGATTTCGCATAGGTTGCCTGCCCAAGGGCAAGTCATTCCCACTCCCGAGCCTGGTGAGAGTGTCATGTTCGTGCCTCACCTCTGTCGGGGTTTAGGCTTCCCGATGGATCCCTTCGTGAGAGGGCTCATGTTTTACTATGGGCTGGAATTCCATGACTTGGCTCCGGAGTCCATCCTCCACATCTCATCGTTCATTGTTGTCTGCGAAGCCTTCCTCCGCACTACCCCTCACTTCGGTTTGTGGCTCAAGACCTTCAACGTGGAGCCAAAGATGATCGAGGGGCGACAGGCAGAGTGCGGAGGGGCGGTTATATGTAAGAGGGCCGATGCTCCATGGCCCGAGGGCTCTTTTCAAGAGGAGCTCGGCTTGTGGCAACAGGACTGGTTCTATATCACCGCTCCCAGGGGCAGCAGGCAGGTGCCGCCGCCCGCCTTTCTCTCGGGCCCTCCACAACAGCTGGCGTCATGGGTCAGCAAAGGGCTTGACTGGGGGCCGTCCAAGGACGTACCCATATTGCAGGGCCGGATTCGAGACCTCCAAGAGAGGGAGATCAATCTGGTCGTAGTGACGCAGGTTATGCTGATTCGGCGTCTTCTGCCCTGCAAACGTCACCCCCTCCGCCTGTGGGAATTCAATCCAGAGGGACCGCGAGCTCTTCAACACTTCATGGGTATGACACCCGTGGAGATGTATAAACAGTTCTTCGGATCACAAGAGATGTGTCCAGACTTGACCGAGGACGCCGGCCTAAGCTGCAATCACCCGGATACTCAAGTAAGTAGTCCTGTGTCTGGACATACCGTCCGTTTATTTATCACGGATTTGCCTTTTAACCAGCTATCGCTTGAACAGGAGTGGATAGCGCAAGCAAAACTGATACGGTGTCCGGCCCCCCTCCCAGAGACCACGTCGGATCCTGTGTTAGTCAAGATGCTGGAGGTTGTGCCTTCAGACAAGGGCGAAGGGGAAAACAGGAAAACTAGTGCCTCCGTGTCGGTGTCAAAACTGGCGGATCTCGGGTAGGGGGTCCTGGACTGTGCGTCTAGGCGGATGGTAACAGGAGACAACGGACACGATGTTTTTTACCCAGGTTTGGGCCCTCTCGATGGAGGTAAAACCCTACTCCTGCTTGATTGATATTGATGATATGGGTAGTACAAGAGTAGATCTACCATGAGATCAAGGAGGCTAAACCCTAGAAGCTAGCCTACGGTATGATTGTATGTTGTGTATGTTGTCCTATGGACTAAAGCCCTCCGGTTTATATAGATACCGCAGAGGGCTAGGGTTACACAGAGTCGGTTACAATGGTAGGAGATCTACGTATCCGTATTGCCAAGCTTGCCTTCCACGCCAAGGAAAGTCCCATCCGGACACGGGGCGAAGTCTTCAATCTTGTATCTTCGTAGTCTTGATAGTCCGGCGGACATTGATAGTCCGGCTGTCCGGACACCCCCTAGTCCAGGACTCCCTCAGTAGCCCCCGAACTAGGCTTCAATGACAATAAGTCCAGCGCGTCTATAGTCTTCGGCGTTGCAAGGCGGGTTCTCCCTTCAAATTCCATGTACCTGCCGAACAGTGTCCGGCTTCATCTTGAATACTGTGTTCCTCGGCTTCTACGCCAAATAATGGCCCTCTTCGACGCGTCGCACGAATGCGAAAAGCCAGGGTGTTTTTTGCATTTCACCCCCAATTGCGCGAGTTGACCGCCAACAAAAGAGGCAAGAATCCAGATCCAAACCACACCGTCTTCCTCCCGCGAATACTCCATCGAAGCGCCTTTGACCTAGAAATCCATTCCACCATGGATCGTCAACACGGCTCTTCTTCGCGTGCTCCCAGCCCATTGCCGGGGAGTTGGAGGAGGTGCTCTATTTCGCACAACGAGCTCGAAAAGCTCCAAATGGGGGGATTCCTCCCTCCGGCCATTATGATCCCAGTCCGGGCCGGACTGGTTACTTATCAAGGTGGGAGATAGGCGGAGGACACTCCCAGCCCCAATAAGGGGGAGCGAGTATGTTTTGTCCCTTATCTGACAAGGGGACTCGGATTTCCAATACATCCGTTCCTCCGCGGGCTCCTGAAGTTCTACGGACTCCAGCTCCACCACCTTACGCCCGCCTCTGTCCTGCATATCGCGGGCTACGTAGCTCTTTGCGAGCTATTGTGGGCATTGAGCCCCATTTCGCATTGTGGAAGAGGCTGTTTTGCCTCGTACCCCGTTCTTACCAGGGGTCCATATATCAAGTGGGCGGCACCGAAATATGGCGCATCGCCGGGACCGGATACCTATCCGGCACTCCCAAGAGGGCGTCCGAAGATTGGCCCTCGGAATGGTTTTATATAGAAGACGCTCCGCTGCCAGACCCAGTTCGGATCGGCCTCCCGGAGTTTAATGCTGCTCCCTTGAAGAAACGCCTCAGCTGGCGCCCGCGGAGCCCCCGATTGGAGGAAGACAAGAGCGTCCATTACTTGATGGGCCGGATAAGATTAATGGCTCATTCCGGTTGACCATGATTGGAGTCATGGCGACATGCATCAAGCGAGGGGTACAACCACTGCAATATAGAGGCCACCCCATGTGGGATTTCTACGGGGAAGACGATGCTACCCGGCATGGCCGCAAAGGGCCAAATTCGACCGAGGATCTGGTGAAGATCCTGTCCAGCCTGTAGAAGGGGGAGAAGGAGGATTTCCTTCGAACGAACCCTTTGAATGGGTTTTCCATGATCAACCCCAGAGGATGGGTAAGTGAACACCTTGAAGGGCCCAGCCCATGCTTTCAAAGTTTAAGCTTCTTACATTATGTCTTCGGCGCAGGGTCTACGCCGGATTGTGGAGGACATGGTAAGTCCTGCTCCGCAACTCGAGGACCCAAAAGGATCCCTGGGTCCGGCCTCCGAAGAGGACCCGGATATCGAGGTGGAGCTGATCGACGGGGTGTATCACCAGCTCAGCATAGACAATGCTTTGGTCGCCATTACGGCGGACTACCCTGGACTAAGTCCGGCTTCCCACGTGACCGTGACTGAAGTCCGGACACCGTTATCTCATCCCCGCCCATTTCTGACCTTCGCGAACGATGGTGTTTTGCAGGAAGCGCCTTTACGGCAGGAAGCCGAGCCCGCGGCAGCCGACCAACAGAGGTCAGTCCAAACGAGCAGGCGGAAAAGGAGCGCAGTGCGGACGGAAACGTCGCTGCAAAGGTATAGCTCGTATTTGAATTTTTAGAGCAACGTTCCGAGGAAACGTCTAAGTGCCCATGATTTTTGTAGGAGAAAAAGCGCTCGCCGGACTGCGAGCGCAGGAATTGCCAATCCAACCAACACCGGCCAGGCCCCAGCGCCCGGCCTGGAGGGGGAGGCAAGCGCAAGACGCGAGCCGGATCCTTCTCCAACGGAGGATACCGACAGACTGTCCACCACCAAGTCTGAGGTGGAGAGCGCCATGAACCATAGGCGCCGCCGGACAGTATTTCAAGAAGCGTGCTTTTCCCCTGAGGCATTGGATGCCTTTAACGCAGGGGACGCGCATCTCCGTGCTGCTCAAAATGGTTTTACCAGAGCCACGGAGCAGTATGTGAAAGACATACGGGTAAGAGAATTTTAATGGTTGTATATACCAGTAGCCCCCGAGACTTAAATTAGTTATGCTAACTGATTTAAGGATCATTATAAATTTCAGGCACTTAACGAGAAGAACGCCCAGCTGTCTCGGGAGCTGCAAGATTGCAAGGCCCAACTTGAGGCCGCACTTGCTGCCGCGGGAGGAGGCGGAAAGACCCCTCCTGGTAACACATTTTTATTAATAAATATAAGCGCTATGCGGTGTGCGCGCGAGTCTAATAATGACATTTGCATGTACCGCCGAACAAGATCCGGATAGGCAAGCATTGCTACGCCAGCTAAAGGCCAGCGAGAGTGTGCTGAATAGAGTTCAGCAGGAAAGGAACAAGCTCCAAGATGCCAACGCCAAGCTCGGAGAAGAGCTGAAAGGCGTACAGGCCGAGCTGTCCGGCTCCGTTAAGGAGAATCAACGGCTTCGTCGCAGCATTTATAGTAAGTGCTTGAGTGAACTCTTTTGAAAAGAAGAGTTCGGCGAGGAAGCGTTTTGACATGATATGTCTTGTAGGTATACTCACGGGTCGTCCTGCAGAGGAGATGCCCATATCAATGGGTGATCAACTTCCCGAACTGTTGCAGCTACTCGAACGAGTTCGGCAGGCAATGAGCGGCGTCGTTCAGGCTTTATGGCCAGCCCTCACCCTACCCGAGGGCCTCGGGGAGCTTGCGAAGAAGCTGCAGGGAGTGCGGCAGCGCTTCCGTTTGTGGAAGATTTCGGCTTGCCGTCAAGGTGCGAGGGAGGCTTGGGCCATGGTGAAGACGCGGTACAAGAAGGCAGATCCCAACCACATGGCCGAAGTTGGACCGGTGGGGCCCGATGGGAAGGAGATCCCTGTGAGTTTAGTGTATAGCCAAGTAGAGTTGGCTGCTAAATTTTCCCAACAGGACTGTAAACTAGACAGCCTATTAGACGGGATTGAGGAGGAATACAATCAATAAATTTGACAATGTATGTTATCCTTTAAAGTGACATGTGAAATGCCTTCTAGCCGGATTGTAGATCGTTTGTCTTTGCCGACCTTTTCGCTTCGACCTCGGGACCCTAGAGTCCAGAGTGTGTCCGAATACCTTTTTGGTTAAGAAACAACCGTGGTATGCATGGAGACCAGGCGTAGGGGTCATTAGTGCTTTATCAGACAAGTGCCCAACTAGTTATGTTATATTACATGGTTAGTAAGAAACATCTTCCAGGGAGAATAGTTCCGTTAAGGGCTCCTTTCGCTGGGAGGCATGCCCTAAAGTGCATGTCCGGACTGCAAAGAAAGCAGTAAAACATCTGGGGGCAGATAGATAAATAGGTAAAAAGTCATCTTTTAAGTCACCGACCGAATATTCCCTTAAGAACGCTAGCTTTCGGCTTCACCCAGTCTGAGGTACACATCCGGCTAACCCAGCAGTAACAATCGCAGAGGTGCTCCCTTTACCTCCTAGCCGAACAATCGGGAACGTAGGGGTAAGCACAGGAGCCAGGCAACCCAGCTTGGCCAAAACTTAAGTCATATCGATGCATGTAATGGCGAATAAAAGGTACATGTGGAAGCTCAACACATGTGATGGGTATAAAACCCGTATAATTGAGCTTCTGTAAAAGAAGCCCCCAGGAATAATGAGTGCGGATGGCACATCATGCATATAATTGAGCTTCTGTAAAAGAAGCCCCCAGGAATAATGAGTGCGGATGGCACATCATGCATATGCAAAGAATGCAAAAATAGGCCCGAAAGGGCTTTTAAATGAGAAGGATAAAAAAGAGAAACAAAAGACAGCCGAAGTGCAAAAGTATGGACGGGGGAAGGGGACAAACTCTTAGTCCGGCGCTAGGCATAGAATCGTCGGAGGCGGGCTGCGTTCCATGGGTTCGGCTCGAGTCGGTGATCCGACGCATTTCGTAGACGGTACGCTCCGCCGGTCAGTACTTGATTGATGATGAAGGGACCTTCCCATTTGGGCTTGAGCTTATCCTTTTTCTTGTCCGGCAGGCGTAGAACTAGTTCACCATTGTTGTAAGTCTTGGCCCGTACTTCTCGGCTTTGATATCTTCGGGCCTGCTGCTGATAGAATGCGGAACAAGCCTTCGCGACGTCACGTTCTTCCTCCAATGTGTCCAAGCTGTCCTGCCGATCAAGCTCGGCCTCTCTTTCCTCATACATGCGCACTCGAGGTGAGTCATGAATAATGTCACAGGGCAAGACTGCCTCTGCGCTGTATACCATAAAAAATGGTGTGAATCCGGTAGTACGGTTAGGCGTTGTCCGCAGCCCCCAGAGTACGGAGTCAAGCTCCTCGACCCGTTGTGTGTCGGATTTGGTGAATGACCTCACTAGTCTGGGTTTAATGCCGCTCATTATTAGACCATTTGCTCTTTCCACTTGACCGTTGGTTTGAGGGTGATAGACTGACGCATAGACGAGCTTGATGCCCATATTTTTGCACCATGACTTAACCTCGTCGGCTGTGAAGTTTGTGCCGTTGTCGGTGATGATGCTGTGGGGGACTCCGTAACGGTGTACCACCCCTGATATAAAGTCTATCACTGGTCCGGACTCTGCCGTTTTGACCGGTTTGGCCTCTATCCATTTGGTGAATTTATCCACCATGACCAATAGGTACTTTTTCTTGTGGGTTCCCCCTTTAAGGGGTCCAACCATGTCAAGCCCCCAGACCGCGAACGGCCAGGTAATGGGTATGGTTTTGAGGGCGGTGGGTGGCATATGGCTCTGATTAGCAAAGAGCTGACAACCAATGCATCGCTGGACCAGGTCCTGTGCGTCTGCCCGAGCCGTTGGCAAATAAAATCCTGTACGGAATGCCTTTCCTACAAGGGCCCGGGCTACTGCGTGGTGTCCGCCTAGTCCGGCATGAATTTCAGCCAGGAGGTTTCGCCCTTCTTCTTCGGAGATACACCTTTGAAGGACTCCGGTGGTACTTTTCTTATAACGTTCTCCCTCATGGACCTTGTAGGCCTTTGATCGCCGGACTATGCAGCGGGCCTCATTTTGGTCTTCGGGAAGTTCCTGCCTAAGTAAGTAGGCTAGGAAAGGTTCTGTCGACGCGACAATTACTGCCATTATGACGTGGGCGGAGGGTGTTATGTCGTCTGCCGAATCACCAGTTGGTGCGGTTTTTTCCGGTTTGTAGCTACCGGGCTCCTCTTCCCATAGTACGGATGGCTTGAAGAGCCGTTCCAGGAAGATATTTGGAGGGACAGCATCACGTTTAGCACCGATGCGTGCCAGGACGTCGGCCGCTTGGTTATTATCTCGGGCTATGTGATGGAATTCGAGTCGTTCAAAACGAGCTGATATTTTTAGGACAGCATTACGATATGCTGCCATTTTCGGATCCCTGGCGTCGAAGTCTTCATTTACTTGGGATATTGCAAGGTTTGAGTCCCCGCGCACCTCTAGGCGTTGAATGCCCATGGAGACCGCCATCCGGAGACCATGTAACAGGGCCTCGTATTCGACTGCATTGTTGGAGTTCGTGTACATTATTTGAAGTACATACTGGACTGTATCTCCGGTGGGGGACGTCAGTACGACGCCAGCCCCCAGTCCGGCCAACATTTTGGAGCCGTCGAAATGCATAGTCCAATTGGAGTATGCGCCGTACTCTTTAGGGAGTTCGGCTTCAGTCCATTCGGCGACGAAGTCAGCCAAAACTTGTGACTTTATGGCTCGTCGAGGTTTATAAGTGATGTCGAATGGTAAGAGCTCAATGGCCCATTTTTCTATCCTGCCCGTTGCGTCGCGGTTATTTATAATGTCATTGAGTGGCACCTCAGAGGCCACTGTTATCGAGCACTCTTGAAAGTAGTGCCGGAGCTTTCGAGACGCCATGAACACCGTATATGCTATCTTCTGATAGTGCGGGTAACGGGATTTGCAGGGGGTTAACACAGTGGATACATAATACACTGGTTTTTGAAGAGGGAATTTATGCCCTTCTGTCGCTCGTTTGATGACGAGCACTGCGCTTACAACTTGATGTGTTGCTGCGATGTATAATAACATTGGTTCGCCCAGAGTGGGCACAGCCAGGACCGGATTTGTTGCTAGTATGGCCTTTATTTCTGCGAGTCCGGCAGTGGCAGCATCCGTCCACTCGAAGTGTTCGGTGCGCCTGAGGAGGCGATAGAGGGGCAACGCCTTTTCTCCTAAACGGGAGATAAAGCGGCTTAATGCTGCCACGCATCCTGTTAATTTTTGTATTTGTTTGAGGTCTTTTGGAATATCCAACTGTGACAGAGCTCGGATTTTGGCCGGATTTGCTTCAATTCCTCTACCGGATACAATGAAGCCCAGCAGCTTTCCAGCTGGTACGCCGAACACGCATTTTTCCGGATTCAGCTTGATGTCATATGCTCTGAGGTTGTCGAATGTGAGCCTCAAATCGTCTACTAAAGTTTCGACGTGTTTTATTTTGACGACTACGTCGTCTACGTATGCCTCGACTATTTTGCCGATCTGGGTGGCCAGACATGTTTGAATCATGCGCTGATATGTTGCGCCGGCGTTTTTGAGTCCGAAGGGCATCGTGTTGAAGCAGAATGGTCCATATGGAGTGATAAATGCCGTTGCGGCTTTGTCTGCTTCCGCCATCTTAATTTGATGATAGCCAGAGTATGCGTCCAGGAAGCACAACGAATCGTGCCCTGCTGTGGCATCGATGATTTGATCGATGCGGGGGAGAGGGAAGGGATCCTTTGGGCAAGCTTTATTAAGGTCTTTAAAATCGACACAAAGGCGCCAGGATTTATGCTTCTTTGGTACCATCACCAAATTTTCTAGCTAGTCCGGATGTTTGACATCTCTAATGAATCCGGCTTCCAATAGTTTGGCTAGCTCTTCTCCCATTGCCTGTCTTTTGGGCTCGGAAAATCGTCGAAGAGCCTGTTTGACTGGCTTGAATCCTTTTAGGATGTTGAGGCTGTGTTCTGCCAACCTGCGAGGGATTCCGGGCATGTCTGAAGGATGCCAGGCGAAGATATCCCAATTTTCCCGAAGGAATTCGCGCAGTGCAGCGTCTACTTCGGGGTTCAACTGTGCCCCAATGGAGGCCGTCTTTGTTGGGTCCGTTGGATGGACCTGGAATTTTATTATCTCTTCTGCTGGTTTGAAGGAGGTGGACTTGGATCTTTTATCGAGTATCACATCATCCCTGTTCACCGTAGAGCGCAGCGCGGTGAGCTCCTCTGCCGCTAGGGCTTCGGATAGTGCCTCGAGGGCTAGTGCGGCTGTCTTGTTTTTGGCGCGGAGTGCTATGTCCGGATCACTAACGAGAGTGATTATTCCGCTGGGCCCAGGCCTTTTAAGCTTCATGTACCCGTAATGAGGTATTGCTTGAAAAATTGTGAATGCCTCTCGTCCTAATATGGCGTGATATCCACTGCTGAACGAGGCCACCTGGAACGTGACTTCTTCGGATCTGTAATTGTTTGGAGAGCCGAACACCACATCGAGTGTGATTTTTCCGGTGCAGCGCGCTTCCCGGCTAGGGATTATTTCCCTAAAGGTTGTGCTACTTCGCTCAATACGGCTCCAATCGATTTCCATTTTTCGCAGAGTTTCCTCATAAATGAGGTTTAGTCCGCTGCCGCCGTCCATGAGGACTTTTGTCAGTCGAAAGCCGTCCACTATGGGACTAAGTACCAGTGCGGCTGGGGCTCTGGTTGTTCGGAATGTGGGCTCGTCGCTGCCATTGAAGGTAATGGCTGTGTCGCTCCATGGGTTTGTTGTTGCTACTTGGTAGACTTCGGCGAGTTCGCGGATTGATCGTTTTCGCATATTATTTGATGCGAAAGTCTCGAAGACTGTTGATACCGTGCTGGTATTGTTGGAGTGGTTTCCCGGAGCTAGAAGCTCTTCGCCACTTTTGGCCCCCTGCCGTAATATCCAACATGCTCGAAAGCTATGAGTTGGGACGGCTCCCTCTGTATTATGAAGCTTACAGGGTCCATCGAGCCATCCCTCCAGTACGGTTCCGTTTCCCTGATTGGGTTTTTGTTTTTTTGTTTTTGCATCTGGGGCCTGAGTGTAAGGCGCCCTTTTACTGCGGACTGGGTTTGGGGCCGGATTATCCCAAAATTGATTTTCGGTTTTCCGGAAACTCTCCATCGCACAGTACTTTCGTACAATGGACGCTAGATCATTAAAACGCGTAATTTTGCGACGATCAATGGTGTTTAGTATTCCCTTGTCCGTGCAGTTATTGCGGAAGATTAATATTGCGTTTTCCTCTTGGCAGTCCTTTATCCTGTCCATAACCAGGAGGAATCTGGCCCAGTAGTGATGTAATGTTTCTGTAGGCTCTTGTCGTATTAGAGATAGATCGCATATGTCTGGGCGGGTGGGTGGAATAAAATCCGGATCCCTGCCCATCTTGAGGCTCAAAGGCCAAGGGGTTTCCGAATTCGGAAGTGTGTTTTGCTGGGGACAATCCAGCAAGTCCGGGGCGATGCATGATTTTAAGTTTGATGCTCGATCGAAGTCCGTCCCTCCGCGGGAATCCGGCATGGAGGGTTCGGGAATCCGGACATGAATTGTTTTCAACACAGGCAAAGAGTTGTCGTATTTCTCTTCCACCACTGCGACGTGGTGGGTGGCCTGGGGAGAGTTAATCTCTCTCAGATCAGTTTTAAGCCCAATCTGGTTGTAGTCCGTGGTGACTCCCAGGGCAGCGATGCGATCCAAGAGCTCGTTAACAGACGAGAGCTCTATTGGATCTAACTGTTCGGCAGCTTTAGGGCTGACGCGAAGATTGCTTTCGACGATCTGAGAAGTCATTGTCGAAGCGGCGGCCGGGCAGGCGGTCATGAGAAAACCACCAAGCCGGATAGTTTGGCCGGCGGCCAAGGCCCCTCCTGCGAAAACACCGTCTTTGAAGACGGGCGGAGGCATCCGCTCTATCGGTGACGACACAGAGGAACTCTCAATGAAAGCACCAATGTCGGTGTCAAAACCGGCGGATCTCGGGTAGGGGGTCCCGGACTGTGCGTCTAGGCGGATGGTAACAGGAGACAAGGGACACGATATTTTTTACCCAGGTTCGGGCCCTCTCGATGGAGGTAAAACCCTACTCCTGCTTTATTGATATTGATGATATGGGTAGTACAAGAGTAGATCTACCACGAGATCAAGGAGGCTAAACCCTAGAAGCTAGCCTACGGTATGATTGTATGTTGTGTATGTTGTCCTATGGACTAAAGCCCTCCGGTTTATATAGATACCGGAGAGGGCTAGGGTTACACAAAGTCGGTTACAATGGTAGGAGATCTACGTATCCGTATTGCCAATCTTGCCTTCCACGCCAAGGAAAGTCCCATCCGGACGCGGGGCGGAGTCTTCAATCTTGTATCTTCATAGTCTTGATAGTCCGGCGGACATTGATAGTCCGGCTGTCCGGACACCCCCTAGTCCAGGACTCCCTCACTCCGCTAAGGAGGCTCTCAAGAAAGGGGGATCGAAAATCCCTCCCTCCAGGGGGAGAAGAGGACCACTTCCGAAGATTCGGAGGCCAAGGCCTCAAAGCGGGGGAAGAAATCTTCATCGGAGGGTCCTGCGCCAGGATGAGCCCTGGCCGCACTATTTCCCCAAGGGAATCAGCCCTCCAGCGAGCCGTAAGTAGAAAAAGGGGAGTTTTGTAATAAGGGACATCCCTGTTTTAATTTCTGAGGATAACCGGAGTTCTTACCTTGTAGTTCGGATCTCCGCCCTTCTCAGCAGAGCTCATCTTCAGGGGATCTTCGTTCGGAGATGATGGAGAGCGAAACGCCTCCATCTGCCGCACCGTCAGGCGGGGCGGACGACCCTGAGGTGTCGTCACGGAGGGTCTCCCCGAGCCCGGCAGGGCCGGAGAGTTCGGCACCAACTGGTGTACGGCCGGGGGAGCTGAAGGATCTGCTCGAGAGGGTGTCTATCTCAGAAGATCGCCATACTTTAATGAGTATGGTGATTGAAAGGATTGCATCCGCTGAGAGTGGCTGTCAGGAGTTTACTGACGGGGTTTGAGGTACGTAAAAATGACATACCTTTTGACAGTTTTGCACATAGAGTGCCCCCTGTATAGATAGTAGCCCCTGAGACTCGGTGCGTTGTCAGAGGTGACGGCGTGCCGAGGATCATAATCTCAGTGTTAAGATGTCGCCATTCCTGTGCAGGGGGCGGAGCGTTCGGTGGCCAGCCGGACTGATAGAGTTGCCAAACTGAAGCGGCAACCGGACGTTGCGGATGCGGACATTGCGTTGGTCAATAAGCGACTTGACGAGTCACAAGGTGGGTGGTTTCTCCGCAGTCACCTGGTAAGGGAGCTGATGCCGACGCCTTACAACAAGTATGCTTGATGCAGATGGCGCCGCTGCTATGGAGGGCCTTCGGGCAGAGCTTGCTTGAGCTAAGGAGCAACCCAGAAGGAGTGATGCGGCTGCCTCGAAGGCAGCCGAAGAGCTAAAAGCCAAAAAGGCTGCTCACTGCCGAAGCAGGGAGGAGATGGCCGGAATGGCCGTGAAGCTGAAGGATGCTACCGACCGCTGTGAGGTTCTTGAAAGAGAATGCCGAGCGGGACAAGATGACCTGAAGAAGGCCACCGCCGAAGCCAAGGATGCCCGCTCTGCGATGAGGGCTATAAAGGAGGAGCTGCGTCAGGCCGAAGACATTGTGGCTGGAAAGCCCTTTCTGCTGCGTAGGAAGTTCACGGATCTGAAGTATGCTCAGTTGGGCCAGTTGTGGGGTGTGGAGGATCTTTATCTGAATTTGGCGACGAGTGCGGCGGATGCAGTCGTGCACTTCCGAAGCCAAAAGGATCACGAAATGGAAGAGCTTTTTTGGTCTCAATTCCATAGTCCGGAGCGTCCCCTTCCGTAACCGATCGGTTGGCTGAGTGGGCTGAGCTGAATAGGCTGTCCGGACTTGCCATGAAGGATGTAGTGGCTCATCTGTGGCCGGAAAGGCCCAAGCCGAATAGTAATTTTGGCTTAGTGCAGCAATTACTTGATGCGGTGCCGCATATCAAGGCGATGAAGCGGTCGGCGTGCATAGAGGGTGCACGGATGGCTCTCGCCCGTGTCAAAACATACTGAGCAGAGATGGATGCCACCGACGTTGTGTCCCGGGATTCGGACAGAAGCCGATTACCCGCCGAGCACTATTTTGAGGAAGTCCTGCGGGGGCACTCGTTTAGTAAGTCGCAGTGCTCGAAAAACGTTATGTTCAAATGACATGTATGATTTGTAAAACCATATTTATAATATAAGGGCTTTTTATACTTGTGCGTTCAAGTATTGAAATATCTCCTGTGCGGCTGTTAATGTATATGTATATATAACCTGAAAGATGGCAGTCTTCGGCTTCAGCCCCCACGCACATGGTGCGGGGGTGTTTGCAAAAAGGCGCATTTTCACACTTAATCCAACGTCTTGGTCCTGTGAAGGAGGTGGTAGCATAGAAAACTTGGCAACCGGACTATAATACTTTATCACTTTCACTTAGCCATTGGAGTTCGAAGGTGGGGCTACGATATAGCCCCTAGGGGCACCGCGCTCTCCGAATTCGGGGCGCGTGTGTGCCTGACCGGGAAACGGTCCTTCGTCAAAGCGGAGGAGTTCTAGACATTCCAGTAGTCGATCGAGTGGTTGACCAGTCTCTCGTTGTATCATGACAGTCAGTTTTCGGCTTTCTCTACTGAGGTGCTCGCTAGGCCGAACCGGGGCACAATCGCAGTAGTTCTCCTGGTGCCGCGTTAGCCGATAAAACGGAACGTAAGGCAGCAAAACACAGGAGCCAGGCAAACCCAACATTTGACCAAAGACATGATTCGGAGCTGATGCATATAAGGCCTAACTCGAGACGCCGAACACTCCCTAAGGTATTCAGACTTTATGGAAACGGGCAGAACGATGCCCTAAGCCCCTAGTGCCCAGGTACGCGCGAAATCTTCTGACGCGGCCGATGCCAAAACGTCAGCCTCCTCCTCGGTTATGGTAAAGGAACCGGGGGATGTGTATCAACACGAGACAGTATAAAAGGTTTACGCAGGGTCTTAATCTGAAAAGAATCCTTGCAACGGGTCCCTGCTGCACGTCTGCGCCTGTGTCTCCGTTGTGCTGTATCCTAGACGGGTGTAGCACGTTGTTCATCTGTAAAAGATAAGAACTTAGTTTGAAAAAAGATCGTGCGAAAAATGTATTTAAAACAGAGTATCATTTAAGAAATGAATAAAACTGAGCTTCATTGGCTCTCATTCTTCGTTCGTGCAGCCCCTTGTAAAGGGGTACGCGGCTAGGAAGCCCCTTTTTTATTTGTACCGAACTCGCCTAACCGTGTCTGGGGTCTGAATGACCTGTTTTAGGGGCTTTGATCAGCAAGGCCGGATTAGTGTGTGGCTGCCAAGGCAGTCTCACGTTCTTCCGCGGTCGAGGAACACTCGAAGTTTCCCTTCAATGAGATGATACCGCGTGGACCGGGCATTTTAAGTGTGAGAGACGCATAATGCGGTATTGCGTTCAAGCGGGCGAAAGCTTCGCGTCCCAATAGTGCTTGATGGCTACTTTTGAATGGGGCGATATGGAAGATTAGCTTTTCGCGACGGAAGTTGTCGGATGAACCGAACATGACTTCTAGTAGTAAGTAGCCCGTACAATGGGCATAAGGGCCTGGCGTTACTCCTTTAAAGGAAGTGTTGCTATGGCGAATTTTGGTAGGGTCTATCCCCATTCTGCGGATTGTGTCCTGGTATAGCAGGTTTATATCGCTGCCGCCGTCCATTAGGACTTGTGTAAATTGTAGTCCGCCAATTATAGGATCTAGTATCAAAGGAGTCCGTCCTGCGTTTCGAATACTTCTGGAGTAATCCTGATGGTCGAAAGTAATTGGTTTTGACATCCAGTCTCGGGACTCCGCTGGGGTGGACCGTGCGGCGCGTACTTTAGTAGGTGCTGCCCTGTTTTTTCCTTGTTATCACTTGAAGTGAATTCACTGTTTTGACTTCATGTGGGAAGTTCTTTTGGTTGCCGGCGCTCTGCTTGTGGGGTTCGTCATTGTCCTCGCTTGGTGTGTCGAGCCCCTTGTGTTCGGCGTTAAGTCGGCCGTACTGCTTGAAGACCCAACAATCTCAGTGGGTATGGTTTGCAGGCTTCCCGGGTGGATTTGACATATCCTGTCCAAGATTTTGTTTAGGTTGGATAGCTCGTCACTGTTGTCCTTAAGAGGCAGTGTTTTGTTGTTCGGCCGAGAGCTTTTGAACCCGGCGTTGACCGCCGTGTTCTTTGGGCCATTTTCCTTAGTCCGGTGTTGGTCTTTTCTGCGTTGTGGCTTCCCATTTCCATCCCTGACCTCGGATGTACTTGGGTCACTGGTGCTGCATCTTGCCAGCCAGCTATCTTCTCCCGCGCAGAAGCGGGTCATCAAGCTTGTTAATGCGGCCATTGTCCTTGGCTTTTCCTGGCCGAGGTGTCTGGCGAGCCATTCGTCTCGGACGTTATGTTTGAAGGATGCTAAGGCTTTAGCATCCGGACAGTCGACTATTTGGTTCTTTTTGGTGAGGAACCTGTTCCAGAATTTGCGAGCTCACTCTCCGGGCTGTTGAGTTATGTGACTTTAAATCGTCTACATCCGGAGGGCGGACATACGTCCCCTGAAAATTTGCTCGAAATGCATCCTCGAGCTCTTCCCAACTTCCAATGGTATTTTCTGGGAGGCTTTTGAGCCAATGCCGAGCTGGCCCTTTGAGCTTGAGGGGTAGGTATTTTATGGCATGGAGATCATCTCCTCTAGCCATATGTATGTGTAGGATATAATCTTCAATCCAGACTCAGGGGTCTGTTGTTCCGTCGTATGCCTCTATGTTTACTGGCTTGAATACCGCTGGAAATTCATGATCCAGTACCTCATCGGTGAAACATAGGGGGTGTGCGGCGCCCCTGTATTTAGTTGTACCGTTATTTTCGAACACTCGACGTGTCGTGTTGCTCCCTGGAGCCTTCTTTCTTGGCCCATAGATGGACCTGACCGGGCCATCCTCTTTGCGAGGATTCTTATCTGGATCGTGTGCCGTCTTGTGTACGGCGCCGCTTGCCGCTCTATGCTTGTCATGCGGTCGTCTATCCGACCAGGCGGCCTCTTTGTCCTTTGACTGTGGGGGCTCTACGGCCTCCTCGTCAAATTCGGGCAACAGCTTGCGCTTCGGGTAGCTCTTTGCTTGGTGACTATCGCCGTATTTATATGCGGTCTTGAGTACTTTGCTCCATCTCATTCTGAGTACGTCTTCCGCTGTTTTGAGCTTCCGCTTCTGCTTCTTCAAACTTCTTGCAGTGGCGACGAGCCTCTTGTGGAGGTTCTTATGCTCTGGTGATGTGTCCAGCATGAGATCGTCTGGACTGTTGTTTTCGCCGGGGATGGGTTGCTCGTCCAATCCATCCTGTTCGGACGGTTTCTTGGTGGCATGTTCGTCGTCCACTAGTTTGCCCTGCTGTACGGCTGCGTCTGTATGGTTGCTGTTGTTATCGAGGCGGGACTTCGGGCGGTGCTTGCGTCATTGTTTTGGCTGTTTTTCGGGGGAATTATCCTTCGCCGCGTCCTGTTGTTCCTTGTTATCGCTTCCTTTTGGTGTATGCACCATGTATACATCGTATGACGAGGTGGTTTTCCGGTGCCCCATAGGCGCTGGTTCTTGGTCGTCTCCGGCATCGTCGTCCATACCGTCGATGTCTTCGAAGTCGAAGTCTAGCATGTCGGTTAGGTCATCGACAGTGGCTACGAAGTGGGTGGTCGGTGGGCATTGAATTTCTTCGCCGTTCGCATCCCAACCGTCCTGGCCAT
The DNA here is from genome assembly GCA_963921465.1 of Triticum timopheevii. Classification (NCBI taxonomy): domain Eukaryota; kingdom Viridiplantae; phylum Streptophyta; class Magnoliopsida; order Poales; family Poaceae; genus Triticum; species Triticum timopheevii. Next base: position 353,834,180 of record OY997274.1, read on the forward strand.
AGTCCGGCCAAGGCTCTCCTGACAAAGAGAGACACTTTAGCGAATTTAGGATGTTTCCAAAAGGCGCGTGCTGAAAGATGTCCGTAACGGTGAACTCCATGATCGGCGCCCAATCGGATTCGATTGGTAGGGGCGCGGGAGGTTCGGAGTCCGGCACCTCGGAGTCACGAGCTTCACAAGGGGCTGGGTCGGTATTCGGCTCCATCGCCGTAGAGGTAGAAGCCCCCGAGGCGGTGTCTAGCCACCCATCCTCAATTGGCGCAGTCGACTCCGAGTTAAGGGTCGGAGCGGACTCTTGTGCGGCCTCCAGGGCACTATCCGGCAGCAGGGCTAGACCATGCCCATCGTGACAGTGCGGCACGCTCGGCTGTGGCTCGAATCCGTCGAGGATCAAGTCTCCGCGGATGTTGGCCGTGAAGTTCAAGCTTCCAAATCTAACCTGACAGCCAGGGGCGTAGCTTTCAATCTGCTCCAGATGGCCAAACGAATTGGCCCGCAGTGCAAAGCCGCCGAATAGGAAGATCTGTCCGGGGAGAAAAGTCTCACCCTGGACCGTGTCATTGTTGATGATCGAAGGAGCCATCGGGCCTATAGGTGACGACACAGAGGAACTCTCAATGAAAGCACCAATGTCCGTGTCAAAACCGGCGGATCTCGGGTAGGGGGTCCCGAACTGTGCGTCTAGGCGGATGGTAACAGGAGACAAGGGACACGATGTTTTTACCCAGGTTTGGGCCCTCTCGATGGAGGTAAAACCCTACTCCTGCTTGATTGATATTGATGATATGGGTAGTACAAGAGTGGATCTACCACGAGATCAAGGAGGCTAAACCCTAGAAGCTAGCCTATGGTATGATTGTTGTTCGTCCTATGGACTAAAACCCTCTGGTTTATATAGACATCGGAGAGGGCTAGGGTTACACAGAGTCAGTTAAAATAGTAGGAGATCTACAAATCCGTATTGCCAAGCTTGCCTTCCACGCCAAGGAAAGTCCCATCCGGACACGGGACGAAGTCTTCAATCTTGTATCTTCATAGTCTTGGAGTCCATCCAATGATGATAGTTCGGCTATCAGGACACCCCCCAGTCCAGGACTCCCTCAATCAGTCCTCATGGATGGTGAGCTCCTCCTTCATCTTGACATCGCGGACGCCATCGGTGAACGCTGAGATGATGGCCACGTCCGACACCTTGGGGATCTTGTGGCGGACATTGTTGACGCGTTGTATGTACTTCTGCAGGGTGTCTCCTGGCTGCTGCTTGATGCGAGCAGGTCTCCCGCGGCTGGCGGATGGTCGCGAGTGCCCTGGAAGTTGCCGATGAAGCGGCCGCGCATCTCCTCCCAGGAAGAGACCGATCACTCGGGAAGGTTCAGGAGCCAAGAACGCGTGCCATCCTTGAGGGCCATCGGGAACCAGTTCGCCATGATCTTCTCGTCGCCACTAGCCGCCTCGATGCTCAGCTCATAGAGCTGCAGGAACTCGGTGGGGTCGGCAGTGCTGTCGTAGCGTGGGGGCAGGTCAGGATTGAACTTGCTTGGCCAGACGATGTTGCAGAGCTCCGAGGTGAACGCGCGACATCCTGCTGTGGCCACTGGGGCCCATCGAAGAGGTGGCGCCTGGTCCTGGTGCATGTGCACCGCCACCTCCTATGGCGGCATGCGGTCTTGGCGTGGGGCCGCAGGAAGCACGCGCGCCTCCCCTTAAGGCCGCTGCACCACTTGGTAGCTCACCACCTCCCGAGCAGATGTCTGGCACGGTCGGTCGCGCCATGGAACCACATGCCTTGGCTCGATGATGATGACCTGGGCCGGAGGTGGTGGAGGAGCCCCGTGAGCCACGTCCCCCACGGCAGGCGGCTGCTGAGGCAGTCAGTAGGCCGGCACGGCGGAGCCCTCGGCTGCGCTGACGAGCTCAGCGATCCGCTCGAGCCACTCCTCGTAGAAGTCGATGACCGGGCGGTAGCGAAGGAGCTCCCGCTCCATCAGCAGAGCGGCCTGCGCGTTCGCCGGGCCATGACACATGCGGGAGGATGAAGTTGCTGGAGTCAGTGACGGAGTGGCGGTGCGCCTATCGCGGCGCACTGAAGGGTGCAGCAAAGAAGCTTGCTGCTCGTGGCCGGTAGGGCCCGTGGCGGCGTTGGCCACCTGAGACAGAGCACGATGAGCACAACCATCACCCGCCGGAGCCGTCTGAGCAATGTGAGTGGCGACTGTGACCCGGCGCTCGGTGCGAGCTCGGCATGTGTCGGCAATGGAGTTATCAAAGTGATGGTGGATCGATCGATGGAAGAGAAAATCCGACGCACCCCTACCTGGCGCGCCAAATGTCGGATTACGGGTTCCGCAAACCCTTGAAAGGTTCGAACACTGGGGTGCGTGCGGAGATCTCAACCTACCCAGCCTGCCTACTCGCGATTCTCCTAAGCCTAGTGCGACGAGCTCGAAGAGACAAAGAGACACAGCAGTTTATCCTGGTTGGGGCCACCTTGCGGTGTAATACCCTACTCCGGCGTTTTGGTGGATTGCCTCGAAGGGCTGAGGACGAACTAGTACTGTGGATGAACTAGCCTCAGGAGGTGAGGTGTTCTTGAGCTCCAGAGAGCTGGTGAGGGGGTCAGGTCAAAATGGATCTGATCCCTCTCTATGGTGGTGGCTAAGTCCAATTTATAGTGGCCTTGGTCCTCTTCCCAAATGTTGGCGGGAAGGGATCCCACAACAGCCGGATTTGAAAGGGGACAAGTAATACAGCTTATCTTGACAAAAGTAGTCTTCGGCTATGAAAAGCCCCTGGTCGTGATGTTGTGGTGGGCTCGGTGATGAACTCCGTCCTGCCGTCTTGGCGGTCTTGGTCCTGTTGCACCAGAATGGAAACCTTTGGCTGATTCCTCAGGACTCCGCGCCTATGGCTTGCCTCCCTTGCACCAAAGACAAAACTGGCGCCCTGCGCCCGCTAGTGCCCGCCTAGCATTGGTCATCATGGATCTCGTCAGCTGAGCCTCGTGAGGTACACCTTGCATAGAGCTCTCTGCCCCTCGGGAGCCAGCCTGAAGAGGCCGATCCCCTCAGGGGGTCTTGGCACCATCTGCCTCGCGAGGCTTGGCCCCTCGCAAGGGTCTTGAGTTGTCGATGTCGAAGCTGGGCTGTACCAGGCCATCCATGGAGCCACGTGGTGGGCCGCAGGAAGGCAAGTATGGATACCCCCATATCCAGAACGCCGACAGCCTTGATGACCCAGAAGTATAGGGGATCAATCATAGTCCTTTCGATTAGTAAGAGTGTCGAACCCAACGAGGAGTAGAAGGAAATGACAAGCGGTTTTTAGCAAGGTATTTTCTGCAGGCAGTGAAATTATCGGTAATAGATAGTTTTGTATAAGACAATTCGTAATGGGTAACAAGTAACAAGTGTGGCAAAGGTGCAGCAAGGTGCCCAATCCTTTTTATAGCAAAGGATAAGCCTGGACAAACTCTTATATAAAACAAAGCACTCCTGAGGACACATGGGAATTGTTGTCAAGTTAGTTTTCATCATGCTCATATGATTCGAGGAAGTTCGTTACTTTGATAATTTGATATGTGGGTGGACTGGTGCTTGGGTGTTGTCCTTACTTGGACAAGCCTCCCACTTATGATTAACCCCTCTCACAAGCATCTGCAACTACGAAAGAAGAATTAAGATAAATCTAACCATAGCATGAAACATGTGGATCCAAATCAGCCCCTTACAAAGCAACGCTTAAACTAGGGTTTATGCTTCTATCACTGTAGCAACCCATCATCTACTTATTACTTCAAAATGCCTTCCTCTAGGCCCAAATCATGGTGAAGTGTCATGTAGTCGACGTTCAGATAACACCACTAGAGGAAAGACAACATACATCTCATCAAAATATCGAACGAATACCAAATTCACATGATTACTCATAACAAGACTTCTCCCATGTCCTCAGGAACAAACGTAACTACTCACAAAGCATGTTCATGTTAAAGATTAGAGGGGTATTGAATATCATTAGGGATCTAAACATCTGATCTTCCACCAAATAAACCAACTAGCATCAACTACAAAGAGTAATCAACACTACTGGCAACCCACATGTACCAATCTGAGGTTTTGGGACAAAGATTGAATACAAGAGATGAACAAGGGTTTGAGAAGAGATGGTGATGGTGAAGATATTAATGAAGATTAGCCCTCCCTCGATGAGAGGATTCTTGGTGATGACGGTGGCTTCGATTTCCCCCTCCCGGAGGGAAGTTTCCCCGGCAGAATAGCTCCGCCGGAGCTCTGGATTGCTTCTACCCAGGTTCGACGATGGCGCTCCATCCCGAAAGCTCTCTTCTGATTTATTTTTCTAGGTCAAAACCCTCCATATAGTAGAATATGGGCACCAGACGATGGTAAGGGGGCCCACAAGCCCTGGGGGCACGCCATGGGTATAGGGCTCGCCCCCAGGCTTGTGGCCTCCGGGTGGGTCCCCTTCTGTTATTTCTTTGCCCAATATTTTTTATATATTCCAAAATAATTCTCTGTAAAGTTTTAGGACATTTGGAGTTGTACAAAATAGCTCTCTCAGATTTGCCCCTTTCCGGTCCAGAATTCCAGGTGCTGGCATTCTCCCTCTTCATGTAAATCTTGTAAAATAAGAGAGAAAAGGCATAAGTAGTGTACCATAATATGAAATAACAGCCTATAATGCAATAAATATCAACATAAAAGCATGATGCAAAATGGACGAATTAGGGTGCTTGGTGTTGGACGCCACCGCTACCTCCAGCTGGACTGCGACAGGCTCGTGGACTCCAGCTTCGTCTTTCCTACCGGTGTGCCTGCCGAGCCGCGTCCTTTTGGTCCTGGCGGGGGTGACCAGGGCATCATCTAGCCACTCCCTTTGCTCCTGGCTTCTTCTTCCCTGCCGGGGAGGCACTCTCCTGATCTTGTCGGGCTGCGTCCCTCTGGTCCTGGCGGGGGTGACCAGGGCTTTGCCCAAGTGCTCCTTTTTTCCCTCCTTGCTATCAATGTAAACCCTAGGAGGAGAGGGACAAGAAAGGCATTATGGAGCACTTCTCTCTTTAAATAAAAAAATGTAGATTGTTGCCATGTTTGAATCAGATTTAAGCAGTCCCTCATCCATGTTAGCACTTGTATGATTTGTACTTCTTTGTTCCATGCAAATTAAAAGAAAAACTTGCCGGAAATTTGTGTATGCTTCTGCCGTTTTGAGGGACCTTCCATCAACACTCTTTTGTAAGCAAGGTTTCCGGCAAGCCTTTTGCCGGCCTCCAACACAGCTGCTACTAATATTCGTCGAGTAGACTCGAAGTGAGTTAGGAGTGCTAATAGAGGTCGGCTCCTTGCTGGTCTTTTCCAAATGCAGCTGCGACTGATCCAGTTGAGTGGGCTTGAGGCAAGGATAGGAGCGTGAATGATTGACGTGGAAGGTTCCCTCGCCTGCTAGTTTCTCATACGTAGGCGTAACATGGAGTGACGGGAAAATTTAAATGAAGCAAACTTATCTTTCTTTGTTGTACTTCTTATCGCTTAGATAAGGAAGACTTGTCGTAGGACCAAATAAGCGAGTCTGCCTCCATCTCCATCCTCATCTACCCACGGGAAAGTTTCTCAAGAGGGATCCTTCTGCTTTTATCATAAAAGAGAGAAGGTAACACGAAGCCTTTAACGGCAGGTTAGTCATTTTACCTAAAAGCAGTCTAATCATATCAAAATCATGCTTAAGCAAGTAAGAAAACATGCATGCAAGTTTTAAAAAACACTTGGTTTTATTCAGTTGTGCATAGGGTCTACGACTGGCTTTGTACAAAGGGTTATAAGTCTTGGAGACTATGCTTGTACAAAACAGGTTGTCGAGGCAAGGCTCGGCAACCACGCATTATGGGTAGAACTTGCGAAGATCTCAATATTCCATGAGTTTTGCACACAAAGGCCATCTTCGGTCTCCAGAGGGCTGGTGACTCGTACTACCCGATAAGGGCGTTCCCACTTTGGCGTCAACTTGTTTGCACCCTTGGCGGACTAAACACGCTGAAGGACAAGGTCGCCTACCTCAAGGCTCCGGGCATGAACCTTGTAGCTATGATATCGGCACAAAGCATGCTGGTAGCATGCAGCATGCACAGCTGCCAGAGACGATCTTCCTCGACGAGCACGGCATCGTCATGCCGCAGTTTCTCTAGTGCTACTTCATCATAGGCAAGTATCGAATGGCCCGTATATGAGTTCTGTGGGGATCACCGCTTCTGCACCATAGACTAGGGAGAAGGGTGTCTGGCCAGTGGCTCGATTTGGTGTCATCCTAAGTGACCAAATAACCACCGGCAACTCATCAATCCAATGCCGCCGGCACTTGTGAAGCCTGTCAAAAGTGCTTGTCTTGAGCCCGGCAATATTTCAGCATTTGTTCTTTGTTCTTTCGGTTGCTCCTTGAGTGGGCAACGGATGCAAAGCATACCTTACTTGCAAGGTTCTAAGTGTATTGCATGAAAGCGTGCCTTGTGAATTGGGTGGTGTTGTCAGTGATGATGTTGTTTGGTACCCCGAACCGGCAAACCAATCCTTTGAAGAATTTGATGGCTAACTGTGTTGTTACCTTTCTTACTGGCTCCACTTCAGGCCACTTTGTGAACTTATCGATAGCAATGTACAAGCAATCAAGGCCCACGGTAGAACGGGGGAAGGGGCCCAAAATGTCGAGCCCCCGGACCAAAATGGGCCAGGATATAGGAATTGTCTAGAGGGATTGCACTACTTATCTATGCTATTTAAATGGAACTGGCATGCTTTACATCTTGTTACTAGCTCAGTTGCATCCTAGAGGGAAGTGCGAAAATAAGAGCCTTGCCGGAAAGCTTTCCCGATGAGGGTTCTTGCTCATGTATGGGAACTACATAACCCTCCCCCCCCCACACACACACACACGCGTGCACACACACACACCAGTGTATCTCTACCAACAACTTATGTCCATCTTCCCAGGTTATGCACTTCAATTTCACCCCGTCGGGTCGCCTTCTGCACAGGATGTTATCCACAAACTGGTACATACTTGACTAACGGGCAAAAGGACTAAACTATCTGTTGTTACCTTTCTCAGCTTGCTCTTGCTCTTTGGGAAGTTCTCCTATTTGGAGAAACTAAACTATCTGTTGTGCCCATGTCAGAGCCTGAGGCTCGATGACAAGGACTAAAGGCATCTCTTCGACTACGAGAGTGCTGATCTCAAAGGCAAGAACCTGGGGTTCTGCCTGAGGCCGCTCCTCACCGACACGCGCATCAATGTTCCTGGAATCTGCTTTGCCGGTGGCTTCTGGGAGCTCTGCCGAAAAGTAGTTGTCGGTACTTATCTTCCTCCGCTTCTTGGCTCTCATTGATGGGGTAACTGTGGGTCGAGTCAAGTGGAGCACGAAAGTACCTGGTTCCACATGTAGCTTTTGAGCAGCACAATTTGACAGCTGATGAGCAACGATGTTTTCTCACTTTTTTTGCAGACCATCGAAGTGTTCTTCCAACTTTCTCACTTCATCCACGTACGCTTCCATCAACGAGCTCTGGTAATCCTTGTTCACTTGCTTCACTACAAGATGTGAATCTCCTAGGATGATCAGCTTTTTGATCCCCAACTCGACCGCAATTCTGAGGCCGGCAAGTAGTCCCTCATACTCAGCAGTATTGTTGGTAGCTTCCTCCTGGGGGAAATGCATTTGAACCTTGTGTGGGAGTCCTGGACTATGGGGTCCTTAGGTGTCCGGTCTATTGATGTGGGCCGGATAGATGGGCCGTCAAGATGCAAGACAGAAGATTATCTCTCGTGTTTGGTGGGGACTCCCGTATGCGTGGATGGCAAGTATAGGTGTCTGGTTATCTTATTCCTTTTTGTAAAACCGACTTTGTACAACCCTAAGCCACTCTGGTGTCTATATATACCGGAGGGTAGATCAGAGGCAGGAACACAACATTGCTAGGCTAGCCAATCTAGGGTTAGCCGAATCGATCTAGAGGTAGATCAACTCTTATAACTTCCATACCCTCGAATATAATCAAGTAGGATTAGGGTTTTACCTCCATCAAGAGGGCCCAAACTTGGGTAAACAATATGTCTTTTCTCCATAGTTACCATTGATTCTCAGACATACAACTTGGGCCCCCTACCCGTGATCTGCCAGTTTTGACACCAGCATTGGTGCGTTCATTGAGAGCTTCGTTGTATCGTCGACAGAAGGATCGATGGCTCACCTCTTCATTAACAATGATGTTGCGTCTAGGGAAACCTTTCTTCCTAGACAGGTCTTTGTGTTCGGAGCTTCGTGCTTCGTGCCAACTCAATTGGCCGCCTCGAGCAGGTCGATAGTTATGCCCCCAGCCACTAGATCAGGTTTGGAAACCTAAATTATGTTGCTAACGTGCGAGGAGACCTAATCTTGAACGGGTTCGTGGCCTCGGCCGCCACTCTATGTCCCTACCAAGAAGACTCTTCGGATCCCCTGTTAGATCTCGTCCAGGGGTTGACATCCACACCCGCCTTGGCCTTAGATCCGGGGCAGGTCTCATTGTTCGAAGACGGGAGCATGAGCCCTGCCAAACTTCAGCCCCTTGTGGAACTCCTGACCGAAGACCCAGATGCAATCTTAGACTTCGCTCTGGGCAGCCATCCTGAACTGCCGAGGTCTGCACTCGGCGGGTTCGATCAGGCGTCCGATGCCGAATTCAGCCCAGCAGATCCGCAATTCCCGGTCCCACTTCCGCTCTTAGACGTAGCATTGGGATTGATGCACTCTCTTGCCATCACGGAGGCCTTACCTCCGAGCTGTACCCAGCTTGGACTGGGGGCTAAGAGCGGGGAATTTTATGCCCCACCCACCACCCACTTAATAGCCACTGTCGAGGACTTAACCGACATGTTGGACTATGTGTCCGAAGACATCGACGACATGGACGACGATGACGATGCCGAACCAAGCCAAGTCCCACCCGTCATAGGGCGTTGGATGGCCACCTCAACCTACGATGTGTGCATAGTGGACACTCCGGATAAAAGAACAACGAGGATAACCCGAGCCCTGAAGAGCACAAACCCGTCGATAAACCACCAAAGCGCCGACGTCAGCGACACCGCTCACGATGGCGTCGAGCGAAGGACAGCAATACCGGCACCGGAGATAATGAGACTCCGGGCGATGCTGAAGATCCCGCATACCCCATCGAGCCCACATCCAAACAAGACGAAAAGGTAGAGGGTGAATATAGTCCCGGACACGCCGATCACGATGATTCGGAAGACATCAACTATATGCCAGACACCAAAGAGGTTAGCCTCGGCGACGAAGATTTTATCGACCCAAAGGAACCCCTCAATCAAGAATGCTTCAAGCGACAGCTCATTGCTACAGCCCGGAGCCTGAAGAAGAAGCAGCAGTAGCTCAATGTCGAGCAAGATACGCTGAATGAAAAGTGGACTAAGGTCCTGGCCACTGAGGAATACGGCCACGAGCGACCTGTTAAAAGTTACCCTAACAGCAAGCTGCTGCCACAATTCGACGATAAAGCCCTTGAGACAATAACGTTGAAGTACAATCAGGCAGACCAACCAAACCGACCACCACATGGACGGGATAAAATGGCATATCAAGCAAAACATCAACTTGCACCTCCTCGCCAAAGAGGCAGGGAGACGACGGACGCGGGATACATGTACGACCTGCAACGTGACCTAGCCAATAAAGCTAGTCAGAGTAGATCAATCTATGGATCAAGGGGCCATGCCCGGTGCGAGACAATTGCTATGAAGCCCGGCGTGACAACAGTTACTACGCTCGGGATCAAAACCGAACTCAGATGTCAGCCGATCTCCGCCGCGACATTGGGCAATATAGAGGGGCCGCGAGATCCATCTCGGCGCGCTTGTTTTCATCGCCAACGACTCAGCGCGGCTTCAAGAAGCTCCGCTTGACGTTGAGGCGCTTCCCGTCCGAGGGGCGACGCACTTTCGCGCGTGTGTTCGCGGCGTCCTTCTTCGGCAGCCATCAACCCAGTATCAGTCGGCTCCGACAGTGTCTTCCCTCCCCGTTGTTCGCCGCCGCAAGCGATCCGGTCGATCGCAGCTTCAGCTGTGGGTGAAGCACGCGGTGGCTCGGTGTCCGACCACCCATCAAGTCGCGGCAATCGAGCCCGACGAAACTCTCCACGGCATGTTCGATCTGTCGACTGGCTCCGCGGAGACTGCATCCGAGTGCGATAGCAGCGACCCTGCGGCTGAAGTCCTGATGGTCGATGGTCCACGTGGCCCACCTGGCTTTCGTCGCGAGGACGGCGAAGATGGTGGCGGCGATCCGTCGCGAGTCCATGAGGAGTATCATCCCGAACTTCTTTCTTCGCAGCAGAGGGAAGAACTTCGTCGCTGCAACATTGGTGCATCTCCACACTCCCATTGTTGGAGAAACCCCCGAGGATCGGGCCTTGGAGGAGGCGCGCTTGGCTAATTTGGCTGAGCGCACTCGACTGGGGAACCTGCAGCGCGCTCTCAACGAGCGAGCTCGGGAGCGGGTCCCTGAGTCCAGTCGACGGCAGATTTTCCTACCTCCACCCAAGGTATACCGTACTCCGATTCAGAACCTCACAGCTGTGGCCCGAATTGCAGAGTCGATCTAACCTTCCCAGTTAGGGGTTGGCCGAGGGTTGATGCAGATCCTGGCCTTGCTCCGGGCAGCAGGAGAGCAGAACGCTGCAGTGTCTCAGTCGCGGAATAGGATTCACAGCAGATCTGTGGTAGCGGATACAGTCCAGTCGGCCCATAGCCCAAGATCTCCCCTGCGGTGTGAAGGTCGTGGGCAGTATGATTGTCAGTTCGACCACGACAATCGTCGTCGAGTGCCTACACCTCCTCCGAGGAGTGCGTCGTACGTGCCTCAGTAGAACGATGACAGACGCCGTCACAGTGACGAGCGCAGAGCTCCAGTCGACCCAAGAGAGCCAGGCTTCGATGCGAGATCCATTCATGTTCAAGTCCTGGCCGACAGGATCAGAGCGCATAGGGAAGACCTTGGCAGAGATCGTCCGAGTGGCAGCAGGTTGCATGTTTAAGGCCCAGAGTGTTTTAGCAGAGCCATCAGGGCAGCAATGAATCCTCCCAACTTTAGGTTGGCAACCGGAGTCAGTAAGTTCACTTGAGAATCCAAGCCTGAAACCTGGCTTGAGGATTACCGAGTGGCTGTGCAGATTGGAGGCGGAAACGATGAGATAGCGATGAAGCATCTCCCTCTTATGTTGGAAGGGTCAGCCCGAGCGTGGTTGACTCAGTTGACTCCAGGCAGTATACACAGTTGGGCAGAGCTAGCTCGAGTGTTCATAAGAACTTTTGAGGGCACGTGCAAGTGACCAGCAGGGTTTCCTGACTTGCAGCATTGTGTGCAGAAGCCGAATGAGACTTTGAGAGAATTCATTCAGAGATGGACCACTTTACATCACACCGTTGAAAATGTATCAAAGCATCAAGCAGTGTGCGCTTTCAAGGAAGGCGTCAAGTACCGAGAGTTGGTCCTGAAATTCGGTCAGACTGGGGATATGACTCTGACTGGATGATGGAGATAGCCACCAGGTATGCTAACGGAGAAGAAGAGGATCAGCTCCGTAGCGGGAAGAGTAAACCAGTCGACCAAGAGGCTGGTGGGGGTAACTCCAGTCGGAAACAGTAGTGTAAGGCCGAGCCAGCGGCACCCGGTGAGATTGCAGCAGTGTCTCAAGGAAAGTTTAAGGGAAAACCTAAGGGGCCCTGGCCCCCTAAGAAGGTAAAGGATCAAGCAAGAAATGATGTGCTAGATTTGCCATGTCACATCCACACGAAGAAACATGAAGAAGGCAATCTAATTTACCCGAAGCATACCACTCGACAATGTCGACTCCTGATCCAGCAGTTCCGAGAGAAACAGCCCAATGAGAAGGAGAAAGAGTCGGGCAAAGATGAGGATGAAGAGGAAGACGATGGTTATCCCAAAGTCAATTCCACTCTCATGATTTTTGCTGATGTTGAGAGCAAGAGTCAGTTGAAGGTTATCAACAGAGAGGTGAATATGGTTTCTCCGGCGACAACGACCACGTACCTGGAATGGTCCCAGATAGCCATCACATTCGACCAGTCATACCATCCTGCTCGTGTAGCCACCCCGGGAGGCAAGCGCTGGTGGTTGACCCAGTGGTGGGAGGCACTCGACTGACTAAAGTGCTGATGGACGGTGGTAGCGGTCTAAATATCCTTTATGCTGAAACCTTGAAGGGGATGGGCATCCCGATGTCCAAGCTTAGCAAGAGCACTATGAGCTTCCATGGTGTTATCCCCGGAAAGATAGCCGAATCACTCGGCAAGATCGCTCTCGACGTGGTTTTCGATGATTCCAACCATTACCGTAAAGAAACGTTGACATTTGAAGTCGTGGATTTCCAGAGTGCTTATCATGCCATTCTAGGGAGGCCTGCATACACACGTTTCATGGCTCGACTGTGTTACGTATACCTCAAGTTGAAGATGCCTGGCCCCAAGGGTGTGATCACAGTTACTGGCAATCGGCAAAAGGTGGAGGAATGCTTCCAAAAGGGTTCCAAAATTGCCGATGCGCAGATGGCAGCTGTTGAACTTCAAGAGTATCTGAAGAATGCAGATCCGAGTGATTTGCTCCGAGCCAAGAAGCATGCCACTGATTCTGCATTTCAGTCGTCTGGTGAAACGAAGCCGGTTCATATTCACCCGACCGATCCCAATGCCGCGCCGACTCATATATCAACGACACTCGACAGCAAATAGGAAGAAGCGCTCATCCAGTTCCTCCATAAGAACTAGGACATCTTTGCATGGAAACCCTCTGACATGCCAGGTGTACCCAGAGGACTGGCTGAGCACCGTTTGCGTGTCGACCCCAAGGCAAAACCCGTCAAAGAGCACCTTCGGCAGTCCTCCGTGCAGAAGAGGAAAGCGATTGGCGAAGAAGTGGCTCGACTGCTAGCAGTAGAGTTCATCCGAGAGAGCTACCACTCCGAGTGGCTTGCCAATGTCGTCATGGTCCCTAAGAAGGACGATTCACTTTGTATGTGCATTGATTTCAAGCATATCAATCGGGCCTGCCCGAAAGATCACTTCCCTCTCCTCCGTATTGATCAGATTGTTGACTCGACTGCGGGGTGTGAGCGCTTGTCTTTTCTAGATGCATATTCCGGGTATCATCAGATCTGACTGTATGGTCCCGATGAAATAAAAACAGCCTTCATCACCCCATTCGGGTGCTTTTTCTATGTCACCATGCCATTCGGTCTTAAAAATGCTGGAGCCACATTCATGAGGATGATTCAGAAGTGCCTGCTCACCCAAATTAGTCGGAATGTGGAAGCATACATGGATGACATTGTGGTCAAGTCTCGCAAAGGTTCCGACCTATTGACTTACCCGCAGAAACCTTTGCCAACCTAAGGAGGTATGATATCAAGCTTAATCCGTCAAAGTGCACGTTCGGGGTTCCCGGAGGAAAGTTACTCGGTTTTCTCGTTTCCGAACGCGGGATCGATGCCAATCCAGAAAAAGTTGATACCATCCTCCGAATGAAACGCCCTGTGGGAGTGCATGACATTCAGAATTTGACTGGTTGTTTGGCCGCCTTGAGTCGATTCATTTCTCGTCTCGGTGAAAAGGCATTGCCTCTTTACCGATTGATGAAGAAATCTGATAAGTTCGAGTGGACTGAGGAAGCTGATGCAGCGTTTGCAGAACTCAAAACCCTGCTTTCCGCCCAGCCGGTGCTCGCTGGGCCAATCAGCAAAGAGCCTTTACTGCTTTATATTGCAGCCACTGGACAAGTTGTCAGCACAATACTCACGGTTGAGCGAGTAGAGGAAGGAAAAGCTTACAAGGTTTAGCGCCCAGTTTATTATCTCTCTGAAGTTTTGACTCCATCCAAGCAACGATATCCTCATTATCAGAAGCTTGTCTATGGAATATACATGACCATAAAGAAGGTTGCACATTACTTTTCTGGTCACTCTATTACAGTCGTCAGCGATGCACCGTTGTCTGAGATTCTAAATAACAGAGATGCAACTAGTCGAGTGGCAAAATGGGCGATTGAACTCCTTCCACTGGACATCGAGTTTGAGGCAAAGAAAGCTATCAAGTCCCAAGCAATCGCAGATTTCCTTGCCGAGTGGATTGAGCAGAAACTCTCGACTCAAGTTCACTCGGAACATTGGACTATGTTCTTCGATGGCTCCAAGATGCTAAACGGATCAGGTGTTGGGGTAGTATTGGTGTCCCCCCGTGGAGATAAGCTTAACTATGTTCTCCAGATTCATATTGATTCCTCCAATAATGAAGCGGAATATGAAGCACTTTTATACGGGTTGCATATGGCCATTTCACTCGGCGTCCGTCGCCTCATGGTATACGGCGACTCAGATTTGGTGGCTAATCAAGTGATGAAGGAATGGGATGTCAGAAGTCCAGCCATGACTGGTTATTGCAATGCTGTTAGGAAGGTGGAAAAGAAGTTTGAAGGGTTGGAGCTTCACCATATACCTGATTGAAAAATCAAGCTGCAGATGAGTTGGCAAAGATAGGTTCAAGGAGAGAGGCCATTCCCCGCAATGTGTTCTTGGAACATATTCATTCACCTTCAGTTCAGGAAGATCCTTTCACAGAAGAGTCGCCACAGCCCAAGAGTGCCACAGATCTGACTGAAGTCGAAATCCCAGCCGTGGTCGACTTGGTCATGGAGGTTTTGGTCATTACTCCCAATTGGACAGTGCCGTACATTGCATACATTCTTAGGAAAAAACTTCTAGAGGATGAAGAAGAGGCTCGACAGATCGTTCGGTGATCTAAGGCCTTTACTGTGATAAAGGGGCAGTTGTTCAGAGAAAGTGCAACAGGAGTCTACCAGAAGTGCATCACGCCAGAAGAAGGCCGAGTGATCCTCAATGATATTCACTCGGGGACCTGTGGTCACCACGTGTCCTCTCGGACCATCGTGGCCATAGCATACCGAGCCGGATTTTACTGGCCGCGGGCCAATGAGATGGCTAAGGAAATAGTGGACAAGTGTGAAGGCTGTCAGTTTTACTCCAACATGTCTCATCAACCTATGTTAGCTCTGAAAACAATTCCGCTCGTCTGGCCTTTTGCCGTTTGCGGATTGGACACGGTTGGACCTCTGAGGACTAGCAGGAGTGGATTTACACATGTGCTGGTGGCAGTCGACAAGTTCACCAAATGGATCGAAGCCAAGCCCATTAAAAACTTGAAGCAAGTACAGCTGTGAGTTTCATCAGGGAACTGATATTCAGATATGGCATCCCACACAGCATCGTCACAGATAACGGCTCGAACTTCGATTCTGAAGAATTCAGAACCTTTTGTGCCTCCCAAGGCACGAGAGTCGACTATGCTTCGGTCGCTCATCCTCAGTCGAATGGGCAAGCCGAGCGGGCAAGTGGATTGATTCTCAAAGGACTGAAACCCTGGTTGATGTGTGACCTGAAGCATGCAGCAGGGGCTTGGGTCGATGAGCTCCCATCAGTACTATGGGGATTGAGGACAACCCCTAACCGATCGACTGGAAGGACTCCATTCTTCCTAGTCTACGGAGCCGAAGCCGTGCTCCCTAGTGATTTGCTCCACAACGCGCCTCGAGTCGAACTCTTCTCAGAGGAAGAAGCAGAGCAGGCTCGGCAAGATGCAGTAGATCTCCTAGAAGAAGAAAGAGAGATGGCTTTGATCCAGTCGACCATTTATCAGCAAGACTTGCATCGATTCCATGCCAGAAATGTAAGGGGTCGGGCATTTCAAGAAGGAGACATGGTTCTTTGAGTGGACCAGCAGAGACCACACAAGCTCGCTCATGCTTGGGAAGGCCCTTTCATCGTCACCAAAGTGCTCCACAATGGAGCGTATCATCTCTTCAATGTCGAGCATAATAAAGATGAGCCACACGCCTGGAATGCGGATTTGCTCCGCCCTTTTTACTCTTAAGTATTTAGAACTGATGAGATGTAATAAGAAGTACCCTTTTAGTTTGATTACCAAAAGACATGATTTTACAGTCTTTCGAACGATTATTGTTCTTTTTTTTTAAATCCTGCCGAGTGGTGAGTCTGTCTCTCACTCGGGGGCTTACCCGCGAATCCGTTTCGCTTAAGTAATAAAAATCCTGCCAAGTGATGAGTCTGTCTCTCACTCGGGGCTTAGCTGCGAATCCGTTTCGCCTAAGTAATAAAAATCCTGCCGAGTGGTGAGTCTGCCTCTCACTCGGAGGCTTAGCTGCAGTCCAGTACTCGCCTAAGTAATAAAAATCCTGCCGTGTGGTGAGTCTGCCTCTCACTCGGGGGCTTAGCTGCAGTTCAGTACTCGCCTAAGTTTAAAAAGTCCCATCAAACAGTACGGGTCAGCCATGACCCCCCCCCCCCGGGGTTGCACCGTCAAGAAGAAGGACGAGATTGTAAGAGCAATCTTCCCACTCGGGGGCTTAGCTGCAGTCCAGTACTCGCCTAAGTTTGAAAAATCCTACCGAGTGGTGAGCAATCCTACCACTCGGGGGCTTAGCTGCAGTCCAGTACTCGCCTAAGTTTGAAAAATCCTACCGAGTGGTGAGCAATCCTCCCACTCGGGGGCTTAGCTGCAGTCCAGTACTCGCCTAAGTTTGAAAAATCCTACCGAGTGGTGAGCAATCCTCCCACTCAGGGGCTTAGCTGCAGTCCAGTACTCGCCTAAGTTTTAAAAATCCTACCGAGTGGTGAACAATCCTCCCACTCGGGGCTTAGCTGCAGTCCAGTACTCGTCTAAGTTTGAAAAATCTTACCGAGTGATGAGCAATCCTCCCAGTCGAAGACTATGCAAAGTGCGCGTCGACCACAACCACCACTTCAGAGTTGTACAATCAAGAATAAGGACGAGATTGAGTGTGTCGCCAGGGCGTGTCACTTTCATGAACGTCAAGACCATTGCTGAATTTATCACCGATGAGTTGACAGGTCCCGCCGAATGAGTCGGGTCAACTGCGACCCCAACCACCCCCCCCCCCCCCCGGGGCTGCACCATCAAGAAGAAGGATGAGATTGTGCGCACTATAAAAGGCCCCTCCAACAGTTGACAGGAATGTCAAGACCATTGTTGAATGCCTTGCTGATGAGCTGATCAATGCTGCTCAAGGATCGTCCAATCGGACGACTGCTGACTCTTCTTCATAAGCTATATCAAGCAAACAGACACCAATCCGAGAGAAAATGAATTTCGCTCAAAGACAAACGCAATATATTCGAAGATAAATCCAAAGATTCCTAACCGCAGAATAAAGTGCTCGGGCATCAGGCCCGAAGGAGTTTTAACGGTTACAAAATCACTCGGCATTCTGAGGCAAATAAAGGTGAAGCATAATGTTTTTTCAATCACTCGGCAGGAGAAGGACTGGCAAGATCGCAGAAGCTGTCGAGGTCGATACTGTCGGCAATGCGAGTGGCTGCCTCGAGGAAGGTGTCCATGAAGGTCTGGAAGGAGTGCTTCTTAGTATTCGCTACCTTGAGAGCAGCCAGCTTGTCTTCCTTAGCCTCCTTGAAGTGCACTCGGACCAACGATAAGGCGACGTCGGCACCACAGCGAGCGGAAGATTTCTTCCACTCTTGCACTCGGCCCGGAATCTGATTAAGTCGAGTCATCAGTGACTCAAGGTCTTGAGACAGCTCCTCCTGAGGCCAGAGTTCAGCATCCACTTGGATCATCGCCGCCTTTAGTCGAGCCAGATAAGCAACTGCACCATCCAAGCGCGACTCCAATCACAGCAGATTCATTGCAACATCATCTTTCACAGGACAATTGATGGGGTCGAGACCTGTCTCGACCCGCCCAGTTTTAGCTTCAAAGTCCTGACACAGTTCTCTCCCATCGTGAACAACGATGAGTCGACAGCATGACAACAAAGTCTAGTTGGTGACAAATTGACTAGTCAAATGATCATACCTTCAAGCTTCAGCACAAGTTTCACAGCAAGTTGTTCCAGATAAGACTCCAGCTTGTCTGTCTTGGCTCTGAGGCCGCCGACTTCTATGGTCAGGTTCTCCTTGTCCTTCCTCAGCTGCTCGACTTCCTGATTAGCTTCCAAGATGGTGGCCTTCAACTTCGCGTTCTCCTTCTCCAATTTGCCGACTGAAGCCAGCTTCTGGTCTGCAAGCTTCGTCTTCTCATGTGCTTCCTTCTGAGCAGCGGCAAGGTCCAGGTCCTTCTTCTCCAAAGCCTCCTTCATCCTCTATAAAGAAACAACACTCTTCAGACGAGCCTGAAGTTGGTGATTTTCACTACGCACATCTGCTTGTGTGAAATCACTCGGTTCAAAGAGACTAAAAGAAAGACTAGTGCAAAGTGCGAGCTACAAAGCAGACAAAACGGTCGAATGATTACCTCCCATGATGGTCGTTTCTTATTGAGCAGTCTTGAGATTCTTCTTCACGAGTTCAATGTCAAGTTCAATGCTGATATGCTTCTTCTTTAATTCGGTGAGCCGAGCTCCAAGATCACAAGACCTCTGCAGCCAACAAGAGAGACATGTCAGTCGACGGGAAATAAGAGACAGTGACGGAGAAAATTTACTCTAAGACTACTGCCGAATAAAATATTCAACAGTAGTCTCGGGGACTACACCCAGTGGGTGCACTTAGCGTGCCCCCACTGGATCAGATCAATACTCAGCAAGGCCTGCCCAGCGTGAGTTCAAAAAAAAGCAAGAGGATACATCATTAGGCCTCAGTCAACTGCCAGCACTCGACCGTGGTCTCGGGGACTACACCTAGTGGGTGCACTCGGCGTGCCCCCACTGATTTGAACAGTTTACTGGGACTCAGCTCGAGGCGAGCAGAGTTGAAGATTTTCTAAATTCTAAACAAAGGAACACCCTAGTGGGTGATCAGATATAAAGCAACACTCAAAAGTTCAGTCGGAATTTTGCTGACCTGAACATTGGTCTAAAGGGCAGTGCTGGCGTTGTAAGCTACCTGGCTAGCCTCATGCATCACTTTCACCTGCTCCATGACAAGGTTCACCTGACGAAGAGCTTCCCTAGCGGCGCCCGGCGAGTCGTCTGGAGTTTCATACGTAGCAAAGAGTGATGGATCCAAGATGGTCGAAGCAGTTACCGGGTCAGACGAGTGGAGTTGCACTGGTGCAGCAGGAGTCTGTGCAATCGATCCCGACGAACGATCAGTCATCAGTGGGCTGGCGAATGTGACGTTTGGTCGAACCGGCCCTTCGGAATGTTCGACCACCGCCTCAAGCGCCGGTGTCGACTGAGGGATTTGGATTTCAAGCCTCCTCCTGCTTGAGCCCCCACTCTTCTTCCTCCTCTCCTGTAGAGGCGCTTATTCTTCCTCGTCATCAGGGATCACAACGATCTCTTGCGGAGCTACAGAAAGAGAGAAGTATCAAATTTTCAGCTGATTGGCTACCCACTCGACTAAATGACACTTGGTTGAACGAACTTACCAGCTCGGGAGGTGGCCTCCTCGTCTCCTGGTGCCTTATCGACATCCATGTCAGTAGCATCAGAGGTGGGTCTGGAAAGATGCGTAATCTGATCAGTCAGAACAAAAATGTCAGTCGGTATGTATAAGCACAAGTGTGTTACTCACCCCGAAGCCACTGGGACGTCCATCTTGATCTGCGGCAAAGTCTTCCGAGTCTTGGGAGGGGCAACTTTGAGCTGCTTGGCGGTCTTCTCTGTCGGTTCCGGGGTTGACGTCCGAGTGCGCTTCTGAGCGTGAGTACTCGGAGCCACGCTCTTCCCGCGCCCGCCCGCCGGGTCGCGTTGCTGCTTGGATCAGCGCTCGGAACGCGGCGGCGAGTCGACCTCTTCCTCGTCGTCTGACTCCTTGCTATCCTCCTCATCCTCTCCGTCCGAAGACTCCCATTCGCCACTCTCGTCTGCACTGGCCTCCTCCTCCTGGCCCTACTGCAGGGCTTGTTCACTGTTGGGCGTTGAGTACATTTCAGTGAAAACCTACAAGATGAAAAGACAAGCAAAAATCAGTCGACATGGAATGCAGTCGGAACTTATGCGCCAAGCAGTCAGAACAAAAAGGCATACCTTGTCGGGTGGATTGTTGTCTCTGAAAGGAATAACTCGCCTGGATCCCCTGGGATTGTCCTGATTGCCTGTGATACTCCTCAACCACATGGCCACAGTCTCGGATGACACTTCCTCTGGATGGACCCGAGCGGTGTCTTCAGGTCTAGAGTATAGCCACATAGGATGATCACGGGCCTGGAGAGGCTGGATGCGTCGACTGAGGAACACTTCCAGCAGGTCCAGGCCGGTAACACCTTCATTGATAAGCTGAACCACTTTCTCTACCAGCATCTTCGTCTCCACATTCTAAGCCGCGGTCACTTTGATGGAGAAGGAGTTTGGATGCGGTCGAATGTGAAATGAGGGAGGCATGTCAACTGACCTGGAGCTGCCTGGTCCTGACAGTAGAACTAGGTCGACTGTCAGCCTCTAACCGATTCAGGGAGAGTCATAGCGGGGAAAGAGCTCCTATGCCTTTTCTGGATACCTAAACCCCCACACATCTGGATGACATTGGTATTTGAGTCACTCGACTTCGCCTTTTTGACCGACTGGGATTGGATGCTAAAGATGTGTTTGAAAAGACCCCAGTGCGGCCGACACCCCAAGAAAATTTCATACATCGACTCAAAGGCGGCCAGATATGTGATTGTGTTAGGGGAGAAATGGTGGAGTCGAGCATCGAAAAAGTTCAAGAACCCCCGGAAGAAAGGATGCGGGGGAAGCAAAAAACCGCGGTCGATGTGGGTGGCGAGCAGAACGCACTCACCTGTCGAGGCTGAGGATTCATCTCCCCCTCCGGCAGCCTTGCCGCTCCCTTGGCGATTAGCCCAAACTCCGCCAGCTTGTCCAGATCCTCCTTCCGAATCGAAGACCGGATGAAATCGCCCTGGATCCAGCCCGGCGGCAGCCCCACGCACGATGACGACCCATGTTGCTGCTTTTTTCCCTTCACCACCCCCTTCATCTTCTTTGCGCGTTCTAGCGCTGCCGTCTTGTCCTTCACCACGGCGGCGGAGCGGCGGCGTCGGAACAGAAGAGCTGGGCGCGACGGAGAAGCGGAGGAGGAAGGAGGAAAGGGTGAGTACAGTGCAGACGCCTCGGTCCCGTCACCTTATAAAGGGCCACTTCTGAGTGACTGACGCGTGGGACCAGGCAATCCTGTAAAATCCCGCAACAGTCGCGCGCAGCATACGTGGCGAAAAAGGCGGCATGGAAATTGAGGCATCACTGTTTATCCGCTCCGCCCGCTTCGGCACTCCCCGTCCCGCGCGCTTCCCCGAAGTTTCGTATCCCGTGAAATCCGGGATATGCAGCAATCAATCGTGCCCAAGATCCTGCATTCCAATACAACACTCGACAAATGATGCCACAAGTTCAGTCGACGACTCCCTGAATGGATCAAGGCGGCTGAATCGACGCTGAAGTACCAATGCGAGTTTTCCATCTTGCAGAAAACGCTCGCAAAGGCACAAGAGTCAGACCAAGTACAACTCCAACCTAATTTCCACTCGAACCTTAATCCATTCGGGGGCTACTGATGAGGATACAGACCTGGGGTAGGGTCATAGGCCTGACCTATACATCCTACCCAAGGTCACTACCCAAGAAGGCAAGAAGGTCAAGAGACGACATGAGACCCCCAGTCGAGGATGTCGAGTGCAATCCACTCGACACCATGTCACTCGGGAGTCTCCCTACCTACTGTCACTCGACCAACCAAAGAATCACTCGACCTCCCGAAGACCAGGAGTCACTCAGCGTGCAACGGACACGCATTCACTCCATAGTCTTTAAGGTCATTAACAACACTTAAGGCTGGCGTTACCAGTAACTCCACCACTTTATGTACATTAACTCCCTTGTAATGGAGGGTGAGGGAGTCCTGGACTAGGGGGTGTCCGGACAGCCGGACTATCATCGTCCGTCGGACTCCAAGACTACGAAGATACAAGATTGAAGATTCCGTCCCGTGTCCGGATGGGACTTTCCTTGGCGTGGAAGGCAAGCTTGGCGATGCCGATATGTAGATCTCCTACCATTGTAACCGACTTTGTGTAACCCTAGCCCTCTCGGGTGTCTATATAAACCGGAGGGCTTTAGTCCGTAGGACATAACCTCCATTACAACAATCATACCATAGGCTAGCTTCTAGGGTTTAGCCTCCTTGATCTCGTGGTAGATCCACTCTTGTACTACCCATATCATCAATATTAATCAAGTAGGATGTAGGGTTTTACCTCCATCAAGAGGGCCCAAACCTGGGTAAAACATCGTGTCCCTTGTCTCCTGTTACCATCCGCCTAGACGCACAGTTCGGGACCCCCTACCCGAGATCCGCCGGTTTTGACACCGACATTGGTGCTTTCATTGAGAGTTCCCCTGTGTCGTCACCGATAGGCCCGATGGCTTCTTCAATCAACAACAACGCTGTCCAGGGTGAGACTTTTCTCCCCGGACAGATCTTCGTATTCGGCGGCTTCGCACTGCGGGCTAATTCACTTGGCCATCTGGAGCAGATCGAAAGCTACGCCCCTGGCCATCAGGTCAGGTTCGGAAGCCTAAACTTCACGGCCGACATCCGTGGGGACTTGATCTTCGACGGACTCGAGCCACAGCCGAGCGTGCCGCGCTGTCACGATGGGCATGATTTAGCTCTGCCGCCGGACAGTGCCTTGGTGGCCGCACACGAAACCGCTCCGGCCCTTAGTCCGGAGCCGATCACGCAGATCGAGGACCGGTGGCTGGACACCGCCTCGGGGGCTGCAACTTCCACGGCGATGGAGCCGAACACTAACCTTGTCCCTGGCAAAGCTCGTAACTCTGAGGTGCCGAACTCCCTGCCGGACTCCGAACCTCCCGCGCCCCTGCCGATCGAATCTGATTGGGCGCCAGTTATGGAGTTCACCGCCGCGGACATCTTCCAATACTCGCCCTTTGGCGACATCCTAAATTCGTTAAAACATCTCTCGCTATCCGGAGAGACCTGGCCGGATTATGGCCAGGATGGTTGGGATGCGGACGACGAAGAAATTCAAAACCCACCCACCACCCACTTTGTAGCCACTGTCGACGATCTAACCGACATGCTAGACTATGACTCTGATGACATCGACGGTATGGACGATGATGCCGAAGACGAACAAGAGCCAGCGCCTACAGGGCACTGGAAGACCACCTCGTCATATGACATATACATGGTGGACACCCCAAAAGATGGGGACGGCGAAGAAGCAGCGGAGGCAGATTCCCTAAAGAAACAGCCCAAGCGCCAACGTCAGCGGCGCCGCTCTAAATCTCGCCACAGCAAGAATGGAGATTCCGGCAAAGGAGATAATAACACCCCAGACAATGCCGAAGACAATCCCCTCCAGCAAGATCCAGCGCAGGAGGATGCAGAAGCAAGCCCTCACGAGAGAGCGGTAGACGAAGAGGTCGAGGATGATAATTACATACCTCCCTCCGGAGACGAGGAAAGCCTCAACGACGACGAATTCGTCGTGCCAGAGGATCCCGTCGAACAAGAGCGTTTTAAACGCAGGCTTATCGCCACGGCAAACAGCCTAAAGAAAAAGCAGCAGCAGCTTCAAGCTGATCAAGACCCACTGGCCGATCGATGGACCGAGGTCCTCGCGGCCGAAGAGTACGAACTCGAACGCCCCTCCAAAAGCTACCCAAAACGCAAGTTGCTCCCCCGATTAGAGGAGGAAGCATGCATACCTTCATCACCAGCGCACAATAAGGCCGACCGACCACCCCGTGGTCGCGACAGAGAGGCATCTAGGCCCTCCACCAAGACCGTACCCCGGCATCGCTCCAAAAGTACGAAGCCAAGAGGGAACACGCCGGACTTGCGAGATATATTGGAGGACAAAGCAAGGCAATCCAGATCCATCTACGGATCACGTGGGCGCCCCACGACCCACGACGAATACCGTCGCGCCGGATACAACAACTCCGGCCGGGCCGAACACAGTAGACAACGCTCACTCGAGCTACGTCGTGATATTGCTCAATATAGAGGCGCCGCACACCCGCTATGCTTCACTGATGAAGTAATGGATCATCAAATCCCTGAAGGGTTTAAACCCGTAAACATTGAATCTTACGATGGCACAACAGACCCCGCGGTTTGGATCGAAGATTATCTCCTTCACATCCATATGGCCCGCGGCGACGATCTCCATGCCATCAAGTATCTCCCACTCAAGCTTAAAGGACCAGCTCGGCATTGGCTTAACAGCTTGCCCACAGAGTCAATTGGGTGTTGGGAAGACCTGGAAGCCGCATTCCTCGACAACTTCCAGGGCACATATGTGCGACCACCAGACGCCGATGACCTAAGCCACATAATTCAGCAGCCAGACGAATCGGCTAGACAGTTCTAGACACGGTTCTTAACAAAGAAAAATCAAATCGTCGACTGTCCGGATGCAGAGGCCCTCGCAGCCTTCAAACATAACATCCGCGATGAGTGGCTAGCCCGGCACCTAGGACAGGAAAAGCCAAAATCCATGGCAGACCTCACATCTCTAATGGCCCGCTTCTGTGCGGGAGAGGACAGCTGGCTAGCTCGCAGCAACAACCTCAGTAAAAATTCTGGCAGTCCGGATACCAAGGACCACAATGGCAGGTCGCGTCGAAGCAAAAATAAACGCCGCATTAACGGCGACGACAAGGAGGATACGGCAGTTAACGCCGGATTCTGAGGCTCTAAACCCGGTCAGCAGAAGAAGCCATTCAAAAGAACCACTTCGGGTCCGTCCAATTTGGACCGAATACTCGACCGCTTATGCCAGATACATGGCACCCCCGAAAAGCCAGCTAATCACACCAACAGAGATTGTTGGGTATTCAAGCAGGCAGGCAAGTTAATTGCCGAAAACAATGACAAGGGGCTGCACAGCGACGACAAGGAAGAGACCTGACCGCCGAACAATAGAGGACAGAAGGGTTTCCCCCCACAAGTGCGGACGGTGAACATGATATACGCAACCCATATACCCAAGAGGGAGCGGAAGCGTGCACTAAGGGACGTATATGCGATGGAGCTAGTCGCCCGAAGTTCAATCCATGGTCCTCTTGCCCGATCACTTTCGATCGAAGAGACCATCCGACCAGTATCCGCCATGGAGGATTCGCCGCATTGGTTTTAGACCCAATCGTCGATGGATTTCACCTCACGAGAGTCCTGATGGACGGTGGCAGTAGCATGAACCTGCTTTATCAGGATACAGTGCGCAAGATGGGCATAGACCCCTCAAGGATTAAACCTACAAAGACGACCTTCAAAGGCGTCATACCAGGTGTTGAGGCCAATTGTACAGGCTCAGTCACACTGGAAGTGGTCTTCGGATCCCCGGACAATTTCCAGAGCGAGGAGTTAATCTTCGACATAGTCTCGTTACGCAGCGGTTATCACGCTCTGCTCGGACGAACCGCGTTTGCAAAGTTCAACGCAGTGCCGCATTATGCATACCTCAAGCTCAAGATGCCAGGCCCTCGTGGAGTCATCACGGTCAACGGAAATACGGAACGCTCCCTCCGAACGGAGGAACATACAGCGGCTCTCGCGGCAAAAGTATAGAGCAGCCTTTTAAGGCAATTTTCGAGTCCGGCCGTTAAACGGCCGGACACGGCAAAACGGGCCTGGAGCAACATGAACCAAGACCACCTGGCACGTTCCGAGCACGCGTAGCAATGCGGCCCCAACCCCAGCCCTTGCATAATTGCAAGACCAACCCTCCGCGTACATCATTACGCTTTGGAGATACCATGGGCTTAGGCGGAGGGGCACGACCAGAACAGACCCAGAGTGCGGCTCGACCACACCAGGGGCTCCCAAGTGTGTCACTCTTTTTTTTATATACAGGACTCCATTTACCAGAAGCCCTGTCCGGCGGTGGACCCGCCGAAATCACGATGCAACAGCCAGGGAAGAAAGAAGGCTGCGATTAACATTTAGGTGGTCTCCATTACGAGCATTAAATTCGATTATATACACCAGTCTGCAGCCCACCCCTGGAGGGGGACATGTTTATTTAGTCCAATCCCTTGCTTACCGCACTATTTGTATCCTTCCGCACTCATAGCAGAATTCCTTGAATAAATAATGCAGCACTTTTTGCCTGATATTGCATTACTTTACATATATGTTCACTAATGACATCGTGCACCCGTATATTTTGGTACAGCCAAATACACCAGGGGCTTATGTTCCCCGCATTATGGTGTGATAAGTCCGAACACTTTCACAAGTGCGGCACCCCGAACTTATAGCATTATATGAATCGGCTCCGAATCATGTCTTGGGTCAATAGTTGGGTTTGCCCCGCTCCCATGTTTTGGTGCCTTACGTTCCGTTCTGTCGGCTAAGGTGGCACTGGGAGAACCACTGCGATTGCGCCCCGGTTGAGCTGGGCGAGCGCCTCAGTGGAGAAAGCAAAAACTGACTGGCATGATAAGGCGACAGACTGGTCGCTGTTCGAGAGGTCTTTTCGGGTCCCTAAAGACCTATGCCGCTTCGAGCGAAGTACCGGATAATGTCCGATGAAGGCGTGGATAGTGCCCCGAATTCGGTCTTCCGAATACTAGGGGCTTCGCCGAAATTTAAAATTATAGAATTCTATGGCTAAGTGAGAGTGTTCAAGCATTATAAGTCCGGTTGCCTTGTTCATTGTGTTGAGCGCCTCCCTAGATGGACCCAAAAATGGGAACAAGAGTGTTCAAGTTTATCCCGAACACCCCAGCACTCGTGGCTTGGGGGCTGAAGCCAACGACTTGCCATCTCTCAGATTTTATAAACGGCCGCACAGAAGGTAATATTTTAAATTAAACAAGCGTTGCGTAGCGCATATGAACAAAGTTTTCAGCGCACAGGATAATACATAGCGAGTTTACTCAGTAATTACATCTCTGGGGCACTCATCCGCAATATTGCGGGCACTCTTCAGGACAGTCTTATAGTACATTTCGGGCGTACGATACTCCTTGCCCGCTGGCGGCGGGTCAGTAAGAAGCCTCTCCGCATCCAGCCTGCCCCAGTGCACCTTTGCGCGGGCAAGGGCCCGACGAGCAGCTTGAATACAGGCGGAGCGCTTGATGACCTCCACCTAGGGGCATACATCCACCAGCCGCTGCACGAGGCCAAAGTAGCTCCCAGGCATGGCCTGTCCAGGCCACAGCCGGACTATGAGGCCCTTCATGGCCTCCTCAGCTACCTTGTGGAGCTCGACCAGCTGCTTCAGCTAGTCGCTAGGGGGCACCGGATGGCCGGCCTCAGCGCAGTGAGACCAGAAGACCTTCTCCGTTGAGCTCCCCTCCTCGTCATGATAGAATGCGGCGGCATCGGATACGCTACGAGGCAGATCTGCAAACGCCCCTGGAGAGCTCCGAATTCGGGTAAGTGTCAGCTAATTTACATTAACATGCTTGCCTTGCATGAAAAATGCCTTACCCGCCGCTATTTTCTTCATATCCTCAACCTCCTGAAGGGCCTTACGGGCTTCGGCCTTGGAGGACTTGGCACTTTCAAGAGCCGAGGCGAGCTTGGACTCTCGAGTCTTTGAGTCGCGCTCCAAACTCTCATGCTTCTCCATGAGAGCCTGGAGCTCTTGCCGCACCTCCGCCACCCGTGCCTCCTGCTTTTCTCGCTTTGCCCGTTCCGCGGCCGTATTGCATTCGGCCACGGAAACAGCCTCCTTCAGGGCTGCCACCTCGTTCGTGGCCCCTGCAGTACCCACGTTATCCTTGTTAACTTTATTGCAACCGAAATCCTTTTCTGTAAGGTAAAAATTCAAAGTGGTGCTACTCACCTTCTTTGTCCTCGAGCTGCCTCTTGGCATGGCCGAGCTCTCGCTTGGACCGCTCAAGATCTTGCTTCAATGCACCAACCTCCGCAGTCAGTGCGGCAGAGGTCAGCAGCGCAGCCTGCAAACCCATATTGACATAATTTATTAGCAACCCTCCGTATATCTTTTCAGATCCTCAGTCCGGTTTTTCTTTCCGAACACTGAACCGAGCATCAAGGGCTATTGTCTATGCGGTATTACATTACATAATTTTAACTTCTTACCTCAAAGCCTGTTAGAAGGCTACTGCAGGCTTCGGTCAGCCCGCTCTTGGCGAGCTGAACCTTCTGAATCACCGCTCGAGCTGCCTCTTGGTGTTCTTCCTCAATGGAGGCACCTTGGAGCGCCTCCAGCAAGTTGTCCGGCGCCTCCGGTTGGACGGAGGCCGCCGGCGTCACGGTCTTGCCCTTCTTGCGAAGGGGCCGCTTGCCGGACTCCGGAACCACTGCAGGTTCCGGCGTAGAGTCCGGCGCAAAGTCCGGGAGGCTGCCTTGCGGCGCCTCCGGAGCCTCCTCCTGATGGGTCCCTTTCTGGGATCCCACCTCGGCGTCCTCATTAGCGCGAGGGGTGGAGGCAGTCGGGATGGAATCTACATCCGATGGAGCCAACGAACCGCTCGATGAAGCGGGGAGATCATCATCGGCCGGACTACAGGCAGCATGCGGCATTAGAAGGACACTATGTGACACAAAAGAGAAATTACAAATCATTCAGGGATCCGGATACTTACGATCTCTCCTGAGGCCTGGCCCTTGAGGGCCACTCTTCACCGCCAACGTTGGTGTTGGCGGAGTTGTCCGGGGGAATAGTTCTTCCCCTCTTGGACCCTTCGGCCTCCCCTATTAGGGAAGCCTTCCTCTTCCTTTCTCCCTCCTCTGGGAGAGAGTCTTCTTCATCCTCCTCGTCTTTGGGGGAGGAGTCCGCCTCGGAGTCGTTGGAGACCTGAAAACGGGAACTCTTTCGAGTGCCCGTGGCCACCTTCTTGGCCTTCTTCTCCGGCACCACGTGCGGTGCCGGAACCAGTAGCTCCGCTAGATGGGCGTCCACTGGGTCTTCTGGCATGGGAGCCGGGCAGATGAGCTGCTCGGCCTTCTTCATCCATTCCTGTCAAAGGAAAAGGGAGATTGAAACCCGCTTAGAATCAATCTATTAACAATAAGTGTCCCGTAAAGGGGTAGAATCACTTACCTCGTCAGCTGGACGCTGCGAGTGAAATCTGCGATCTTCCGTCGCGGATGCGGGGGCTTCGGCGCCCTTAAACAGCACCCTCCAGGCGCCTTCGTACGTCGTGTCGAAGAGCCCGCTCAACGCCTGGTGCTGTTCCGGATCGAACTCCCACAGATTGAATGCCCGTTCTTGGCATGGGAGAATCCGGCGGACGAGCATGATTTGGACCACGTTAACCAGCCTGAGCTTCTTATTCACCAGCTTCTGGATATAGGCTTGGAGTCCCGTCAGCTCCTTCGAATTACCCCACGGCAAGCCCTTCTCTTTCTAGGAGGTGAGCCGTGTAGGGATTCCAGATCTGAACTCGGGGGCCGCCGCCCACGTAGGGTCGCGCGGCTCGGTGATATAGAATCACCCCGATTGCCACCCCTTGACGGATTCCACGAAGGCCCCTTGGAACCAAAGGACGTTGGGCATCTTGCCCAACATGGCGCCTCCGCACTCCGCTTGAGTGCCCTTCACTACCTTCGGCTTGACATTGAAGGTCTTGAGCCACAAGCCGAAGTGGGGCTGGATGCAAAGGAAGGCCTCGCACACGACGATAAACGCCGAGATGTTGAGGATGAAGTTCGGCGCCAGATCATGGAAATCCAGGCCTTAGTAGAACATGAGCCCCCGGACAAAGGGGTGAAGTGGAAAGCCCAGTCCGCGGAGGAAGTGGGGGAGGAAAACGACCCTCTCATGGGGCCTGGGGGTGGGGATGAGCTGCCCCTCGTCGGGCAGCCGGTGCGCGATGTCGCCGGAAAGGTATCCGGCGCTGCGCAGCTTTGTGATGTGCTCCTCCTTAACGGTGGAGGCCAACCACTTGCCTCCCGCTCCGGACATGGTCGGAGAAGGTCGAGGCGAGATGCGCGAACTTGGGCGCTGGAGCTCGAGTGCGCAGAGATGAATAAGCAAAGGAGGAAGAGGGCGTAGGTGAAAAGGTGTATCCTTATCCCTTATATATAGGCGGACGAAGACTATGCGTCGCCACTAGCCCGGTAAAACTCGCTTATCTCCCAAGCGCCACCATCAATGGCGCGGTTGGGTTACCCACGTCCATATTGATGAGAATCCCGGAATAAGGGGAACACGATCTCTGCTTTGACAAGACGTGCCAAGGAAACCGCTTCGCTAAACGTGCTGAGGCGGTATAATAAAAAACGATTCAAGTAAAGGCTTGGTAGTGCTGTGACGTCATGCCGCAAAATACGTCAGCAGATTGAACTTGTGTACATTTTATTCTCTCTACGGTGGAATGTGGAATTTATTTTGCAGAGCCGGACACTATCCTGGTGTTCGTGATCTTCTCTGGATTATTTAAGGGAGGAACCCACCTTGCAATGCCGAACATTATGCGCGCCGGACTTATCGTCATTGAAGCCTGATTCAGGGGCTACTGAGGGAGTCCTGGACTAGGGGGTGTCCGGACAGCCGGACTATCATCGTCCGCCGGACTCCAAGACTACGAAGATACAAGATTGAAGACTCCGTCCCGTGTCCGGATGGGACTTTCCTTGGCGTGGAAGGCAAGCTTGGCGATGCGGATATGTAGATCTCCTACCATTGTAACCGACTTTGTGTAACCCTAGCCCTCTTCGGTGTCTATATAAACCGGAGGGCTTTAGTCCGTAGGACATAACCTCCATTACAACAATCATACCATAGGCTAGCTTCTAGGGTTTAGCCTCCTTGATCTCGTGGTAGATCCACTCTTGTACTACCCATATCATCAATATTAATCAAGAAGGACGTAGGGTTTTACCTCCATCAAGAGGGCCCGAACCTGGGTAAAACATCGTGTCCCTTGTCTCCTGTTACCATCCGCCTAGACGCACAGTTCGGGACCCCCTACCCGAGATTCGCCGGTTTTGACACCGACAGAGGGCGGGAGAGGTCCTGGCGAACTCTATATAAGCCACCCTCCTCCTCTGGCACAAGGGTTCGCACCCCCTGTATCATCACATATATAATCCAGTCGACCACCGAGACGTAGGGTTGTTACTTCCTCCGAGAAGGGCCTGAACTCGTAAACCCGTGTGTACACCTTCGCCATAGCTGAGATCTTGTCTCTCCATACCTACCCCCCTTTCTACTGTCAGTCTTAGAACCACGACATATACTACCAAGATCTTCATATACATCCATAATATAGTAATGTGATATATATAACTACATGCATAGAAAAATAATAGGATGAAGGATGATCAAGGTGTAACTAGCCTAATACGTTTGATGAAGATCTTCGCACTCACAATTCCTGATAATTCTACTCGTCACGCTCCGAGTAATCTATCGTTAATGAAAGAACTCAAATAAATTACCATGCCATGAATTACAACCAAAACAATAACAAAACAAATATGGCATGGTTAAACAACATAAATATAGTTGGGCTTAATATATAATAGAGTTAAATGCACTGGAGGTCCTAAAAGTTTTATCGGGGTGTCACTTTAGTCCTAATTCTTCCGAAATGCATTTTTAGGTCCTAATTCTTTAGTAAGTGGTTCACCCGAGGTCCTTTTTTCATGAGCGCTCGCTGACCTGTCCGCGTGGCGCGTTGACCCATGCCACGTCAACACAGGGCCCAATCGTGTGGCGAGAGAAATACACTAGAGGTCCTAAAAGTTTCTGGGCAGTATCACCTTAGTCCTACTTCTTTTAAAATGCACGTTTAGGTCCTAATTCTATAGTAAGTGGTTCACCCGAGGTCCTTTTTTTGCAGCATCGCTCACTGACCTGCTCGGTTGCGCGTTGAACCATGCCAGGTCGACTTAACTTTTTGGCCGCTATCGTCCCGTAGCTATGTGATTTCCTCTACTCTGCCACAATCACTAGTTGTAGGCATTGATTTAGTTCGATTTGCACTTTTTCATTAAGTTTCTTAAACCGCTTGCTCTGATTTGAGGTTAGGTGATAGGAGCTTGTGGAGGAGGTGGTGCCGACGATGCTGCTGCAATGGTCCCCTTCGTCACACGCTTCCCTACCGAGGAGCTTACCGTCCCAGCCATGGGGATGGTGTGGTCACGAGAGAGAGGGAGAGGATTCCGGTAGGGGCTGGGAAATGTCAAGAGGGGGGTTAACAAGGGGCTTTATGTAAAAAAAGAGCAACCGCAGCAGCCTATAAGTTGACATGGTGTGGCTCAACTCGTCATGCGAGCAGGTCAGCAACCGCTCGTGCAAGAAAAGGGCCTCGGGTGAACCATTTACTATAGAATTAGGACCAAAACGTTCATTTTGAAAGAAGTGGGACTAAAGTGACACTGCGCAGAAACTTTTAGGACGTTTCTCGCCTGGCGGTTGGGCCCTGTGTTGATGTGGCGCGGGTCAACACACCACGCAGGCAGGTCAATGAGCGTTCGTGAAAAAAGGACCTCGGGTGAACCACTTACTAAAGAATTAGGACCTAAATATGCATTTTGGAAGAATTGGGACTAAAGTGACACCCCGACAAAACTTTTAGGACCTCCGGTGCATTTAACTCTATATAATATAGGTGTGCATGGTGCTATAAGGTGACAGGTGAAGAAGTCAACTTCAAAGAGTCAATTGATATAGAAAGATTTCTATATAGTATTATATTTGAGACAATATGGAATAGGCTCAAAATTACATGAAAACGACAAACATGTTGTTGAACAGGAAGCATATGACATAGGTGTTCATTTGCAAAAAGAATGAATTGAATAGGAGCACTACAACTCAAGTTATAGCGAAAAGAAGTGTGGATTTAACTTGAATTCAAAACAGGTCAAGAATTATTTGAATAATGAGTACACATGATGTGATCAGCAAGTATTTGATACAAGTGGTCATAGGCAAAAGGAATCAACTGGATATGGTATACAATTTTCAAGATATGATCAACACATGATTTGAAAACAAATTTGAATTGATCAATTTGAAGAGTTTAGAAGTTGAAACTATTGATTCCATTGGATAGGTAAGATCAATATAAACACACAGGAAAAGTTTCATTGAGTTTGGATATACAGATTTAAAGATATAGTAGAACAAAGTTGGGTTTGAAATATGTGAAAAACTCTGCCGTGGCAGCTGTTTTGACATGCTGAAATTGCTGCCATGGCGGTGAATTGAGCTGCTGCCGTGGATACTGTAGATGTGGCCACGTGTCGCGCTACAGTTGGCCGAAGTGGATTTGCGCTCGTGTGCTCACCGGAAGCAGGGAAAAAATGGCGGCAGCTTCGGGCGTAGGCCTCCGGTGGCTCTCCGGCGAAGATGAGGTGACGGGACGATGCACCTTGCGATGGCTGAGGCGATGGTGGCTTCAACGGAGATGGGAGCGTCATCTGCTGGCATTGCAGTGGCATTGGAGCTCCTGCGTCAGCGGTGATCTTCGGGTGGATGTGGGCCGCTCGAACCAGCAGTGTGCTGAGCATAAAAGGAGGTGAAGGAGGTGCGTAAGGTCTCAGTGAATTCAATGAGAGGCTTTGTGAGGATCGGGACATAATAGTGGCGGTGCAGTTCGTCGTCGGATGAGCTTCATGCGGCGGAGATCGGCAGGGTCCGTGCTCCCGGTTCCGAGGGGGAAAACGAGGGGTGCATGCGGGAATCGGACGAGGGGATTGAGATGAGTCTCTTGGTGCCCGCAGCTTGGAGCGGGGGATTCGGGATCGGGCGAATCTCGCTGGATTTGGATCGGGCTCGCTGCAGCTTCGTGCATGGATGGGTGTCCGGCTGAAGGTTGAGGACGAAGGCGGGCCAGCGATGTTAGTGAACGAGAAGAGATGAAAAGAAAAGAAAAAAAAACTGGGGGCGGTGCTGCTGCTGGGCTTCGGCCTGCCGAGCTGCGCGCGCGGGCGAGATTTAAGAATGGGCCGCGTGGTCTACTGGGTAGCATAGGTTTAGGTTTTAGTCTGGGTTTTTTCAGAAAAGTTTTTGGCTCCATGAATGATCCAAATCATTTTCTAAAGAAAACCCAGAACATCCACAAAAACTAACCCTGGTGTTGCAACACGGCGGCCTACCTGGCCCCGATGAACAGGTCACGAGCACATATCATGGCGAACAGGTCTCGATGAACAGGTCCATAATGTTTCAATCATGGTGTACAAATTTCGACGCACAGGTCCTCGGCGAACAGGTCATCGGTGCACAGGTCCATGGCGCCCCGGAAAGGTCATGTGCGTTGCTTCCCGGAGGAGACAACATGGCGGAGTCAGAGCTCGCGACGACGTAGCCTGAGACAAGTCCATGATGAACAGGTCTCTCTGGTGCACAGGTCTATGGTGTTTCAATCATGGTGCACAGGTCTGGTGTCTTGCTTCCTGGAGGAGACGACGTGGCGGAACCGGTGCTCGCGACGATGCAGCCCAAGACTGGTCCCGCCTATGAAAGCGCACACACCATGGCAAATAGGTCCTTGGCGTACAGGTCTCGGCGTGCTACTTGTCTCGGTAAACCACTGAATACAGCGTTTAGCCAAGACGAGGCACCCACCATGGCGGACGGGTCCTTGACATATAGGTCTCGATGTACAGGTCCATGGCGTCCCCGACGTATAGGTCCCCTTTCGGTGTAGCACCCACCCAAGGCAATGAAACCACTACAACATCTCTTCACGAGTTCGTCGGGCGGCGTCCTTGAGAAAACAGACTGCCATAGACTTGGCATTCAATCAAGTGAGACGCACCCACCATGGCGCACAGGTCATTGGTGAACAGTTCCCGGCGTACAGGCCCACGGTGTCACCGGTGTACAGGTCCCCTTTCTTTGGCCATGTGAGGTGGCATCCTTTGCCTTGGCGGACCGCCATAAACTCGGCATCCAGTCGAGACGAAGTGCCAACCACACAGCCATTGCCGATATGAGCGAGCGTTGGTTTTACACCAACACCGGTCTCCATAAGAATACACCCACAAGGCGAACCCCTTGCGTACCTCGATGAAGCCGTTACATCATCAAGAAGTCCGAGCAGAGCAGGACCCATGCAACTCCAACATCGACTACATCAACGTTGTCAAGACCGACAAGGTGCGACGGCGAGGGCGGACATGGCTAGCACAAAGCCATGTTTTAAGCGGCACGTGTACCAACAAGGACACGAGCTTTGCCACCGCCCACACTACATACACACACCATCATCATCCTGCATGGAGAACGCAAAGCGAAGACGACGAAGACAACCACACGAATTAATCGGAGGTATCTCGTGGAGCAACCCACGGGAGTAATTAACCGGGAGCCTTCCGAGGCCCTGGGAACTAGGAGACCGCAAAACGCTAGTCAGGCAGGCCGCGCTAGTAGGCCATGAAGCGCATATCGGGAATTGTATTTCTTATCCTTGAGATTAATAAAATACTGTTCCCATCTCTTTGTTTTCTTTGTGTACTATGGTACACTGGCATGCCCGCATTTTTCTTTTTTTCCCGGCGCATGAGAGAAATCCATACTCCTTCTCTTCCCTTCTCCCGGAGAGCACTTAAGAATACGGCGTTTAGTCGAGACGAGGCACCCATCGGACGTGCCAATTTATTTGACATGAGAAAAATCTTAAGTGCTCTCCGCGAGAAGGGAAGAGAAGGAGTATGGATTTCTCTCATGCGCCGGGAAATAAAGAAAAATGCAGGCGTGCCAGTGTACCGTAGTACACAAAGAAAACAAAGAGATGAGAACAGTATTTTATTAATCTCAAGGATAAAAAATACAATTCTCGATATGCGCTCCGTGGCCTACTAGCGCGGCCTTCCTGACTAGCGTTGTGCGGTCTCGTAGTTCCCGGGGCCTCAAAAGGCTCCCGGTTAATTACTTCTGCGGGTTGCTCCGCGAGATACCTCCGATTAAGCAGTGTGGTCATCTTCGTCGTCTTCGCTTTGTGTTCTCCATGCATGATGATGATGGTGTTTTTATGTGGTGTGGGCGGCGGCAAAGCCCGTGTCCTCGTCGGTACACGTGCCACTTGAAACATGGCTTTGTGCTAGCCATGTTCGCCCTCGCCGTCACGCCTCGTTGGTCCTGACAACGTTTATGTAGTCGATGTTGAAGTTACATAGGTCCTGCTCTGCTCGGACTTCGTGAAGATGTAATGGCTTCATAGGGGTACGCAAGGGGTTCGCCTCGCGGGAGTATTCTTATGGAGACTGGCATTGGTGTAAAACCAACGCTCGCTCGTATCGGCAATGCCGGTGTGGTTGGCACCTCGTCTCGACTGGACGCCAAGTTTACGGCGGTTGGACAAGGCAAAGGATGCCACCTCACATGGCCAAAGAAATGGGACATGTACACCGACGACGCCGTGGGACTGTATGCCGGGACCTGTTCACCAATGACTTGTGCACCATGATGGGTGCGTCTCACTTGATTGAACGCCAAGTCTATGGCAGTCCGTTTTGTCAAGGACGCCGCCCAATGAACTCGTGAAGAGATGTTGTAGTTGTTTCATTGCCTTGGGTGGGTGCTACACCAAAAGGGGACCCGTATGCCGGGGACGCCATGGATCTGTACATCGAGACCTATATGTCGAGGACCCGTCCGCCATGGTGGGTGCCTCATCTTGGCTAAACGCCGTATTCGGTGGTTTACCGAGACAAGTAGCATGCCGAGACATGTACGCCAAGGACCTGTTTGCCATGGTGGGTGTGCTTTCATAGGTGGGACCGGTCTTGGGCTGCATCGTCGTGAGCACTGGTTCCCCCACGTCGTCTCCTCCAGGAAGCAAGACACCAGACCTGTGCACCGTGATCGAAACACCATAGACATGTGCACCGGAGAGACATGTTCATCATGAACTTGTCTCGGGCTACGTCATCGCGAGCTCCGACTCCGCCATGTCCTATCCTCCGGGAAGCAACGCACATGACCTGTTCGGGGCACCATGGACCTGTGCACCGATGACCTGTTCGCCGAGGACCTGTGCGTAGAAATTTATACACCGTGATTGGAATATCATGGACATGTTCATCGAGACCTGTTCGCCATGATCTATGCGTTGCAACCTATTCATCGGGGCCAGGTAGGCCGCCGTGGTAGAGCACCAGGGCTAGCGGTTGGGCTGCGTCGTTGGCGAGCTCCGGCAGCTCCCTGGGTCATCTTCAACCAAGAACACGCGGCTTGAAGACAAAGAGTTTGACATAGACAAAGTCTGACGATGTCAGCGTAGACTCCTGGTCCGGTGAAATCGCCTCCGGCGACGACGGCGGGATTGGGTACGTACTCTTCGTGTATAGTGCATGCACGCTGGATGTGAGAGAGATACAAAGAAGAAAAAATAGATGATCATCTCACCATCAGGGAACGTGTGCTTCATGTTCATGTTGTCGGGTTCCTTGCGCTTGCACGAGATGGCCGCCGGTGTTGGAGTCGTGTGACGGCTGTGTGTTCTTGCGTGAGTTATGGATGGGTGTGTAATGGATCGGTTTTTGCGTCTGTGTTACTGCGTGTCGCCTCCTCTTGCGTGGGTTGTGTTCTTCTGGGTGGCAAAGTCCTTGGTATTTATAGGGAGGAGTCAAACCCTCTGGGTCGCACGTCGGCACAAAC
Organism: Triticum timopheevii; assembly: GCA_963921465.1. Taxonomy (NCBI): domain Eukaryota; kingdom Viridiplantae; phylum Streptophyta; class Magnoliopsida; order Poales; family Poaceae; genus Triticum; species Triticum timopheevii. The sequence goes on from OY997274.1 coordinate 353,871,833, forward strand.
CTTCCGATATTTGGGGTTTCCATCTTACAACTTGCCTTTCCATGCGATCGTTCTTCTTGCCCTGCACGCCTGCAAGACAAATCGTAACATACCTGGCTAGCTAGCTCAAGACCGAACGTGTGATTCTTCGGAAGATCAAAACATGCCATGTCCATGTATACCTATTTAATAACACCAAAGGAAAATAACATGTAAAACCCATACATGTATCCAAACTAGCGTTTGTATTGGTTTAGTTATAGACAAAAAGGCAGGTTAACCAAGTATTGTACGGGTGTTCGGGTATACGTAGACCGGCGAGCTTGTCGGCCGGCCGAGATACCCGAATACGTATATACGTACCAAGTCTAGGTAAAGCTAGCCACGTACATGCAAACCTTCTTTTTCTTGAACATGCATGCATAAAGTAAGTGCATATGATAATAAACCAAATATCACCTAAAATACTCTTTTCGTCGATGAATAATGAGTCGCCCTCGGACATCTTCCTACAAGACAAGTTCAGCTTCCAATTTTTATACAAGGAAGCTACATCCTCAACGTAGACCAAAGCTCCCGGTCGATGCTATTTCTTGACGCGTCCGACCAGGATTCTCGCACGGATCTTGCCATGTAAACATCATATGAGCTCCTTTAAAGATGAGACCCTGGGCAGCGTCTCAAAGCATTCAAATTCGCCCATTGTCATCGACACATCCTATTGGAAGAAAAACAAAAGGTACAACTTCGTTGCCTCTTCACAAGCCAATGCATTGCTTTACCTATGCACGTCTTGAATACATGCAAGCAAAACATGTGTTTCTTGGTCTCCTGCTAATTCTGTATTTGTTGTCTTCCCCCGTGTCATAAGGATACCATGGTAAAGAGGTCTGTGTGGAGTCGAGATGCTGACGGCTCGACGAGTGGTACTAAGAAAAGGAAAGGTGACTCGACTCCCCCCCCCCCCCCCCACCATTCAGGTCGAAAGGTAGCTCTAGCGGTGTGGAGTATACGCGCTTGACGCCTCCGTTGCCGAGTGCACCATGATCTTCGCGACATCAACCTAGCCGCAACTCCAAAAATTCTGACAGGACAGTCCTCTCCCTTGACGCCGGTGCTCTGCCACTAGGGAACCTGGAGGTAAAGAAAATAGTAATAATACATTAACAAATAAACTTGTATGAATGTATTTCTTCCTTTAATCCCACGTATATAATGTGTGCATGCAGGACATGCTCGAAGATGTGTTGCCGCACGTGCCTATGAGTCGCGGCGTGGAGCGACTCCTAAGTGAGGTGATGGAAGGCATTGACCAAGACGATCTGGTCACCAAATCAGCACCTCCAGCTGGGTCTAGTTCGGCGGCAAAACACACATCACCATCAGCGAGTGATCCAGCTGCAAATTCTTCAACTGCGGCAGGGAACGATCTCATTGCCAAATCCACCTTCCTGATGACAAAACCCGCTTCTCTAGCAACATCAACCGGGACCGCTGAAGCAAACAAAAAAGGGTCACCAGGAGCTACCGACAACAAAAATGATGGGGTGACTGTGAATAGGCCAAGATCGTCTGCTTTTGGTACGTGTATACTACCCCAGCCCTCTTGCATATTCTTTCTATCTTTTTTATATGCTCTCTTGACTCTCTTTCTTTTTTCAGATGTCACAAACAAGTCAACTAAATTATAAGGCTTCTACTCCCCTCAAGCAAAGGACGTCCAGACAATACTTGAGAGACACCAGAACATCCTTGCCGGAGAAAGTACTCTTGTAGAGAAGCTCAAAGTCCCTCTAGCTAACAACATCTCGACGCCAAGCCTTGTCCTTCCGCCCGGAACAGCATCAAAGTATATCTCGATAGGACTCAAAGATATACAAGAGGCGCTAAAGGAGCAGCCGATCAATGAGGAGCTAACCATAACTAGAGTAGAGTATGTGATAAGTATGTGGAAGATCCCGTATGCAAACGAGGTCCCGCCAGACCTTGAGCTTCTGATTCGCCACCTTGAAGCAGTGGTGGCTCATCTGGGCGGAAAGGGTGGTCTTGCCACCTCCTACACATGGGCACCTGCGCCGGCGCAAGTGTCATCTCTGCTGGAGAAACTCGATGCAGCTCATGCGGGGATCACTCAAGGACTTCTCCGCCTCGATAAGGAAGGGCCACGCCTAGAGGGACGCCTTGCCGACCTTGCCTCCATCTGCAACAAACAAATAAAGTTGGCTGAAGAACATCGGACGCTTGCCGGCAAACATCAACAGCTTGCCGAGGAGTACAAGGCTCTCTGCGAGAAGGAAACCGAGATGGCGGCACTGGCTAAAAAACGCACGGGCGTCCTAGCTGACATGATGACTTCTAGCTCCCGCCATCTTGAAGCTCACGAGGATGGCATCCATACTTCTTCGAAGGTGGCCGAGTCGTATGAAAGACACTGTGTAGAGGCGACTGCCTTCCTGGCCGCTGGGGGAACACTTCCGGAGATCGCTACAGTCCTCGTATACAAAGCTCCTGAGTGAGGGAGCGGACTAGAGATCATGGTCTGCTCTGTAAAAGCTGCACTTAGTTCAAATAGATTTTTTATCTTAGTTAAATATAAACTGTCCTAGCTCGTCCAAAACAAAGATTGATTAGTCCCAGTGAATTTTTGTATGATCGATCAATAAAATGATGGCTTTTGTAATATATCTCTTTTTTACTTTTACTCCCCGGGTCCGTCGTCGTGGCCGCCACATATAACCGAGGTATATATCTCCATTCTACATATTGCTACCTTTATGCATGCATGTATGTGCGTAGGTAGTCGGGCACATATGTGTACGTGCTACATTATCAAACTTGCCTCGGTATAGTCTGCATCATGATTTCATGCATGCATGTGCATATACAAGTACGTGCGCGCATGTGCCATGCAATGGTATTTTGCCTTTGCATCAAAACTTCTACGTATAATCTACCTGAAAATTCGTCAATAAAAAGAAATTATTATTTTATGCAATAGTGCACAAAAACCCCTCGAACAAATGCCCCCTTGTCGAGTTGAGCTTGAGTGCGAAGCAAATCGAGCTTGACTCGAAGAATATTTCTCCTGGATTTATTCGGTGCACCAACATGTGTGAAACCCGAAGAACCGAAGAAGGATCGACCCTCTCTGTGACGCCGTGCAAGCGGTTCCAAAGATGATAGTGTAGCAACAATGTAAATTGGTGTAGGCATGTCCATCTACACTTGCATTCTTTTAAGGAGCTCGTTGGATCGTATGATGGGCACGATGCCAGTCAACCAAAGCAACCCTATTCCGTCTTCATTCCATGGCGAAACATCATGCCTTATCCTGAAAACAAAAAGATTTTTTTTACCAATCTCGTCATGACCGTCTAGCTGCTACGGTGCCAGCCGACTTGATTGGAGGGTTGCACAGATTCACATTGGCCGCACTGGCGTGTTGTACTGCTCCCGTGATCTCCTTGTGTTGATGTAGGCGAGGCATCGCTAGACCGTCGATAGCCCCCTTCGTTGAGAAAATCGTCACACCATCCATGGTGTGACAGTTCTGGTGGTGCGCCGGGACGCCATCGGCCTTACGGACAATTGAGGGGTTGATGTTGCCGCCATGCTTCATTGTTGTTGGAGACGGGGTTGCGAAGACGAATCTGCTCCACCTTCGTGAGCGCAGGCGTGGCCTTCTGGCGCCCATCATGCATGTCGGTGTAGACCATTGGTTGTCAGGCTGTTATCGGTGTTGTCAGGGATGCATGGGTATTGTTGCACCCAAACACCCAAGACATAGTTCAATGTAGTGGTTGTTGTCTGAATGCTGTCGACGATGACAGGGAGTGTCTCTCCATGGCAGCAAAAGATGTTGGAGGAGCACAATTAGGAACACCAAACGAAAACAGGCGACAAAGAGAGGGGGAAAATGTTTCTGTGTTTTCAAATGTTGGCTTTCCCGTTACACACCAGCTATAGGTGTGATATCCGAGAAGACTACCGAAAGACTTGTCATTGGGAACCGTCGAAAGACCTTGATGATTGCAACTCAACAACTTAAATAGCTTTGGTGTACATGTATGAAGACGCCATGTTTCGGGATGCTTCTGAGAGGCAAAAAAAATTATACTCTAGCCCATCATCATACCGAGGGCCCCCACAGCTCAACATGCCCCCTGCACACGCCCCATGAGCCCAGAGACTTGGGTGTGATAAGTTCAGGGTAAATGGTTTTGGGACAATAGCTTGGCGATTTTTCTTCATGCATATTGAGGGGTGGTGAACAGCTACCTCCCGCCTTCCTTCCGGTGGGTCCCTTACTGCTTGGGAACGCTTAATTGCTTCTTGGACTGTTGGGATTTTCTTTCTTGAATTTGCTTCTTGGACTTTCGGAATTTCATCTTATTTCTCACGCAGATGATTGACTGGCCGCGGACTTCACGGATTTCTTTTGACATTCGGCTCGAACTTCTTGGGCACTCTTCTTCCTGGATTCTTCGGGACCCACCTTCGGAACATGAAAGGGAACTGTTCACCTCTATGGACTAGGAAAAACCCTCTAGCACATTATCTGGGGCTTCTGGTGGTGCACCCCAGGGTTGCCGTGTGACTACGCACCAAACCAACTTGTGTTGGGTTAGGCAGCCCTCCATAATCTTTTCCTATAGTCTTCCCTGGAGTGCGAGCCTCTATGAGCACGAGGCATGCCAGGAAACATGAACAGCGCGGGTCGCAATACTTAGAATTGCCCAAGTAATCATCTCCGGAAGCATACACCTGGCACATGTCATGCATGGTGGGTGTCGAAGCCGCTCCACCTGCAACTTGACACCTTGTGCTGCCCTCCAACAAGTCCTACGGTAGCCGAAACTTCAATCAACAGCGTAGTGTGATAGGGGGAAGCCATTTTTTGTTGGACTTAGTCCGTAAAAATTGGGGGAAACTAGATATATCCACGAAATGCTAAGGGGAATGCATCATGGATCCGAAAGCCCACAGAAAAAGTTTCCCCAATGAAAATCCAAAAGAGGCAAAAATTTAAGAAAAGTATTTTTTGAGGAACCTTCCGTTGATTGGGGGCATAGGTCGGACTCCCTCGGAATCGACGAGCTGGTATGCTCCCCCGTCGTAGACTTGCTCGATGACGTATGGCCCTTCCTACTTTTATTCAACTTGCCCTTCGTCTTGTGCATCACGACGATGGGTCGCCTGAGCACAAGAACCAACTCGCCTTTTCAGAAGACGCGTTGCCTGACGAGCTTGTCGTAAGCTCTCACCATATTCTGGCGGTTAAGCTCCAGGTTTTGTAGGGCATGAAGTCGTCCCTCTTCAATGCCGTCGAGCTCCTGAAACCGCAGTTGTACCTGTTCATCATGGGTGATTTCATCTTGGATATCCACCCTCAAAGAGGGTAGCTGGACCTCCAACGGTAGGACTGCCTCACTCTCGTAAACGAGAGAAAACAGAGTCACCTGTGTTGGGGTACGGACTGTGACACGATATGCCCATAAGGACTCGATGAGATGGTCATGCGAGTCTCTCCTATTCCTTGTCACCGTATTCTTGAGTATCTTGCTGAGCGTCTTGTTGAAAGCCTCGATCGCACTGTTAGCTTGAGGGTAGTAGCCGGTGGAGTAGGTCCACTTGATCTTGTACTTCTCCGTGAACATGTACATCTTGTTAGACTTGAAGGCCTTGCCGTTGTCGCAGGTGATCCGTTGAGGTATCCCAAAGCGATATATGATGTTTCTCTCTAGGAAGTTGATAACATCGTCGCTCTTCACCTCCCGTAGCGGAACATCTTCTGTCCACTTTGAGTAGTAGTCCGTTACGGCGAGGATGAAGCGATGCCCCCTAGAAGATGGAGGGTCGATTGGGCCGATGACGTCGATTCCCCAAGCATCGAATGGCCAAGAGGGAATGGTAGGGTGAAGAGGGACTGGCGGCTGGTGCTTGAAATCGCCATGGACTTGGCAATTGTGGCATGATTTGGCCACCCGAAGGCAGTCTGCCCTAATACCGGGCCAGTAATATCCTGCTATTTGTATACTATGATACATCTTGGCTCCTCCTTGGTGCCCGCCGCCGACTCCATGATGCATCTCCTGCAAGATCTTGTCAGCTTCATTTCGGTTGACGCATCGAAGTAGGACATCCTATCCATGTGAACGCCTGTATAGGACACTTGCTTCAAAAAGATAGAAAGGGAGTCGTTGTTGTAGTTGGCGCCTCGAAACGGGGTCGTCGAGAAGGCTCCAATGCTTGAAGTAGTCGAGGAAGTGTTGCAGCCACTCGCCCTCCTCTACGGCATTCGTCATGGCGGTATTGACTTTGTACTCTGTCGGGATGAGCTCCAAGACAGCCGGGAGTAGCCACCTTTCTTCCACGGTCACCTACATTGTTTTATTATCTGGAAGCACCAATGCCGCTGCTAGTTTCGCCAAGGCATCAGCAGGCACATTCCTACTTCGCGGGACATGAAGCACTTCAACATGTTTAAAGTTTCCCATTAGATTCGGAGCCACAGAATAGTACGGCACTAGTTCAGGCTTGCAAACTTCATAGATGTCGTTGACTTGATGGATGATGAGTTGAGAGTCTCCATAAGCCTGCAAGGAACGAACCTCCATGGAGAGCGCCAACAGGAGGCCGAAGATGAGTGCCTCGTACTCCGCTTCGTTGTTGGAGCATTCTTCCTTGAGGAGGGAGAATGAGTGATACATCACCCCTCCTTGTGGCATTTTGAACACCAAACTTGCACCGGCTCTTTGTCTTGGGGTACCATCGGGGTTGGCATCGGGAGGCACCATCAAAGTAGAGCTCCCATGACACGTCGAGGTTGACGTTGTAAACCTCCTCATCAGGAAGGTTCGTGACAAGAGGTGAGTCATCTGGAATTGGGTGCGCTACGAGAAATTCCGCCAAGGCTTGACCCTTGATTGATTTTTGAGGCACAAAGGTGATGTCAAACTCCATCATGATAAGTGCCCATTTTCCAAGTCACCCCATGAGTGCGGGCTGACTTAAAACGTACCTCGCGGGGTCCGCCCTCGCGACGAGCTGGACTTCATGCTTCAACATGTAGTGCGTGAGCTTCTTCAAAGCGAAGATTAGGGCCAAGCACAACTTCTGATGCGGAGCATCCTTCCATCATCCCCATGGAATCTACACCAATGCATCAAGAACCAAGTGGACCTATGGCAAGAGCTCGAGAACGCGCCATTGAATCCGAGGTGAACTTACTCCTACTTGAGATAGATATGGACATGAATGGAACTTGGTTGCTACCTCACCAAAATATGCTATGTTTCATTAGGTAAGAGGACGAACTCCGACAAGATGTTAAGGAGTACCACTACAAGAAATATATCAACTTGCGACCATCACTATTGGTCACTAAAAGGTCATTGTTTTTCATTGCGACCTTTTTTTGACCAAAACAGATGGTCAAAAGCTGGCGGTCGTAAACTGAAATTAATGACCTTCTCTGTGAGAAGGTCATGGAATTCCACGACCAAAAGAAAAGGTCGTTGATTCTACGAACTTCTGTTTTGGTCGCTAGCCCTCTGCCCAGGCCACGTCGGATCCGACGTGGCAAAATTGCGACCAATTGAAAAGGTCGTTGATAAGATTCAGCCCGGTCCGATTAGGTATTTTACATGGGCCGAGCCCATTAATTCAGCCTTTCTATATTTTTTCCTGTCAATTTTTGGTCGACTTCATGGGCTAAGCCCAACAATTCAACCTTCTTATTTCATGGGTCGTGGCCTTTTTGTACCAACAGTTTTAGTTTTCTTTTTTTGTAAAATGGGTCCACTAGTCAAATAGGTCCCACTTGTCAGGTTCTGATATGTGGGTCCCAACTATTAGGCCTACATTCTTCACATTTCGATTTAACAGTAAGAAAATAACCAATAGTTAAATTGGCAAGCAGAAAACACACATGATACTTCAAATAACAATAGCCAGATTCAGTACAAGTTCTACAAATGACACGTACTACAAGCTGTTACATATACAGTACTTTACAAGTTCTACAAGTTATACGTAATACAAGCTTAGTTGATACAAGCTCTACAAGTATGGGAATCACTGGTCTACAAGTGTTTTCTTCTTTTACATGTAGCTCCTTCAATAGTAAGGACTGGGCCTTCCACAGACGCCCTGTTACATGAATCAGCTGATAAGAATTAGAAAAACTGGAGCCAATAAATTATGAACATTCCATTCAAAAAAGGAGTAAAGGAGTAAAGGACATTCTTTGTTTCATCATGTTACAAAGGAGCAGCACAAACCACAACTTTACTCCACACACACACACACACACACATACACACATGAATATTAAGCTCAGTTCCAGCAACTATATCATGGTTTAACAGAGCATGTAATGAATGACAGTTCAATTTCACAGCCAGCCTCAGCATCATCAAACCACCATGCTTATGATCATAATCTAAGCATATCATCAAACAAAACCTACACAAATAAAGATCACAGCACATCAAGCCACAGGTGCACCAGCGCTGGCATGAGATTCAATGCAACAGCGATGGGGCTACCACAACAGCATCGAAAACCTACACAGCAACCAACTGTTTACTGATAATGAAAACCAGTGGCCTACTCACACACTTTTCTCCTTGACCAACTGTCAAAGCATCTTCAGATTTGTCAATCAGTTTGCCAACAAATTCAGTTGATTATATGTCTGAATACTTCAAACCACTGATTTTGTACCAACTTCAAAGAACACACACATTTTGTAAGCCAAAAAAGCTACATCCAGGGGCTTAATGCTACATCCACAGCAGTCTGACTTCTCAAATGGTAGATTCACCTTCCGAACCATGTAGGAGAAAAACATCAAGACCATGGAATCAACAGGTAATCATACCTTGAGTAGCAGAGCAGGCGCCTCAGACGATCAAGGGAGCACGATCCCGCCGCATTGCCTTGCTGCTGGCCTCGTCGGGTGCTTCACTATTGGCCAGAGGAGGAGCAGCCAGAGAGTCCAAGACTGTAAATGCCAAAGAGAGTAGAGAGTAAAATGAATTGGATTTTTCTGCCACTAAATGAATGCTATATACCTATGCCGCTGCTAAATGGTGCTTGTGCATAACTGAATTTTGCTGCTGGCACTGAACGTTGACAAACAACTATTGCACTAAACTTTGCTGCTACTAGTATGTGATTTTCAAATGAGCTTATGTAAAAACACAGCTTGCGCATGTCCAACTGGAAAGGACACGGTAGATACAACTATGTGAGCCAGCCTGATAGGAAGGTCAGGCAACTTGATTCAGTGAACTGGGAACGATCTAAGACGGAACATAAGAATGGAAAGAAAACATTGAACCCCACGTTGATCTGAAACTTTGGGATTCAAGCAAGAAGTCACAAACGTGCAACAAAATGCTCCTGTCAACATTATTATTCAAGGTAACAAGCCATCAGGAACACTGCTCAATGATTTGTATGTGGCATAGACATGATCCAGTTATCATGATACAATGACCATCCTGGAAAATGAAAGGCATGTGCTTCTCATTACAATTATTTTAAGCTGGGTGTTTCTTTCTTCTCTTTGATTTATGCAAGCGGAGATGTAGCAGGCAGGGAGGCAGGGAGCCATCACGTATGCATGTATGTATGAAGCAGAACATGAAAAGAGCAACATCTAATTAACTTGATTGACATGACATGGCAGGGTGTTTTTGTAGCCGATGCCAAACACCACCATCGCCACCACCGTTGCATGGAAGCATCAGAAAGGAGGAGCCTGACACGATGAACCCCTTGTACAGAATCAAATCCTACTGCACAAGGACAAGAGAAATAAGAAGATAATAAGGAAGTTGTTAGACAGAATCGTAGAATGCCATCACGTAGTCCAGACAAATTAACACATATATATGCATGCTTGTCAAAGTTTAATTCCAAAGAATTAAAGTGCTTCCGATAGTAACCAAATTGTTTTAATACTCAGCCATCCAGTACCACAGAGGAAGCAAATCCTAAAATAAAAGTGCACTTCTAAACAGAGCGACACACTACAAGAACTTACGAATATGTTTGAACAATGGATGACATACAGTACAAGAAAAAGAGCAGGAGAATGGATTCTGATAGACTGCACAAGATGACTGCAGTGACTAGGCCATAAGTTAATACAATTAACACAAGTTAATACAAGCCTGATGTACTACTCAGGCTAAGAAGAAGCAGGTACAGTAGTAGTTTTAGCACACTAGTACATGTGTTAAAATGGAAGCATCTCTGCTGGGTTATATTAATAATAATCCAAGTGTTGCAACGACCAACAAAATAAAAATATTCTATACACACGCATAGACCACAACACATTTACCAACATTGATGGACTGGACAAACCTAACACATACTTATCATACTAATACAATAGAAGATAATGCATTAGAGTGTCTGGATTTGCATGAACAAGATGACCAGTTTCACATCGGATTTGCATGAACATGTAAATTATGTATTAGTGTAAAGCCTAGCAAGTATTTGCATGGACAAGATAATGCTATCCATGCAACAGAGACAACAAACCAGCTTATCACAAGCCTGATGTTGAACTCCATTGCCGGAATCAGTGTCATGTGTTATATTCGAACTGTGCTGCAGTTGAATTGAGTTGCAAGTAGAACTATAGTGAAGATGCTATTCTAACTTCTGTGACTGAAGAAAAAGACACACCGTATGTACATCATCTGTGCTAAACATTAGCACACAACGCTGATGCTACTATACAACCACAAATTAAATCACTGGACACCGAGGCCGGAATGGAGCTAGAGTGGACCAAGCAGCCAAACTGGGACATGTTGGATGATTTTACCCTTGAGTAATCTAAGCAGCTGGAACCGACATCCTCCCCCTCTGCACGCTATCCTCTCTTCACTGTCTCACCCGAACCATCGTCTTCCTCGACACCCGCAGCACCTCGGCTTACCATGGTGATAGCCTGCACAAACCCCCTTCACGGAGCAGATCAGATCTAATCAAGAAGAAGCAGAGGATGGGAGGGAAGGGGAGGAGGGACACCTCCACGGCGTCGGTCGTCAGTAGGGTGGGTCGGAGCAGCTCCTCCTCTCCCTCTTGGATTCCATGATGCAAGAAGAAAATGAGATTCAGATATTAGAGGAGAAGAAGAGGACCAGGATAGGGGAGAAGGGATTCGTACCCACCCTTGCCGATCTCCTGCTGTATGCGTGGTTGAGGAGAAGGGAGGAGCTCCATCTCCTTCCATGGCGGCGTCCCCTACGACGGATGGAGGCACTCCTCCTCGTCTTCCATGGCGCAGGTGCGTGGTGGTGGCGTCCCGGTGAGGGCGGTGTCGCAGCCGCGCGCTCCGCTGTGCTGCCCCACCGAGACGCGGGTGGGTGCAGATCCGGCGCCGGCGCCGTCCTGGCCCCGTCCACATCCATCCATGGGTGGGTGGCAACGGGATTGGTTCGGTGGGAGCGCGATCTCCTCATCCATCCCCACGGCAGGAGGAAGAGCTGTGGATGGATGGATGTTGTCGGTGTCATTGGGATTGGGGGGGGGGGGGAATCGGGGGGAAGAAGGTCTTGACCGGAGGAGAATCGGGATAGGTTCGGTGGGTGGGAGCGGGATCGGTTCGGTGGGTGGGTTGGAGCGGCGAGGAGAGGACTGGATCAGGATCGGGAGAAGATGGGAGGGATCGATTCAATCAGGGCGCATCCCGGAAGGAGGTCGGGGACGGGGAGGAGGTGACGGCGGCGGCGAGGAGACGAGGACGAGGGAGGAGGAGACAGGCGGCGGCGGGAGAGAGATCTGGATGGAGCGAGGAGAGGGGGCTGCTAGGGTTTTGGTTGGCGAGAGAGAGACCAGAGAGGTGAGTGAGAGCCGTTGGATCCGTCGGATGTGGACGGTTCAGATCGGCTACATTGGGGTGATTCGTGGGAAGTGCCCTGATTGGTTCAGAAAATTTATGATTTGAAATAGTTTCTGAGTACTAAACTAGGAGGATTTGTGAAGCAACTATCAAAAATATTTTGTAAAATGGCTCAACTAGATTTATCACTCAAGTTAGACCACATTTTATGGATGATCACAAATTTTCATGCATTTTTTATCTTTCTAGCTATTTTAATCATTTTTCGAGTGCCCCAAATGAGGTTTTTTTGTGAAGGACCTACCAAATAATTATTGCAAAATTGGACCAAATCATTTCTATAAAATATTAGGTCATATTTAATGCACAATTGACCAAATGGTTGGGTGTAAAAAGTTTTTATCCACCTCTGGTGAAAAAGACAAATTTCCGCCGTTTCAGGTGAAAGCGGGTCAAATTTGAACTAAAGTTGCCTCATAGTTTGCTCTTTATTTTTTCCAAAAATCATTTCTAGGCACATAAGTATCTATTTAATCAGATAAACACCAAAAAAAATATAAGATTCAACAACTAGCTAGGAACGGTCATTCCCGTCGTTTTGACCGCATTTTGAAACGGGCATAAAAATTCAAAAAAAATCAAAAAATTGGAAAACCTTCGCATTGTGTCATTATATATGACCAAGTTTCCAGAAAAATAATAAACTTGTAATACGGAAATTATTTTTAAAAAGTGTTCTCAGAAATGAGCTATCATGTGTGAAGATTCATGGCTTTCATGCCAAATGATCAATCTTATGGCCACTTTCATAGCATAGTTTGTTCAAATGATCTCATATTGTGCACAAGGGTGCATATTGGAATTCCAAACAATGTTGCCTAAGGGAGTTTTCACTTTCATTGCACACGAGAGCCATTTTCCATTTTCCGAGTGCCCCAAATGAGGTTTTTTTGTGAAGGACCTACCAAATAATTGTTGCAAATTTGGACCTAATCAATTTTATAAAATACTAGGCCATATTTAATGCACAATTTACCAAATGGTTGGGTGTAACAAGTTTTGATCCACCTCTGGTGAAAAAGACAAATTCCCGCCGATTCAGTTGGAAGCGGGTCAAATTTGAACTGCAGCTGCATCATAGTTTGCTATTTATTTTTTCCAAAAATCATTTCTAGGTACATAAGTATCTATTTAATCAGAGAAACATCAAAAGTTTTCCAAGATTCAACCACTAGCTAGGAACGGTCAAGCCCACCGTATTGACCACATCTTGAAACGGGCGTAAAAAATTCAAAAAAAAATCAAAAAATTGGAAAACCTTCGCATTGTGTCATTATATGTGGCCAAGTTTCCAGGAAAAATAATAAACTTGTAATAAGGAAATTATTTTAAAAAAGTGTTCTCAGAAATGAGCTATCATGCTTGAAGATTCATGGCTTCCAAGCCAAATGATCAATCTTATGGCCACATTCATGGCATAGTTTGTTCAAATGATCTCATATTGTGCACAAGGGTGCATCTTGGAATGGCAAACAATGTTGCCTAAGGAATTTTTCATTTTCTTTGCACAGAAAATTCATTTTCCATTTTCCGAGTGCCTGAAATGAGTTTTTTTATGAAGGACCTACCATATATTTGTTGCAAAATTGTACCAAATCAATTTTATAAAATACTAGGCCATATTTAATGCACAACTGACAAAATGGTTGGGTGTAAAAAGTTTTGATCCACCTCTGGTGAAAAAGACAAATTCCCGCCGATTCAGTTGGAAGCGGGTCAAATTTAAACTGCAGCTGCCTCATAGTTTGCCATTAATTTTTTTCCAAAAATCATTTCTAGTTACATAAGTACCTATTTAATCATAAATACATGGTTTGGTGGCGATACGTCGAGGTTTGGACGGTGGCCGAGGGCCCCAACTCTAGAGCGCGTAAACTCGCATGTCCGCCGCGTGGTCACCGCGTGACCGTGGCGTTGCAATGTGTTCTGGGCTGCCTAGGAATGTCTAGTGGGTTAGGCACTCCCCAGTTAGGTGCTAGGAAGAAAATCACAACATAACATTCTCACGTGGAGATCGATCGATGCTCAAACATGAATAAGCAGCCAAGTGTTTGATTAGCGGTACGGGAAATGCACATGGCTAATGGGTGTGAGTTTTGCCTGAGGATGATCAGTTACTAAGAAGACCGTCTTCACAAATTTTCAGCTCAAAAGGAGGAGCCTAGGTGGTACTTGCTTTGCAAAGTATCACACTGGACATAAATACGAATGTTGAAGCCGGGTTCAAAATAATGAATTGATTGAGCTGGCATTTGGTGGAGGATGGTTATTTGGGTAGAGGAAAGCACTGTAGAAAATGGATAACATTCGGACATGCCAAAGTGGTACTTCCTTCACAAAGTGTTTTTTTGAACAGAATAGGAAAATGAATATCTTTGAATTATTTTTGAACTACGCAAGGAAGGTTTTTTACATATTTGACGAAGATATGACCCAAAGAATTTATGAGATTTTTTTGGGAATTTTGGGAATGATAGAAATATAGGTTGCTTCACAACCTTGGGCAAAAACTGCCACATGGACATGACACATAGGCAAAACTGATGAGGTGGCGCCTAGTCATAGCAACCCACCACAATTTACAAGGTTAAGACCATCTATATTGGTCATGATTGATGAAGCCATGTACCTAGGGTAGGGTCATGGACCTGTCCAAAATACCCTCCCCAAGGACATCTCTAGAAGAAACTGCCTTTCAGTCGACCTGGAAGGATTCCACTCGACCATGAAGCCTCACTCGACCACCAGGAGATCAAGAGTCACTCTGCATCCAAACGGTCTGTTATTAAGTAGTCTTTATGGCCATGATAGCACTTTATGTAGGGCGTTACCAGTAACGCCAGGCCTTAATGTACGTTAAACCCCGCATAACTGAGGACCGGAGGGGTCTGGCGGACTCTATATAAGCCACCCCCCTCCTCAGTGTAAAGGGTTCGCACCCCTGTAACTCATACGCATATAATCCAGTCGACCGCCTCCGGGCTCCGAGACGTAGGGCTGTTACTTCCTCCGAGAAGGGCGTGAACTCGTAAATCCCTCGCGTATACAACTACTCCATAGTTAGGATCTTGCCTCTCCATACCTACCCCCTATTCTACTGTCAGGCTTAGAACCACGAAAGTTGGCGCCCACCATGGGGCAGGTGTCTTAGCGACTTATTGGAGAAGTTGCAATTGTTTCGATCGCCTTCAGCATGGTTTCTGGCGGAGTTTTAGTTGAGGGCCGCGAGATCCGTCTCGGCGCGCTCACGTTCATCGCTAACGACTCCGCTTGGCTCCAGGAGGCTCCACTCGACATCGACGCGCTCCCAGTCCGCGGGGCGACACACTTTCGCGCATGTGTCCGCGGCGTTCTGCTGCGGCAACCGTCGGCCCCGTATCGGTCGACCCCTGCGTCGTCCTCCCTCCCTGTCTCCCGCCAGCGCAAGCGCTCTGGTCGGTCGAGGCTTCAGCAGTGGGTGAGGCATGCAGCGGCCCACCAGTCAGCCACCCCCCAAGTTGCAGCGATCGAGCCCAACGAATCTCTCTACGGCCTGTTCGATCTGTCGACTGGCTACGTAGAGACTGCATGCGAGTGCGACAGCAGTGATCCAGCGGCGGAGGTCCTGATGGTCAATGAACCGCGTAGTCCTCCCGGCTTCCCCCGCACCGACGGAGGAGATGGGGGAGGTGACCCATCGCAGATCCACGAAGAGTATCAACCCGAACCACTCACTTCGCTGCAAAGGGAAGATCTTCGCCGCCGGAACATGGATGCTCTGCATACTCCTATCGTAGGAGAAACCCCCGAGGCTCGCGCCCTGGAGGACGCCCGTTTGGCCAATTTGGCTGAGTGCACTCGACTGGAGAACCTCCAACGAGCACTCGACGAACATCCGCGGCAACGAGTACCAGACTCCAGTCGACGTCAGCTATTTCCACCACCGACTCAGGTATATCGAACTCCAATTCAGAATCTAGCAGCTGCAGCTCGTATAGCAGAGTCGATTCAGCCCTCTCAGTCAGAGGCTGGCAGAGGCTTGATGCAGATCAGAGATTTACTCTAGACAGCAGGAGATACAAATTCAGCCGTATCGAAGTCGCGTAATAGGATTCACAGTCGATCTGTCGCTGTGAATACAGTCCAGTCGGCCCATAGCCCAAGATCGCCCCCGCGGCGTGAGGGACGTGGAGGTCGACGTGATCAGTATGATGACCGATTCGATCATGATGATCAGTGTCGAGTGCCCACTCCTCCCCCAAGGGGTGGGTCGTACGTCCCTCGACAGCAAGATGACAGGCACCATCACAGTGTTGGACGAAGAGTTCCAGTCGACCCCAGAGAACCAGGCTTTGATGCAAGATCCATTATCGTTCAGGGTTTGGTCGACCGGAACAGAGCTCATCGAGAAGGTCATGATAGAGATGTACCCACCAGCATCAGAGTTCATGTTTCAGGACCAGAGTGTTTTAGCAGAGCCATCAGGGCCGCGGTGATTCCTCCCAACTTTAGGTTGGCGACTGGGGTGAGTAAGTTCACTGGTGAGTCCAAGCCCGATACTTGGCTTGAGGACTACCGAGTTGCTGTTCAGATCGGCGGTGGCAATGACGAGGTGGCCATGAAACACCTACCTCTTATGTTGGAGGGCTCTGCCAAAGCCTGGCTGAATCAGTTGGCGCCTAGTAGCATTTACACTTGGGAAGATCTTGCCCGAGTGTTTGTCAGGACATTTGAAGGAACTTGCAAGCGACTAGCAGGTTTGACAGAGCTGCAGGTTTGCGTGAAAAAGTCGAATGAGACCCTGAGGGATTACATCCAGAGGTGGATTACATTGCATCACACGGTGGAGAATGTATCTGATCACCAAGCAGTTTGTGCCTTCAAGGATGGCGTTAAGAACAGGGAGTTAAGTTTGAAGTTCGGTCGGACCGAAGACATGACTCTGAGTCGAATGATGGAGATTGCCACCAAATATGCCAATGGTGAAGAAGAGGATCGGCTCCGGAGTGGCAAGTACAAGCCGACTGCTCATGAAACCGGAGGAGGGAACTCCAGTCGGAAGCAGAAGCGGAAAGCCGAGCCAGCTGCTCCTGGAGAAGCCTTGGCCGTAACTCAGGGCAAGTTTAAAGGAAAGCCCAAAGGATCTTAGAACCCCAAGAAGGTGAAGGACAAGGAGGGAAACGACGTGATGGATTTGCCATGCCATATCCACACGAAGAAAGACGAGGAGGGTAACTTCATTTACCCGAAACATACCACTCGCCAGTGCCGACTCTTAATCTAGTAGTTTCAGGGGAAACAACCCAAGGATAAGGAAAAGGAGTTGGACAAGGTTGAAGACAAAGAGGACAGTGATGGAGGATACCCCCATGTCAATTCCACCCTGATGATTTTTGATGATGTAGAGAGCAAAAGTCGATTGAAAGTTATCAACCGTGAGGTGAATATGGTTGCTCCAGCAACACCCAGCTATCTGAAATGGTCCCAGACCGCCATCACATTCGACCAGTCTGATCATCCAACACACATAGCCACCCCTGGGAGGCAAGCTTTGGTGGTCGACCCAGTCATCGAAGGAACTCGACTGACTAAGGTTCTGATGGATGGTGGCAGCGGCCTGAATATATTGTATGCGGAGACACTAAAAGGAATGGGCATTCCAATGTCCAGACTCAGTTCCAGCAACATGAGTTTCCATGGAGTCATTCCTGGGAAGAAGGCTGAGTCACTCGGCCAAATTGCTCTTGATGTGGTTTTCGGCGATTCAAAGCATTTCCGCAAAGAAAAGTTAACATTTGAAGTTGTGGATTTCCAGAGTGCTTATCACGCTATTTTGGACAGGCCAGCTTATGCACGATTCATGGCTCGACCATGTTACGTGTACCTCAAATTGAAGATGCATGGTCCCAAGTGTGTGATCACCATCACTGGCAATCGGAAAAAGGCAGAAGAATGCTTTCAGAAGGGCTCAAAGATTGGTGATGCTCAGATAATAGTGGTAGAGCTGCAGGAATACCAGAAAAATGCAGATCTGAGTGATTTATTGCGGGCCAAGAAGCCCGCCACAGAGTCAGCGTTCCAGTCGTCTGGTGAGACGAAGCCCGTTCACATTCACCCGACCGACCCCAGTGCTGCTCCGACTCATATCTCCACAACACTCGACTCTAAATAGGAAGAAGCGCTCATCCAGTTCCTCCGTGAGAACTGGGACATCTTCGCATGGTAGCCTGCTGACATGCCGAGTGTTCCCAGGGGACTGGCTGAGCATCGTTTACGAGTCGACTCAAAAGCGAAACCTGTCAAAGAACATCTTCGACGGTCCGCCATCCAGAAAAGAAAGGCCATTGGCGAGGAGGTGGCTCGGCTCCTGGCAGCAGAGTTTATCCGAGAAATTTACCACTCCGAGTGGCTCGCCAATGTTGTCATGGTCCCCAAGAAGGACAAGTCACTTCACATGTGCATTGATTTCAAACATATCAATCGGGCCTGCCCGAAAGATCATTTTCCTCTCCCCCGCATCGACCAAATAGTCGACTCAACTGCGGGATGTGAGCGCCTGTCTTTTTTGGACACTTATTCCGGTTACCATCAGATCCGTGTGTATGGACCCGACGAGATCAAAACAACTTTCATCACTCCATTCGGGTGCTTCTGCTATGTCACCATGCCATTCGGCCTCAAGAATGCCGGAGCCACGTTCATGAGGATGATTGAGAAGTGTTTACTCACTCAAATCAGTCGGAACGTGGAAGCATACATGGATGATATTGTGGTCAAATCATGGAAGGGTTCCGACCTGTTGACTGACCCCGCTGAAACATTTGCCAATCTCAGGAGGTATGATATCAAGCTTAATCCATCAAAGTGCACATTCGAAGTTCCTGGCGGAAAGTTACTCGGTTTTCTCGTTTCCGAATGAAGAATTGATGCTAACTCGGAAAAAGTTGGCACTATACTGCGAATGAAACGCCCCATACGTGTGCACGATGTCCAGAAACTTACTGGATGCTTGGCCGCATTAAGTCGATTCATCTCTCGCCTCAGTGAAAAGGTGTTGCCTCTTTACCGGCTGATGAAGAAGTCAGACAAGTTCGAGTGGACTCCAGAAGCTGATGCAGCGTTTGGAGAGCTAAAAGCTCTGCTCTCCACCCAGCCGGTGCTTGCTGCTCCAGTCAGCAAAGAGCCTTTGTTGCTTTACATTGCAGCCACAGGACAAGTCGTCAGTACAGTACTTACGGTCGAGCGGGAAGAAGAAGGGAAAGACTTCAAAGTTCAGTGCCCAGTATATTATCTTTCCGAAGTGTTGAGCCCATCGAAGCAAAGATACCCTCATTATTAGAAGCTTGTATATGGGATTTACATGACCACGAAGAAGGTTGCTCATTATTTCTCTGATCATTCCATTACAGTCGTCAGCGACGCCCCATTGTTAGAGATTTTGCACAACAGAGATGCAACTGGTCGAGTGGCAAAATGGGCGATTGAACTCCTTCCCTTGATATCAAGTTCGAGGCAAAGAAAGCCATCAAGTCCCAAGCTCTAGCAGATTTCATCTCCGAGTGGATCGAATAGAAGTTACCGACTCAAGTTCACTCGGAGCACTGGACCATGTTCTTTGACGGTTCTAAGATGTTGAATGGTTCCGGTGCTGGGGTAGTATTGGTTTCCCCCCGAGGAGATAAGCTCAGATATGTGCTCCAAATCCACTTTGATTCCTCCAACAATGAAGCAGAATACGAAGCACTTTTGTATGGGTTGCGCATGGCCATTTCATGGTGTCCGTCGCCTTATGGTTTATGGCGACTCAGATTTGGTGGTCAATCAGGTGATGAAGGAGTGGGACGTCAGAAGCCCAACCATGAATGGTTACTGCAATGCAGTAAGAAAGCTTGAGAAGAAATTTGAAGGGTTAGAGCTCCATCATATACCCCGACTGAAGAAGCAAGCGGATGATGATTTCGCAAAGATAGGTTCCAAGAGAGAAGCCATTCCCAGTAATGTGTTCTTGGAACATATCCATACTCCATCAATTTAGGAAGATCCTTTTACCGAAGAAGCTCCGCAGCCAAAAAGTGTCACAGATCCGATTGAAGTTGAAGTTCCAGCGGTGGTCGACCTGATCATGGAAGCGTTGGTCATCACTCCCGATTGGACAGTGCCCTACATGACATACATCGTAAGGAAAGAGCTCCTAGAGGATGAAGAAGAGGCTCGACAGATCGTCCGCCGATCCCAAGCCTTTACCGTGATAAAGGGACAGTTGTACAGAGAAAGCACGACTGGAGTCGGTCAGAAATGTATAACGCCAGAAGAAGGTCAGATAATCCTTGACGATATCCACTCGGGGACCTGTGGCCATCATGCATCCTCTCGGACCATTGTGGCTAAAACATACCGAGCGGGATTTTACTGGCCGAGAGCAAATGAAATGGCAAAGGAGATAGTCGACAAGTGTGAAGGATGTCAGTTTTACTCCAATCTATCGCACAAACCCGCCTCAGCCTTGAAAACCATTCCACTCGTCTGGCCCTTCGCTATTTTGGGGGCTAGATATGGTTGGACCACTGAGAACAGGCAGGAGCGGCTTCACCCATGTGCTGGTGGCAGTCGACAAGTTCACTAAGTGGATTGAAGCTAAACCCATCAAGAATCTTGATGCCGGCACTGCTGTTAGCTTCATCAGAGAGTTGATATTCAGATATGGAGTTCCACATAGCATCATCACTGATAATGGGTCAAACTTCGATTCCGAGGAATTCAGAGCCTTTTGCACATCTCAGGGCACGAGTCGACTATGCTTCAGTCACTCACCCCCAGTCGAATGGACAGGCAGAACGAGCAAATGGTTTAATTCTCAAAGGGCTGAAACCCTGACTGATGCGCGATCTCAAGCACGCGGCTGGTGCATGGGTCGACGAGCTTCCGTTAGTACTTTGGGGATTAAGGACCACACCTAATCGGTCGACTAGGAGAACTCCGTTCTTCTTAGTCTACGGAGCTGAAGCAGTCTTGCTGAGTGACCTGCTTCACAATGCACCCCGAGTCGAACTCTACACCAAAGATGAAGCAGAGCAAGCCCGACAGGACGCAGTCGACCTTCTAGAAAAAGAAAGAGAGATGGCAATGATCCGATCGACCATTTATCAGCAGGACTTACGTTGCTTCCATGCCAAAAACATGAAGAGTCGAGCCTTCCAAGAAGGAGATTTGGTTCTCCGAGTGGACTAGCAGAAGCCACACAAGCTTGCTCCTACTTGGGAAGGTCCCTTCATCGTCACCAAAGTTCTCCACAACGGGGCCTACCGCCTTTACAATGTTGGTCACTAGATTGACAAGCCCCGAGCTTGGAACGCGGAGCTGCTCCGCCCCTTTTATACTTAAGTATTCACTCGGATGAGATGTAATAAAAAGTACTTCTGTAGTTTATTTATCAAAGACGAGAGTGTTATAATTTTCCCAGTGATTGTTGTTACTTTTGTTTACATGAGCAGTCCCCCAGTGGGTGGCTTAGCTGCGAATCTATTTCGCCTAAGTTTGTAAAAAAATTCCTTGCCGAGTGGTGAGCCAGTCTCCCACTCGGGGGCTTAGCTGCGAATCCATTTCGCCTAAGTACTTTCAAATCCTACCGAGTGGTGAGCCAGCCTCCCACTCGAGGGCTTAGCTGCAGTCCAAGTACTCGCCTAAGTTTAACAAAATCCTGCCGAGTGGTGAGCCAGCCTCCCACTCGGGGGCTTAGCTACAATCCAAGTACTCGCCTAAGTTTAACAAAATCCTGTCGAGTGGTGAGTCAGACTCCCACTCGGGGGCTTAGCTGCAGCCCAGTGCTCGCCTAAGTACAAATACAATGTGCGCTCCGCAAGGAGGACGAGGTGCAGGTCGGCTGCTACCTTCACCTTCCGAGCTACGCCACAAATACAATGTGCGCTCTACAAGGAGGACGAGGTGCAGGTCGGCTGCTGCCTTCTCCTTCTGAGCTACGCCACAAATACAATGTGCGCTCCGCAAGGAGGACGAGGTGTAGGTCGACTGCCGCCTTCTCCTTCGGAAGTACGTCACAAAAATCCTACATAGTGGAGAGCAAACCTCCCACTAGGGGGCTTAGCTGCAGCCCAGTGCTCGCCTAAGTTTTTGAAAATCCTACCGAGTGGAGAGCAAACCTCCCACTCGGAGGCTTAGCTGCAGCCCAGTGCTCGCCTAAGTTTTTGAAAATCCTACCGAGTGGAGAGCAAACCTCCCACTCGGGGGCTTAGCTGCAGCCCAGTGCTCGCCTAAGTTTATGAAAATCCTACCGAGTGGAGAGCAAACCCCCCACTCGGGGGCTTAGCTGCAGCCCAGTGCTCGCCTAAGTTTATGAAAATCCTACCAAGTGGAGAGCGAACCTCCCACTCGGGGGCTTAGCTGCAGCCTAGTGCTCGCCTAAGTTTATGAAAATCCTACCGAGTGGAGAGCAAACCTCCCACTTGGGGCCTTAGCTGCAGCCCAGTGCTCGCCTAAGTTTATGAAAATCCTACCGAGTGGAGAGCAAACCTCCCACTCGGGGGCTTAGCTGTGGCCCAGTGCTAGCCTAAGTATGATATTCATTCTGCTCCGCAAGGATGTCGAGGTGCAAGTCGACTGCTACCTTCCCCTTCAGAGCTCCGCCACAAATACAATGTGCACTTCATCCCGATCCACAAGGACGCAAGTCGACTGCAATCTGTGCTTCATTCCTACCGGCAAGTGTGCATCACAAGTACTAGCATATATTCCGAGCAAAGAACAATGTTCGTTCGAAGACAAACGCAAACATATTCAACGGCAAACCCAAGTTCAGATAGAATCCTACGGATCCAGAAGTTCTCAGGCACCAAGCGTGTTAAAGTTTACCGGTTACAAAAACCACTCGGTATTCTGAAGCAAATTTAAGGCATCAAGCATAGAAGTTTTTTACTCCTCCTGTGGAGGACTGGAAGGCGCGACAAACTCGTCCATGTCGATTCCATCTGCCATCCAAGTGGCAGCAGCAATGAAGGTCTCCATGAAAGATCGGAAGTCATGCTTCTGGGTATTGGCCACCTTGAGAGATGCCAGCTTGTCCTCTCGTGCATCCTTGCAGTGAACACGGACCAGAGACAGAGCAACATGAGCGCCACACCTGGCAGAAGATTTCTTCCATTCTTGCACTTGACTTGGAACTTCGTTCAGTCGAGTCATCAGAGATTCAAGGTCATTCTGAAGTGTTTCCCCTGGCCAGAGTGCTGTGTCGATGCGTGACGTTGCAACCTTCAGTCTAGCAAGATAGTCGACCATAGCAGCAACGCGGGACTCAAGTCGGAGCACGTTCATGGAGGCTTCATCCTTCACAGGAGAGTTGATGGGATCCAGGCTTGTCTCCACTCGACCAGTTTCCTCTTCAAAGTTTTGGCAGAATTCTGCAAACACAACCCAAAGATAAGCCTGCAGTTTAGTGGTAAGTCCATAATTACAAGCCAGTCAGATATAAGAGTTTACCTTCAAGCATGAGGAATAGCTTCTTGGCGAGTCCTCCCAGATAAACCTCTAGATCATTCTTATTTCCCGCCAGTTCGCTAGCCTTGTCGCTTAGGGCTATCTTGTCATTCTTCAGTCGACTGATCTCCTTGTTGGCCGCGTCGAGAGCAGCTTTCAGATTGGTATTCTCCTCTTCAAGTTTGCTGATTGAAGCCAGCTTTTCTTCTGCAAGTTTCGTCTTGTCCGAAGCCGCTTTCTGTGCCTCGGCAAGGTCAAGGTCATTCTTCTTCTTCAGAGCATCCCTCAGTTTATCTACAAAAAGACAGTAAGATCAGGCTCAAGAATGGACAAGAAATAAGGGCAGTCGTCAAAGTCCTCACCAAACATACCTTTTGCCTCCTCCTTCGCCTTCATCAAGTTCTCTTGGACAAGCTTCAGATCAAGTTCGAGCTAGATATGCTTGTTCTCCAACTCAGTATAACGAGCCACAAGCTCGCAAGATTTCTACGAAAGATCAATCGACAGACGTCAAAGATAGGTCACTTCCGAGTGACTAAGAGAAAGATCGTAGTATTTCTAAGACTATAGCCGAATCAAAATATTCAACTGTAGTCTCGGGGACTACACCCAGTGGGTGCACTCAGCGTGCCCCCACTAGTTCTATCAGCTCAGGTCGATCAGTTGACCAAAAGAGACAGAAAGGCTAACTACCAGCAGTTAGCCACCGTTTCAAAAAAAATGTTCTTCAGACCATAGTCGATTGCCAGCAGTCGACCACGGTCTCGGGGACTACACCCAGTGGGTGCACTTAGTGTGCCCCCACTGGTTCCATGATTCCATTCGACCAGATCGAGTGGAGAAGGTAAAGAGAAAAAGTTCAAGGAAGAAAGACTATTGTCGACTGCCAGCAGTCCACCATAGTCTCGGGGACTACACCTAGTGGGTGCACTTAGTGTGCCCCCACCAATCCAGATATTCAATCGACACACCCAGTGGGTGTACAGATACTAAGATCTTCAGAAAGAAAAGTTTTTAGGTACCATATCCTAACAGAACAGGCAGTGATCAACTAACCTGGACATTGCTCTGAAGGCTGAACTTGCATCATAAGCCGCCAGGCTGGCGTCTCGGATCGCCTTCACCTGCTCCATCATGACCCCTGCCTGGCATATAGCTTCTTTAGCAACGCTTGCTTGGTCCTCTGGGACGTGGTGGGTGGAGAAAAGGGAAGGCGGATCAGCACTCGACGATGAAGGGCGAGCACTCGTCAGCGGCACCGCAAAGGATATGGTAGCCCGAGTGACGTTGCCCCCCTCCGGAACCAGCATCTCAGGTGCTGATACGACCTGAGCAATCTTGCCAGCAGACGCCTTCCTATTCCTCCTCTGCCTTAGTGGCTCCTCATCATCATCATCAGGAATATCAATGATGATATTAGGTGGAGCTATAGAAAAGATTCAAAGTTAAAAATGAAGATCCTATCGACCGAAAGCGAAACAACAGAGGTCATACCTGGGTTGGAAGTGACAGCATCCTCCATTTCTTGATCTTCATGTCTGGTCGAGGTCTCAGAAGTAGCAGCACTGCAATTTCAGAAATCAGTCGGTCAGCGAATGAGTCGACCAAGAGTGTATCCATGTTAAACAAGAAAACACAAGTTAGGCCATTACCCGGAAATAGTGGCAATCACCATCCTCATCTTCGGCAGGGCCTTCGTCGGTTTTGATGACGCCACTCGGGGTTGCTTCGGCGCTTTCTCAGTCGGCGCCGGAGAGGTCGTCCGAGGATGTTTGGTCGACTTACCAACAGGCACGGCCGCCTTGCCGCGCTCGACTGCAGGGTCATGGACGAGCTTGGATCGCCTTTTAGTGCGGGGAGGTTTGACTTCCTCCTCCTCTTCCTCATCAGAGCCAGCATCTTCTTCACCCTCCTCGCCATCCGATTCCCACTCCTCCGGACTTTCACCCCCGCTCCCTTCCTCTTCTTCGGTCTGTTCCTGCGCCTCGTTGGGCATCGAATACAGCTCGGTAGTGATCTGGAAGACAACGAACAAGACAAAAGTCAGTCGACCGAATTGTAGCAAAACAGAATGAAGGAAACACGATCACAGTCGGAGATACGTGGTCAGACCTTGTCTGGTTCGTAAGACTGGTCGAGTGGCGGGATCCTCCTGGTTCCACGGGGGTTATCTTTGTTCCCTATGATGGCAGTCATCCACCTCTCCAGTGTGGCATCGTCGACCTCCTCCGGGTGGACCCGAGTGGTGTCTTCGGTACTAGAGTACGACCACATCGGGTGGCCTTGATATTGAAGTGGCTGAATGCATCGTCGAAGGAAAACCTCCAGAAGATCCATGTCAGTCACCCCGTCGCGGATGAGCTGGACTACACGCTCTACCAACACCTTAACCTGAGCCTTCTCCTTCGGGACCACCTTCAGAGAGGACGGCTTGTTTACTCGGTCAATGGAGAAAGGGGGGAGTCCAGTCGACTGCCCTGATATCGGCTAGTCTTGGCAGTAGAACCAGGTCGACTGCCACCCTCGAACTGACTCGGGAAGGGTCATGACTGGAAACGCACTTTTACTCCTCATCTGAACCCCAAGACCCCCACACATTTGGATTACTTGGGTTTTCTCATATCTCGGACTAGCCTTTTTCACCGTCTGAGAGCGACAGGTGAAAATGTGTTTGAAAAGGCCCCAGTGCGGCTGACAACCCAAGAAGTTCTCACACAAGGACACGAAAGCGGCGAGATAGACAATAGAGTTGGGTGTGAAGTGGTGGAGTTGTGCCCCAAAGAAGTTCAGAAATCCCCGAAAGAAAGGATTCAGTGGTAGGGAAAACCCGCGGTCGACGTGGGTAGTTAGGAGGACGCACCCACCCTCCTGAGGCTGCGGCTGCCACTCCTTCCCCGGAAGCCTCGCTGCTCCATGAGGGATCAGTCCTTCGTTGGCCAGGTCGACGAGGTCCTTCTGGAGGATGGTCGAGCGGATCCAGTCTCCCTGGATCCAGCCTTGCGGCAGACCGGCCCGCGACGAGGATCCACCCCGACTGGTCGCCCTCCCCTTCGCCTTTGCCGTCGCCTTCTTCGCCCGCTCCAAAGCCGCCGTCTTCTCCTTCACCATCGTTGCCAGCAAAGCAAACCCAGAGCAACAGCGCGGGGACAGAGGCGAATGCAGCAGATGAATCTGAGGAAGAGGGAGGAGAAAATGAGGGCGCACTGTTCAACAAACCCCCGTCAGGCGCCTTATATGAAGTCTCTTCCGAGTGGCTGACTGGTAGGCCTGGACGATCCAGTCAAATCCCACAACAGTCACGTGCGCGATACCTGGCGAAAAAGGTGGCGCGAAGATCGAGGCGTCCCTACCTTATCCCATCCGAGTACCACGGCTTCCTCCTTTTCGCGCACTTCTCGAAATTCGGATCCCGCTAAATCCGTGAAAAGTAGAGCAACTTGTCAGACCACAGATTTCCTCTGATCCGTCGCTCGGAAATCTCCAAGCTCATAAAGGTCACTCGATAGAAACAAAGAATGGATCAAGGCGACTGAAAAAGAAGTTGATGCCATCACTAAAAGTCATTGATCTAGAACGAGACACACTCATAGCACGAAAAATAGGTCGGAAGAATTTTCAATTCCTTCCTCACATAAACCTCGATCCATTCGGGGGCTAATGATGAAGCCATGTACCTAGGGTAGGGTCATGGACCTGTCCAAAATACCCTCCCCAAGGACATCTCTAGAAGAAACTGCCTTTCAGTTGACCTGGAAGGATTCCACTCGACGGACTCGAAGACACTCGACCATGAAGCCTCACTCGACCACCCGGAGATCAAGAGTCACTCTGCATCCAAACGGTCTGTTATTAAGTAGTCTTTATGGCCATGATAGCACTTTATGTAGGGCGTTACCAGAAACGCCAGGTGAGGGAGTCCTGGACTAGGGGGTGTCCAGATAGCCGAACTATCATCATCGGCCGGACTCCAAGACTATGAGGATACAAGATTGAAGACTTCATCTCGTGTCCGGACGGGACTTTCCTTGGTGTGGAAGGCAAGCTTGGCGATACGGATATGTAGATCTCCTACCATTGTAACCGACTCTGTGTAACCCTAGCCCTCTCCGGTGTCTATATAAACCGGAGGGTTTTAGTCCATAGGACAGAACAACAATCATACCATTGGCTAGCTTCTAGGGTTTAGCCTCCATGATCTCGTGGTAGATCCACTCTTGTACTACCCATATCATCAATATCAATCAAGCAGGAGTAGGGTTTTACCTCCATCGAGAGGGCCCGAACCTGGGTAAAAACATCGTGTCCCTTGTCTCCTGTTACCATCCGCCTAGACGCACAGTTCGGGACCCCCTACCCGAGATCCGCCGGTTTTGACACCGACATTGGTGCTTTCATTGAGAGTTCCTCTGTGTCGTCACCGATAGGCTCGATGGCTCCTTCAATCATCAACAACAACGACGCAGTCTAGGGTGAGACTTTTCTCCCCGGACAGATCTTCGTATTCGGCGGCTTTGCACCGCGGGCCAATTCGCTTGGCCATCTGGAGCAGATCAAAAGCTACGCCCCTGGCCGTCAGGTCAGATTG
This sequence comes from Triticum timopheevii, assembly GCA_963921465.1. Taxonomy (NCBI): domain Eukaryota; kingdom Viridiplantae; phylum Streptophyta; class Magnoliopsida; order Poales; family Poaceae; genus Triticum; species Triticum timopheevii. The sequence continues at coordinate 353,899,795 of OY997274.1, forward strand.
GGAAGTCTGAACTTCACGGCTGACATCCGCGGAGACTTGATATTCGATGGATTCGAGCCACAGCTGAGCGCGCCGCACGGTCACGATGGGTATGATTTAGCTCTGCTGCCGGACAGTGCCCTGGGGGTCGCACACGAGTCCGCTCCGACCCTCAATTCGGAGCCGGATGCGCAGATCGAGGACGGGTGGCTAGACACCGCCTCGGGGGCTGCAACCTCTACGGCGACGGAGCTGAATACTGACCTTGTCCCTTGTGAAGCTCGTGAGTCCGAGGTTCTGGAATCCTCGCCGGACTCCGAACCCCTCGCGCCCCTACCAATCGAATCCGGTTGGGCGCCGATCATAGAGTTCACCGCTGCGGACTGTTGGGGAACATAGTAATTTCAAAAAAATTCCTACGCACACGCAAGATCATGGTGATGGCATAGCAACGAGAGGGGAGAGTGTCCGTCCATGTACCCTCGTAGACCGTAAGCGGAAGCGTTATCACAACGCGGTTGATGTAGTCGTACGTCTTCACGATCCGACCGATCCAAGCACCGAACGTACGGAGCCTCCGAGTTCAGCACACGTTCAGCTCGATGACGATCTCCGGCCTCCGATCCAGCCGAGCTCCGGAGATGAGTTCCGTCAGCACGACGGCATGGTGACGATGATGATGTTCTACCGGCACAGGGCTTCGCCTAAACTCCGTGACGATATGACCAAGGTGGATTATGGTGGAAGGGGGCACCGCACACGGCTAAGGAACGATCCGTAGATCAACTTGTGTGTCTATGGGGTGCCCCCCGCCCCCGTATATAAAGGAGCCAGGTGGGAGGAGGCCGCCGTCCTAAGGTGGCGTGCCAAGGGGGGAGTCCTACTCCCACCGGGAGTAGGACTCCCCTTTTCCAAGTTGGAGTAGGAGAGAAGGGGGAAAGAGGGGAAGGAAAGGGGGGGCGCCGCCCCCCTTCCCTTGTCCTATTCGGACTAGGAGGGGGAGGGGCGCACGGCCCCCTCCTGGCTCCTTCCTCTTCTCCCTCTTGGCCCATGTAGGCCCATTAACCCCCCAGGGGGTTCCGGTAACCTCCCGGTACTCCGGTAAAATGCCGATTTCACCCGGAACCATTCCGATGTCCAAACATAGGCTTCCAATATATCAATCTTTATGTATCGACCATTCCGAGACTCCTCGTCATGTTCGTGATTACATCCGGGACTCCTAACAAACTTCGGTACATCAAAACTTATAAACTCATAATAAAACTGTCATCGAAACGTTAAGCGTGCGGACCCTACGGGTTCGAGAACTATGTAGACATGACCTAAAACCATTCTCGGTCAATAACCAATAGCGGGACATGGATGCCCATATTGGTTCCTACATATTCTACGAAGATCTTTATCGGTCAAACCGCATAACAACATACTTTGTTCCCTTTGTCATCGGTATGTTACTTGCCCGAGATTTGATCGTCGGTATCCAATACCTAGTTCAATCTCGTTACCGGCAAGTCTCTTTACTCGTTCCGTAATACGTCATCTCATAACTAACTCATTAGTTACATGCTTGCAAGGCTTAGGTGATGAGTATTACCGAGAGGGCCCAGAGATACCTCTCCGACAATCGGAGTGACAAATCCTAATCTCGAATTATGCCAACCCAACATGTACCTTCGGAAACACCTGTAGAGCACCTTTATAATCACCCAGTTACATTGTGACGTTTGGTAGCACACAAAGTGTTCTTCCGGTAAACGTGAGTTGCACAATCTCATAGTTGTAGGAACTTTGTATAAGTCATGAAGAAAGCAATAGCAGTATACTAAACGATCAAATGTTAGGCTAACGGAATGAGTCATGTCAATCACATCATTCTTCTAATGATGTGATCCCACTAATCAAATGACAACACATTTCTATGGTTAGGAAACATAACCATCTTTGATTAATGAGCTAGTCAAGTAGAGGCATACTAGTGACTATAGTTTTGTCTATGTATTCACACATGTATCATGTTTCCGGTTAATACAATTCTAGCATGAATAATAAACATTTATCATGATATGAGGAAATAAATAATAACTTTATTATTGCCTCTAGGGCCTATTTCCTTCTATCTCCCACTTGCACTAGAGTCAATAATCTAGATTACATAGTAATGATTCTAACACCCATGGAGTCTTGGTGCTGATCATGTTTTGCTCGTGAGAGAGGCTTAGTCAATGGATCTGCAACATTCAGATCCGTATGTATCTTGCAAATCTCTATGTCTCCCACTTGGACTATGTCCCGAATGGAATTGAAGCGTCTCTTAATGTGTTTGATCCTCTTGTCAAATCTGGATTCCTTTGCCAAGGCAATTGCACCAGTATTGTCACAGAAGATCTTCATTGGTCCCGATGCACTAGGTATGACACCTAGATCGGAAATGAACTCCTTCATCCAGATTCCTTCATTTGCTGCTTCCGAAGCAGCTATGTACTCCGCTTCACATGTAGATCCCGCCACGACGCTTTGTTTAGAACTGCACCAACTTACAGCTCCACCGTTTAATAAAAACACATATCCGGTTAGCGATTTAGAATCGTCCGGATCAGTGTCAAAGCTTGCATCGACGTAACCATTTACGACTAGCTCTTTGTCACCTCCATATATGAGAAACATATCCTTAGTCCTTTTCAGGTATTTCAGGATGTTCTTGACCGCTGTCCAGTGATCCACTCCTGGATTACTTTGGTACCTTCCTGCCAAGCTTATTGCTAAGCATACGTCAGGTCCGGTACACAGCATTGCATACATGATAGAGCCTATGGCTGAAGCATAGGGAACATTTTTCATTTTCTCTCTATCTTCTGCTGTGGTCGGGCATTGAGTTTGACTCAACTTCACACCTTGTAGCACAGGCAAGAATCCTTTCTTTGCCTGATCCATTTTGAACTTTTTCAAAATTTTGTAAAGGTATGTGCTTTGTGAAAGTCCTATTAAGCGTCTTGATCTATCTCTATAGATCTTGATGCCCAATATGTAAGCAGCTTCACCGAGGTCTTTCATTGAAAAACTTTTATTCAAGTATCCCTTTATGCTATCCAGAAATTCTTGTAAATACAGGCTTCTCCAAAAGTCTGTATAAAACCATATGCTTTGATCACACTATCAAAGCGTTTATTCCAACTCCGAGATGCTTGCACCAGTCCATAAATGGAATGCTGGAGCTTGCACACTTTGTCAGCACCTTTTGGATCAACAAAACCTTCCGGCTGCATCATATACAACTCTTCTTCTAGAAATCCATTCAAGAATGCAGTCTTGACATCCATTTGCCAAATTTCATAATCATGAAATGCAGCAATAGCCAACATGATTCGGACAGACTTAAGCATCGCTACGGGTGAGAAAGTCTCATCGTAGTCAACCCCTTGAACTTGTCGAAAACCTTTTGCAACAAGTCGAGCTTTATAGACAGTAACATTACCATCAGCGTCAGTCTTCTTCTTAAAGATCCATTTATTCTCAATGGCCTGCCGATCATCGGGCAAGTCAACCAAAGTCCATACTTTGTTTTCATACATGGATCCCATCTCAGATTTCATGGCCTCTAACCATTTTGCGGAATCTGGGCTCATCATCGCTTCCTCATAGTTTGTAGGTTCATCATGGTCAAGTAACATGACTTCCAGAATAGGATTACCGTACCACTCTGGTGCGGATCTTACTCTGGTAGACCTACGAGGTTCAGCAGAAACTTGATCTGAAGTTTCATGATCAATATCATTAGCTTCCTCACTAATTGGTGTAGTTGTCACGGGAACCGGTTCTCGTGATGAACTACCTTCCAATAAGGGAGTAGATACAGTTATCTCATCAAGTTCTACTTTCCTCCCACTCACTTCTTTCGAGAGAAACTCCTTCTCTTGAAAGGATCCATTCTTAGCAAAGAATGTCTTGCCTTCGGATCTGTGATAGAAGGTGTACCCAACAGTCTCTTTTGGGTATCCTATGAAGACACATTTCTCCGATTTGGGTTCGAGCTTATCTGGTTGAAGTTTCTTCACATAAGCATCACAGCCCCAAACTTTAAGAAACGACAACTTTGGTTTCTTGCCAAACCACAGTTCATAAGGCGTTGTCTCAACGGATTTTGATGGTGCCCTATTTAACATGAATGCGGCCGTCTCTAAAGCATAACCCCAAAACGATAGCGGTAAATCGGTAAGAGACATCATAGATCGCACCATATCAAGTAAAGTACGATTACGACGTTCGGACACACCATTTCGTTGTGGTGTTCCAGGTGGCGTGAGTTGCGAAACTATTCCGCATTGTTTCAAATGTAAACCAAACTCGTAACTCAAATATTCTCCTCCACGATCAGATCGTAGAAATTTTATTTTCTTGTTACGATGATTTTCTACTTCACTCTGAAATTCTTTGAACTTTTCAAATGTTTCAGACTTGTGTTTCATTAAGTAGATATACCCATATCTGCTCAAATCATCCGTGAAGGTGAGAAAATAACGATATCCGCCATGAGCCTCAACATTCATTGGTCCACATACATCTGTATGTATGATTTCCAACAAATCTGTTGCTCTCTCCATAGTTCCGGAGAACGGTGTTTTAGTCATCTTGCCCATGAGGCACGGTTCGCAAATACCAAGTGATTCATAATCAAGTGATTCCAGAAGTCCATCAGTATGGAGTTTCTTCATGCGTTTTACACCGATACGACCTAAACGGCAGTGCCACAAATAAGTTGCACTATCATTATCAACTCTGCATCTTTTGGCTTCAACATTATGAATATGTGTATCACTACTATCGAGATTCAATAAAAATAGAACACTCTTCAAGGGTGCATGACCATAAAAGATATTACTCATATAAATAGAACAACCATTATTCTCTGATTTAAATGAATAACCGTCTCGCATCAAACAAGATCCAGATATAATGTTCATGCTCAACGCTGGCACCAAATAACAATTATTCAGGTCTAAAACTAATCCCGAAGGTAGATGTAGAGGTAGCGTGCCGACCGCGATCACATCGACTTTGGAACCGTTTCCCACGCGCATCGTCACCTCGTCCTTGGCCAGTGCTCGCTTATTCCGTAGTCCCTGTTTCGAGTTGTAAATATTAGCAACAGAACCAGTATCAAATACCCAGGTGCTACTACGAGCTCTAGTTAGGTACACATCAATAACATGTATATCACATATACCTTTGTTCACTTTGCCATCCTTCTTATCCGCCAAATATTTGGGGCAGTTCCGCTTCCAGTGTCTAGTCTGCTTGCAGTAGAAGCACTCAGTTTCAGGCTTAGGTCCAGACTTGGGTTTCTTCTCTTGAGCAGCAACTTGCTTGCCGTTCTTCTTGAAGTTCCCCTTCTTCTTCCCTTTGCCCTTTTTCTTGAAACTAGTGGTCTTGTTGACCATCAACACTTGTTGCTCCTTCTTGATTTCTACCTCCGCGGATTTCAGCATCGCGAAGAGCTCGGGAATAGTCTTGTTCATCCCTTGCATATTATTGTTCATCACGAAGCTCTTGTAGCTTGGTGGCAGTGATTGGAGAATTCTGTCAATGACACTATCATCAGGAAGATTAACTCCCAGTTGAATCAAGTGATTATTATACCCAGACATTCTGAGTATGTGTTCACTGACAGAACTATTCTCCTCCATCTTGCAGCTATAGAACTTATTGGAGACTTCATATCTCTCAATCCGGGCATTTGCTTGAAATATTAACTTCAACTCCTGGAACATCTCATATGCTCCATGACGTTCAAAACGTTGTTGAAGACCCGGTTCTAAGCCGTAAAGCATGGCACACTGAACTATAGAGTAGTCATCAGCTTTGCTCTGCCAGACGTTCTTAACGTCGTCAGTTGCATCAGCAGCAGGCCTGGCACCCAGCGGTGCTTCCAGGACGTAACTCTTCTGTGCAGCAATGAGGATAATCCTCAGGTTACGGACCCAGTCCATGTAATTGCTACCATCATCTTTCAACTTTGCTTTCTCAAGGAACGCATTAAAATTCAATGGGACAATAGCACGAGCCATCTATCTACAAACAAACATAGACAAGCAAGATACTATCAGGTACTAAGTTCATGATAATTTAAGTTCAATTAATCATATTACTTAAGAACTCCCACTTAGACAGACATCTCTCTAGTCATCTAAGTGATCACGTGATCCAAATCAACTAAACCATAACCGATCATCACGTGAGATGGAGTAGTTTTCAATGGTGAACATCACTATGTTGATCATATCTACTATATGATTCACGCTTGACCTTTCGGTCTCCGTCTTCCGAGGCCATATCTGCATATGCTAGGCTCGTCAAGTTTAACCTGAGTATTCTGCGTGTGCAAAACTGGCTTGCACCCGTTGTAGATGGACGTAGAGCTTATCACACCCGATGAACTTTGGCAACGGTGCATACTCAGGGAGAACACTACTTGATAATTTTAGTGAGAGATCATCTTAAAATGCTACCGTCAATCAAAGCAAGATAGATGCATAAAGGATAAACATCACATGCAATCAATATAAGTGATATGATATGGCCATCATCATCTTGTGCTTGTGATCTCCATCTCCGAAGCACCGTCGTGATCACCATCGTCACCGGCGTGACACCTTGATCTCCATCGTAGCATCGTTGTCTTTACGCCATCTATTGCTTCTACGACTATCGCTACCGCTTAGTGAGAAAGTAAAGCAATTACAGGGCGTTTGCATTTCATACAATAAAGCGACAACCATATTGCTCCTGCCAGTTGCCGATAACTTCGGTTACAAAACATGATCATCTCATACAATAAAATATAGCATCACGTCTTGACCATATCACATCACAACATGCCCTGCAAAAACAAGTTAGACGTCCTCTACTTTGTTGTTGCAAATTTTACGTGGCTGCTACGGGCTTAGCAAGAACCATTCTTACCTACGCATCAAAACCACAACGATAGTTTGTCAAATAGACTCCGTTTTAACCTTCACAAGGACCGGGCGTAGCCACACTCGGTTCAACTAAAGTGAGAGAGACAGACACCCGCTAGCCACCTTTAAGCACGAGTGCTCGTAACGGTGAAACCAGTCTCTCGTAAGCGTACGCGTAATGTCGGTCCGGGCCGCTTCATCTCACAATACCGCTGAACCAAAGTATGACATGCTGGTAGGCAGTATGACTTATATCGTCCACAACTCACTTGTGTTCTACTCGTGCATATAACATCAATGCATAAAACCTAGGCTCGGATGCCACTGTTGGGGAACGTAGTAATTTCAAAAAATTTCCTACGCACACGCAAGATCATGGTGATGGCATAGCAACGAGAGGGGAGAGTGTCCGTCCACGTACCCTCGTAGACCGTAAGCGGAAGCGTTATCACAACGCGGTTGATGTAGTCGTACGTCTTCACAATCCGACCGATCCAAGCACCGAACGTACGGAGCCTCAGAGTTCAGCACACGTTCAGCTCGATGACGATCTCCGGCCTCCGATCCAGCCAAGCTCCGGAGATGAGTTCCGTCAGCACGACGGCGTGGTGACGATGATGATGTTCTACCGGCGCAGGGCTTCGCCTAAACTCCGCGACGATATGACCGAGGTGGATTATGGTGGAAGGGGCCACCGCACATGGCTAAGGAACGATCCGTAGATCAACTTGTGTGTCTATGGGGTGCCCCCCGCCCCCGTATATAAAGGAGCCAGGGGGGAGGAGGCCGCCGGCCTAAGGGGGCGCGCCAAGGGGGGAGTCCTACTCCCACTGGGAGTAGGACTCCCCTTTTCCAAGTTGGAGTAGGAGAGAAGGGGGAAAGAGGGGAAGGAGGGGAAGGAAAGTGGGGGCGCCGCCCCCCTTCCCTTGTCCTATTCGGACTAGGAGGGGGAGGGGCACGCGGCCCCCTCCTGGTTCCTTCCTCTTCTCCCTCTTGGCCCATGTAGGCCCATTAACCCCCCGGGGGGTTCCGGTAACCTCCCGGTACTGCCGTAAAATGCCGATTTCACCCGGAACCATTCCGATGTCCAAACATAGGCTTCCAATATATCAATCTTTATGTCTCGACCATTCCGAGACTCCTCGTCATGTCCGTGATCACATCCGGGACTCCGAACAAACTTCGGTACATCAAAACTTATAAACTCATAATAAAACTGTCATCGAAATGTTAAGCGTGCGGACCCTATGGGTTCGAGAACTATGTAGACATGACCTAAAACCATTCTCGGTCAATAACCAATAGCGGGACCTGGATGCCCATATTGGTTCCTACATATTCTACGAAGATCTTTATCGGTCAAACCGCATAACAACATACTTTGTTCCCTTTGTCATCGGTATGATACTTGCCCGAGATTTGGTCGTCGGTATCCAATACCTAGTTCAATCTCGTTACCGGCAAGTCTCTTTACTCATTCCGTAATACGTCATCTCACAACTAACTCATTAGTTACATGCTTGCAAGGCTTAGGTGATGAGTATTACCGAGAGGGCCCAGAGATACCTCTCCGACAATCGGAGTGACAAATCCTGATCTTGAATTATGCCAACCCAACATGTACCTTCGGAAACACCTGTAGAGCACCTTTATAATCACCCAGTTACGTTGTGACGTTTGGTAGCACACAAAGTGTTCTTCCGGTAAATGGGAGTTGCACAATCTCATAGTTGTAGGAACTTTGTATAAGTCATGAAGAAAGCAATAGCAGTATACTAAACGATCAAGTGCTAGGCTAACGGAATGGGTCATGTCAATCACATCATTCTTCTAATGATGTGATCCCACTAATCAAATGACAACACATGTCTATGGTTAGGAAACATAACCATCTTTGATTAATGAGCTAGTCAAGTAGAGGCATACTAGTGACTATTGTTTTGTCTATGTATTCACACATGTATCATGTTTCCGGTTAATACAATTCTAGCATGAATAATGAACATTTATCATGATATGAGGAAATAAATAATAACTTTATTATTGCCTCTAGGGCATATTTCCTTCACGGACATCTTTCAGCACTCACCTTTTGGCGGCATCCTGAATTCGCTAAAATATCTCTCGTTATCAGGAGAGCCCTGGCTGGACTGCGGTCAGGACGGTTGGAATACGGACGACGAAGAAATTCAAAGCCCACCCACCACCCACTTAGTAGCCACTGTCGACGATCTAACCGACATGCTAGACTTCGACTCTGAAGACATCGACGGTATGGACGACGATGCCGGAGACGACCAAGAACCAGCGCCTACTGGGCACTGGAAAGCCACCTCAACTCACGACGTATACATGGTGGATACACCAAAAGGAAGCGATAACGAGGAACAACGGGTCACGGCGAAGGATAATTCCCCCGAAAAACAACCAGAACGGCGACGCAAGCGCCGCCCAAAGTCCCACCTCGATAACAACAGCACCCATACTGACCTAGCCGTAGAGCAGGGCGAACCAGTGGACGACGAACATGCCACGAAGCAACCATCCGAACAGGATGAATTGGACGAGCAACCCATCCCGACGAAAACAATAGTCCAGACGATCTCACGCCGGACACATCACCGGAGCATAATAACCATCACAAAAGGCTCGTCGCCACTGCAAGAAGTTTAAAGAAGCAGAAGCGGAAGCTCAAAACAGCGGAAGACGTACTCAGAATGAGATGGAGCAAAGTACTCAAGACCGCAGATAAATACGGCGATAGTCACCAAGCAAAGAGCTACCCGAAGCGCAAACTGTTGCCCGAGTTTGACGAGGATACCGTAGAGCCCCCACAGTCAAAAAACAAAGAGGCCGCCTGGCCAGATAGACGACCAGATGACAGGCTAAGAGCGGCAAGCGGCACCGCACACAAGCCGACACACGATCCACATAAGGATCCTCGCAGAAAGGATGGCCCGGTCAGGTCTATCTATGGGCCAAAAAAGAAGGCTCCAGGAAGCAACACAACACGCCGACTATTCGAAGATAACAGCACACCTAAATACAGGGGCGCCGCACACCCACTATGTTTCACCGATGAGGTACTGGATCATGAATTTCCAGTGGGATTCAAACCCGTAAACATAGAGGCATATGACGGAACAACAGACCCCGGAGTCTGGATTAAGGATTATATCCTACACATAAATATGGCTAGAGGAGATGATCTCCACGCCATAAAATACCTACCCCTCAAGCTCAAAGGGCCATCTCGGCATTGGCTCAAAAGCCTCCCAGAAAATACCATCAGAAGTTGGGAAGAGCTCGAGGATGCATTTCGAGCAAATTTTCAGGGAACTTATGTCCGCCCTCCGGATGCAGACGATTTAAGTCACATAACTCAACAGCCCAGAGAGTCAGCACGCAAATTCTGGAACAGGTTCCTCACCAGAAAGAACCAAATAGTCGACTATCCAGACGCCGAAGCCTTAGAAGCCTTTAAACATAACGTCCGAGACGAATGGCTCGCCAGACACCTTGGCCAGGAAAAACCAAGAACAATGGCCGTGCTAACAAGCCTCATGACCCGCTTCTGCGCGGGGGAAGATAGCTGGCTGGCAAGATGCTGCACCAGCGACCAGAATACATCCGAGGTTAGGGATGGAAATGGGAAATCACAACGCAGAAAAGATCAGCGCGGGAATAAGGAAAATGGCCCAAAGAACACGGCGGTCAACACCGGGTTCAAAAGCTCTCGGCCGAACAACAAAACACTGCCACTTAAGGACAACAGTGACGAGCTATCCAACCTAAACAAAATCTTGGATAGGATATGTCAAATTCACAGTACCCCCGGGAAGCCTGCAAACCATACCCACAGAGATTGTTGGGTCTTCAAGCAGTCCGGCCGACTTAACGCCGAACACAAGGGGCTCGACACACCAAGCAAGGACGATGACGAACCCCACAAGCAGAGCGCCGGAAAACAAAAGAACTTCCCACAAGAAGTCAAAACAGTGAATTCACTTCAAGTGATAACAAGGAAAAATAGGGCGGCATCTACCAAAGCACGTGCCGCACGGTCCACCCCAGCAGAATCCCGAGATTGGATGTCAAAACCAATTACTCTCGACCATCTGGATTACTCCAGAAGTATTCGAAACGCAGGATGGACTGCTTTGGTATTGGATCCTATAATCGACGGGCTATAGTTTACACAAGTCCTAATGGACGGCGGCAGTGATATAAACCTGCTATACCAGGACACCATCCGCAGAATGGGGATAGACCGTACCAAAATTCGCCATAGCGGCACTTCCTTTAAAGGAGCAACGCCAGGCCCTTATACCAATAGTACGGGCTCCTTACTACTAGAAGTTGTGTTTGGTTCATCCGACAACTTCCGTCGCGAAAAGCTAATCTTCCATATCGCCCCATTTAAAAGTAGTCATCAAGCACTATTGGGACGCGAAGCTTTCGCCCGCTTTAACGCAATACCGCATTACGCGTCTCTTACACTTAAAATGCCCGGTCCACGCGGCATCATCTCATTAAAGGGTAACTTAGAGTGTTCCTCGACAACGGAATAACGTGAGACTGCCTTGACAGCCACAAACTAATCCGACCTGGTTGATCGCAGCCCCTAAAACAGGTCATTTAGACCCCGGACACGGCTAGGCGAGTCCGGCATAAACAAACAAGGGGCTTCCCAGCCGCATACCCCTTTACAAGGGGCTGCACGAACGAAGAATGAGAGCCAATAAAGCTCAATTTTATTCATTTTTTTTAAAATCATACTCTTTTTTACATGCATTTTTCGCACGATCTTTTTTTTTCAAACTAAGTTCTTCTCTTTTACAGATGAACAACATGCTACACCCGTCCAGGATACAGCACAACGGAGACACAGGCGCAGACGTGCAGCAGGGACCCCGTTACAAGGATTCTTTTCAGATTAAGACCCTGCATAAACCTTTTTTAATGTCTCTTGTTGCTATACATCCCCCGGTTTCTTATCATAACCAAGGAGGAGGCTGACGTTTTGGCATCGGCCGCGTCAGACGATTTCGCGCGTACCTGGACACTAGGGGCTTAGGGCATCGTTCGGCCCGTTTTTCATAAAGACCGAATACCTTAGGGAGTGTTCGGTGTCTCGAGTTAGGCCTTATATGCATCAGCTCCGAATCATGTATTTGGTCAAATGTTGGGTTTGCCCGGCTCCTGTGTTTTGCTGCCTTACGTTCCGTATTATCGGCTAACGCGGCACCAGGAGAACTACTGCGATTGTGCCCCGGTTCGGCGAGGTGAGCACCTCAGTAGAGAAAGCCGAAAACTGACTGTCATGATATAGCGAGAGACTGGTCAACCACTCGATTGATTACCGGAATGTCTAGAATTCCTCCGCTTTGATGAAGGACCATTTCCCGGTGAGGCACATACACGCCCCGAATTCGGAGAGCGCGGTGCCCCTAGGGGCTATATCGTAGCTCCACCTTCGAACTCCTATGGATAAGTTAAAGTGATAAAGCATTATAGTCCGGTTGCCTCGTTTGCTACGCTACCACCTCCTTCACAGGACCAAGACGTTGGATTAAGTGTGAAAATGCGCTTTTTTGCAAACACCCCCGCACCATGTGTGTGGGGGCTGAAGCCGACTGCCATCTTTCAGGTTATATATACATATACATTAACGGCCGCACAGGAGGAATTTCAATACTTGAACGCACAAGTATAAAAAGCCCTTATATTATAAATATGGTTTTACAAATCATACATGTCATTTGAACATAACATTTTTCGAGCAATGCGACTCTACTAAACGAGCGCCCCGCAGGACTTCCTCAAAATAGTGCTCGGCGGGTAATCGGCTCCTATCCAAATCCCGGGATGCAACGTCGGTGGCATCCATCTCTGCCCAGTATGTTTTGACACGGGCGAGAGCCATCCGTGCACCCTCTATGCATGCTAACCGCTTCATCGCCTTGATATGCGGCACCGCATCAAGGAATTGCTGCACTAAACCAAAATAAATCTTTGGCTTGGGCCTTTTCGGCCACAGATGAGCCACGACGTCCTTCATGGCAAGTCCGGACAACCTATCCAGCTCAGCCCACTTAGCCAACCGATCGGTTAACGGAAGGGGACGCTCCGGACTATGGAATTGAGACCAAAAAAGCTCTTCCATCTCGTGATCCTTTTGGCTTCGGAAGTGCACGACTGCGTCCGCCGCACTCGCCGCCTAATCCAGATAAGGATCCTCCGCACCCCACAGCTGGACCAACTGAGCATACTTCTGATCTGTGAACTTCCTGCGCAGCAGAAAGGGCTTTCTAGCCGCAATGTCTCCGGCCTAACGCAGCTCCTCCTTTATAGCCCTCATTGCAGAACGGGCATCCTTGGCTTTGGTGGTGGCCTTCTTCAGGTCCTCTTGCCCCGCTCGGTGTTCTCTTTCAAGAACCTCATAGCGGTCGGTAACATCCTTCAGCTTCACGGCCATTCCGGCCATCTCCTCCCTGCTTCGGCAGTGAGCAGCCTTTTCGTCTTTTAGCTCTTCGGCTGCCTTCGAGGCAGCCGCATCACTCCTTCTGGCTTGCTCCTTGGCTCGAGCAAGCTCTGCCCGAAGGCACTCCATAGCAGCGGCGCCATCTGCATCAAGCATACATGTTGTAAGGCATAAGCATCAGCTCCCTTACTAGGTGACCGCGAAGAAACCACCCACCTTGTGACTCGTCAAGTCGCTTATGGACAAGCGCGATGTCCGCATACGCAACGTCTAGTTGCCGCTTCAGTTCGGCAACTCTATCAGTCCGGCTTGCCACCGAACGCTCCGCCCCCTGAATAGGAATGATGACATCTTAACACTGAGATTATGATCCTCGGCACACCGTCGCTTCTGACAACGTACCGACTCTGAGGGGCTACTATCTATACAGGGCGCACTCTATGTGCAAAACTGCCAAAAGGTATGTCATTTTTACGTACCTCAAACCCCGTCAGTAAACTTCTAATGGCCTCATGCAACCCTCTCTCAGTGGATGAAATCCTTTCAATCACCAAAATCATTAAAGTACAGTGATCTTCTGAGATGGATGCCCTCTCAAGTAGATCCTTCAGCTCCCCCGGCCGTACACCAGTTGGTGCCGAACTCTCCGGCCCCGCTGGACTCGGGGAGACCCTCCGCGACGACACCTCAGGGTCGTCCGCCCCGCCTGACGGAGCGGCAGATGGAGGCGTTCTGCTCTCCATCATCTCCGAACGAAGATCCCCCGAAGATGAGCTCTGCTGAGAAGGGCTGAGATCCGAACTACAAGGTAAGAACTCCGGTTATCCTCAGAAATAAAAACAGGGATGTCCCTTATTACAAAGCTCCCTTTTCTACTTACGGCTCGCTGGAGGGCTGATTCCCTTGGGGAAATAGTGCGGCCGGGGCTTCTCCTGGCGCAGGATCCTGCAATGAAGATTTCTTCCCCCGCTTTGAGGCCTTGGACTCCGGATCTTCGGAAGCGGTCCTCTTCTCCCCCTGGAGGGAGGGGTTCTCGATCCCCCCTTCTTTGAGAGCCTCCTTAGCAGAGGCACTAATTTTCCTGTTTTCCCCTTCGCCCTCGTCTGAAGGCGCAACCTCCAGCATCTTGACTAACACCGGATCCGGCGTGGTCTCCGGGAGGGGGGCCGGACACCGTATCAGTTTTGCTTGCGCTATCCACTCCTGTCCAATGGATAGCTGGTTAAAAGGCAAATCCATGATAAACAAATGGACGATACGTCCGGACACAGGATTACTTACTTGAGTATCCGGGCGATTGCAGCTTAGGCCAGCGTCCTCGGTCAAGTCCGGACACATCTCTTGTGATCCGAAGAACAGTTTGTACATCTCCACGGGTGTCGTACCCATGAAGTGTTGGAGAGCTCGTGGTCCCTCCGGATTGAATTCCCACAGGCGGAGGGGGCAACATTTGCAGGGCAGAAGGCGCCGAATCAACATAACCTGCGTCACTATGACCAGATTGATCTCCCTCTCTTGGAGGTCTCGAATCCGGCCCTTCAATAGGGGTACGTCCTTGGAGCGAGCGAAAGACATCAGCCGTTGTGGAGGGCCCGAGCGAAAGACGGGCGGCGGCCTCTTCCTGCTGCCCCTGGGAGCGGTGATATAGAACCACTCCTGTTGCCACAAGCCGAGCTCCTCCTAAAAAGAGCCCTCGGGCCATGGAGCATTGGTCCTCTTTCTTATAACCATCCCGCCGCACTCTGCCTGAGGCCCCTCAATCTTCTTTGGCTCCACGTTGAAGGTTTTGAGCCACAAGCCGAAGTGAGGGGTAGTGCGAAGGAAGGCTTCGCAGAAAACAATAAACGATGAGATGTGGAGGATGGACTCCGGAGCCAAGTCCTGGAATTCCAACCCATAGTAAAACATGAGCCCCCTCACAAAGAGATCCATCGGGAAGCCTAAACCCCGACGGAGGTGAGACACGAACACGACACTCTCGCCAGGCTCGGGAGTAGGGATGACTTGCCCTTCGGCAGGCAACCTATGCGAAATCTCGTAGGTTAAGTACTTGGCTTCTCTCAGCTTCAGCACGTCCTCTTTCGTGACGGAGGAGGGCATCCACCGACCCTGTAGGTCGGAACCGGACACTGTCGAAGGTCTGAAGTGCCCGAATCTGGAGCCCTAGGAGTTGGAACTCGGGGCGAGCGGCGGATTCGATTGAGGATTGAAGAAAAGAAACGGGCCTTGGTCTCATTATAAAGAGGGAGAATACCAAGAGCCGTCCCCGTGACCGTTTGGAACTCGCCTTCGATGGAGGGGGCGTGGCAACGGGCGTGGTTGGGTTACCCACATCCGTATTGATGAGAATCCCGGGATAAGGGGAATACGATCTTCGCTTCGACAAGACGTGCCAAGGAAACCGCTTCGCTAAACGCGCTGAGGTGGTATAATAAAAACGATTCGAGTAAAAGCTTGGTTGTGGTGTGACGTCATGCCACAAAATACGTCAGCAGATTGAACTTGTGTAAATATTATTCTATCTACGGTGGTATGTGGAATTTATTTTGTAGAGCCGGACACTATCCTGGTGTTCACAATCTTCTATGAATTATTGGGAAGAGGAACCCGCCTTGCAATGCCAAAGACAATATGCGCGCCGGACTCGTCGTCATTGAAGCCTGGTTCAGGGGCTACTGAGGGAGTCCTGGACTAGGGGGTGTCCGGATAGCCGAACTATCATCATTGGCTGGACTCCAAGACTATGAAGATACAAGATTGAAGACTTCGTCCCGTGTCCGGATGGGACTTTCCTTGGCGTGGAAGGCAAGCTTGGCGATACGGATATGTAGATCTCCTACCATTGTAACCGACTCTGTGTAACCCTAGCCCTCTCCGGTGTCTATATAAATCGGAGGGTTTTAGTCCGTAGGACAGAACAACAATCATACCATAGGCTAGCTTCTAGGGTTTAGCCTCCTTGATCTCGTGGCAGATCCACTCTTGTACTACCCATACCATCAATATCAATCAAGCAGGAGTAGGGTTTTACCTCCATCGAGAGGGCCCGAACCTGGGTAAAAACATCGTGTCCCTTGTCTCCTGTTACCATCCGCCTAGACGCACAGTTCGTGACCCCCTACCTGAGATCCGCCGGTTTTGACACCGACACCAGGCCTTAATGTACTTTAAACCCCGCATAACTACTCCATAGCAAGGATCTTGCCTCTCCATACCTACCCCCCTATTCTACTATCAGGCTTAGAACCACGACAATGATCAGCTAGAAATAAGGCTGCGGACCTGTGCTATTTGCTTTATGACCATTTCTTGTAAGGAAATTGCGACCTTTATGACCAAAATGGTCGTTATTGTTTAGGGTTTGGAGCCCCCGAATAGCTTTTGACCAATTGGTCTGAAATGGACATAGATCTATGACCAATTCTTCCAGGGTCACTGACAAAAGGTCACTAGTTGACATATTTCTTGTAGTGTACCCCCAAGGCCTAAGAGAACGTCCCCAAAACCCAAGAGCTGACAGGAGGTGTTAAGATGAAGAAAATGAAGCGTGCAAAAATTGCACTATCGGACAGTCCGGTCCCCATAGTGGACAGTCCAGTCGCACAGATATTGCACTACAGGACAGTCTGGTCCCCACGGCGGACAGTCCGGTGGCACCCAAAAATGCGTCTGTACTCACCGCACTGTCCGGTCCATCGCACCGGACTATCCAGTAGGCCTAGTTTTGCTATGAATTGGGCTAAAAAGCCCGTGTAACCTTCGAGGCGCATACCCTTTTGCCCCTAGACTATATGTTTCGTGCTCCTATCAGTTTTTAGGGTTAACAAAGTATTTTAGGTCACCAAAGAGAGCTTTGCTCCTTGTATCCCCTCCTCTTGGAGATCAAGCCCCCACCTAGGGAAGAATCCTTTGGATTGTCAAGACCTCCTCTTGGAGAAGATCATCATCAAGACGTCACCTAGTGGGAAGAACTTACCTAGTGCTATTTTCCTTGAATTGTTCATGTAATCTTGTGGATCTCAAGTATGCTACTCTAGTGGATGTGATATTTGGGTTTGTTTGAGTGTTTTGTGCCTTGTGTTCTTGAGTGTTCTTCATCCTTTTCCCCCTCCAAGTGTGAAAAGATCCCCTCTAGGGTTTCATCCTCCAACATCTTGGTATCATGAGCAAGGTTGATTCACATCTTGGAGTCCCATCCTCCCATTTTCTAGCTTGATTTTATTGTTTTTCGTCCAAATTCGAAAATCCCCACAAAAATAGCCGCAAATTGTTTTCTTGCAATTTGTTGGATCTTGTGAGATTTGGTTGTTTCGGTCCATGGATTTGATGTTTGGCAAGTGGATCTAGCCCCTACCCAACAATCCCCACCCTTCCCACCACGAAATCTGGCGAATTTGACATCTTCTCCATCAATTTCCGCCCAAAATTTTCAAGTTTGAGCTTTCTCAGCCCGCACTGGACTGTCCGCACTGAGGACCGGACTGTTCGCTTGCATCAGGACCAAAATCGCACTTGCACCAGACTGTCCGCTCCCCAATACCGGACGGTCCGCTCGAATCAGAAGGTTTTCGGATGCATACCGGACTGTCCGCTACACAGTACCGGACTGTCCGCTAGTTCAAAAACTGCTTCGGTTGATTTCTTGTTTCAGCCATATCTTCCACATCCAAAGTCCGTTTTTGTGTTCTTTAGCTCGTTTGGAAGCTCTCGACATCCCCCATCCACTCATATCATTACCACCACCATTAGCCTCCATCCAAAAAATCATCACGAAAACACCCACCTTCCGCATTTGACTGATTTTGAGTTGCATTTTCCGTTTCCTAAGGTGTTTCGGCTACTTAGGAGCGTCTGACATCGACATCACCATCATCGCGTTGGAGTCATCTTCCCCTCTAACCGTAAGAAAGGATGGTAACCTCGACAACACTTACTTCTTACCTTTCTTTTGCATTGATAGCCCGAGCCATTTTGCGTTGCTTACCCATCGAGACTATCAAGTTGAGAATTGCCGGGTCACGTTATTGTGCACCGTAGTGATCGTGTTATCATCTTTATGCCATAAGTCTCTCCCGTGCATATCTTACATACTTGTCTCATCTCATACTCGGCTCGAGCTTCAAGCATAGAAAAAAAGAAGAGGAAAAGCTTTTAAGCAAAAGAGGAGAAACAAAGAGCTTGTGAGCAATAGCATTGAGCCATTTGCATAGTTATATCATCTTGGTCATCGCATACATAACATAGTTGGGATTGAAGACGACACGTTTCTCTCATAGGTTGGTGCACAAGCGTATCTTGCCCATTTGAGCAATCGAGCTAGCGTCTCTCTAGAATTTGCACAACAAGAGCATTTTCTGTGGTTGCACGTTTTAAGCTCACTCCTTGGTTGTGCGGATCCCATCTATCTTCCGTGCCTGTGTTCCTAGTGATATCTTTGGGTTTGATCTATTTGCTTTACTTGCATTTTTTGAACCTTCTCAACCTTATCGATATCTTGACTAACATTTGCTTGGAATTTTTGCCACCATCCTAACCAAGGTCCTCCATAAGCCTCTTATTTGTAGGTGTGATGATGAGGGCATCAATACCATTGTTACACCCACAACCCCTACTGCTACATATACTGGGCCAATTACTAGAGCTCACGCACACCAATTAATTTATCAAGTACTTTCGTTTCTTGGTAAGGATTCTAATGTTCATGAGAATATGATGCTGCCTAAATTGGATACATTTGTTTTGCTTACAAATGAAGAGCCTGGCATGGATAAGAGGGATGAACACTGGAGCAAGACCAAGCATGGAGATGATGGCATGTGCAAGGGGAACAAGAACGGAGTTACAAGTGATGATTTCAGGACTTTGAAGCCACCATAATGAGTGCATGAAGCCTTGGATGAAATATACAAGATGCCACTTCACAAATTTCATCCAGAGGCTATTCTAGGTGCTGCTTCACCTTTTTATTGGGCCAGGCCCATGTAATTTTGAAATGCATAAGTATAGGCTATTTTTAGAGTTCGTATGTGTGGGAAAACAAGAGATAGGGTTGGTTCCGAACCCCTCCACCAAGGGCCACGATATTCCCCCCTCTTCCTCCATATATACAACCCTTAGGGTTCTGTTTAGATTAAAAGTTCGCCATAGCTGCAACATCGTGTACTTCGTTTGTGTTCAACGACCAGACCAAGACGTCACAGAATCCCATCTTGATCAATAAAGCTTTCATCTTATATTCGCAATATCCAGGTTGCAATCTTAGTTTCTTGCTTGTTCTTCGTTTGCTCGCATGAAATAGACCCTCGTGGTCAGGTTGATCGTGCTCCGGCATGGTCAATAACCTCTCGGAGTCGGTTTAGCGATTGCTAAGGCGCGACGTCCTCGCACGTACGTAGTCGGATCATCAAAGTCTACTCCTCTGAAATGATAATAACCATCTCATCGAAAGACGGGACACGTTTGCCTCTATCAAGTCTGGAAAATTCTGGCTAGGCAGTTTTTAGGCCATTTGTAGACTTTTTCGAAAAAAATTTATTGCGGAGTAAAAAACAAAGAGGAAAAAAAGTGCAAAAAAAGTGAAAAAAAGAGAAAACAATTCAGAGTGTGCTCCTCCCTTGATTACGTGTCGCGTCGTGATTTTGTTAGTGTTCTAGGCTTGCGTCTCTAGCATGGTCTAGCCTAGGACCAGCACAGTACTGTTGTTGAGCGTTTATTCAACTTTGCATCTCTGAATTGATTATTGCTGACCCTTTTTGCTACCATATTATAAGCCTTCTCAGCTCCACATACATCTACATCGTGCGTTTGACTCTCCCTGGTAATCGCCCTATCCAAGTTTTGAGAATTTTGACTACAGCGGTTGTCGATCACCACCTGCTACTGGTTAAGAACTGGTAAGAATTTGAGATTCACTTGAAGGATTTGTGACACACCACCATCACCACCACTTCCTAGTAGGCTGTAGGATCATATTCTTTTGTGTTTCTATTGCTGCTAACCGTGGCATGATCATAAGCCGATGAGACTGATTGGGAGAACATGACGAACAAATAGCTACATGATAAATTTCAGCAAATGATGAGTGGACAGGTGCAAGATGTGCTAAACAGATTTGAAGAGGCCATGGAGAAGATAGATGGTATTGAGAAGACGTTCGAAACAAAACTCGATAACAAGTTTAATGAATTGCTCGACTGTCTTCCACAACCACCGCCAGCTGCACCTGTCGCACCTCTACAACAACAACAACTACAATGGCGCCTTCCAAATCATGTGGGATGAGCACAACGCGTTCCAATTGAGCCTGGTCAAAATTCTGGTCCTGCTGTACCTATTATTGATGCTTCTTTGGCTCCTGCTACTGCTGCTGGTGGTACCCAGGAGGATGACAATTATGCAGGCGATTATGAGGATGAGGTTGATCAAAATCAGAACTATGTGCAACCACCAGCACCAGCACCAGGTCGTCCACATGCAAATAATCGCAACGGTAGGACTGCACCACCACCTCAGGTATGAGATCATGAACATGTTCCTAAACTGAAATTGAATATTCCACCTTTGAGGGTAGATACATTCCTGATGTATATCTTACTTGGGAGTTAGAAACTGAACAACGTTTTACATGTTTACAATATCCCGAGGAGAGACGGGTTACTGCTGCTGTTTGTGCTTTCACTAGTTTTGCATGTGTATGGTGGTCTGAACATTGTAGATTATATCCTATTCTAGCTACCTGGGCTGCTTTGAAAACTGCTATGCGTACTCGTTGGGTTCCACCATATTATCAACGTGAATTGCTTCAAAAATTGCAGTGTTTAAGATAAGGAAAAAATTCTGTAGAAGACTATTATCAGGAATTACAAACTGGCATGATTAGATGTGGTATTGTTGAGAAGAATGAAGCTATGCTTGCATGTTTTATGGGTGGATTAAATAGAGAGATTCAAACCATTCTAGAGTATAAGGAGTATACTACTATCACTCATTTATTCCATCTTGCTTGTAAAGCTGAACGTGAAGTCCAGGATCGACAAGCATTGGCGCGAAATAACTTTTCTGCAGGTTGACCTTCATCATGGACACCGCGTGCATCCTCTACTTCCACTGCACCAGCACCTCCATCAGGTGCCACCTCCAGCCGTGATACACGAAAGCAGGAACAACCACCACTATTTGCCAAGAGCACACCTGCCGAGCCTGCATAGAGCTCTTCTTCTTCCATGGCATCAACAGGGCACAAAAGTGATATTATTTGTCGTCGTTGTAAGGGAAGAGGACATTATGCGCGAGAATGCAAATCTCAGCGTGTGATGATTGCTACTAAGGATGGTGGGTATTAATCCTCTAGTGACTATGATGAGGAGACTTTGGCTCTTATTACACGTGAAGAACACGGTGGAGATGATTCTGAACATGAGACGCAATACATGGCTCCTGAAGATGCTGACAGGTATGAACATTTAGTTGCTCAACGTGTTTGAGTGTGCAGGTCACACAAGCTAAGCAAAATCAGAGGCATAATTTGTTCCATAAAAAGGGAGTTGTGAAGGAACGTTCTGTTCATGTCATCATTGATGGAGGTTGCTGCAACAACTTGGCTAGCATGGAGATGGTGGAGAAGTTATCTCTCACCACACGACCACATCCACATCCTTACTATATCCAATAGTTCAATAACAACGGCAAGGTTAAGGTAAGGCGTGCTGTTCGTGTGCATTCTAGTATCTCTACATATTCTGATTATATTGATTGTGATGTGGTACCCATGCAAGCATGTTCCTTATTACTTGGTAGACCATGGAAATTTGATAAAAATTCTGTAACCATGGTAGAAACAATCAGTATACTCTTGTTCATAAGGACAAAAATATTACTTTGCTTCCTATGACTCCTGATTCCATTTTTAAAGATGATATTAATAGAGCTAATAAAGAAAAACAGGAGAAGAATAAGAGTGAAAATCAGATTGTGGCAAAAGAATTTGAGCAACAAATGAAGCCTAATAATAAACCATCTAGTGTTCCTTCTGAAATTAAATTGAAAAGTGCATGTTTATTTGCCTCCAAATCTGATATTAATGAGCTAGATTTCAACAAATCTATTTGCTATGCTTTTGTGTGCAAAGAGGCATTATTTTCATTCGAGGACGTGCCTTCCTCTTTGCCTCCTACTGTCACTAACATTTTGCAGGAGTTCGCTGACGTCTTTCCACATGACGTGCCACCGGGATTACCGCCTATTCGAGGGATTGAGCATCAGATTGACTTAATTCCCGGTGCTTCACTGCCAAACCGTGCGCCATACCGTACCAATCTAGAGGAGACGAGGGAGATTATGCGTCAAGTACAGGAGCTTCTTGACAAAGGTTATATCTGCGAATCCAATAGTCTTTGTGTTGTTCCTATTATTGTAGTGCCGAAAAAGGATGGTACATCGCGTATGTGTGTTGATTGTAGAGGCATTAATAATATTACTATTCGTTATCGTCATCCTATTCCTAGGCTAGATGATATGCTTGATGAATTGAGTGGCTCTACAATATTCTCCAAAGTTGATTTGCGTAGTGGATACCATCAAATTCGTATGCAATTGGAGGATCAATGGGAAACAACATTTAAAACTAAGTTTGGATTATATGAGTGGTTAGTCATGCCTTTTGGGTTAACTAATGCACCTAGTACTTTCATGAGGTTAATGAACGAAGTTTTACGTGCTTTCATTGGACGATTTGTGGTAGTCTATTTTGATGATATACTGATTTATAGCAGATCTTTGGAGGAACATTTGGAACATTTACGTGCTGTTTTTATTGCTCTACGTGATGCACGTTTGTTTGGTAACCTTGGGAAGTGCACCTTTTGCACCGACCGAGTATATTTTCTTGGCTATGTTGTTACTCC
Organism: Triticum timopheevii; assembly: GCA_963921465.1. Classification (NCBI taxonomy): domain Eukaryota; kingdom Viridiplantae; phylum Streptophyta; class Magnoliopsida; order Poales; family Poaceae; genus Triticum; species Triticum timopheevii. Next base: position 353,923,116 of record OY997274.1, read on the forward strand.
ACAGGGAATTGAAGTTGATAAAGCCAAGATTGAAGCTATTGAGAGTTGGCCGCAACCCAAAACGGTCACACAAGTGAGGAGTTTTCTTGGCCTCGCTGGATTCTATAGGCGTTTTGTGAGAGATTTCAGCACCATTACTGCACGTCTCAATGATCTTACAAAGAAGGATGTGCCTTTTGTTTGGGGTACCGCACAGGAAGAAGCCTTCACGGTATTGAAAGATAAGTTGACACATGCTCCTTTACTCCAACTTCCTAATTTTAGTAAGACTTTTGAGCTTGAATGTGATGCTAGTGGAATTCGATTAGGAGGTGTGTTATTACAAGATGGTAGACCTGTTGCATACTTTTTTGAAAAATTGAGTGGGCCTAGTCTGATTTATTCTACTTATGATAAAGAATTATATGCTCTTGTTCGGACTTTAGAAACATGGCAACATTATTTATGGCCCAAAGAATTTGTTATACATTCTGATCATGATCTTTGAAACATATTAAAAGTCAAGCTAAACTGAATCGTAGACATGCTAAATGGGTTGAATTCATTGATACTTTCCCTTATGTCATTAAACACAAGAAGGGTAAAGAAAATGTTATTGCTGATGCATTGTCTCGTCGCTATACTATGCTTTCACAACTTGACTTCAAAATATTTGGTCTGGTGACCATCAAAGATCAATATGTGCATGATGTTGATTTTCCAGATGTATTGCACAATTGTAAAGAAGGGAGAACATGGAACAAGTTCGTCGTTAATGATGGATTTGTGTTTTGTGCTAACAATCTATGCATTCCAACTAGCTCTATTCGTCTTTTCTTGTTGCAGGAGGCGCATGGAGGAGGATTAATGGGACACTTGGCGTGAAGAAGACGGAGGATATACTTGCTCCACATTTCTTTTGGCCAAAGATGAGACGGGATGTTGAGCATTTTTTTTGCTCGCTGCACTACATGTCAAAAAGCTAAGCACAACTCAATCCTCATGGTTTATATATGCCTTTGCCTGTACCTAGTGTTCCTTGGGAGGATATATCTATGGACTTTGTTTTAAGTTTACCTCGAACAAAGAAGGGGAGGGATAGCATATTTGTTGTCATGGATAGATTCTCGAAAATGGCACACTTTATACCATGTCATAAAAGCGATGATGCTGTTAATGTTGCTGATTTTTTCATTCGTGAAATTATTCGCTTGCATGGTGTGCCAAATACCATTGTTTAAAATCGTGATACTAAATTTCTTAGCCACTTTTGGAGATGTTTATGGGCTAAGTTGGGGACTAAACTGCTTTTCAATACTACTTGTCGCCCCCAAACTGATGGACAAACTAAAGTAGTCAATAGAACATTGTCTACTATGCTTAGGGCTGTTTTGAAGAATAATAAGAAAATGTGGGAAGAATGCTTGCCTCATATTGAATTTTCTTATAATCGTTCATTGCACTCTACTACTAAGATGTGCCTTTTTGAACTTGTGTATGGTTTTCTACCGCGTGTACTTATTGACTTGTTGCTTCTTCCATCTTTGGAGAACGTTAATTTTGATGCTAAACAACGTGCTGAATTGATTTTAAAAATGCATGAGTTAACTAAGGAAAACATAGAGCATATGAATGCTAAATATAAACTTGTTGGAGATAAGGGTAGAAAACATGTTGTCTTTGCACCTAGAGATCTTGTTTGGTTACATTTGCGTAAGGATATGTTTCCTAATTTGTGCAAATCAAAGCTAATGCCATGTGCGGATGGTCCTTTTAAGGTGTTAGAGAAAATAAATGATAATGCATATAAACTTGAGCTGCCTGTAGATTTTGGGGTTAGTCCCACTTTTAACATTGCAGATTTGTTGCCTGATTTGGGTGAGGAAGATGAGCTTCCGTGGAGGAGGACTTCCTTTCAAGAAGGGAGGGATGACGATGAAAGTGCAACTATCCCTAGGTGGTTTGGTAATTCCTAACAACATATAGCTCATTGATCTAATGTTATTTCAAGATGAATATTTCAGGAAAAGCTCAATGATTGGCATTGCATGGATGAGAAAAGTGGACCCCTCAAAAAGCTAAGGAGAAAAGGATTGGCTCAAGCTCAAAGCTCAAGACTCTACATTTTCTATTTTAGTGATCCAAGATCACATTGAATCTATAGGAAAAGCCAATACTATCAAGGAGGGATGAGGTGTTGCTTAATGGCTTACTTGCTCAAAATGCTTAGTGATATGCTCCAAAGCCCTCAACTACTTTCTCACATCCACATATGACCTAAACCAAAAGTCAAACTCGGCCCCACCGATTCTTTCTATCCGGCGCCACCGAGTTCAGATGTCATAGCCACTGCCACAAACCCTAGGCAAATCGGTCTCACCGATAGTGATCTCAGTCCCACCGAGATGGGATTGTAATCTCTCTATTTCCCTTCATAATGTTTTGGTACCACCGAGATGAGCGATCGGTCCCACCGAGATTGCAATGTAAACTCTCTGTTTCCCTTTCATAACATTTCGGTCTCACCGAAATGAGCGAACCGGTCCCACCGATTTTACCTGACCAACTCTTTGGTTAGCTTATTAACAAAATTGGTCCTACCGAGTTTGTGTAATCGGTCTCACCGAGATTACGTTATGCCCTAACCCTAACCATATCGGTCCTACCGAGTTGCATGTCGGTCCCACCGAAAATCCTAACGGTTACTAGATTTGCTGAATCGGTCCGACCGAGTTTCTCAATTCGGTCCCACCGAGATTGGCAAGTTGTGTGTAATGGTTAGATTTTGTGTTGAGGCTATATATACCCCTCCACCTCCTCTTCATTCGTGGAGAGAGCCATCAGAATGAACCTACACTTCCAACTTGCATTTTCTGAGAGAGAACCACCTACACTTGTGTTGAGGCCAAGATATTCCATTCCTACCATATGAATCTTGATCTCTAGCCTTCCCCAAGTTGCTTTCCACTCAAATCTTCTTTCCACCAAATCCAAATCCTGTGAGAGAGAGTTGAGTGGTGGGGAGACTATCATTTGAAGCACAAGAGCTAGGAGTTCATCATCAACACACCATTTGTTACTTCTTGGAGAGTGGTGTCTCCTAGATTGGCTAGGTGTCACTTGGGAGCCTCCGACATGATTGTGGAGTTGAACCAAGGAGTTTGTAAGGGCAAGGAGATCGCCTACTTCGTGAAGATCTACCACTAGTGAGGCAAGTCCATCGTGGGCGACGGCCATGGTGGGATAGAAAAGGTTGCTTCTTCGTGGACCCTTCGTGGGTGGAGCCCTCCGTGGACTTGCGCAACAGTTACCCTTCGTGGGTTGAAGTCTCCATCAACATGGATGTACGATAGCACCACCTATCGGAACCACGACAAAAACATCCATGTCTCCAATTGCGTTTGAATTCTCCAAACCCTTCCCTTTACATTCTTGCAAGTTGCATGCTTTACATTCCGCTGCTCATATACTCTTTGCATGCTTGCTTGAATTGTGTTAAGATTGCTTGACTTGTGCTAAATTAGCTAAAATCTGCCAAAGACTAAAATTGGGAAAAGGATAAGTTTTTATTTGGTCAAGTAGTCGAATCACCCCCCCCCCTCTAGACATACTTTCGATCCTACAAGTGGTATCAGAGATTTGGTCTCCATTTGCTTTTATTTCCATAGCTTTTGGTAGTCATAGCCTTGGTTTCACAACCTAGGACATTATGGCGTCTAGCGAGGGAAACTATCACCGTAGAGGTCCTTACTTTGATGGTACTAATTTTGCTAGTTGGAAGCAAAAGATGAAAATGCATATTCTTGGACATAACCCCGCCGTTTGGGCTATTGCGTGCATTGGCTTGCAAGGTGAATTCTTTGATGGGAGAGAACCGAATCATGAAGCTAGCGCGGAAGAGTTGAAGATGCTGCAATACATTGCTCAAGCTTGTGATATCCTCTTCAACGGATTGTGCCCCGAAGAATTCAACAAAATCAGCCGTCTTGAGAATGCAAAGGAAATTTGGGATACTTTGATTGATATGCACGAAGGTACCGACTCCGTCAAGGAATCCAAGTTGGATGTGCTTCAAAGTCAGCTTGACAAGTTCAAAATGAGGGATGGTGAAGGTGTCGTTGAAATGTACTCTAGGCTTGCTCTTATCACAAATGAGATTGCCGGCTTAGGAAGTGAAGAGATGACCGACAAATTCATCATCAAGAAGATCCTAAGAGCTTTGGACGGAAAATATGATACCGTGTGCACATTGATCCAAATGATGCCCAATTACAAAGATCTCAAGCCAACAGAGGTCATTGGAGGAATTGTTGCTCATGAGATGTCACTCAAGGATAAGGAGGAGCTTGATGTCTACTACACAACCTTCTTCTTGTAGACGTTGTTGGGCCTGCAAGTGCACAGGTTTGTAGGACAGTAGCAAATTTCCCTCAAGTGGATGACCTAAGGTTTATCAATCGTAGGAGGCGTAGGATGAAGATGGTCTCTCTCAAGCAACCCTGCAACCAAATAACAAAGAGTCTCTTGTGTCCCCAACACACCCAATACAATGGTAAATTGTATAGGTGCACTAGTTCGGCAAAGAGATGGTGATACAAGTGCAAAATAGATAGTAGATATAGGTTTTTGTAATCTGAAATAATAAAAACAGCAAGGTAACTAAAGGTAAAAGTGAGCGTAAACAGTATTGCAACGATAGGAAACAAGGCCTAGGGTTCATACTTTCACTACTGCAAGTTCTCTCAACAATAATAACATAGATAGATAATATGACAAGTCCTCAACATGCAACAAAGAGTCACTCCAAAGCCACTAATAGCGGAGAACAAACATAGAGATTATGGTAGGGTACGAAACCACCTCAAAGTTATTCATTCGGATCGATCTATAAAAGAGTTCGTACTAGAATAACACCTTAAGATACAAATAAACCAAAACCCTAATGTCACCTAGATACTCCATTGTCACCTCAATATCCGTGGGCATGATTATATGATATGCATCACACAATCTCAGATTCATCCAACCAACATAAAAGTACTTCAAATAGTGCCCCAAAGTTTCTACCGGAGAGTCAAGAACGTGTGCCAACCCCTATGCATAGGTTCCCAATGTCAGAAACCCGCAAGTTGATCACCAAGACATACATCAAGTGTTCTCATAAAAGACTCAATCCGATAAGATAACTTCAAAGGGGAAAAATTAATCACAAGAGAGTAGAGGGGGAGAAACATCATAAGATCCAACTACAATAGCAAAGCTCGGGATACATCAAGATCGTGCCATAGATGGAACACGAGAGAGAACACGAGAGAGAGATCAAACACATAGCTACTGGTACATACCCTCAGCCCCGAGGGTGAACTACTCCCTCCTTGTCATGGATTGCGTTGAGATGATGAAGATTGCCACCGGTGATGGTTTCCCCCTCCGGCAGGGCGCCGGAACGGGCTCCCGAGAAGTTTTTGGTGGCTACAGAGGCTTGCGGCGGCGGAACTCCCGATCTATCTTCTGTTCTGGAAGTTTCAGGGTACGTAGGTATATATGGGTCCAGGGGGTACGTCGTTGGACCTCCGGGGTGCTCACGAGGTAGGGCGGCGCGCCCAGGGGGTGGGCGCCCCCCACCCTCGTGGGCAGCCCGGGACTCCCCTGACGTGCACTCCAAGCCCATCAGGTTGGTTTCCTTCCAAAATTAACTTCTCTAGTTGATTTCATTCCGTTTTGACTCCGTCTGATATTCCTTTTCTTCGAAACACTGAAATAGGCATAAAACAACAAATCTGGGCTGGGCCTCCGGTTAATAGGTTAGTCCCAAAAATAATATAAAAGTAGATAATAAAGCCCAATATTGCCTAAAACAGTAGATAAAGTAGCATGGAGCAATAAAAAATTATAGATACGTTGGATACGTATCAAGCATCCCCAAGCTTAATTCCTGCTCGTCCTCGAGTAGGTAAATGATAAAAAAGAATTTTTGATGCGGAGTGATACTTTGGCATAATTTCAATGTAAATCTTCTTAATTGTGATATGAATATTCAGATCCAAAAGATTCAAGACAAAAGTTCATATTGACACAAAAATAATAATACTTCAAGCATACTAATCAAAGCAATCATGTCTTCTGAAAATAACATGGTAAAAGAAAGATCATCCCTACAAAATCATATAGTTAGGCTATGCTTCATTTTCGTCACACAAATATGTTCCCAACTTCTATACCCCCGATGACAAGCCAAGCGATTGTTTCATACTTAAATAATCTCAAACTTTTTCAACCTCCATGCAATACATGAGCGTGAGCCATGGATATAGCACTATGGGTGGAATAGAATATGATGATGGGGATTGTGTGGAGAAGACAAAAAGGAGAAAGTCTCACATTGACGAGGATAATCAACGGTCTATGGAGATGCTCATTAATTGATGTCAACATGAGGAGTAGGGATTGCCATGCAACGGATGCACTAGAGCTATGAATGCTCAACAAAAGAAAACTAGTGGGTGTGCATCCAACTCGCTTGCTCATGAAGACCTAGGGCATTTGAGGAATCCCATCGTAGGAATATAAAAGCCAAGTTCTATAATGAAAAATTCCCACTAGTATAAAAAGACAACTTATGAGACTCACTATATGAAGAACAAGGTGCTACTTTGAAGCACAAGTGTGGAAAAAGAAATAGTAGCATTGCCCTTTTTAATTTTCTTTTTTTTGGGCCTTCCCCCTTTTTTGGCCTTTTTTTGGGGGGGGGGGGCTTTCTTTTTTTTGGCCTTTCTCTTTTTTTGGGCAATGCTCTAATAATGATGATCATCACACTTCTATCGATTACAACATAAGGATTACAACTCGAAACTTAGAACAAGATATGACTCTATATGAATGCCTCCGGCGGTGTACCGGGATGGTGCAATGAATCAAGAGTGACATCTATGAAAAATAATGCATGGTGGCTTTGCCACAAATACGATGTCAACTACATGATCATGCAATGGCAATATGAAAAAAGTGATGTATGTCATGAATATGATGATGGAAGTTGCATGGCAATATATCTCGGAATGGCTATGGAAATGCCATAATAGGTAGGTATGGTGGCTGTTTTGAGGAATATATAGGGAGGTTTATGTGTGATAGAGCGTATCGTATCACGGGGTTTGGAAGCACCGGCGAAGTTTGCACCAACTCTCAAGGTGAGAAAGGGCAATGCACGGTACCGAAGAGGCTAGCAAAGGCGGAAAGGTAAAAGTGCGTATAATCCATGGACTCAACATTAGTCAAAAGAACTCATATACTTATCGCAAAAATTTAGAAGTCATCAAAAATCAAGTACTACGCGCATGCTCCTAGGGGGATAGATTGGTAGGAAAAGACCATCGCTCGTCTCCGACCACCACTCATAAGGATGCACAAGCCAGGTACACTTCATGTTTCAAATTTGTTACACAACTTTAACCATACGTGCATGCTACGGGACTTGCAAACTTCAACACAAGCATTTCTCAAATTCATAATTACTCAACTAGCACGACTTTGATATTATCACCTCCATATCTCAAAACAATTGTCAAGCATCAAACTTATCTTAGTATTCAATTCACTCAAAAGAAAGCTTCACATATCTTGAATACCAAGTATATTAACATTAAGAAAATTACCATGCTATTTAAGACTCTCAAAATAATATAAGTGAAGTATGAGAGTTCATCTATTTCTTCAAAATAAAACTACCACCATGCTCTAAAAGGTATAAGTGATGCACTAGAGCAAATGACAAACTACTCCGAAAGATATAAGTGATGGTCAATGAGTAGCTAAATAATTATGCAACTATGCGAAGACTCTCTCTCATTTAATAATTTCAGATCCTGATACATTATTCAAACAGAAAGCAAAGCTAAAGAAAACTACATTGCAAGGATAGCACAACTCATGTGAAGAAGCAAAAACTTAGGCTCAACCGATACTAACCGATAGTTGTTGAAGAAGAAAGGTGGGATGCCTACCGGGGCATCCCCAAGCTTAGATGCTTGAGACTTCTTGAAATATTATCTTGGGGGTGCCTTGGGCATCCCCAAGCTTGAGATTTTGTGTCTCCTTAATTCCTCTCATATCATGGTTTCTCTTTTTATCAAAAGCTTCATTCACAACAAACTCAACAAGAACTCGTGAGATAGGTTAGTATAAACCAACGCAAAACCTTATCATTTTCTACTGTAACAAATCACTAAAATTATTATTCAACATTGCATACTAAATGCCTCTGCATATTTAATACTCCTATCTTCAAATAGAATCATTAAACAAGCAAACATATGCAAACAATGCAACCATAACAGCAATCTGTCAAAACAGTACAGTCTGTAAAGAATGCAGGAGTGTCAATACTTCCCTAACTCCAAAATTATGAACTAAAATTACCACTGTAATAAATTTATCAGAGCTCAATATGCAAAAAGATTCAACATGATACCACTCTCTGACTTTTATAGGGAATTTTTGCAACAGCGGTAAACTTTCTGTTTTCAAACAGCAACATGTATACTAGCAAAATAAGCATGGCAAAGGCTATCCTTGACTTCTTTATTGAAACTAAAGATGCAAAACATTATTCTAAATAACAGCAAGCTAATACTAACAAAATAAAATGACGCTCCAAGAAAAACACATATCATGTGGTGAATAAAAATATAGCTCCAAGTAAAGTTACCGATGAACGAAGACGAAAGAGGGGATGCCTTCCGGGGCATCCCCAATCTTAGGCTCTTGGTTGTCCTTGAATATTACCTTGGGGTGCCTTGGGCATCCCCAAGATTAGGCTCTTGCCACTCCTTATTCCATAGTCCATCGAATCCTTACCCAAAACTTGAAAACTCCACAACACAAAACTCAACAGAAAACTCGTAAGCTCCGTTAGTATAAGAAAATAAAACCACCACTTAGGTACTGTAATGAACTCATTCTAAATTCATACTGGTGTATTATCTACTGTACTCAAACTTATCTATGGTTCATACCCTCTGATACTACTCATAGATTCATCAAAATAAGCAAACAACACATAGAAAACAGAATCTGTGAAAAACAGAATAGTCTGTAGTAATCTGTATCAAACGTATACTTATGGAACTCCCAAATCCTACCAAATTAGGAAGTCCTAAGAAATTTTTGTACCAATCCAGAGCAAAAAGAATCAGATCAAGAGCACGTTTCTGTGAATTAACAAAACTAATTTACTGGGTGCAAAAGTTTCTGATTTTCAGCAAGATCAACACAACTATCACCGTAAGCTATCCTAAAGGTCTTACTTGGCACTTTATTGAAACAAAAGCTATAAAACATGATTACTACAGTAGAATAATCATGTGAACACACAAAAACAGTAAGGATAAATATTGGGTTGTCTCCCAACAAGCGCTTTTCTTTAATGCCTTTCTAGCTAGGCATGATGATGACAATGATGCTCACATAAAAGATAAGAATTGAAACATAATGGGAGCATCATGAAGCATATGACTAGCACATTTAAGTCTAACCCACTTCCTATGCATATGGATTTTGTGAGCAAACAACTTATGGGAACAAGGATCAACTAGCATAGGAAGGTAAAACAATCATAGCTTCAAAAATTTCAACACATAGAGAGGAAACTTGACATTATTGCAATTTCTACAAGCATATGTTCCTCCCTCATAATAATTTTCAGTATCATCATGAATGAATTCCACAATATAACCAGCACCTAAAGCATTCTTTTCATGATCTACTAGCATAGAAAATTTACTACTCTCCACATAAGCAAACTTCTTCTTTATGGCATACGTATCATCACAATAATCATCATAGATAGGAGGCATGCTTTCATCATAGTAAATTTGCTCATCAAAGCTTTGGGGACAAAAAATATCATCTTCATCAAACATAGCTTCCCCAAGCTTGTGGCTTTGCATATCATTAGCATCATGGATATTCAAGGAATTCATACTAACAACATTGCAATCATGCTCATCATTCACATATTTCATGCCAAGCATTCTATGTAATTCTTCTTCTAGCACTTTGGCACAATTTTCCTTTCCATCATACTCACGAAAGATATTAAAAAGGTGAAGCGTATGAGACAAACTTAACTCCATTTTTTTTGTAATTTTCTTTTATAAACTAGACTAGTGATAAAACAAGAAACAAAAAGATTCAATTGCAAGATCTAAAGATATACCTTCAAGCACTCACCTCCCCGGCAACAGCACCAAAAAAGAGATTAGTTGACGGGGTGTGAGTGAGTGCCCTTTACCTAGCCTCCCCGGCAACGGCGCCAGAAAAGAGCTTGATGTCTACTACACAACCTTCTTCTTGTAGACGTTGTTGGGCCTGCAAGTGCACAGGTTTGTAGGACAGTAGCAAATTTCCCTCAAGTGGATGACCTAAGGTTTGTCATTCCGTAGGAGGCGTAGGATGAAGATGGTCTCTCTCAAGCAACCCTGCAACCAAATAACAGAGTCCCTTGTGTCCCCAACACACCCAATACAATGGTAAATTTATAGGTGCACTAGTTCGGCGAAGAGATGGTGATATAAGTGCAAAATAGATAGTAGATATAGGTTTTTGTAATCTGAAATAATAAAAACAGCAAGGTAACTAAAGGTAAAAGTGAGCGTAAATGGTATTGCAATGATAGGAAAAAAGGCCTAGGGTTCATATTTTCACTAGTGCAAGTTCTCTCAACAATAATAACATAGATAATATGACAAGCCCTCAACATGCAACAAAGAGTCACTCCAAAGCCACTAATAGCGGAGAACAAACATAGAGATTATGGTAGGGTACAAAACCACCTCAAAGTTATTCTTTCAGATCGATCTATAGAAGAGTTCGTACTAGAATAACACCTTAAGATACAAATAAACCAAAACCCTAATGTCACCTAGATACTCCATTGTCACCTCAAGTATTCGTGGGCATGATTATACGATATGCATCACACAATCTCAGATTCATCCAACCAACATAAAAGTACTTCAAAGAGTGCCCCAAAGTTTCTACCGGAGAGTCAAGAACGTGTGCCAACCCCTATGCATAGGTTCCCAATGTCACGAAATCCGCAAGTTGATCACCAAGACATACATCAAGTGTTCCCATAAAAGACTCAATCCGATAAGATAACTTCAAAGAGGAAACTCAATTCATCACAAGCGAGTAGAGGGGGATAAACATCATAAGATCCAACTACAATAGCAAAGCTCGGGATACATCAAGATCGTGCCATAGAGGGAACATGAGAGAGAACACGAGAGAGAGAGAGATCAAACACATAGCTACTAGTACATACCCTCAGCCCCGAGGGTGAACTACTCCCTCCTCGTCATGGATAGCGCCGGGATGATGAAGATGGCCACCGGTGATGGGTTCCCCCTTCGGCAGGGCGCCGGAACGGGCTCCCAAGAGGTTTTTGGTGGCTACAGAGGCTTGCGGCGGCGGAACTCCCGATCTATCTTCTGTTCTGGAAGTTTTAGGGTACGTAGGTATATATGGGTCCAGGGGGTACGTCGGTGGACCTCCGGGGTGCTCACGAGGTAGGGGCGCGCCCAGGGGGTGCTCCCCACCCTCGTGGGCAGCCCGGGACACCCCTGACGTGCACTCCAAGCCCATCAGGTTGGTTTCCTTCCAAAATTAACTTCTCCAGTTGGTTTCGTACCGTTTTGACTCCGTCTTATATTCCTTTTCCTCGAAACACTAAAATAGGCATAAAACAGCAAATCTGGGCTGGGCCTCCGGTTAATAGGTTAGTCCCAAAAATAATATAAAAGTGGATAATAAAGCCCAATATTGCCTAAAACAGTAGATAAAGTAGCATGGAGCAATAAAAATTATAGATATGTTGGAGACGTATCAGATCTCCACAACAAGTCAAGTGGTGCTTACAAAGCCTCATGTGAAGCTCCCACATCATCAAGTGAGAAACAAACCTTCAATGAAGAATTGATCCTAATGGTGAAGAACTTCAACAATTTCTACAAGAGTAGAAGCAAGTAAAGAAGTTCCAAGTCAAGGTCCTACTATGACAAAAGATCTTCTAGTCGAGAGCGTAATTGCTACAATTGTGGAAGACCTGGACACTATTCCAATGACTGTACGGCACCCTACAAAAGAAGACAAGAATCACCTAAGAGGAGAAGTAGAAGAGAAGAATCACCACCAAGAGAGAGAAGGAGTAGAGATGATCGTTATGAACAAAGAACGTCCTGGAGAAGCAAGGATTCGGAAAGGAAGGACAAGTCATCAAGGAGCTACACAAAACGAAGACATCAAGCTCATGTTGGTGAATGGGTATCCGGCTCCGACTCCGACAATCACTCCGAGAGAAGCTATCACTCCTACTCCAAATATACTCAAGATGAAGGTGTTGCCGGTCTAGCACTTGTGTCAACCAACTCCTACCACATATTTGATTCACCAAATGAAGGACTTGGAAGATGCTTCATGGCTAAAGGCCCAAAGGTATCACACCCCGAGTATGTTGATTTCAATAGTGATGAAGATGACTTGCTAGGTGATGATGATTTACATGTTGACAACTCGAGTGATGAATACTATGATGAAACGTCAATTAATCATGCTAATCAAGATAAAATGAATGACAATGATAAGTAGAATATTGAGCTTCTAACTAAAGAACTAAACACTCTTAAGTTAGCTCATGAAACTATCTTAGAAGATCATCAAGAACTTTTAAGGACTCATAAGAATTTACGCTTTGAAAAGCTCAACCTTGAGCAAGAGCATGAGTTCTTAAAGGCAATCAATGATGATCCTCGTAAGAAAAGTTCTTCTTACATTGCCAAGCGTTTACTCTTATCTACTTACATGCCTCATGTCAAGTCTAGTAACAAGAACAAGAAGGATTCTTCCTCTAGTAGTAACAATAATCATGCTAAATCCAATGTTGTTGCTTCTAGTAGTTCTCTTGATTCCACTAATGATTCTCTTAGCCAAGTTACACTTGAGCAAGAAAATAGCTTATTGAAGGGAATTATAGAGAAAGGTGTTTACAAGAGCCTTGCCTGGAGTAAGCAATTCGAGGAAATTGTACGCAAGCAAGGAAGGCACAGGAAGAACCAAGGTGTTGGTTTTGAACGAAATTTCAATGCCAATGGAGTTGAGTGGGAATAAGATCGAAGATCAATACCCCAAGACAAAGTTTGTTCCTCAACAAGAGAAGTATGATCCTACTTCCTTCGAAGGGACACAAGCTCAAGATGATCTTCCACCACAAGACCACAAGAAAAAAGGTAAGGATAAGCTTCAAGAGGAGATTGATGCATTTGAAGAAGCTCCTAAGGCCTTGGTCAAGTGGGTTCCCAAGGCTACATCAAGTTCTACTTCATCAAGTACGACTACAACTCCAAGTATTCCCATCAAGATGATGTGGATCCCGAAGAAGAAGAACTAGAGAGTTCTTGAGGGTGACTCCGCCAGCATATTTCACTCATATCATTTTGGCAAGAACAAGTGCAATCAACTTCCACATCTTGCACTAGTTCAAGGAGTCACAAACCCTCTTGTTGGTAAGACAAGGGATAAGGTAACCTAATGCTTTCATAGACATCATCTTGTGTGTGCATCACTCTATGTCTATGGATATCCTTGTTTGTTCCTTGTGGGACTAACCCGTGTAGGTATTGAAAGTGCAACTCACTCCAAAGGATTGCTCCAAATGATCTACATCAACATTGTGCATCCACATCTTCAACACCTACATGAAGTCATCATCGACAAAACCCATGGTTAGTTCATCCCTCTAAGGGGGGATCTCGCATCTAGGGGGAGCTTTACTCTAAGAATTGAGTCAAAGCAACTTTAATGGTGTGAACACAACAACGCATGATGTAAAACTGGTAACCCCACTTGTGCTTAAACGATGAGTATGACCTATGATCAAATGTTCTCATTTGACTCCTAAGTCAATATACTCATATATAGATGATCTAGTCATCGCCAATTGCTTGATAGATGCTAGAATTGGTTGTGCATGCTTTTCCACATATTTCATTTGCCATTTTATTGTGTGAGCATGTTGGTTGCATATTTTACTCATTTGAGGACATCCACTTGTTGTTTTGATTGTTTGGTTTCTCTTCTTTTGCCAAGTGGATGGACAAGAATGCCTAAGAACCTTCTCTAACTATCTATGCTTTTCTTGTCTCAAACTCTATTCATGCTACATCACAAAATTTGATCAAGTCAGATTCAAACCACTCTGTGTGAGGAGCACTCAGAGTGCCCGATTCGTCATAGACTTAAACATCCAAAACTTCTTTGTGCGTTTCGGTCTGACCGATTATTCCATTTCGGTCATACCGAGATCACTAAGTCAATCTAGGTTTTCAATCTCGGTGAAACCGATTTGAACTTTTCGGTCACACCGAGTTGCAGTAACTGCTTGCAGTTATGCATCTCGGTGCCACCGAGTTGTTCCACTCGGTCACACCAACAGGGTCAGGCTATATATATCCACGGGTCAAATTTTGGAAATTTCTCCGAACTCTTATGCCCGCGCTCAGCCTGCTCTGCCTCCCTGGGTCTCCTGATCATCCTCCTCGTCACCAGCTGCCTCCCGCCGCTGGTCTCCGCTGCCGTTAACGGAAATCGTCTCCGCCGTTGCCGCCGTAGCAAGTCCATCGCCGAACTAGGGTATGGACTTGATCTTTGTGCTATTTCCCACTCATAATCCCTAGCACATTGTTTTGCCATTAATCTTGCCACGATTGGGATCATCTTATTCACCGAAAACACTCCGTAGATTAGATGTGAATTGAAAATTTAGGGTTAGGTTTCCGCCGAAACCATCTCGGACCAACCGAGTTGTAGAACTCGGTTCCACCGATTCGGCTAAGGCCATTTCACATGTGATTCTCGGTCTGACCGAGAATTGCAAATCGGTGTGACCGAGTTCAGGACTTTGTGAAACCCTAGCAGTCTCGATGCCACCAAACTGTGACTCGGTCTGACCTAGTTCACTAGTTTAGGTTGCAAAAGCTGCTTCGGTATCACTGAGTTTACAAATCGGTAGATCCGAAATGCTTTCTGTGGAAAACCAAAACTAAGTTTTTGACTCATTCTTTTGCAAAAACCTCTGTATTTTGTGATGCTCATCTACTCTACCTCATCTATATCTATTCACAGGGTCTGCTGTCAGTGTTTGCAACATGTCTGATCAAAGTGACAGTTAGAACAAGTCTGAGGAGCAGGTTCAGATGAGTGAGGGCACTAGTCCCTCTAGCAGCTATGATGAGGGTAGCAGGAGCACACCCAGCAACTTACCCAAGGCAGCCACCAGGGCCAGAAAGAAGAGAACCTCAGATTCTGAGGATGAAGACTATGTGGCTGTTGAGGATGAGGCCACTTCCAAGAAGAAGGTGCTCAAGAAGGAGTATGGCACAACTGCTGCCACTAAGCCTGGTATGAAGACCAAAGCACCTGCCAAAAGAATTCCCATGTCTAAGGCTAGAGCCTCTACTCAACTACCTTTGGAATCTAAACCCAAAGAGGCTCCTACAGAAGGGAAGAAGAGGAAGGAAAGGGTCAAGAAGACCATGGCCAGGGTTGTTGGAAAGCCTTCCATGATGGAAGAAGAAGAAGAGGAAGAGGTTGCTGCACCAGTACCCAAAGCTCAAAAGCTTATGGGTGATGCCATCAGGTCAGCGGCTGCTTGATCAAACCCCAAAGAAGCTCCCAAGGCAGCTGCTCCAAAGCCCAGAGCTGCACCCAAGAGGAATACAAGGAACATTCCTGCTGGAGAGAAGAACAAGGCCCAAGTGCCTGAAGCTGCTGTTGAAGAAGAATATGATGAGGAACATGTCTTGAGAAAGTTGAAGCCCAAAATTCCAGATCACAATGATGTTCATCCTGTAGCTGAGGATATGAAGCTGAGGAAGGATGCAGGACTCAAGCAGTGGAGATTGACTGATCCCTATGCAGTCAGGAGGAGAACTGCTGTGGACTACAGGTTCCATACAAAGGATCAACAGGACTTCTATGAGACAGTGCTGCTTGACAAGAAGCCAATTGTCTGTGATATGAGATGGGTAGACTGGGAGTACATCAGGAAGAATGAAGAGCATTATCCAGGAGTGTATGACAGTTTCAATGCTTGTGGAGTGGATGACTTTGTTGGGCAGAAGCTCACAAAGTGGAATGATGAGCTTATTATGCAGTTCTACACCACAGCTCACTTCTGCCCAAATGGAAGGATTCTCTGGATGTCTGAAGGTACTAGGTACCAATCATCAGTTGAAGAATGGGCAAAGTTGATCAATGCACCTAAGGAAAATGAGGATGACTTCGGTGTCTATGCCAAGAAGAAGAAGGATCACAACTCCATGGCACATATGTACAGAGAGATCCCAGATGCTGCTTTTGAGACACACAAGTTTGGTTCAGTACATTACCTTCTGTCAGGATTGCCAACAATCAACTGGATCCTCAGGCACACTCTTTTGCCTAAGTCTGGTGATCACAAGATGATCATAGGCCATGCTATCAACCTACTTCACATATTTGATGTGCCTCAAAAGTTCAAGGTCATGAGCCACATAGTGGAAACTATCAAGAGGACAGCTGCAGATCAGAAAAGAAGTTGTGGGTATGCCCCACAGATCTAGGAGCTAATCAACTCCAAGATGGGCACTGGCACATACCTCTTGGACAAGGAACACATGCCCATCTATCCACATTTTGAGGACAACACAGTGGTAATGGATGAAAATGAACCATCTTCTGTGCAAGCACAAGCAAAGAAGGAGAAGGCAAGGACTGAAAAGGCTGCAAAGATGCCAACCATTGATGAGGCATCTCAGCACTTCTTGAAGAGCAAGCAGGATCAGCTTGGCTACTTGATTGCCTCCGCTCTAAGGATTGAGAAGGGATTGGCCACCCTGACTGAAAACCAGGAGAGCCTGGAGAGGATCATGGAGCAGAAGTTCTATGACTTGGATGTGAAGGTCACTGAGATACAGTCAGTTGTTGAGCAACTTCAGGATGACATGCAGGAGAGGAAGGGCAGTGATCAGGAGTCAGAGATCAGCTGCAGTGCCTGTTCCAGACACCACAGCCACTTCATCTCCACCGGCTACAACTTCTGTGCAACCAGCTCCAGCACCTACTCCACCAGCTCCATCTACATCAACTGAAGTCTTCGTCCAAGGAGCCATCTCTACACCACCACCTGAAGACCAAGCCTGAGAGTCGATTTAGTGCTATGCATTTTCTATGAACTTTTTGGTAACTTGTTGCCAAAGGGGGAGAAAATTATATAGATCATAGGCTTCGAGAGAGAGTGTTGCTTTTGTTCTCTCTTGTTTTGGTGGCTGAACTTTATTTGCTTGTTTGAGATACTTTATGCTTTTGTGAGATACTTGGATGATCATGTGTTTGATCATATGCTACCTTAATGCTTGTTGGATGACATTATCTGTTTATCTTCATATGATCATTCACTTTGCTTGGTGATGTGTGCATGTATTTAATTATTATCATTTTGAGCGCTCCACCAAGATGTATGTGACATGGAAGAGTAACTCATGATCCCAACTCATTGTGCATTTGCAGTCCAAAGCAAATCCTAATCTATGCACACATTTAGGGGGAGCTCTTAAATTTCACATACTTCTCAAAGCGACAATGTTTTGCACTCTTATTATCATTTGTCGAAGCTTTGATCTATATGTTGTCATCAATTACCAAAAAGGGGGAGATTGAAAGTGCAACTATCCCTAGGTGGTTTTGGTAATTCCTAACAACATATAGCTCATTGAGCTAATGCTATTTCAAGATGAATATTTCAGGATAAGCTCAATGATTGGCATGGCATGGATGAGAAAAGTGGACCCTTCAAAATGCTAAGGACAAAAGGATTGGCTCAAGCTCAAAGCTCAAGACTCTACATTTTAGATTTTAGTGATCCAAGATCACATTGAGTCTATAGGAAAAGCCAATACTGTCAAGGAGGGATGAGGTGTTGCTTAATGGCTTACTTGCTCAAAATGCTTAGTGATATACTCCAAAGCCCTCAACTACTTTCTCACATCCACATATGACCTAAACCAAAAGTCAAACTCGACCCCACCGATTCTTTCTATCCGGCGCCACCGAGTTCAGATGTCATAGCCACTGCCACAAACCCTAGGCAAATCGGTCTCACCGATAGGGATCTCGGTCTCACCAAGATGGGATTGTAATCTCTCTGTTTCCCTTCATAACGTTTTGGTACCACCGAGATGAGCGATCGGTCCCACCGAGATTGCAATGTAAACTCTCTGTTTCCCTTTCGTAACATTTTGGTCACACCGAAATGAGCGAACCGGTCCCACCGAGTTTACCTGACCAACTCTCTGGTTAGCTTATTACCAAAATCAGTCCTACCGAGTTTGTGTAATCGGTCTCACCAAGATTATGTTATGCCCTGGCCCTAACCATATCGGTCCTACCGAGTTGCATGTCGGTCCCACCAAAAATCCTAACGGTCACTAGATTTGCTGAATCGGTCCGACCGAGTTTCTCAATTCGGTCCCACTAAGATTGGCAAGTTGTGTGTAATGGTTAGATTTTGTGTTGAGGCTATATATACCCCTCCACCTCCTCTTCATTCGTGGAGATAGCCATCAGAACGAACCTACACTTCCAACTTGCATTTTCTGAGAGAGAACCAGGTACACTTGTGTTGAGGCCAAGATATTCCATTCCTACCATATGAATCTTGATCTCTAGCCTTCCCCAAGTTGCTTTCCACTCAAATCTTCTTTCCACCAAATCCAAATCCTGTGAGAGAGAGTTGAGTGTTGGGGAGACTATCATTTGAAGCACAAGAGCAAGGAGTTCATCATCAACACACCATTTGTTACTTCTTGGAGAGTGGTGTCTCCTAGATTGGCTAGGTGTCACTTGGGAGCCTCCGACAAGATTGTGGAGTTGAATCAAGGAGTTTGTAAGGGCAAGGAGATCGCCTACTTCGTGAAGATCTACCGCTAATGAGGCAAGTCCTTCATGGGCGACGGCCATGGTGGGATAGACAAGGTTGCTTCTTCGTGGACCCTTCGTGGGTGGAGCCCTCCGTGGACTCGCGCAACCGTTACCCTTCGTGGGTTGAAGTCTCCATCAACATGGATGTACGATAGCACCACCTATCGGAACCACGACAAAAACATTTGTGTCTCCAATTGCGTTTGAATTCTCCAAACCCTTCCCTTTACATTCTTGCAAGTTGCATGCTTTACTTTCCGCTGCTCATATACTCTTCGCATGCTTGCTTGAATTGTGTTAAGATTGCTTGACTTGTGCTAAATTAGCTAAAATCTGCCAAAGACTAAAATTGAGAAAAGGATAAGTTTTTATTTGGTCAAGTAGTCTAATCACCCCCCTCTAGACATACTTTTGATCCTACAGATGAGGACATCAATACCCTTGTTACACCCACAGCCCCTACTGCTACATATACTGGGCCAATTACTAGAGCTCGCGCACGCCAAGTAAATTATCAGGTACTTCCGTTTCTTGGTAAGGATTCTAATGTTCATGAGAATATGATGCTGCCTAAATTGGATACATTTGTTTTCCTTACAAATGAAGGGCCTGACATGGATATGAGGGATAACCACTGGAGGACCAAGCATGGAGATGATGGCATGTGCTAGGGGAACAAGAACGGAGTTAAAAGTGATGATTTCAGGACTTTGAAGCCACCATAATGAGTGCATGAAGCCTTGGACGTAATATACAAGATGCCACTTCATAAATTTCGTTCAAAGGCTATTCTAGGTGCTGCGTCACCTTTTTATTGGGCCAGGCCCATGTAATTTAGAAATACATAAGTATATGCTATTTTTTAGAGTCCGTATGTGTGGGGAAACTAGAGATAGAGTTGGTTTCGGACCCCTCCACCAAGGGCCACGAAATCCCCCCCTCTTCCTCCATATATACAGCCCTTAGGGCACCGTTTCGACTTCGGGTTTTGCTTAGATTAAAAGTTCGCCATAGCTGCAACTTCGCGTACTTCGTTTGTATTCAACGACCAGACCAAGACGTCACAGAACCCCATATTGATCAATAAAGATTTCATCTTATATTCGCAATATCCAGATTGCAATCTCAGTTTCTTGCTTGTTCTTTGTTTGCTCGCAGGAAATAGACCCTCGTGGTCAGGTTGATCGTGCTCCGGCGTGGTCAATAACCTCTCGGAGTTGGTTTAGCGATTGCTAAGGCGTGACGTTCTCGCACATACGTAGTCGGATCGTCAAAGTCTACTCCTCCGAAACTATAATCACCATCTCATCGAAAGACGGGACACCTTTGTCTCTATCATGTGAGAAACAAACCCGGTTCCAATTCTCCTATTGTTTCATTACCTTGAGAGACACTTGTTACATCCTCAATCCTCGAAAAAGGTTTGCTATTGTTCTCTCATTTTCCTACTCACCGCACTTGGTTATCATGGATAGGCCAAACTCGTCAGCGAACACACTTTTCGAGGAGCAAGGTGATGATTCCGGCTTTGTCTCCAAGAACCACTTCTTCATCGCGCAATGAGCGCTTCATCAAGAAAGCGAAGCATTGGGTGAACGCTTGGAGCAACTCGCCTCCGATCTTCGTCAATCGGACAAGGAACCGCGACTACATCGACACCAAGTTCACCACACAAATGGAAGAGCTCCGCAACATGATCATGCGATGCCCGTCTACCTCATCCTCTTCTTCAAGACGGCACCACCCAAGTCACCGTACAAGTCGGCAATCTTCGGACTACTCCTCTTATGATGCAAGTCCTCCACAAGCACGCTTTCCTCGACGTGATGGTCCTCAAGATTGCCAAGCACAAGAAAATCTGTTCCATGGAAATGGCTTACAAGACCGAGTTCGAGCACGTGAAAGGGTGTGACACCAAGCGCAAGAAGCAATGGAGCAAGAGCAAATACCTCCACAAGCGCCACGTCAATTATCTCAAGAAGATGACGCCATCCGTCAAGCACAAGCAGTACGCGAGGCCACTAGAGCCGTTGAAGAGCGCAACCGCCAAGTGCGAGAACAAGAGGAAGCTTTTTGTCGCGAGATATAAGAAGAAGCCGCCCGACGCGAAGAGCAACAAGAAAGGCGCAACCAAGCGCATATTCCTCGTCCTCCTCCAAGCCAAGAGCGACACCAAGCGGAACAAGTGCTTCAAGACCCTCCTCCACGCCAAGAGTGACATCTCTAGGAACGAGCATTTGAGGACCTTCCTCCACGGCAAGAGCGATATCAAAACCGCTACCATGATGAAGAACTCTGCTAGGGCAAGCTCAAGTTCACCATGCCCAAGTTCTCTGTAAGCAATGATCCCGAAGAATATCTCTCATGGGCCTTGAAGGTGGACAAGATTTTCCGCCTTCACAACTACAACGAGGAAAAGAAGATCGCCATGGCCTCCCTCGAGTTCCAAGACTACGTCATCGTTTGGTGGGAACAAGTGATCAAGCGACGCCATACAAGAGGCGAACCACCAATCACAACTTGGGAAGAAATGAAGGAAGTCATGAGAGTCTTCTTCGTGCCTACTCACTACACCCGTGATCTCTTCAAGAAGTTGCAAATCCTCAAGCAAGGCACGAAGAAAGTGGAAGAATACTACCAAGAAATGGAGATTGCCATGATACGAGCCAATGTCAAGGAAGATGACGAGGAAACAATGGCACGCTTCTTGAACGGCCTTAACCACCCAATCAAGCGGATTGCGGACTTCCAAGCATACTCAAACCTTCTCGAGCTAGTTCATCAAGCGACCAAAGCCGAGCGACAAGTGCAAGATAACTTCAAATATGCCAAGTACTCGTCCAAGACCTACGGCTCCTACTCTCAAGCTCCCGCGACTTCGGCACCTCCTACCTTAACTAGAGCATCACCAAGTACTGGCGACAAGTCAAGGTCCAAGAAAGCCGTGCCTTCCTCGACTCGTCCTCCAGCTGTTGGGGAACGTAGTAATTTCAAAAAATTTCCTACGCACATGCAAGATCATGGTGATGGCATAGCAACGAGAGGGGAGAGTGTTGTCCACGTACCCTCATAGACCGTAAGCGGAAGCGTTATGACAACGCGGTTGATGTAGTCGTATGTCTTCACGATCCGATCGATCCAAGTACCAAATGTACGGCACCTTCGAGTTCAGCACACGTTCAGCTCGATGACGATCCCCGGGCTCCGATCCAGCAAAGCTTCGGGGATGAGTTCCGTCAGCACGACGGCGTGGGGGGAGTAGGACTCCCCCATATATAAAGGAGCCAGGGGGAGGAGGCGGCCGGCCAAGGAGGGCACGCCAAGGGGGGAGTCCTACTCCCACCGGGAGTAGGACTCCCTTCTTTCCTAGTTGGAGTAGGAGAAGGGGAAGGAGGAGGAAGCGGGGAAGGAAGGGGGAGCGCCGACCCCCTCTCCTTGTCCTATTCGGACAAGGGAGGGGAGGGGGCGCGGCCCACCTCTTGCCTCCTCTCCTCTTCTCCCTTATGGCCCATGTAGGCCCAATAACCCCCGGGAGGGTTCCGGTAACCCCCCGGTACTCCGGTAAAATGCCGATTTCACCCGGAACACTTCCGATGTCCAAACATAGGCTTCCAATATATCAATCTTTATGTCTCGACCATTTCAAGACTCCACGTCATGTCCGTGATCACATCCGGTACTCCGAACAAACTTCAGTACATCAAAACTTATGAACTCATAATAAAACTGTCATCGTAACGTTAAGCGTGCGGACCCTACGGGTTCGAGAACTATGTAGACATGACCTAGAACTATTCTTGGTCAATAACCAATAGCGGAACATGGATGCCCATATTGGTTCCTACATATTCTACGAAGATCTTTATCGGTCAAACCGCATAACAACATACGTTGTTCCCTTTGTCATCGGTATGTTACTTGCCCGAGATTCAATCGTCGGTATCCAATACCTAGTTCAATCTCGTTACCGGTAAGTCTCTTTACTCATTACGTAATGCATCATCCCGTAACCAACTCATTGGTCACATTGCTTGCAAGGCTTATAGTGATGTGCATTACCGAGAGGGCCCAGAGATACCTCTCCGACAATCGGAGTGACAAAACCTAATCTCGAAATACGCCAACCCAACATCTACCTTTGGAGACACCTGTAGTACCCCTTTATAATCACCCAGTGACGTTGTGACGTTTGGTAGCACCCAAAGTGTTCCTCCGGTAAACGGGAGTTGCATAATCTCATAGTTTCAGGAACATGTATAAGTCATGAAGAAAGCAATAGCAATATACTAAACGATCAAGTGCTAGGCGAACGGAATGGGTCATGTCAATCACATCATTCTCCAAATGATGTGATCCCATTAATCAAATGACAACACATGCCTATGGTTAGGAAACATAACCATCTTTGATTAATGAGCTAGTCAAGTAGAGGCATACTAGTGACGTTATGTTTGTCTATGTATTCACGCATGTATCATGTTTCTGGTTAATACAATTCTAGCATGAATAATAAACATTTATCATGATATGAGGAAATAAATAATAACTTTATTATTGCCTCTAGGGAATATTTCCTTCAGTCTCCCACTCACACTAGAGTCAATAATCTAGATTACATAGTAATGATTCTAACACCCATGGAGTCTTGGTGCTGATCATGTTTTGCTCGTGAGAGAGGCTTAGTCAATGGATCTGCAACATTCAGATCCGTATGTATCTTGCAAATCTCTATGTCTCCCACTTGGACTTGGTCCCGAATGGAATTGAAGCGTCTCTTGATGTGTTTGGTCCTCTTGTGAAATCTGGATTCCTTTGCCAAGGCAATTGCACCAGTATTGTCACAGAAGATCTTCATTGGTCCCGATGCACTAGGTATGACACCTAGATCGGAAATGAACTCCTTCATCCAGACTCCTTCATTTGCTGCTTCCGAAGCAGCTATGTACTCCGCTTCACATGTAGATCCCACCACGACGCTTTGTTTAGAACTGCACCAACTTACAGCTCCACCGTTTAATAAAAACACGTATCCGGTTTGCGATTTAGAATCGTCCGGATCAGTGTCAAAGCTTGTATCGACGCAACCATTTACGACTAGCTCTTTGTCACCTCCATATACGAGAAACATATCCTTAGTTCTTTTCAGGTATTTCAGGATGTTCTTGACCGCTGTCCAGTGATCCACTCCTGGATTACTTTGGTACCTTCCTGCCAAGCTTATTGCTAAGCATACGTCAGGTCTGGTACACAACAATGCATACATGATAGAGCCTATGGCTGAAGCATAGGGAACATCTTTCATTTTCTCTCTATCTTCTGCTGTGGTCGGGCATTGAGTTTGACTCAACTTCACACCTTGAAGCACGGGCAAGAACCCTTTCTTTGCCTGATCCATTTTGAACTTTTTCAAAATTTTATCAAGGTATGTGCTTTGTGAAAGTCCTATTAAGCGTCTTGATCTATCTCTATAAATCTTGATGCCCAATATGTAAGCAGCTTCACCGAGGTCTTTCATTGAAAAATTTTTATTCAAGTATCCCTTTATGCTATCCAGAAATTCTATATCATTTCCAATTATCAATATGTCATCTACATATAATATCAGAAATGCTACAGAGCTCCCACTCACTTTCTTGTAAATACAGGCTTCTCCAAAAGTCTGTATAAAACCATATGCCTTGATCACACTATCAAAGCGTTTATTCCAACTCCGAGATGCTTGCACCAGTCCATAAATGGATCGCTGGAGCTTGCACACTTTGTTAGCATCTTTTGGATCAACAAAACCTTCTGGCTGCATCATATACAACTCTTCTTCCAGAAATCCATTCAAGAATGCAGTTTTGACATCCATTTGCCAAATTTCATAATCATGAAATGCAGCAATAGCTAACATGATTCGGACAGACTTAAGCATCGCTACGGGTGAGAAAGTCTCATCGTAGTCAACCCCTTGAACTTATCGAAAACCTTTCGCAACAAGTCGAACTTTATAGACAGTTACATTACCATTAGCGTCAGTCTTGTTCTTAAAGATCCATTTATTCTCAATGGCTTGCCGATCATCGGACAAGTCAACCAAACTCCATACTTTGTTCTCATACATGGATCCCATCTCAGATTTCATGGCCTCTAGCCATTTTGCGGAATCTGGGCTCATCATCGCTTCCTCATAGTTTGTAGGTTCATCATGGTCAAGTAAAATGACTTCCAGAATAGGATTACCGTACCACTCCGGTGCGGATCTTACTCTGGTAGACCTACAAGGTTCAGTAGAAATTTGATCTGAAGTTTCATGATCAATATCATTATCTTCTTCACTAATTGGTGTAGGTGTCACAGGAACTGATTTCTGTGATGAACTACTTTCCAATAAGGGAGCAGGTACAGTTACCTCATCAAGTTCTACTTTCCTCCCACTCACTTCTTTCGAGAGAAACTCCTTCACTAGAAAGGATCCATTCTTAGCAACGAATGTTTTGCCTTCGGATCTGTGATAGAAGGTGTATCCAACAGTGTCTTTTGGGTATCCTATGAAGACACATTTCTCCGATTTAGGTTCGAGCTTATCTGGTTGAAGTTTCTTCACATAAGCATCGCAGCCCCAAACTTTAAGAAACGACAACTTTGGTTTCTTGCCAAACCACAGTTCATAGGGCGTCGTCTCAACGGATTTTGATGGTGCCCTATTTAACGTGAATGCGGCCGTCTCTAAAGCATAACCCCAGAACGATAGCGGTAAATCGGTAAGAGACAACATGGATCGCACCATATCTAGTAAAGTACGATTACGGCGTTCGTACACACCATTTCTTTGTGGTGTTCCAGGTGGCGTGAGTTGCGAAACTATTCCGCATTGTTTCAAATGTAAACCAAACTCGTAACTTAAATATTCTCCTCCACGATCAGATCGTAGAAACTTTATTTTCTTGTTACGATGATTTTCCTCTTCACTCTGAAATTCTTTGAACTTTTCAAATGTTTCAGACTTGTGTTTCATTAAGTAGATATACCCATATCTGCTCAAATCATCTGTGAAGGCGAGAAAATAATGATATCTGCCACGAGCTTCAACATTCATCGGACCACATACATCTGTATGTATGATTTCCAACAAATTTGTTGCTCTCTCCATAGTACCGGAGAACGGTGTTTTAGTCATCTTGCCCATGAGGCACGGTTCACAAGTACCAAGTGATTCATAATCAAGTGATTCCAAAAGTCCATCAGTATGGAGTTTCTTCATGCGCTTTACACCGATATGACCGAAACGGCAGTGCCACAAATAAGTTGCACTCTCATTATCAACTCTGCATCTTTTGGCTTCTACATTATGAATATGTGTATCACTAGTTTCGAGATTCAATAAAAATAGACCACTCTTCAAGGGTGCATGACCATAAAAGATATTACTCATATAAATAGAACAACCATTATTCTCTGATTTAAATGAATAAGCGTCTCACATCAAACAAGATCCAGATATAATGTTCATGCTCAACGCTGGCACCAAATAACAATTATTCAGGTCTAAAACTAATCCCGAAGGTAGATGTAGAGGTAGCGTGCCGACCGCGATCACATCGACTTTGGAACCGTTTCCCACGCGCATCGTCACCTCGTCCTTCGCCAGTGCTCGCTTATTTCGTAGTCCCTGTTTCGAGTTGCAAATATTAGCAACAGAACCAGTATCAAATACCCAGGTGCTACTACGAGCTCTAGTAAGGTACACATCAATAACATGTATATCACATATACCTTTGTTCACCTTGCCATCCTTCTTATCCGCCAAATACTTGGGGCAGTTCCGCTTCCAGTGTCCAGTCTGCTTGCAGTAGAAGCACTCAGTTTCAGGCTTAGGTCCAGACTTGGGTTTCTTCTCTTGAGCAGCAACTTGCTTGCCGTTCTTCTTGAAGTTCCCCTTCTTCTTTCCTTTGCCCGTTTTCTTGAAACTAGTGGTCTTGTTGACCATCAACACTTGATGCTCCTTCTTGATTTCTACCTCCGCAACTTTTAGCATTGCGAAGAGCTCGGGAATTACCTTGTTCATCCCTTGCATATTATAGTTCATCACGAAGCTCTTGTAGCTTGGTGGCAGTGATTGGAGAATTCTGTCAATGACGCTATCATCCGGAAGATTAACTCCCAGTTGAATCAAGTGATTATTATACCCAGGCATTTTGAGTATATGCTCACTGACAGAACTATTCTCCTCCATCTTGCAGTTGTAGAACTTATTGGAGACTTCATATCTCTAAATCCGGCCATTTGCTTGAAATATTAACTTCAACTCCTGGAACATCTCATATGCTCCATGATGTTCAAAACATCGTTGAAGACATGGTTCTAAGACGTAAAACATGGCACATTGAACTATCGAGTAGTCATCAGCTTTGCTCTGCCACACGTTCTTAACGTCGTCAGTTGCATCAGCAGCAGTCCTGGCACCCAGCGGTGCTTCCAGGACGTAATTCTTCTGTGCAGCAATGAGGATAATCCTCAAGTTACGGACCCAGTCCGTGTAATTGCTACCATCATCTTTCAACTTTGCTTTCTCAAGGAACGCATTAAAATTCAACGGAATAACAACATGAGCCATCTATCTACAACAAACATAGAGAAGCAAAATACTATCAGGTACTAACTTCATGATAAATTTAAGTTCAATTAATCATATTACTTAAGAACTCCCACTTAGACAGACATCTCTCTAGTCATCTAAGTGATCACGTGATCCAAATCAACTAAACCATAACCGATCATCACGTGAGATGGAGTAGTTTTCAATGATGAACATCACTATGTTGATCATATCTACTATATGATTCACTCTCGACCTTTCGGTCTCCATGTTCCGAGGCCATATCTGCATATGCTAGGCTCGTCAAGTTTAACATGAGTATTCTGCATGTGCAAAAACTGGCTTGCACCCATTGTAGATGGACGTAGAGCTTATCACACCCGATCATCACGTGGTGTCTGGGCACGACGAACTTTGGCAACGGTGCATACTCAGGGAGAACACTTCTTGATAATTTTAAGTGAGAGATCATCTTAAAATGCTACCGTCAAACAAAGCAAGATAAGATGCATAAAGGATAAACATCACATGCAATCAATATAAGTGATATGATATGGCCATCATCATCTTGTGCTTGTGATCTCCATCTTCGAAGCACCGTCGTGATCACCATCGTCACCGGCGCGACACCTTGATCTCCATCGTAGCATCGTTGTCGTTACGCCATCTATTTCTTCTACGACTATCGCTACCGCTTAGTGATAAAGTAAAGCAATTACAGGGCGTTTGCATTTCATACAATAAAGCGACAACCATATGGCTCCTGCCAGTTGCCGATAACTTTGGTTACAAAACATGATCATCTCATACAATAAAATATACCATCACGTCTTGACCATATCACATCACAACATGCCCTGCAAAAACAAGTTAGACGTCCTCAACTTTGTTGTTGCAAGTTTTACGTGGCTGCTACGGGCTTAGCAAGAACCGTTCTTACCTACGCATCAAAACCACAACGATAGTTCATCAAGTTAGTGTTGTTTTAACCTTACCAAGGACCGGGCGTAGCCACACTCGATTCAGCTAAAGTGAGAGAGACAGACACCCGCCAGTCACCTTTAAGCACGAGTGCTCGTAACGGTGAAACCAGTCTCGCGTAAGCGTACGCGTAATGTAGGTCCAGGCCGCTTCATCCCACAATACCGCCGAACCAAAGTATGACATGCTGGTAAGCAGTATGAATTGTATCGCCCTCAACTCACTTGTGTTCTACTCATGCATATAACATCAACGCATAAAACCTAGGCTCGGATGCCACTGTTGAGGAACGTAGTAATTTCAAAAAATTTCCTACGCACACGCAAGATCATGGTGATGGCATAGCAACGAGAGGGAAGAGTGTTGTTCACGTACCCTCGTAGACCGTAAGCGGAAGTGTTATGACAACACGGTTGATGTAGTCGTACGTCTTCACGATCCGACCGATCCAAGTACCGAACGTACGGCACCTCTGAGTTCAGCACACGTTCAACTCGATGACGATCCCCGGGCTCTGATCCAACAAAGCTTCGGGGATGAGTTCCGTCAGCACGACGGCATGGTGACGATGATGATGCTCTATCGGCGCTGGGCTTCACCTAAACTCCGCGACGATATGACCGAGGTGGAATATGGTGGAGGGGGGCACCGCACACGGCTAAGGAACGATCCGTAGATCAACTTGTGTGTCCTAGGGTGCCCCCCCCCCCGCCCCCGTATATAAAGGAGCCAGGGGGGAGGAGGCGGCCGGCCAAGGAGGGCGCGCCAAGGGGGGAGTCCTACTCCCACCGGGAGTAGGACTCCCTTCTTTCCTAGTTGGAGTAGGAGAAGGGGGAAGGAGGAGGAAGAGGGGAAGGAAGGGGGGCGCCGCCCCCCTCTCCTTGTCCTATTCGGACTAGGGAGGGGAGGGGGTGCGGCCCACCTCTTGCCTCCTCTCCTCTTCTCCCTTATGGCCCATGTAGGCCCAATAACCCCCGGGAGGGTTCCGGTAACCCCCCGGTACTCCGGTAAAATGCCGATTTCACCCGGAACACCTCCGATGTCCAAACATAGGCTTCCAATATATCAATCTTTATGTCTCGACCATTTTGAGACTCCTCGTCATGTCCGTGATCACATCCGAGACTCCGAACAAACTTCGGTACATCAAAACTTATGAACTCATAATAAAACTGTAATCGTAACGTTAAGCGTGCGGACCCTACGGGTTCGAGAACTATGTAGACATGACCTAGAACTATTCTTGGTCAATAACCAATAGCGGGACCTGGATGCCCATATTGGTTCCTACATATTCTACGAAGATCTTTATCGGTCAAACCGCATAACAACATACGTTGTTCCCTTTGTCATCGGTATGTTACTTGCCCGAGATTTGATCGTCGGTATCCAATACCTAGTTCAATCTCGTTACGGGCAAGTCTCTTTACTCGTTACGTAATGCATCATCCCGTAACCAACTCATTGGTCACATTTCTTGCAAGGCTTATAGTGATGTGCATTACCGAGAGGGCCCAGAGATACCTCTCCCACAATCGGAGTGACAAAACCTAATCTCGAAATATGCCAACCCAACATCTACCTTTGGAGACACCTGTAGTACCCCTTTATAATCACCCAGTTACGTTGTGACGTTTGGTAGCACCCAAAGTGTTCCTCCGGTAAACGGGAGTTGCATAATCTCATAGTTTCAGGAACATGTATAAGTCATGAAGAAAGCAATAGCAATATACTAAACGATCAAGTGCTAGGCTAACGGAATGGGTCATGTCAATCACATCATTCTCCTAATGATGTGATCCCATTAATCAAATGACAACACATGCCTATGGTTAGGAAACATAACCATCTTTGATTAATGAGCTAGTCAAGTAGAGGCATACTACTGACGTTATGTTTGTCTATGTATTCACACATGTATCATGTTTTAGGTTAATACAATTCTAGCATGAATAATAAACATTTATCATGATATGAGGAAATAAATAATAACTTTATTATTGCCTCTAGGGCATATTTCCTTCACCAGCAAGCACCTACAAATCCAAGACTCCTTCATCTTCGGCGCCTACCGATGATCCCATCAAGACAAGTTCATTCAAGTGCTTCACATGTGGCGGCGAGGACACAAGTCTTTCCAATGCACCAACAAGCGAACAATGATCTTCAATGATGATGGCACATGTGACTTGATGAGTGAAGAAGAAATGGAAGCCATTGAGCACGTGGCCATGCACCGGCGCGTGAACAAAGATGAAGATGATCAAGTCTTTTGTGACAATGATTCAAGTCCCTCTCTCGTGAGGTCTTGAAGCTCCAACACCACCAAGACGAAGACCAACGGTGCCACATCTTCCACAACATGGTCGGCATCAATGGGCTCCGTCAAGGTCATCATCGACGGAGGTAGTTGTCACAACTTGGCAAGTGAAGTGCTATGTTCCAAGCTGCAATTGGTCAAGAAGAAGCACCCTCGTCCCTACAAGGTGCAATGGCTAAGAGACTCCGGCACCATTCAAGTGGAGCACACAGTGCAAGTTTCTTTCAAGATCGGCGCCTACGAGGACACCTTAGAGTGCGATGTGGTTCCTATGTCCGTGTGGCACCTTATTTTGGGAAGACCTTTGCAATTCGACCGCGGCGTCATCCACAACGGACGAACCAGCCACTGTAGCTTCAAGATGAAAGGCAAGGAGTATGTGCTTCGACCAATGTCACCAAGCCAAGTGATCGCCGACAAGCAAGCTTCCACCCATCATCGAGATACTAGTGAGAGAATGCACCGGCCACCAAAAAAAAGTGAGAGCCACAATCCAAAATTGAGCACCTCTTCGCCAAGAGAGAAAAACTTAGTCCTCCTAGCCACAAAAAGAGAGGTGAGAGAAGTGTGTGAGAACCCATCGAGCATCATCCACTTCATCCTCCTATGCAAAGATGAGATGACAAAAACTAACAATTCTAATCCTCTTCCTCTAGTGTTTTCCAACTTGTTGCAGGAATTCGAGGATGTCTTTCCCGATGAGCTACCTCCCGGTCTCCCTCCTCTACGTGGCATTGAACATAGGATCAACCTCGTCCCCGGCGCACCTCTTCCAAACAAGGCTCCCTACCGCATCAACCCCGAAGAAACTAAGGAGATCCAATGGCAAGTACAACAACTCATCGACAACGGACATGTAAGTGAAAGTTTAAGCCCTTGTGCCATTATGGTTATACTTGTGCCCAAGTAAGATGGTAGTTTTTGCATGTGCTCAGATTGTAGGCCCATCAATGCTATCACCGTTCATAATAGGCATCCCATTCTTCGCCTAAATGATATGCTAGATGAACTTAGCGACGCCACCATTTTCACAAAAAATGATCTTAAAAGTGGCTATTATCAAATCCGCATACAAGAAGGTGATGAATGGAAAACCGCTTTCAAAACAAAATTTGGCTTGTACGAGTGGTTGGTTATGCCTATGGGTTTATCCGAAGCTCCCGATACTTTCATGCGTCTTATGCATTTTGTGCTTCGTCCTTACATTGGAGTGTTTGTTGTGGTCTACTTCGATGACATACTTGTTTTTAGCAAATTCATCAAAGATCATCTAAATCATGTTAGGGCTGTTTTGCAAACTCTTTGCAAGGCACGTCTTTATGCCAACATGAAATAGTGCACATTTGGTGTTGACAAGCTTGTCTTCTTGGGTTTTGTTGTTTCCTCAAAGTGTGTCCATGTTGATGAATCTAAAATTGAAGCAATTAAAACTTGGCCCCAACCCACTAATTTGCAACAAGTGCGTAGCATTCTTGGCCTTGCGGATTTTTATCGTCGCTTTGTGAAAGATTTTAGCACCATCGCCGCACCTTTTCATGCCTTGAGTAAGAAAAATGCTCCTTTTGTTTGGGGACCTTTGCAATCTACCACTTTTGATGAGCTCAAATCTTTGCTTACTCATGCTCCGATTCTTGCTTTACCCAACTTTAACAAAACTTTTGAGGTTCATTGCGATGCAAGTGACTGGAATTAGTGGAGTTTTGATGCAAGAAAAATGAGCTATTGCTTATTTTAGTGAAAAACTATCCGGTGCTCCACTCAATTACACCATCTATGACAAAGAATTGTATGCTTTAGTGCGTGTGTTGCATGTTTGGGAGCATTACCTTAGACCACATGAGTTTGTCATACATACCGATCATGAAACACTTAAATACCTTAAAGGTCAAACCAAGTTGAATAAACGGCATGCTAAATGGAGTGAATTTATTGAATCTTTCCCCTATGTGATCAAGTACATTAAGGGCAAAGAAAATGTTGTGGCGGATGCCCTTTCCCGCAAATACATGTTACTTACTCAACTTGAATTAAACGTTGTTGGATTTGATCATATCAAAGATTTGTATGAGCGTGATGTGACTTTTGCTACTCCTTATACTAAGTGTGTGACGCATACTTCTTGGGAACGATATTATATGAAAGATGGTTATCTTATGAGAGCTAACAAACTATGCATTCCCGAGTCTTCTCTTC
The DNA here is from genome assembly GCA_963921465.1 of Triticum timopheevii. Lineage (NCBI taxonomy): Eukaryota > Viridiplantae > Streptophyta > Magnoliopsida > Poales > Poaceae > Triticum > Triticum timopheevii. Next base: position 353,956,184 of record OY997274.1, read on the forward strand.
GCTTGTTACTTTTGCAAGAGGCTCACGCAGGTGGACTCATGGGACACTTTGGGCGCGACAAGACTTTTGCCATGCTTTCCAACAACTATTATTGGCCCAAGATGCTTCACGATGTCGCCCTCTTCACCAAACGGTGCTCCACATGTTGCAAAGCTAAGTCACAATCTCAATCCCATGGTTTACATATGCCTTTACCTATTCCACATCAGCCTTGGGAAAATATTAGCATGGATTTTGTGCTTGGATTACCTAGGACTCAAAATGGCAAGGACTCCGTTTTTGTTGTTGTGGACCGATTCTCTAAAATGGCTCATTTTATCCCATGTAATAAGATAGACGATGCTTCACATGTTGCCAATCTCTTTTGTAGGGAAATATTGAGGTTGCATGGTGTGCCAAGGACAATTGTGTCAAGTTCTTAAACTACTTTTTGAAGACGCTATGCACCAAGCTCGGGATCAAGCTACTCTTCTCCACGGTGTACCACCCTCAAAACAATGGTCAAACAGAAGTCACCAACCAGACGCTTGCAACTATCCTACGCGTGTTGATAAAGAAGAACATGAAGGAGTGGGAGGAGTGCCTACCCATCGCCGAATACTCCTACAACCGCGCAAGACACTCTACAACCGGCAAGTGCCCCTTCGAGGTTGTCTACGGTTTCAACCCTTTGTCACCATTGGACATCCTTCCTCTACCGCTTCAAGAACGAGCAAACATGGATGCAAGTGCAAGAGCCGCCTACCTCAAGAAGATGCACGAAGAAACACGTTCCATGATCGAGCGCCAAGTACAACGACTCACCGCCAAGCTCAACATCAACAAGTCCCCGATGGTGTTCCAACCGGGTGATCAAGTATGGATACATGTCCGCAAGGACCGCTTCCCCAAGGAACACAAGTCCAAGCTACTCCCGAGATCCGACGGACCATTCAAGGTGCTTGCATGCTACAACGATAATGCCTACAAGGTCGACATCCCACGTGACAAGTACAACATTAGCGACATCTTCAACGTCAAAGACTTGGCCAAGTACCATGGTGATAAAGAGCACGATCCGTGGACTGATCTCTATCGGGGGGGGGGGGGGGGAGATGATGTGGAGCATCCTTCCATCATCCCCATGGAATCTACACCAATGTATCAAGTACCAAGTGGACCTATGACAAGAGCTTGAGCACGTGCCATTGAATCTGAGGTGAACTTACTCCTACTTGAGATAGATATGGACATGAATGGAACTTGGTTGCTACCTCACCAAAATATGCTATGTTTCATTAGGTACGAGGATGAACTCTGACAAGAGGTTAAGGAGTACCCCCAAGGCCTAAGAGTAGGACCCCAAGACCGAAGAGCTGACCAGAGGTGTCAAGATGAAGAAAACGAAGCATGCAGAAATTGCACTATCGGACAGTCTGGTCCCCACAGCGGATAGTCCGGTCGCACAAAAATTGCACTACCGGATAGTCCAGTCCCCATAACGGACAGTCCGGTGGCACCCAAAAATGCGTCTGTACTCACTAGACTGTCCGTTCCATCACACCGGACTGTCCGGTAGGCCCAGTTTCGCTAGGAATTGGGCTAAAAAGCCCGTGTAACCTCCAAGGCCCATACCCTTTCGCCCCTAGACTATATGTTTCGTGCTCCTATCAGTTTTTAGGGTTAGCAAAGTATTTTAGATCACCAAAGAGAGCTTTGATCCTTGTATCCCATCCTCTTGGAGATCAAGCCCCCACCTAGGGAAGAATCCTTTGGATTGTCAATACCTCCTCTTGGAGAAGATCATCATCAAGACCTCACCTAGTGGGAAGAACTTACCTAGTGCTATTTTCCATGAATTGTTCATGTAATCTTGTGGATCTAAAGTATGCTACTCTAGTGGATGTGATATTTGGGTTTGTTTGAGTGTTTTGTGCCTTGTATTCTTGAGTGTTCTTCCTCCTTTTCCCCCTCCTAGTGTGAAAAGATCCCCTCTAGGGTTTCAACCTACAACAACTTCTCTATAGAAGAGTAGTTTTGCTCAGCCTCCACCATGGTGCGGCTTAAGTAGTAACACGCCACCTCCTTCCCCTCGTCATTGTTTTGGGCGAACAAAGCGCCTATCGAAGTAGGTTGCGCTACAATGTAAAGGATGAGTGGGTGCCCCTTTATGGGAGCTGCCAAGACAGGCGGATTAAGGAGGTACCTTTTGATTTCATCGAATCCGCGTTGGCATCCTTTATCCCACACGAACGGAGCTCCTTTCTTCATGTGGCTTGAGAAGGGCTGGATGCGTCCGGAGAGGTTGGATATGAAGCGTCGGATGTACACTAGCTTCCCCTACCATGACCTCAACTCCTTGAGATCTTGAGGTGGCGGCTTGTCGAGGATGGCCTTGATCTTCTTAGGCTCAATATCTATTCCTCGATGACGAACGACAAAACCAAGGAAGAGGCCTCACTGAACAGCAAAGGTACACTTCATCGGGTTCATCTTGAGTTTATGTTGACGCAGCCACTCAAAGACGACCCGAAGATCTTCCTGGTGGTTCTTGCGATCCTTTGTTTTGACTACCACGTCATCAACATAGAATTGCACCGAATGGTGGATTAAATCACCAAGAACACATGTCATGGCACGCTGGTACATTGCGCCAGCATTCTTCAGCCCAAATGGCATGACGGTGTAGTAGAAGTTTCCCTTCGGGGTCGTGAAAGCGGTGTCGATGGCGTCATTGGGATCCATCTTGATCTGGTTGTAGCCTGATGAACCGTCCATGAAGGAAAGTGGGCCATGGCCTGTAGTGGAGTTGATGATGATGTCTGGGATCGGAGAGGAAAGTCATCCTTTGGGCAAGCCTAATTCAGGTCGAAGAAGTCCTGGCAAATTCGTATCTGCCTGTTCTTCTGCTCCACCGGGACAATATTGGTGAGCCACCGTGGATACTTAATCTCCTTGATGAAACCTGCAGCGATTAGCTTATCGACCTCCGTGATGACACCGTCTTTGAGTTCTGGCCATAACCATCGTGGTTGCTGCTTGATGGGACAAAATCGTGGGTCAACCGCCAACTTGTGCGTGGCGACACGAGGGTCCAAACCTGGCATCTCCTTGTAACTCCATAAGAAGCAGTCTCGGTACTCCATCAAAAAGCTTCGATAGTCCTCTCGCTCAACTTCCGTCAGCGTGGCGCTAACAAAAGTGGGGCGTGCATCATCCTCTGTTCCAAGGTTTACTTGGACGAGGTCATCGATGGTGGGCTGCCCTCCATCTTCTAGCTCCTGTGGTGCTGATATGGAGCTAAGTTCCTCGGCGCCACTTGGCTCACCATTGGTAGAGTGTTGTTGATGAGGAACGGAGGATAACGTGTCGGAGTCATTGCTCGATGAGATGGAAGTGGCGTGATAGTTGACTCGTGTTCCACCATTGTGCTCCTCCTCTACATCGGGGACGTCGTAGGTGCAGCATTCCATCGTATGGTGTATCGGATTCCCAAGGACAGATATCATGGCATGCTGGTATGTTGCCCGCATTCTTCAACACAAAAGGCATGCCGGTATTGTAGAAGTCTCCTTCTGGCATCGGTCGCCCTTTGTCTTCTGGTTCTTGTGGTGCTGGCATGGAGCTGAGCTTCCCCTCATCGCTAGGGCCGTCAAGGTTGATGTAACCAAGCCCAAACTTTGGTTGAGCTTTGCCTTTCTGCTTGATGAGGTCTTTCGCTTGTGTCCACCATTCCTCACATATGGAGGGTGGCGGAGGCATCCTGTTGTTCCGCCCAAGAGTGATCCCGGCCTTCTCCAACAAGTGAACCATCTTGGGCTTCGCCTTCATCGTTGATAGTACCTCCTCTGGACCACTACAAGTTTGGGGAAATTCAAATACAAGATCACATTGTTTTACCTGCGGGACCTTGTAGAAAATGGTCAAGGCTGTAGATCCAGAAAAATTGGGGATAGCCCAAACCTCCAATGGGGAAGTCACTGAGACACAAAGCGATGGGGGTTGGACACCTTCAGCTCCCCTTGCGGCTTCCTCCACTTCTTTTATTCTTCTTCTATTGACTAGCAGTATGGGCCCATGTTGTCCCTTCCGAGGGTTGCATGCCCATAGCGTGATGGGTGGTGGTGCATCATTGCTGCGTGTTAGCATCTTGGAGCCTTCTTGGGTACCTGGAGAGCTTCCAAGTGTTAAACAAATGGGCTCTCGGTGCACCAAAGCTGATGAAGAAGTGGTGGCCTCTAGAGAAGTGGTTGTAGCCGACCTCAGCATGATTGGCGTTGACGTCAGGAACCTTGCCTTCAATAGTAATGGGGTCACTGGACCAGGCATAGAAGATCCTGTTCCACATGATGTCAAAGTAGAGCCCCCTACCTGCAATTGGGAAGAGGGGCTATAGTCATATCACACAGATGAAGATGACCGCCTACGGACTTGGATCCTGTGACTCCGAGAGGAGGAGACCTTTGCATCAGCGGGTGAGCTCAGCATGAGGGGGAGCTTCATCTCAGCTACTGGCCCAAAACTTGGTTTGGTCAACAGATCCATCGGGGGTGTTGTGCGCCCAACTGCTGGTCACTATCTACAACGGGGAAGTAGTACTTTGCATCCGCATGGTGAGACCCTGCATAGTATAAGGAGACATGTTGTCGATGAGGCGCTTTTGTGTGGTGCTGGCGTCGAGGAACTTCAGGCATTGATGGAGGGTGGATGGCACGATGAGGTACTTGTGGACCCACGGTCTACCTAGAAGGGCGGATTAGGAGGTATTCGCCTCGATGAGGAAGAACCATACCTTGAAGCTAAAAGTTGACATCTGGATCTTCAATGTAATGGCACCCAGTGTAGGCTTCCCTTGGTTGTCGAAGCCGCAGATCATCACGTCAGTAGCCTCCAAGTTATCCACCGTAAAACTTGCCCGCGTCAAACTCCGAAGAGGGAGAATGTTCACAACAGACCCTGGGTCTATGAGGATCCTACGAAGATGTGCAACACCAATATTACCTTCCACATTCAGTGGCCGGTTGTAGTCACGATCATCTATGAGCTTATCGTCCTCGTCGAATGTGATCTCGTTCACGAACAAGGGGATGGAACAAAGACGGTGTTTTGCCATGGACACCTCATAGAGTTCCGGGGCTTGGAGCGCCTTGATAAGGCTTCGCGAAGGTCAGGCACCATCATGAGTGCATCATGCACACTCAAAAGTGCGGGATCTGCTTGAGGTGGGCGACGATGTTGGAGTCAACGTCATGCGCCTTCATCTTCTCTTGGCCACGGTGTTCAGATTCCTCCACCTAGAAAGCCTCCTTTGGGGCGGTTGGCTTCTGCACCCTTGTCGGCTTGATCTTTAGTGGTTTAGGTAAGACTTTGCTCCCACGCAGGTTCTTGTTCACCTCTTCCAATGGCACTTCCTTTGTCGCCTCTTCAGCGTGGAGGACCACCTGCTCTTCAGGAGTAAACACGTCTTCGGAAGGGGTGTCGATGTAGTCATGGATGACGTTGCAACTCTCTATACTTGGTGATTGGGATGAGCTGGCTCCTTCTTGAACTTTCTCCCCCTCCTTTTGCCGGTGCTTGCCCCCAGCCGGGTGGCAAGAACTGTGCCAAGGTTGGGAGCACATGCCCCTGTCGAGGAAAAGGCTCGTCTCCTTCTGACATAGGGAGAAATCTTGGCGGAGGTCGGCGTTCACTTGGATCGAACCGCCTTAGAATTCTTGGGGGAGCATGTTCTGGTGAAACCGGGCGAGAATGTCGGGGTGGAAGCCTCCTTGTGTATGGCCTTCGGCGCACCATCCTCCAAGGCTCCTCTTCGGGAATGGCTGGGGTCACCTGGGGCTGAAAGGGAGATGCCCGCGTCTTGGAGAGCACGAGGTTGGATAGTTGGTCTTCAACTTGGGCCAGTGGCACCCATGTTTCTTCGAGCTCCGTGGCTTCACTTGGTGGAGACGGTAACTTCATGCTCACCATGTTTACTGCATGGTAATCTAGGTTGATAGCTTCTGGGTCGAGGTTGATCCTTCTCTCATTAATGGCTTTGTGGAGCCATTATTTGAATGCGACACAATCTTCAATGATATGTCCCACATACCTGTGATATGGGCAAAATAAAGGAATATATGTCATCCTCACCTGATCAGGCCTCCGAGGCTCTAGTAAGTTCAAGGCTCGGTGCTCTATGACCTGGTCGAACATGTCCTTGATGAGCTCCCGACGAAAGACGTACTTCTTCCTGTGTAGCTCCTGCATCGCCGGGCGTTGCCTCCCTCCATCTTGTTCTCCTCTTGCACCCAAGATGGGCACATGGCCTTGTAGTGCAGACGACAAGACCTTGGTGGTGTTTGTTTCAGCTGGTGCCTTCGCCCTGCTACCGTTGTTGATTTGTTTGGACATTGAGGCGAAGCACTTGGCGGGATCAAATGCGCTGGCATTCTTATAGAGCTCCATTATCTACGGTGATTTCTCAAACTCAAGCTTCGTGGCTGCTACCGCCGTGCTGAGGGCACTAAAAGTTCTAGGCTCACACCGTGAGACTCCAAGTGACCAATGTTGTTGCATCCCATGGACGCACATCTCAATGGCATCCTCGAGGTGCATCTCCCTGGCGGGATGCACATAACTATTGCGCAAGCGGACGATGTAGTCATCAATGGACTCATCTCGTCGTTGTCGGACTTGCGCCAGCTCGACAACGGAAGTCCTTCTTCATGGCGACGAAGTGCTTCTTGGAAACCTCCTTCATGGCTTCCCAACTCCCAATGGACCCAACCGGTAAACGACTGTACCAATGGAAGGCGGGCCTGGTTAACAATCCTGAAAATTGTCGAAGGAGAAGTGGCAGGCTGTTTGCTGTGTCGCCGCATGCCTCCCTACGGGAAATGCCATCATGTCATGCCATGCCTCGTAAGGCTTCTCCAGATCACTCTCTGAGGTGCAAGGGGCTTGATCTATCGCCATTTTCTTCAACTTCTTGTCCACCATATCCCCGACCATGTTGTGCTAGTCCTTCAGCATAACTGCGCGTGGTACTGTGTTGGCAGAACCAACAGGGCTAACCCCAGGCCGAGCTTGTGTGCTGGGGTCATGTTGAGGCACATCATTTAAGGGCACCCTAGCAGGAGGGCCCACCTGAAGTTCATCCTCTTGCGGATCAACTAGTCGCTGCAGCACGACTTGTGGAGGAACGCCTTGGTTGTTCATCATGAGCTCAATAAACTGGTCAAGCTTTGAAGCCAACTGGTTAATCGTCTAGCGCTGGCTTCTGACCTCTTCTTCTAAATACACTTCTTGTGGTGCTACTATGTTTTCAGCACTTGGGCCATGGATGCCATCAACGGGTGACTTGGCAGTAGTATCTTGATCCACAAGGCTATCACCATGATTCATCATGGGAACGGGGGCGGTGTGGAGGTCTTCATCACCGCCCTCATAATCTAACAAAACCGATGAAGCTAGTTCATGGTAACGAGGGGAGTGTGGATGACACTCCAATGGCGGCGAGGAGGATGAGTTGAAGAAACCTTCTTCATCATCAAGGTGGTCTTGGCGTTCTCCATCTCCGGGAAACCCATCCGTCACGCCTTGACGGGCGATGGATTTTAATCTTGTATTTGCCCCTGGCCGGTTTGCAACTTGTTGTCATCCTTGAAGGTCTTGAGGAAGCCTTGATGTAATGCCGGTGTAGTGACGCTTGTATATATTTTCATTTTGTGATGTGCTCCCTCCACCTAATGAGCCTTTCCCTATTGTCACAGGAAGACACGTGGCCCTGGATCTTGCAGCTTCTTGCGGCGTCGATGAGCATGTCTTGGCATCCCCCTCCGCACCCGTGAGCCATGCACGAACAAGGCCAAGGCGCGGTAGGAAGGTCCTCTGGAAGTCCACCCTTGGGTTCGGCATGATATCTTCTTCAGAAGGATAGTCAAACTCCTCGGTGATGGCGGGAGGCCGCCATTCATTACTTGACCCTTCACTTGGCTGCACTCCAAGAGTATCGCACAAGGCAAGGTTCTTCTCAGTTGATTCCTTCGCTTTTTCAGCCTCCTGCTGGGCTTGAGCTTCTCCATCTTGGTCCATACTTTTAGAGGGAACAAGAGGAAACTCCATACTTTTATGACCCGATGGGAAGTGTGGTGTCTTGTGGAAGTGTTGTGTCCATACTTTTACGACCCGATGGTGAAGTCCTCAAGTTCTTTATAAAGAACATGGCAGTTTCTCCGATGCCTCTCGCGCTTGCGCTAATTCTCCATTGGAAAGATACTATCCCTTTGCACCGGTGGTGTGTGTAGGAGTGTTGGTGCAGGGCACCTCATGGATGATGGAGTCCTGTCCGTCATCGCCTGCAGCTGTGGCTGATCTCCCTGCCTAGGATGTGACGAAGGTCGTGGTGGAAGTGTCGGTCGCAAAGTTTCCCGTGGTTGCCACTGTTGAGTGGGCCGAGGGTCCCTCTTATCGTCTTGATGTCCCCGCCTGGGAGGTGACAAAGGTCGTGGTGGAAGTGTCTGTCGCAAAGGTTCCCGCGGTTGCCACTGTTGATTGGGCCGGGGGACCCTCTCATCGTCTTGATGTCTACCATCGGTTCCAACATGGAGGCATGTTGGGATATCTCCATTGTGGGAAGTGTCGAGTTGGTGAAGGTTGTCGCCGAGGCGCCAAAGTCTGGCGCTCATGTTGAGGATGATGGCTCGGGGCTTGACGCCTCATCCTTCCCGCAGCTTGAGCCACCGATGCACTTGGCGCCGTTGGATCTTGGAGCCTCCTCTGGATATTGTTCATCTGCTCTTGGAGTTGGCGTAATTCTCGCCGTAGGTTGTCCCCCCGTGGCACAGGTGCTTCATGCCGAAGGGTGGAAAAGCTGTTGTTGTTGGGGAGAGAGCTTCTGTCGACTACCGAGTTGTGGAAACACGGCGCCCATGCGCCCCTTCGAGTGTCGCCAATGTTGAGGGAGACAGTAGGGCCTGGTAGAACGGGATCTTTGCGTGAGCGCCGCTTCCAAAACTCCTTCATGACGGTGCGTCTCACCAGCTCCTTGACCTTGCATGGCTCGTATGCCCAATCATCAGGGAACAAGTCATATAGAGGGGTTATTAAGGTGCTTCGGTAAGTGAACACCTTATCAGGTAGGTCCATAGCTCCGAGGGACCAATCCTCCTCCGGCACCGTGCTCTGAGTGATGCGGGAAGCTATCTGTTGGTGGAGTAACTGTACCTTGCGGTACTTCCTCCTGTAGTTGCATAGGGGATGAGCTCTATCCAACAAACGAGCGTTGGCCATGAGCCTACACAAGTTATGGGACATGGCCTCCAAACCGTCGAGAAGCTCTACCTCGGTGCTCCTTGGAGTTGGTTTCAGCGGCTCCGAATGCGTAGTCGTGGTAGGGGTGTGGAGGGACACCGCACTAGCCCGCCTATTGGCAGCTCTGGTGCGGAGGTGTTGAGCTGCCTCCACATCTCCTTTCAAATCCTCCCTTGCCGACTCCTTCAACAGGGCGCACGCTTCAAGCATTAGCTCGCGACACTCCTTCTACACCTTGGCAGCCTCTCACCTTAGTGCCTTCTTCGACTGCACAGTCTGGAATTGCGCAGGATCCTGGGCTTGATGGATGTAGACCTTCTCACTGAGCTCGATGATGACCATGGGCGGCATCGATCCAAACTAGATCATCACTGGCTCCGAGTTGCTGTCGCGGGAGAGTCCACCTGCTTGAAAGAGATCTTGATGATCGGAAATCCTCGCTTACGCCTTGTCATGCAGCATGATGTGAAGGTCGGGAGACGAGCGAAGACGATTCAGACGACCACAACGAAGCAAAGATGGGAGGAGAACCATGTCGCACCGGGCGTGCCAATTTGTTTGACACGAGAAAAATCTTAAGTGCTCTCCGGGAGAAAGGAAGAGAAGGAGTATGGATTTTTCTCATGCGCCGAGAAAAAAATAAAAATGCGGGCATGCCAGTGTACCATAGTACACAAAGAAAACAAAGAGATGGGAACAGTATTTTATTAATCTCAAGGATAACAAATACAACTCCCGATATGCGCTCTGTGGCCTACTAGCGCGGCCTGCCTAACTAGCGTTGTGCGGTCTCCTAGTTCCCAGGGCCTCGGAAGGCTCCCGGTTAATTACTCCCGTGGGTTGCTCCGCGAGATACCTCCTATTAAGCCGTGTGGTCGTCTTCGTCCTCTTCTCTTTGCGCTCTCCATGCGTGATGTTGATGGTGTGTGTATGTGGCATGGGCGGCGGCGAAGCCCGTGTCCTCGTCGGTACACGTGCCGCTTAATACACGGCTTTGTGCTAGCCATGTCCGCCCTGGCCGTCGCGCCTCGTCGGTCTTGATAGCGTTGATGTAGTCGATGTTGAAGTTGCATGGGTCCTGCTCTGCTCGGACTTCTTGACGATGTAACGACTTCTTCGGGGTACGCAAGGGGTTCGCCTCGCGGGAGTATTCTTATGGAGACCGGCATTGGTGTAAAACCGACGCTCACTCGTAAGGCCAATGCTGGTGTGGTTGGCCCCTCGTCTCGACTGGACGCCGAGTTTACGGTGGTCCGCCAAGGCAAAGGATGCCACCTCACATGGCCAAAGAAAGGGGACCTGTACACCGGTGACGCCGTGGGCCTGTACGCCGGGACCTGTTCACCAATGACCTGTGCACCGTGATGGGTGCGTCTCACTTGATTGAACGCCAAGTCTATGGCAGTCCGTTTTGTCAAGGATGCCGCCCGAAGAACTAATGAAGAGATGTTGTAGTGGTTTCCTTGCCTTGGGTGGGTGCTACACTGAAAGGGGACCCATAAGCCGGGGACGCCATGGACCTTGTAAGTGCATCTAGTGCCACCCCTAGTTGGTTTTGGAGTATTGACGACAAATTTGGTTGAGGGACTAATGAGTTTCTGAGAATTGCAGGATAACGCAGGTAGTGTCCCTCATTGATTTGGTTTACCTACCGGAGATGACCCCTAAAAATGTATGAAGACATTGACGACAATGGTGGTTTATGAAGATATTTATATTGAAGACTATGACATGAGAAGACATTGAGTGAAGACTATGGAGCACGAAGACTGTGTCATTTCGTTGTTTCCTTTTTCTTCTTTGTTGAGTCATAGGAACCACCGTACTGTTAAGTGGGGTCCAAGTGAACAATGTCAGAATGACTAAAGTGATGCTCAACCCAAATCCTATGCCTTCGAGCGAAGACAATGAGAGCAAATCTTATCCAGAGCTGGATGAGTCAGCTTTGCTTGTAGCCCAAGTAAAGTTGCCGTGTGTGTTTGAAATCTGACCACTGGAACACGTGTCAGTTCCTTAGTGACCCAGGGTCATTTCGGACATATCAGGTCGGGTTGCCTAGTGGCTATAAATAGCCCACCCCCTACACCATAAATGGGGGGCTGCTCAGAGTTAGTGCATGGCTTTTGTCATTTGAGAGCAACCCACCTCGAAGCCTTTGAGAGAGAGAAATCCTTGCGAGGACCAAGCCCAAACACCCGGAGCCAAAGAGTGTTAGGCATCACTGAAGTCTTTCTGTCTGTGTGACCTGAAGACTTATTACACTTGAGGACTGTGAATCCTCCAGCCGGTTAGGCGTCACGATCTGAGCATCCAAGAGTCATTGTGGATCGTCGGTGAACGAAGTCTGTGAAGGTTCGGAAGTTTACCTTGAAGACTTACCAGACTGATTGGGCGAGGACTGTGTGTCCTTAGCTCAAGGGGAATAAGGTGAAGACGCAGTCTTCTGAGTTGAATCTCAGCCTCCCTAACCAGACATACAGTTTTCACAGCAACTCGAACTGGTCCAACAAATCTTGTGTCTTCAACAAGTGACTGGTTCTATCCTCTCCCTTCCTTTACTTAGAGTTTGTCTTCGTGAAGTCATTGCCTACTTGTCGTACCTGTCTGACTTCATTGCTTGACTACTATTGTTGATTGGCTTCATACTATCTTCCATCCTGATCCTTACTACCTAGCTCCTATTAGTCTTGTACTTTCACATCATGGCATACTTGACTATGGTTTGCTTGTTGTAGTTTATCTTCTGCTGCATATCAAATAGGTCATTTCTATTGTCTGTCTTCGAAACTTCCACGTTTTGAAGACTCTCATAAAAATTGCCTATTCACCCCCCCTCTAGTTGATAACTAGCACTTTCAATTGGTATCAGAGCAAGGTACTCCCTTATTCTGCGTGATTCGGTTTAACCACCTGGAGTTTTAGCTATGTCGACTGCAGGGATAATCAAAGTCTCCGCTGCTTGCCCCGTGTTCGATGGAACTGAATATCCCTACTGGAAGAATAAGATGCGTATGCATCTTGAAGCCATTGATGTCGACCTCTGGTATGTCGTCAAGAACGGCGTTCCCAAAACTGGTGAAGGTGTCACCCCTGCTGATGTCAAGAAGTTCATTCAACTAGACTCTACTACAAAGAACATCATCTGTGGTCATCTGACCAAAGGACAGTATGGCCGTGTAAGTGCTTTGGAAACGTCGAAGCTAGTCTGGGACTGGCTATCCAAAGTCAACGAAGGCGTCTCAACCCAGAGAGATCAAAGGATCAGTGTTCTTCGCAACCTCTTCAACTGCTTCAAGAGAAACGACAATGAAAATGTCCAGCTCACGTTCGATCGCCTCACTGACATCACAAATGAGCTTCAAGCTCTCGGCGCAACTGAGATTACCAAGCATGAAATCGTCAAGACACTACTGAGATCACTTGACAGCTCCTTTGACACCCTTTCCCTCATGATACAAGAACGTCCAGACTTCAAAGCACTCGATCCGTCTGATATACTTGAGAGGCTCAACACACATGAGTTCCAACTTTCTGAGAAAAGAGATATCTATGGTCCCAACTATGGTCGAACTCGCGCATTGAAGGCAAAAGTTGTTTCCTCATCTGAAGAAGAATCTGACTACAGTTCTGATGATCCTGAAGACATTGGAAAGGAACTTGCTATGCTTGTGAAGAAGTTCCAGAAATTCACCAAGAAGAAAGGCTTCAGAAACTCTTCACGATCCAGCTCAAGGAATGATGAAGCTTCCACCCATGACCAGAAGAAGAGAACCTGCCACAAGTGTAAGAAACCTGGTCACTACATATCTGAGTGTCCACAGTGGTACAATGAGAAGAAGAAGAAGAAGAAGAAGAGCAAGGAATATGATTCTGATGATAAGAAGAAGAAGAAATCCTTAAAGTCTTCTTCTAAGTCTTCTTCCAAGTCTTCATCACACAAGAAGAGCTCATCTGGCAAGGCTCGTGCCTTTGTTGGCAAGGAAATGGATTCAGAGGAGGAGTCTGCTTCTGAGGAGGCGGAGGTGGAGTCTGGAGAGGAGTCCGACCCTGGCGTTGCAAGTCTGGCTCTAGCCACAACTTATGTTGCCAAGTCCATCTTCAACACTAAAGACAATGACTTCCACACCAACGCTGCAGCTGATGACGAAGACGATCCAACTCCCACTTACTGCTTCATGCCACGTGGTGCCAAGGTAAACTCACGTGATGCTTACTTTCAAACATCAAGTGAAGATGACTCTGATTGTGAATCCAAACCCAACTACAAAACACTTGCTAAAATTGCAACTGAACAACAAAAGGCTATGGAACATACTCAAAAACTGTTAGACAAAAGCGATGACTTGTTGGACGCGGAAATGACACGTTCACAGTCCTTAGTTGAAGACATAAAAAAATTTCATGCTAAGTACCAAGAACTTGAAAGTCGTCATGAAACGCTCTCAACAACTTATGAAAAGCTCTCCTATGATTATCTTCAAAGGAAGCAAGAGCTTGAGAAATTGAGAGCGGCTCATGAAGATCTTCAAGAAGAGAATGAGTCACTTCGCGCTCAACGGATCAGTTCCGCTCAGGATGGATTTGAACCACCATGTCTAAAATGCATTGAGCGTGATAACGCTACATCTGTTGCTGAATGTTCCACTGCTGCCACTCTTGCATTGTCTTCAACTACTGATGTGGTAACTAACCCCTCTGCGGAGGATACCACTACTTTTGCTGATGAAAATGCTAGGTTGAAGACATTGCTTGAAACAGGGATGTACAAAAGTCTGAAAGGACATCGGACACTTTGTGATGTCCTCAAAAGGCAGATTCTGAACCGAAACCCTAGGAAAGAGGGTGTTGGGTTCGAGAGGAAAATGAATGTTGATGGCTCCTACTGGAAGCCTGAGCAGTATCCCAAAACCACATGGGTTGCTGCAAAGGAACCTTCAGTGGATCCATCCACCTTATCTGGCTTTACCTGTGCTAACCCTATCATCATTGATGAATCCTTTGATGCAAACTATAAACTGTTCAAAAATCAGAATGGTGAAGTGTTTGCCAGGTATATTGGTACTAATTGCAGGAATGGACCACCTATGAAGAAGATCTAGGTACCTAAGCAGTGCATTGCGAATCTTCCTATGAATGTCATCATGACACCACCTAGGAAGAAGACAAACCCCAGACCTATGGCTTCATATGGCCCAAAGGCTTCATACAGACACAGGACTCACCTGAGTCATCCTAACGCCAATGTTTTATAGGGAAATCATACTCAGACTTATGAATATGAGCGTGTGTCTTCAAACCGGTATGTTCATAGAACTAAGAACTTTTCTGCTAATTCATATGAGTATCATTCATCTCCTGCAAGGCTATTTGCTAGGGCTCCAAACCCAAAGTTCTCAGATGCTGCACTTAGACTCATTGCTTCTAAGCCACCCCTGAAGATGTGGGTGGTTAAGAAGAATTAACTCTCTTCTGCAGGAAAGGGTCTCCAGCCTATAATCAAAGGCGTCCGATGCTATTACTGGGGACCTAAAACACATTAAGGGACGCATGATAAAATGATCTTACTATGTATTTCATATCTGAATCGCTTGCCAGTCATACTATGGGTCCTAACCTTGGTCTAAGTTGTGATAATCCTTGTGTGCGTCAAATGCTTATGCTTCACAACGCTCTTTGTGAAGCCTATACTCCTAACTGCACTGTAGGGTATGACACCAAAAGCTTCAGAATGGATTATGGACAGCGGATGCACTAATCATATGACCAGTGATCGAAGTCTTCTCATGGACTCAACCTTACGTCCATCAGACAAGAGTCACATCACATTTGTTGACACTGGTAAAAGCAAGGTTTGGGTCTAGGTAGAGTTGCAATCTCAAAGGATCAACACATGGATAAAGTGATGCTTGTTGAATCCCTTGGTTTCAACTTAATGTCTGTCTCAATGCTTTGTGACTTGAACATGATTGTGCTATTCGGAAAATATCATTGCCTTGTACTAATGGAATCTGACAAGTCTCTAGTCTTTGAAGGGTATCGGAAAGATGATCTATACATGGTAGATTTCTCAGCAGGTCCACATCTTGCCATATGCCTTCTTGCAAAAGCTTCAGAATGCTGGCACTGGCATCGGAAGCTGGGGCATGCTGGCATGAGGAACTTACACACACTCATCAAGAAGCATGTCATAGGCATCGAGGGTGTCAAGTTCAAGAAGGATCATTTGTGTGGTGCCTGCGAAGCTGGAAAGATGACTAGGGCAAAGCGCCCCTCGAAGACAATCATGACGACATCTCAACCCTTTGAGCTGTTGCACATGGACTTATTTGGCCCTACTCACTACTCTACCCTCACAACAACTGCTTGTCTCTATGGCTTTGTCATTGTTGATGACTACTCAAGATATACATAGGTGCACATAATTCTCTACAAGACTGAAGTGCAAGATCAAGCATATCAGAAGTGACAACGGCACTGAGTTCAGGAACACCGGACTTGATCTTTACCTGGATACAATGGGAATCACTAATGAGTTCTCTGCTCCATACACACCTCAGCAAAATGGCATCGTTGAGTGCAAGAACAGAACCCTCATTGAGATGGCTCGAACAATGCTTGACAAGTACAAGACACCAAGAAAGTTCTGGCCTGAAGCTATTGATACAACATGTCACATTATCAACCGTGTTTACATCCATAAGCTTCTGAACAAAACATCCTATGAGCTCCTTACTGGAAAGAAGCCAAATGTCAGCTACTTCAGAGTATTTGGAGCTAGGTGCTGGATCAAGGATCCCGTGCACAAGTCAAAATTTGCACCTAAAGCTGATGAAGGCTTCATGCTTGGCTATGGAAAGGACTCGCACTCTTACAGAGTCTTCAACCTCTATCTCTACAAAATCGTCGAAAATGTGGACGTGAGATTTGATGAAACCAATGGTTCACAAAGAGAGCTCCTACCAAGTACACTAGACGAAGCTCCGCCCAGCGAATCTATCAAGCTGATGGGAACTGGTGAAATCATGCCTTCTGAAGCATAGCCTGAAGAGGAACTTATCATTTCTGCACCTAACCAACCTGAAGACAATGCTCAGACTGAAGACAATCCTTCCAATGATGACAATGATTAGCAAGAGCAAAGTATTCGTCCAGTTCATCCTCGAGTTGCGAATGAAGTACAAATTGAGAAGATAATTGATAGCATCAATGCACCTGGTCCACTTACCCGCTCAAGAGCAACATAGTTAGCAAACTTCTGTGGGCACTTTTATTTTGTGTCAATATCTGAACCCAAGAAAGTCGCTGAAGCCTTTATGGAACCTGAATGGATACAAGCTATGCAAGAAGAACTTCAACAGTTCAAGATGAACAATGTTTGGTAACTTGTCAAGCATCCTAACCCTCGCAAGCATAACATTATTGGCACAAAATGGATATATCGAAACAAGCAAGATGAGCATGGTCAAGTCGTCAGAGACAAAGCACGTCTTGCGGCTCAAGGATATACTCAAGTTTAAGGAATTGACTTCGATGAAACATTTGCTCCTGTGGCTAGGCTTGAAGCTATTCGCATACTGCTAGCATACGCTAATCACCACAACATCTTGCTACATGAAATGGATGTGAAGAGTGCATTTCTCAATGGCAAGATTGAAGAAGAAGTATATGTCACTCAACCACCTGGCTTTGAAGATCCAAAACATCCTGATATGGTGTACAAGCTAAACAAAGCACTGTATGGCCTCAAACAAGCTCCTCGCACTTGGTATGATACGATTAAAGACTTCCTGAAGAGCAAATGCTTCAAACCTGGATCTCTCGATCCCACACTCTTCACGAAGACATATGATGGTGAACTGTTTGTGTGCCAAATATATGTGGATGACATTATCTTCGGCTGCACCAACTAGAAGTATAGTGATGAGTTTGGATACATGATGCAAGAGTAATATCAGATGTCCATGGTGGGTGAGTTGAAATTCTTCCTTGGTCTTCAAATTCGTCAGCAAAGGAATGGCATCTTCATATCTCAAGAAAAATACCTCAAAGATTGTTTGAAGAAGTTTGGAATGGAAGATTGCAAAGGTTACACGACGCCAATGCCAGCCAAACACCATCTTGGTCCCGATGACAATGGTAAAGAGTTCGATCAAAAGGTATACCGCTCCATGATTGGTTCTTTACTTTACCTATGTGCATCTAGGCCAGATATTATGCTTAGTGTTTGCATGTGTGCTTGATTCCAAGCGGCACCAAAGGAATCGCATCACTTAGCTGTGAAGCGAATTCTTCGATATTTGCCTTACACCCCAACACTCGGATTATGGTATCCAAAGGGCTCAAAATTTGATTTGGTTGGATTCTCGGATGCTGATTATGCTGGTGACCAGGTGGATCGCAAGTCTACATCAGGCACATGTCACTTTCTGGGTGGATCACTTATCTGTTGGTCTTCAAAGAAGCAGAACTGTGTATCACTCTCAACTGCTGAATCTGAATACATTGCTGCTGGATCTTGTTGCACTCAGCTTCTATGGATGAAGCAAACTCTCAAGGACTATGGCATCAATCTGAAACAAGTACCTCTCCTCTGCGACAACGAAAGCGCCATCAAGATTGCCAACAATCCAGTCCAGCACTTGAAGACAAAGCACATTGAAATTCGTCATCACTTTCTCAGAGATCATGTCATGAAGAAAGATATTGACATCATTCACGTCAACCATGAAGAGCAACTGGCAGATATCTTCACAAAGCCCTTGGATGAGAAAAGGTTTTGCAAGTTACGGTGTGAGCTAAATATCTTGGAATCCTCAAATGTCCAGTGATCAGGCACACATCCTAACACTTATGCATTTTGATGACTTAGATGTGCAACACACGAAGTAGAGTATATCTTCAATCAATGAACACTTACATTCTGAGTGTGAATACATTAATGTGGAATTTGACTTCGGAGCGCCACAATAATTGTGCGCCGTGTCTGGGTCTAATACTTCCTATACGGTGGGTAACGCCACCACCAAATTTCTCTGTTTGAAGTGTTTCACTCAAGGCATTATTTTTGCAATGTCTTCGCATTTGGTTTGTCTTCAATTTTAGTTTATCTTCATGATTTTCTTCACTATGATGATTTGATTGATTTCTGATATATACACTAGTGTTCTTTCCTCTACAGCATTCACTTATAACTATGTCTTCCTAGTTGAATCTTTTGAACTAAGTGAATGTGATCGGACCCTAATCTCTCTATGCTTTCTATCTCAAACTCTATCTGTCCAAATCATATGCATTCTATTGAAACTGTCGAATGTCTTCTCTGCGTCCTAGTCAGCAGAAGACACAAAGACAAACATTAAGTCTGTTTTAAATGATTCATCCTTATTGTTTGAAATCCGGAGAAGCCGGAACAACCATCCGACATGCCTGGCGGGCGTGGGAACATGGGACAACTCTGAGTATGTTGCATGATTGCCGCGTGCCCCTCAGATGTGAACCGCCAGGGGCACCTGCGTAATTGCGCTATGCCGCACACTTCCTTATAAATACATGTCCCCTGCAGTAAAGAAAACCTTCTTCCACCTCTCCACCTCGTCAAAACCCTAGCGCCACCGCTAGCTCATGACGATGCCGGCGACGAAGCGCTTAGCTGCCACGACTTCTCCGACGACGTCCTCACGCCGGCCGCGGACATCGTCTCTCCACCGTCGCCGTAGGTGTCCTCCGTCGCGAAGTTAGGGCACGGTGGATTGAACTGTTCGGTCTCCTGTTCATCCCATCTAGCAATTCCTCGTGTGGTAAATATAACTCTATTTTTACCGTCTTTTTTATCTTCAAAGATTCATCCTTTTTACCAAAATTGGTTTCTGCCTACACAATGTTAGATCTATTCTATCTGCATCTCATACTGCCTAGTCTATTCACTTAAACTTCATATCTAGTTTGATTCCTCACTTGTACTTATTCACGGATTCGTACAAATCTGGAACCAACTCTAAACATATAAGTGAATGTCTTCGCATCATGAGGCCAATGTCTTCAAACTGATTTATCTTCAAAATCTTCTGAGAATGCATATGACCTCTTCCCCTTCCCTCGCATCTCTAATGCTGTCACAGGTACATGTCCGTGGGAGAATCCCTTCGTTCTCATAGTCTGCATTCGTTTGCAGAATTCTTACAGCATCACACTAATTCTCCCGAAGCCAGTTCATGTTTGTCTAGCAAACGAAAGCCTTTGAAGCCTTTGAACGTATTGAAGCCATTCAGTTTGAAGTTCATGGCTGCAGAGAAATCAGTAAGGAAGGGTGGCAGACAGCGTCGTGGGGGAACATCAAAAGATTTGCCTGATGACCTCGCAGAACTTTACAAGACTGATCCTGAAGAGAATTATCATCAGCGCAAGACACGAATCCAATGGATTCGACGATATTGGGCTGAACAATGGTTCAAATACAAGTTCGTGACCCAGGAATACACTGAGAAGAATGCTATTAAGAGTCCTTGGGGTGATATTCTCTATCGAGGCCTTCAACCGAAGAACAGAGCGGAAGCTATTGCATAGGGTTTCTATCCTTGTATGGTCCGTGGACCTCAGCCTGAAAATGCCGACTCATCATCATTGCTCTGGTGTCGTGACGATACTCTCTTCAAGCGCAGCTTCCAGCACACAAAGGCATCGGCCAAGGAAAACAAGAAGTCATTGGTATTAGACTTCAACCCTGGTCCCTCTGCTCCCCGTGCTGACGGCTCACGTGATGCGGAACCCAATGTCATCGGCCCCTTCTCCAACCTTGATGGCCTCATCACTTACATCTTGGTCCAAGGTGCCAAAGTGGATCATTCTGATAATGATGCTGACACTGATGCAGCCCCAGGTCCTCCTCCAAAGCCGCAGAAGCTAAAGAAGCCTAAGGCTTCAAGATCAGCTGCTCCTCCCAATGCTTCACGTGCGAAGCCACTGGCCACTGCACCTCCTGAAGACAGTGTGCAGTCTGAAGATCTATCACGCATCTCCAAGAAGACGGAGAAGAAAAAGAAAATCGTCAAGCATACTGATTAGACCTTGACTCCTGCTGCCATTCTGCGAGAAGAGCACATTGATCTCTCCAGCGATGAAGATCTTGCAGATGATGCCCTTGAGCAACTAATCAAGAGCAAGGAAGAAGCAGAGATCTTCAATAATTTGCCTCTCTTCGATGTGGAAATCATCCATAACTTCATTTATGAGTGGTTTGACACCCCAAATCTCAGCTTTGAAGATCTGCAACTTCCCATTGGCCTCAGCGTCTCCTTCAATGGTGCCATTGCTTTTGAGCTAGCTCTTGCTCAGCGCATTGTTGAACTGAAGCACAAGATGTCAGAAACTTCAAGATCATGCTGCACGAGCATGTGGGAAAGCTCAGTTCAAGAAGCATGTGGCAAAGCTCAGCGAGCAAGATGTCAGAAACTTCAAGATCATGCTGCACGAGCTCAAAGAAGCCTTTCTCAAGAAGCGCGAAGAAGCTCAAGGCTCTCGTGAGCGTATGAAGAGTTTGGCTGACAAATGTGTGCTAGCCTACAATGAGGCTGAGAAGCGCAAGTCTCTTGGTTGTCCTAGCATTGACCCCAGAATGGCTGTAAAGAAGAAGAAGCTATCAACTGCCCAATCTGCACCTTCAAGGCAGGAAGCACCTCGCATAATCTTCCCAAGCAGCATGACTGGCTCGAAGCCAAAGGTCATGTCAACCGCTTCAGAACTAAAGAAGACGAGGGCTGCCGAGGCTGAAGCCTGAAAAAGGAAAAATACTGAAGCCTCTGATGCTGCTCCCTCCGAGAAGAAGCGCAAAACCAAGAAGAATCGGGCTGCTCCCACAGAGCCCTTAGTTGTTGAACCTATCTCAGTGGTTCGCCCTGCGTCTGAACACCAAGAACGACGGATGATAGTTCATGAGCTTGCTTCCACAGAGGCTCATGAAGCGGAAGACATTCCAGCAGTTGAACCCACCGCTGCTGAAGACATTGGTCACAATGACAATGTTGAAGGTGATGAAGTTCTTCCTCAGATCGAACATAACTTGGTATCATCGCCTGTTCTCACGAACAGCGAACTCATCAGCATTGGTCGTCCTCTGACGCCAATTGCTCAGGATGCATCATGGGCTGATCACTCACAACAACAAGACTCCCCAAGTACTCCCCAATAACAACAAGTTACACCACCTGTGCAAGAAGAACAAGAAGACTTTGAGGCCCAGCCAACTCCATCTCCAAAGGCGTCGCCAGCATTACGCAGGCTTCGCAAAGGACCAAGGCCTCAGGTCCCTCTTTCGAGCATTCCGGAAGGAGAAGTGCACCATCCATCTGTTGCATGTCAAGTGTTTCCAGAAGCTACTCCAACTGTGAATGTCTCCGTGTCTGAAGCCCAAGATGCTGAAGACAATCCGGCTACATCAGCCGATGAAAATCAAGAAGACGAACGTGTCCCTACTCCCCCCAATACTGAAGAAGCTGTTCCTGATGTGAACGTGCCAGTGCCCGACCCTCCAGCTCGTCAAGTGGAGGTTGAAAATCTTGAGGCTGCCACCACCAACACGAATGAAGCCAATGATGTAGTCATGGCTGAAGAAAATGTGGAGCCTGCACCAACCAATGTGCCCGAAGCCAATGATGCAACTGCTCCTGAAGTATCTGTTGTGCAGCCTGAAGCCTCAGTTGTTGCCACTGCTCCTGTTCCGGCACCAAGGCCCTATACAATTGAGCAAGCATACAATCATGGTCAGCTAACCACTGTCCGATGGCCCATTCTGGTCCCTCCGCCTACTGCCTCTGGTCCTCAGTTTGACTATCATGTTGAGCATAGGCCTCAGGTCCAGAAACCAAAGCCAAGACTGCCAAGGTTCCCAGGTACTGCCACCTCTACAGGGTCCTTCAATGCAAATGGCTTCAAAAGCCACAACACCTTCTTTGACAGCGCAAAGAACCCCTACTCAAGGCCAAGAATATCATCTGATCATTTCTGGAGCTATCAGCAGAGAAGCTATTACTCCTGCGTTTTGTATGATCAAGGGCGCATCTTCCCTCATATGCGCCTCGACACTGAAGCCATTGCTGGACTGCCATGCTTAGAAGAAGCACTTGACTGCTTTCGTGATGCAGGTCTGCTCAGCTTTGTGGCAGACAAAAAACATTGGAATGAGGAACTTTTGCTTCAATTCTATGCTACCCTCCACATTCGCGGCTACAACAGGGATATAAAGACATGGGTTCTTGAGTGGATGACAGGAAATGTTCATCATGAAGCCAAAGCTCTTGACGTCATTGAGCTTACAGGCCTACCCATTCCCGGAGAGCTATACGAACCTGATTGTCAACTTCACCGCAATGCACTGGAGAGCATCTTCCATAAGCCAGAGCCCAACATGAGCCAGATGTTGAGCATGGTGAAGCCTCTGCCATCTGACGCTGAATACCCAAAGGAGTTCTTTGTTGATGACCTTGAGTATCTGCCTCGCACAATATATCACATCATCAGGCGAACTCTATGGCCTATCAAAGGGCATTCATCAGCTGCAAAACTTGAAGGAGCCATGAAGACATTGGCCTTCTACATCCTCAATGGCATAAGCTTCAATAGACAAGAATTCTTCATCTGGTAACTTGCTGTGTCTGGATCTGACCTTTTTGGCCTGAAATTTTATGCTCCATGGGTCATGCGCCTCATCAAGCTACACTCTTCTGTCAACTATCAGCCCTCTGCTCACAATCATCTGATTTTTCTACCAGAGGTTGATATGTCAGTCGAAGCCATATACCCCGAGCCTGCCAAGAAGCCTCTTTGTCTTCAAAATGCTGATCACCAAAGCTTCACTCAGCCCATGGAAGGAGTCCAAGCAGTAACTCGTATCTATCCAATGGCTGGGAACACTCATCTGCCTCATTGTGCACAAACTGAAGCTACTGAGAGAACAATTACCCAAAGGCCTAAGAAGCGCTCTCGTGTTCTAAATGATCGAGAACTTCTTGTGGCACTACATCAGAAACAAGATAAGCATCACTTTTGGCTCAAGCGACAGATGCAAAGCCTCTTGGTGGACGTCAATCGCATTCGAAATCTTGCCACCAAGAATGCCTTTGTCACTCACGAGACCTGTCGGCGATCATGGAAGAGTTTGACGCTGCTTAGTGCTAAAGCAGATCTTCAAGACGATGGCTTCACTGAAAGATTCAAGTTTGACTCCACTCCTCCACGGAATGTTGTCCTACATCGAACTCCATCCCTTGAAGACTCTGACTATTCTTCCTCCACGGCAACTGTGAATGCCAGAGTGATCGATGATGAAGACGATGCTACTTCACCACCCCCTACTTCTGCACGCATCGACACTGCACTAAGTACGTCTGCAACGCCAAACAACAGCGATAACCCTGCTGCTTCACCTACTCATGAGAACGAGTAGATGCTCTATGTCTTCAAACCTTTTTGGTCCTTACTGACAAAAGGGGGAGAAGCGTATGAGTTTGATAGTGTTCAAGCGGATTCATATGGGCGGTTGCTTTATATTTTGCCTAGTGTTTACAACTCTCGCTTTTGATACATTTGGTTCTTTGAGTTGTAACACTTAAACTCGATGGTCGTCTGCTACTTATTTGCTTTACTGTGATGCGATGATAAATTCCGCATGTGCGATGATAACTTTCGCACTTAGATCATTCTGCAGACGTCCATTTTTCATTATGCATGTCATTCTCTTTGTTATATCATTTCATGCATGATGAATTCTCTTCATAAGCTGAAGAGGATCTCCACAAGTACAACCTGCCATGTGCATTTGCATTCCAAAAGCAAATTACTTATATGCATATCTTCAGGGGGAGCCTTTGCTACTTATGAAGACAATACCCTATCCTTTACAATTTCACATACTTTATCCCCGTTGAAAACTTCAACCAGTTTGTCATCAATCACCAAAAAGGGGGAGACTGTAAGTGCATCTAGTGCCACCCCTAGTTGGTTTTGGAGTATTGACGACAAATTTGGTTGAGGGACTAATGCGTTTGTGAGAATTGCAGGATAACGCAGGTAGTGTCCCTCGTTGATTCGGTTTACCTACCGGAGATGACCCCTAAAAATGTATGAAGACATTGACAACAATGGTGGTATATGAAGATATTCATATTGAAGACTATGACATGAGAAGACATCGAGTGAAGACTATGGAGCACGAAGACTGTGTCGTTTTGTTGTTTCCTTTTTCTTCTTTGTTGAGCGAAGACAATGAGAGAAAATCTTATCCAGAGCTGGATGAGTCAGCTTTGCTTGTAGCCCAAGTAAAGTTGCCGTGTGTGTTTGAAATCTGACCGTTGGAACACGTGTCAGTTCCTTAGTGACCCAGGGTCATTTCGAACATATCAGGTCGGGTTGCCCAGTGGCTATAAATAGACCACCCCTACACCATAAATGGGGGGCTGCTCAGAGTTAGTGCACGACTTTTGTCGTTTGAGAGCAACCCACCTCGAAGCCTTTGAGAGAGAGAAATCCTTGCGAGGACCAAGCCCAAACACCCAGAGCCAAAGAGTGTTAGGCATCATTGAAGTCTTTCAGTCTGCGTGACCTAAAGACTTATTACACTTGAGGACTGTGAATCCTCCAGCCGGTTAGGCATCGTGTTCTGAGCATCCAAGAGTCATTGTGGATCGCCGGTGAACAAAGTCTGTGAAGGTTCGAAAGTTTACCTTAAAGACTTACCAGAGTGATTGGGCGAGGACTGTGTGTCATTAGCTCAAGGGGAATAAGGTGAAGACACGGTCTTCTGAGTTGAATCTCAGCCTCCCTAACCAGACGTACAGTTGTCATAGCAACTGGAACTGGTCCAACAAATCCTGTGTCTTCAACAAGTGACTAGTTCTATCCTCTCCCTTCCCTTACTTAGAGTTTGTCTTCGTGAAGTCATTGCCTACTTGTCGTACCTGTCTGACTTCATTGCTTGACTTCCATCCTGATCCTTACTACCTAGCTGCTATTAGTCTTATACTTTCACATCATGGCATACTTGACTATGGTTTGCTTGTTGTAGTTTATCTTCCGCTGCATATCAATTTGGTCATTTCTATTGTCTGTCTTCGAAACTTCCACGTTTTGAAGACTCTCATAAAAATCGCCTATTCACCCCCTCTAGTCGATAACTAGCACTTTCAGACCTGTACATCGAGACCTATATGTCGAGGACCCATCCGCCATGGTGGGTGCCTTGTCTCATCTAAACGCCGTATTCGGTGGTTTACCGAGACAAGTAGCACGCCGAGACCTATACGCCAAGGACCCGTTTGCCATGGTGGTGCGCTTTCATAGGTGGGACCGGTCTTGGGTTGCATCGTCGTGAGCACCGGTTCTGCCATGTCGTCTCCTCCAGGAAGCAAGAAACCAGACTTGTGCACTGTGATTGAAACGCCGTAGACCTGTGCATCGGAGAGACCTATTCATCATGGACTTGTCTCAGGCTACGTCGGAGCGAGCTCCGACTCCGCCATGTCCTCTCCTCCGGGAAGCAACCCACATGACCTGTTCGGGGTGCCATGGACCTGTGCACCGATGACTTGTTTGCCGAGGACCTGTGCATCAAAATCTATACCCCGTGACTGGAATATCATGGACCTGTTCATCGAGACCTGTTCGCCATGATCTGTGCGTTGCGACCTATTCATCGGGGCCAGGTAGGCACCCGTGGTATAGCACCAGTGCTAGCGGTTGGGCTGTGTCGTGGGCGAGCTCCGGCAGCTCCCTGGGTCATCTTCAACCAAGAACAGGCCACTTGAAGACGAAGAGCATGACATAGACAAAGTCTGACGGTTTCGGCGTAGACTCCTGGTCCGGTGAAATCGTCTCCGGCAACGACGGCGTGATCGGGTACGTACTCTCCGTGTATAGTGCATGCACGCTAGATGTGAGGGAGAGACAAAGAAAAAAATTTAGATGATCATCTCACCATCGGGGAACGTGTGCTTCATGTTCATGTCACCGGGTTCCTTGCGCTTGCACGAGACGGTCGCCGGTGTTGGAGTTGTGTGACGGCTATGTGTTCTTGCGTGAGTTATGGATGGGTGTGTGATGGATCGGTTTTTAAGTCTGTGTTACTACGTGCCGCCTCCTCTTGCGTGGGTTGTGCTCTTCTGGGTGCCAAAGTCCTTGTATTTATAGGGAGAAGTCAAACCTTCTGGTTCGCATGTCCGCGCAAACCTTCCGATATTTGGGGTTTCCATCTTAAAACTTGCCTTTCCATGTGATCGTTCTTCTCGCCCTGCACGGCTGCAAAACAAATCGTAACATACCTAGCTAGCTAGCTCCAGACCGAACATGTGATTCTTTGGGAGATCAAAACATGCCATGTCCATGTATACCTGTTTAATAACACCAAAGGAAAATAACACGTAAAACCCATACATGTATCCAAACTAGCATTTGTATTGGTTTAGTTATAGACAAAAAGGCAGGTTAACCAAGTATTGTACGGGTGTTCGGGCATACGTAGACCGACGAGCTTGCCGGCCGGCCGGGATACCCGAATACATATATATGTATCAAGTCTAGGT
The DNA here is from genome assembly GCA_963921465.1 of Triticum timopheevii. Classification (NCBI taxonomy): domain Eukaryota; kingdom Viridiplantae; phylum Streptophyta; class Magnoliopsida; order Poales; family Poaceae; genus Triticum; species Triticum timopheevii. The sequence goes on from OY997274.1 coordinate 353,983,021, forward strand.
ACAACTAGCCACGTACATGCAAACCTTCTTTTTATTGAACATGCATGCATAAGATAAGTGCGTATGATAATAAACCAAATTTCACGCATAATACTCTTTTTGCCGATGAATAATGAGTTACCCTCGGACATATTCCTACAAGGCAAGTTCAGCTTCCAATTTTTATACAAGGATGCTACATCCTTAACGTAGACCAAAGCTCCCTATCGATGCTATTTCTTGACGCGTCCGACCAGGGCTCTCGCATGGATCTTGCTATGTAAACATCATATGAGCTCCTTTAAAGATGAGACCCTGGGCAGCGTCTCAAAGCACACAAATTCGCCCATTGTCGACGACACGTCCTATTGGAAGAAAAACAAAAGGTACAGCTTCGTTACCTCTTCACAAGCTAATGCATTGCCTTACCTATGCACGTCTTGAATACATGCAAGCAAAACATGTGTTTCTTGGTCTCCTGCTAATTTTGTATTTGTTGTCTTCCCCCATGTCATCAGGATACCATGGGAAAGAGGTCTGGGTGGAGTCGAGATGCTGATGGCTCAACGAGTGGTACTAAGAAAAGCAAAGGTGACTCGACTCCTTCAACACTGCCAATCAGGTCGAAAGGTAGCTCTTGCGGTGTGGAGTATACGCGCTTGACGCCTCCGTTGCCGAGTGCCCCAAGATCTTCGTGACATCAACCTAGCCGCAACTCCAAAAATTCTGACAGGACGGTCCTCTCCCTTGACGCTGATGCTCCGCCACTAGGGAACCAGGAGGTAAAGAAAATAGTAATAATACCAGTAACAAATAAAACTTGTATGAATGTATTTCTTCCTTTAATCCCGCGTTTATCATGTGTGCATGCAGGACAATCTCGAAGATGTGTTGCCACACGTGCCTATGAGTCGCAGTGTGGAGCGACTCCTAAGCAGGTGATGGAAGGCATGGACCAAGACGATCTGGTCACCAAATATGCACCTCCAGCTGGGTCTAGTTCAGCGGGAAAACACACATCACCATCAGCGAGTGATCCAGCTGCGAATTCTTCAACTGTCGCAGGGAACGATCTCATTGCCAAATCCACCTTCCTGATGACAAAACCCGCTTCTCTAGCAACATCAATTGGGACCACTCAAGCAAGCAAAAAAGGGTGACCAGGAGCTATCAACAACAAAAACGATGGGGTGACTGTGAATAGGCCAAGATCGTCTGCTTTTGGTACGTGTATACTACCCCAGCCTTCTTGCATATTCTTTCTATCTTTTTTATATGCTCTCTTGACTCTCTTTCTTTTTTCAGATGGCATAAACAAGTCAACTAAATTAGAAGGCTTCTACTCACCTGAAGCAAAGGAGCTCCAGGCCATACTTGAGAGACACAAGAACATCCTTGCCGGAGAAACTACTCAGCTGGAGAAGCTCAAACTCCCTCTAGCTAACAACATCTCGACGCCAAGCCTTGTCCTCCCGCCCGGAACATCAGCAAAGTACATCTCGATAGGACTCAAAGATATGCAAGAGGCACTAAGGGAGCACCCGATCAATGAGGAGCTAACCGTAACTAGAATAGAGTCTGTGATAAGTATGTGGAAGATCCCGTATGCAAACGAGGTCCCGCCAGACCTTGAGATTCTGATTCGCCACCTTGAAGCAGTGGTGGCTCATCTGGGCGGAAAGGGTGGTCTTGCCACCTCCCACACATTGGCACCCGCACCGGCGCAAGTGTCGTTTCTGCTGGCGAAAGTCGATGCAACTCATGTGGGGGTCACTCAAGGACTTCGCCGCCTCGAGAAGGAAGGGCCGCGCCTAGAGGGACGCCTTGCCGACCTTGCCTCCATATTCAACAAACAAATGAAGTTGGCTGAAGAACATCAGATGCTTGCCGGCAAACATCAAAAGCTTGTTGAGGAGTACAAGGCCCTCTGCGAGAAGGAAACCGAGATGGCGGCACTGGCTGAAAAGCGCACGGGCGTCCTAGCTGACATGATGACTTCTAGCTCCCGCCATCTTTAAGCTCACGAGGATGCCATCCGGACTTCTTCGAAGGTGGCCAAGTCGTATCAAAGACAACGTGCAGAGGCGACTGCCTTCCTGGCTGCCGGGGGAACACTTTCGGAGATCACTACAGTCCTCGCATACAAAGCTCCTGAGTGAGGGAGCGGACTAGAGATCATGGTCTGCTCTGTAAAAGCTGCACTTAGTTCAAATTGATTTTTTTATCTTAGTTAAATATAAATTGTCCTAGCTCGTCCAAAACAAAGATTGATTAGTCCTAGTGAATTTTTGTATGATCGATCAATAAAATGATGGCTTTTGTAATATATCTTTTTTTTTACTTTTACTCGCAGGGTCCATCGTCATGGCCGCCACATATAACCGAGGTATATATCTCCGTTGTACATATTGCCACCTTTAAGCATGCATGTATGTGCGTAGGCAGCTGGGCACATATGTGTACGTGCTACATAATCAAACTTGCCTCTATATAGTCTGCACCATGATTTCATGCATGCATGTGCATATACAAGTACATGCGCGCATGTGCCATGCAATGGTATTTTGCCGTTGCAACAAAACTTCTCTTTGTACGTATACCCTGCGTGAAACTTCATCAATAAAAAGAAATTATTATTTTATGCAATAGTGCACAAAAACCCCTCGAACAAATACTGATCCTGCTAGGGTGCCCTTAAATGATGTGGCTCAACACGACCCCAACACACAAGCTTGGCCTTAGGTTAGTCCTGTTGGTTCTGCCAACGCAGTACCAAGCGCAGTTATGCTGAAGGACTACCACGACATGGTCGGGGATATGGTGGACAAGGAGTTGAAGCAAATGGCAATAGATCAAACCCCTCGCACCTCCGAGAGTGAGCTGGAGAAGCCTTACGAGGCGTGGCATGACATGATGGCGTATCCCGCAGGGTGGCACCCACCAAAGTTCCGTCAATTTGATGGAACCGGTGATGCAAGGGAGCACTTGGTGTACTTCGAGACCGCATGCGGCGACACAACAAACAGCCCGTCACTTCTCCTTCGACAATTTTCAGGATCGTTAACCAGACCCGTCTTCCATTGGTACAGCCGTTTATCGGTTTGGTCCATTGGGAGTTGGGCATCCATGAAGGAGGTTTTCAAGAAGCACTTCATCGCCATGAAGAAGGACTACTCTGTTGTCGAGCTGGCGCAAGTCCGACAATGACGAGATGAGTCCATTGATGACTACATCGTCCGCTTCCGTAATAGTTATGTGCGTCTCGCCCGGGAGATGCACCTCGAGGATGCCATTGAGATGTGCGTCCATGGGATGCAGCAACACTAGTCACTTGAAGTCTCACGGCGTGAGCCTAGAACTTTTAGTGCCCTCAGCACGGCGGTAGCGGCCACGAAGATTGAGTTTGAGAAATCACCGCAGATAATGGAGCTCTATAAGAATGCCAGCACATTTGATCCCGCCAAGTGCTTCGCCCCAACGTCCAAACAAATCAACAACGGTAGCATGGCGAAGGCACCAGCCGAAATAAACACCACCAAGGTCTTCTCGTCTGCACCTCAAGGCCATGTGCCCATCTTGGATGCAAGAGGCGAACAATCCAGAGGGAGGCAACGCCCGGCGATGCAGGAGCTCCTCAAGAAGCAGTACGTCTTCCGTCGGGAGATCATCAAGGACATGTTTGACCAGGTGATGAAGCATCGAGCCTTGAACTTACCAGAGCCTCAGAGGCCTGATCAGGTGAGGATGACAGATAAACTTTTATTTTGCCCATATCACAGGTATGTGGGACATGTCATTGAAGATTGTGTCGTGTTCAAAGAATGGCTCCAAAGAGCCATTAATGAGAGAAGGATCAACCTCGACCTAGAAGCTATCGACCCAGATTACCATGCAGTAAACATGGTGAGCATGAAGTTACCATCTCCGCCAAGTGAAGCCACGGAGCTCGAAGAAACATGGGTGCCACTGGCCCAAGTTGAAAACCATCTATCCAACCTCATTCTCTCCAAGACGCAGGCATCTCCCTTTCGGCCCCAGGTGACCCCATCCATTCCCGAAGAGGAGCCTTGGAGGATGGTGCGCCGAAGGCCATACGCAAGGAGGCTTCCACCCCGACATCCTCGCCCCCGATTTCACTAGAATGTGCTCCCCCAAGAATTCTAAGGCGGTTTGATCCAAGTCAATGCCGACCTCCGCCAAGATTTGTCCCTATTTTAGAAGGAGACGAGCCTTTTCCTCGATAGGGGCGTGCGCTATCAACCTTGGCGCAGTTCTTGCCACCTGGCTGGGGGCAAGCACCGGCAAAGGAGGGGGAGCAAGTTCAAGAAGGAGCCAGCTCATCCCAATCACCAAGTATAGTGAGTTGCAATGTCATCCATGACTATAGCGACACCCCTTCCGAAGACGTGTTTACTCCTGAAGAGCAGGCGGTCCTCCACGCTGAAGAGGTGACAAAGGAAGTGCCATTGGAAGAGGTGAACATAAACCTGCGTGGGGGCAAAGTCCTACCTGAACCACTAAAGATCAAGTCGACAAAGGTGCAGAAGCCAACCGCCCCAAAGGAGGCGCCTTTGCAGATGGAGGAATCTGAACACCGAGGCCAAGTGAAGATGAAGGCACATGACGTTGACTACAACATCATCGCCCACCTCAAGCAGATCCCTGCACTTTTGAGTGTGCATGATGCGCTCATGATGGTGCCTGACCTTCGTGAAGCCCTTATCATGGCGCTCCAAGCCCCGGAACTCTACGAGGTGTCCATGGCAAAACACCATCTTTGTTCCAGCCCCTTGTTTGTGAACCAAATCACATTTGATGAGGAGGATAAGCTCATAGATGATGGTGACCACAGCCGGCCACTGTATGTGGAAGGTAATATTGGTGTTGCACATCTTCGCAGGATCCTCATAGACCCAGGGTCTGCAATGAACATTCTCCCTCTTCGAGCCTGACGCAGGCCGGTTTTACGGTGGACGACTTGGAGGCTACTGATGTGATGATCTGCGGCTTCGACAACGAAGGGAAGCCTATGCTGGGTGCCATTACATTGAAGATCCAGATGTCAACTTTTAGCTTCAAGCTGCGGTTCTTCGTCATCGAGGCGAATACCTCCTACTCCGCCCTTTTAGGTAGACCGTGGATCCACAATTACCGCTTCGTGCCATCCACCCTCCATGAATGCCTGAAGTTCCTTGACGCTAGCGGCACACAAAAGCGCATCATCGGCAACATATCTCCTTATACTGTGCAGGAGTCTCACCATGTAGATGCGAAGTACTACTTCCCCGTTGTAGATAGTGACCATTAGTTGGGGCGCACAACACCCCCGGTGGATCTCTTGACCAAACCAAGTTTTGGGCCAGTAGCTGAGATGAAGCTCCCCATCATGCCGAGCTCACCGCCGATGCAAAGGGCTCCTCCTCTCGGAGTCACAGGAGCCAAGTCCGTAGGTGGTCATCTTCATCTGCGCGATACGACTATAGCCCCTCTTCCCAATTGCAGGAAGGGGGCTCTACTTTGACATCATGTGGAACAGGATCTTCTATGCCTGGTCTACTGACCCCATTACTGTTGAAGGCAGGGTTCCCGACGTCAACGCCAATCACGCTGAGGTAGGCTACAACAATTTCTCAAGAGGCTGTCAGTTCTTCATCAGCTTTGGTGCGCCGAGAGCCCATTTGTTCAAACTTGGAAGCTCTGCAGGTACCCAAGAAGGCTCCAAGATGCTAACACGCAGCATGATGCACCACCACCCATCACGCTACGGGCACGCAACCCTGGGAAGGAAGAACATGTGCCCATATCGATAGTCGATAGTAGAAGAATAAAAGAATTGGAGGAAGCCGCAAGGGGAGCTCAAGGTGTACAGCCCCCATCGCTCTATGTCTCAATGACTTCCCCACTGGAGGTTTGGGCTATCTCCAATTTGTCTGGATCTAGAGTCCAGACCATTTTCTACAAGGTCCCGCAGGTAAAACAATGTGATCTTGTATTTGAAATTCCCCAAACTTGTAGTAATCGAGAGGAGGTACTATCGACGAAAGGCGGAGCCCAAGATGGTTCGCTTATTGGAGAAGGCTGGGATCACTCTTGGGTGGAACAACTGGATGCCTCCGCCACCCTCCATATGCGAGGAATGGTGGAGACAAGCGGAAGACCTCATCAAGCAGAAATGCAAAGCTCAACCAAACTTTGGGATTGGCTACATCAACCTCGATGGCCCTAGCGATGAGGGGAAGCTCAGCTCCGTGCTAGCACCACAAGAACCAGAAGATAAAGGGTGACCGATGCCAAAAGGAGACTTCTACAATACCAGCATGCCTTTTGGGTTGAAGAATGCGGGTGCAACATACAAGCATGCCATGATATCCGCCCTTGGGAATTAGATACACCATATGATGGAATGCTGCACCAACGACGTCCCCGATGGAGAGGAGGAGCACAATGGTGGAACATGAGTCGACTGTCACGCCACTTCCATCTCATCAAGCAATGACTCCCACACTTTGTCCACCGTTCCTCATCAACAACACTCTGCCAACGGTGAGCCAAGTGACGCCGAGGAACTTAGCTCCATATCAGCACCACAGGAGCTAGAAGATGGAGGGAAACCGACCATCGATGACCTCGTCCAAGTCAACCTTGGAATAGAGGATGACCCATGCCCCACTTTTGTTAGCGCCACGCTGACGGAAGAGGAGCGAGAGGATATCGAAGCTTTTTGATGGAGTACTGAGATTGCTTCACCTGGAGTTACAAGGAGATGCCAGGTTTGGACCCTCTTGTCGCCACGCACAAGTTGGCGATTGACGCACGATTTCGTCCCATCAAGCAGCAACCACGAAGGTTATGGCTAGAACTCAAAGATGATGTCATCACGGAGGTCGATAAGCTAATCACTGCAGGTTTCATCAAGGAGACAAAGTATCCACGGTGGCTCGCCAATATTGTCCCGGTGGAGAAGAAGAACGGGCAGATATGTCAGGACTTTCGTGACCTGAATCAGGCTTTCCCAAAGGATGATTTTCCTCTCCCAATCCTAGAGATCATCATCGACTCCACTACAGGCCATGGAGCACTTTCCTTCATGGACGGTTCGTCAGGCTACAACCAGATCAAGATGGATCCCGATGACGCCATCGACACCGCTTTCAGGACCCCGAAGGGAAACTTCTGCTACACCATCATGCCATTTGGGTTGAAGAATGCTAGCGCAACGTACCAGCGCGCCATGACATATGTTCTTGGTGATTCAATCCACCATTCGGTGGAATGCTATGTTGATGACATGGTAGTCAAAACAAAGGATCGCAAGCACCACCAGGAGGATCTTCGGGCCATCTTTGAGCGGCTGCGTCAGCATCAACTCAAGATGAACCCGATGAAGTGTGCCTTTGTTGTTCAGTCAGGCCTCTTCCTTGGTTTTGTCGTTCGTCACCGAGGCATAGAGATCGAGCCTAAGAAGATCAAGGTCATCCTCAACATGCTGCCACCTCAAGATCTCAAGGAGTTGAGGTCATTGCAGGGGAAGCTAGCGTACATCCGGCGCTTCATCTCCAACCTCTCCGGACGCATCTAGCCGTTCTCAACCCTCATGAAGAAAGGAGCTCTGTTCGTGTGGGATAAAGGATGCCAACGCGGATTCTATGTAATCAAAAGGTACCTCCTTAGTCCGCCTATCTTGGCAGCTCCCGTAAAGGGGCGCCCACTCATCCTATACATTGCAGCGTAGCCTACTTTGATAGGCGCTTTGTTCGCCCAAAACAATGACGAGGGGAAGGAGGTGGCGTGTTACTACTTAAGCCGCACCATGGTGGGGGCTGAGCGAAACTACTCTTCTATAGAGAAGCTGTGCTTGGTCCTAATCTTTGCTTTGAAGAAGCTCAGGCACTACGCGTTGAAGCATGAAGTCCAGCTCGTCGTGAGGGCGGACCCCGTGAGGTACATTTTAAGTCAGTCCACACTCATGGGGCGACTTGGAAAATGGGCACTTATCATGATGGAGTTTGACATCACATTTGTGCCTCAAAAAGCAATCAAGGGTCAAGCCTTGGCGGAATTTCTCGCGGCGCACCTAATTCCAGACGACTCACCTCTTGTCATGGACCTTCCTGATGAGAAGGTTTTCAACGTCAACCTCAACATGTCGTGGGAGCTCTACTTTGATGGTGCGTCCCGCATGGACGCCGACCCTGATGGTACCCTAAGACAAAGAGCCGGTGCAAGTTTGGTGTTCAAAACACCAAAAGGAGGGGTGTTGTATCACTCATTCTCCCCCCTCAAGGAAGAATGCTCCAATAATGAAGCACGTACGAGGCGCTCATCTTCGGCCTCCTCTTGGTGCTCTCCATGGAGGTTCATTCCTTGCGGGCTTATGGAGACTCTCAACTCATCATCCGTCAAGTCAACAACATCTATGAAGTTCGCAAGCCTGAACTGGTGCCGTACTATTCCGTGGCTCAGAATCTAATGGGAAAATTTCAACATGTTAAAGTGCTTCATGTCCGGTGAAGTAGGAATGCGCCTGCTGATGCCTTGGGGAAACTAGCAGCGGCATTGGTGCTTCCAGATAATAAAACAATGTAGGTGAACGTGGAAGAAAGGTGGCTACTCCCGGCTGTCTTGGAGCTCATCTCGGCAGAGTACAAAGTCAATACCGTCATGACTAATGCCGTAGAGGAGGGCGAGTGGCTGCAACCCTTCCTCGACTACTTCAAGCATGGGAGCCTTCCCGGCGACCCCGTCTCGAGGCGCCAACTACAATGACAACTCCCTTTCTATCTTTTTGAAGCAGGTGTCCTATACAGGCGTTCACATGGACAGGAGGTCCTACTTTGATGCGTCAACTGAAGTGAAGTCGACAAGATCTTGCAGGAGATGCATCTTGAAGTCTGCGGCGGGCACCAAGGAGGAGCCAAGATGTATCATAGTATACGTCTAGTAGGTTATTACTGGCCCGGCATTAAGGCGGACTGCCTTCGGGTGGCCAAATCATGCCACAATTGCCAAGTCCATGGCGATTTCAACCACCAGCCGCCAGTCCCTCTTCACCCTACCATTCCCTCTTGGTCATTCAATGCTTTGGGAATCGACGTCATCGGCTGAATCGACCCTCCATCTTCTAGGCGGCATCGCTTCATCCTCGCCGCGACGGACTACTTCTCAAAGTGGGCAGAAGTTGTTCCGCTATGGGAGGTGAAGAGCGACGACGTTATCAACTTCCTAGAGAGAAACATCATATATCGCTTTGGGATACCTCATCTGATCAACTCTGACAACGGCAAGGCCTTCAAGTCTAACAAGATGTATAGGTTCACGGAGAAGTACAAGATCAAGTGGAACTACTCCACCGGCTACTACCCTCAAGCTAACAGCGCGATCAAGGCTTTCAACAAGACGCTCGGCAAGATACTCAAGAAGACGGTGACAAGGAATAGGAGAGACTGGCATGACCATCTCTTCGAGTCCTTATGGGTCTACCGCATCACAGTCCATACCCCAACATAGGCGACTCCATTTTCTCTCGTTTACGGGAGTGAGGCGGTCCTACCATTGGAGGTCCAGCTACTCTCTTTGAGGGTGGCTATCCAAGATGATATCACACATGATGAACAGGTACAACTGTGGTTTCAGGAGCTCGACGCCCTTGAAGAGGGGCAACTTCATGCCCTATAGAACCTGGAGCTTTACCGCCAGAATATGGTGAGAGCTTACGACAAGCTCGTCAAGCAAACGTCTTCCGAAAAGGCGAGTTGGTTCTTGTGCTCAAGCGACCCATCGTCGTGACGCACAAGACGAAGGGCAAGTTCAAGCAAAAGTGGGAAGGGCCAGATGTTATCGAGCAAGTCTACGACGGGGGAGCATACCAGCTCGTCGATTCCCAGGGAGATTGACCTATGCCCCCAATCAACGGAAGGTTCCTCAAAAAATATTTCTCTTAAAATTTTGCCTGTTTTGGATTTTCATTGGGGAAACTTTTTCTGTGGGCTTTCGGATCCATGATGCCTTCTCCTTAGCATTTTGTGGATATATTTAGTTTTCCCCTATTTTTACGGACTAAGTCCAACAAAAAAATGGCTTCCCCCTATCGCACTACGTTGTTGATTGAAGTTTTGGCTACCCTAGGACTTGTTGGAGGGCGGCACAATGTGTCAAGTTGCAGGTGGAGCGGCTTCTACACCCACAATGCATGACACATACCAGGTGTATGCTTCCGGAGGCAGTGGAGATTATTACTTGGGCACTTCTAAGTATTGTGACCCACGTTTTCATGTTTCTCAGCATGCCTCGTGCTCAATGAGGCTCGCACTCCAGGGAAGACTATAGGAACAGATCATGGAGGGCTGCCTGACCCAACACAAGTTGGTTTGGTGCGTAGTCACATGGAAACCCTGGGGTGCGCCACTAGAAGCCCTAGATAATGTGGTAGAGGGTTTTTCCTAGTCCACAAAGGTGAACAGTTCCCTTCCAAGTTCCGAAGGTGGGTCCTGAAGAATCCTGGAAGAAGAGTCCCCAAGAAGTTTGAGCCGAATGTCAAAACAAGTTCGTCAAGTCTGCGGCCAATCAATCATCCACGTGAGCAATAAGATGAAATGCCGAAAGTCCAAGAAGCAAATTCAAGAAAGAAAATCCCAATAGTCCAAGAAGCAATCAAGCGTTCCCAAGCAGTAAGGGACCCATTGGAAGGAAGGCGGGAGGTAGCTGTTCACCACCCCTCAATATGCATGAAGAAAAATTGCCAAGCTGTTGTCCCAAAACCATTTACCCTGAACTTATCACACACAAGTCTCTGGGCTCATGGGGCGTGTGCAGGGGGCATGTTGAGCCATGGGGCCCTAAGTATGATGATGGGCTAGAGTATGAATTTTTGTTGCCTCTCGGAAGCATCCCGAAACACGACATCTTCATACATGTACACCAAAGATATTTAAGTTGTTGAGTTGCAATCGTCAAGGTCTTTGGACGGTTCCCAATGACAAGTCCTTCGGTAGTCTTCTCGGATATCACGCCTATAGCTGGTGTGTAATGGGAAAGCCAACATTTTAAGACCCACAAACATTTTTCCCCTCTCTTTGTCGCCTGTTTTCGTTTGGTGTTCCTAGTTGTGCTCCTCCAAAATCTTTTACAGCCATGGAGAGACACTCCCTGTCATCGCCGACGGCATTCAGACAACAACCACTACATCGAACTACATCTTGGGTGTTTGGGTGCAGCAATACCCATGCGTCCCTAACAACACCGATAATAGCCCGACAACCAATGGTGTACACCGACATGCACGATGGGCGCTAGAAGGCCACACTTGCACTCACGAAGGTGGAGCAGATTCATCTTCACAACCCCGTCTCCAACAACAATGAAGCATGGGGGCAACGTCAACCCCGCAATTGTCCGTAAGGCCGATGGCGTCTCGACGCACCACCAGAATTCTCACACCATGGATGGTGTGACGATTCGCTCAACGAAGGGGAGCTATCGACGGTCTACAGATGCCTCTCCTACATTAACACAAGGAGATCACGGGAGCAGTATAACGCGCCAGTGCGGCCAGCGTGAATCTGTGAAACCCTCCAATCAAGTCGGCTGGCACCGTAGCAGCTAGACGGCCGTGACGAGATTCGTAAAAAAATTATTTTAGTTTTCAGGATAAGGCATGATGTTTCGCCATGGAATGAAGACAGAATAAGGTTGCTTTCGTTGACTGACATCGTGCCCATCAAACGATCCAACGAGCTCCTTAAAAGAATGCAAGTGTAGATGGACATGCCTACGCCAATTTACATTGTTGCTACACTATCATCTTTGGAACCGCTTGCACGGCGTCACAGAGAGGGTCGATCCTTTTTTGGTTCTTCGGGTTTCACACATGTTGGTGCACCGAATCAATCCAGGAGAAATATTAATCGAGTCAAGCTCGATTTGCTTCGCACTCAAGCTCAACTCGACGAGGGGGCATTTGTTCGAGGGGTTTTTGTGCACTATTGCATAAAATAATAATTTCTTTTTATTGATGAATTTTCACGCAGGTTATACGTACAAAGAGAAGTTTTGATGAAAAGGCAAAATACCATTGCATGGCACATGCGCACACGTACTCGTATATGCACATGCATGCATGAAATCATGGTGCAGACTATACAGAGGCAAGTTTGATAATGTAGCACGCACACATATGTGCCCGGCTGCCTATGCACATACATGCATACATAAAGGCGGCAATATGTACAACGAAGATATATACCTCAGTTATATGTGGCGGCCACGACGACGGACCCGACGAGTAAAAGTAAAAAGAGATATATTACAAAATCCATCATTTTATTGAGCGATCATACAAAAATTCACTGGGACTAATAAATCTTTGTTTGGGACGAGCTAGGACAATTTATATTTAACTAAGATAAAAAATCTATTTAAACTAAGTGCAACTTTTACAGAGCAGACCATGATCTCTAGTCCGCTCCCTCACTCAAGAGTTTTGTATGCGAGGGCTGTAGCGATCTCCGGAAGTGTTCCCCCGGTGGCCAAGAAGGTAGTCGCCTCTGCACGGTGTCTTTCATACAACTCGGCCACCTTCGAAGAAGTCCGGATGGCATCCTCATGAACTTCAAGATGGCGGGAGCTAGAAGTCATCATGTCAGCTAGGACGCCCGTTTACTTTTCAGCTGGTGGCGCCATCTCGGTTCCCTTCTCGCAGAGGGTCTTGTACCCTCGGAAAGCTGTTGATGTTTGCCGGCAAGCGTCCGATGTTCTTCAGCCAATTTCATTTGTTTGTTGCAGATGGATGCAAGGTCGGGAAGGCGTCCCTCTAGGCGTGGCCCTTCGTCTCGAGGCGGTGAAGTCCTTGAGTAATCCCTGCATGAGCTGCATCGAGTTTCTCCAGCAGAGACGATACTTGCGCCAGCGCGGGTGCCGATGTGTGGGAGGTGGCAAGACCACCCTTTCCGCCCAGATGAGCCACCACTGCTTCAAGTTGGCGAATCAGAATCTCAAGGTCTGGCGGGACCTCGTTTGCATACGGGATCTTCCACATACTTATCACAGACTCTATTCTAGTTATGGTTAGCTCCTCATTGATCGGCTGCTCCCTTAGCGCCTCTTGTATATCTTTGTCCTATCGAGGTATACTTTGCTGCTGTTCCGGGCGGGAGGACAAGGCTTGGCATCAAGATGTTGTTAGCTAGAGGGCCTTTGAGCTTCTCCAGCATAGTACTTTCTCCGGCAAGGATGTTCTGGTGTCTCTCAAGTATTGCCTGGAGCTCCTTTGCTTGAGGGGAGTATAAGCCTTCTAATTTAGTTGAATTTTTGTGACATCTGAAAAAAGAAAGAGAGTTAAGAGAGCATATAGAAAATATAGAAGGAATATGAAAGAGGGCTGGGTAGTATACACGTACCAAAAGCAGACGATCTTGGCCTATTTCAGATTCACCCCATCGTTTTTGTTGTTGATAGCTCCTGGTGACCCTTTTTTGTTTGCTTTAGTGGTCCCGGTTGATGTTGCTAGAGAAGCGGGTTTTGTCATCAGGAAGGTGGATTTGGCAATGAGATCATTCCCTGCCGCAGTTGAAGAATTCGCAGCTGGATCACTCGCTGATGGTGATGTGTGTTTTGCCGCCGAACTAGACCCAGCTGGAGGTGCCGATTTGGTGACCAGATCGTCTTGGTCCATGCCTTCCATCACCTCGCTTAGGAGTTGCTCCACGCCGCGACTCATTGGCATGTGCGGCAACACATCTTCGAGCTTGTCCTGCATGGACACATGATATACGTGGGATTAAAGGAAGAAATACATTCATACAAGTTTTATTTGTTACTTGTATTATTACTATTTTCTTTACCTCCAGGTTACCTAGTGCGGAGCATCGGCGTCAAGGGAGAGGACCGTCCTGTCATAATTTTTGGAGTTGCGGCTAGGTTGATGTCGCGAAGATCGTGGTGGACTTGGCAACAGAGGCGTCAATCGCGTATACTCCACACTGCTAGAGCTACATTTCGACTTGATTGGCGGTGGGGGAGGAGTCGTGTCACCTTTGCTTTTCTTAGTACCACTCGTCGAGCTGTCAACATCTCGACTCCACCCAGGCCTCTTTCCCATGGTATCCTGATGACACGACGGAAGACAACAAATACAAAATTAGCAGGAGACCAAGAAACACATGTTTTGCTTGCACTTATTCAGACGTGCATAGGTAAAGTAATGCGTTGGCTTGTGAAGAGGTAATGAAGCTGTACCTTTTGTTTTTCTTCCAATAGGACGTGTCGTCGACAATGGGCGAATTTGTGTGCTTTGAGACACTGCCCAGGGTCTCATCTTTAAAGGAGCTCATATGATGTTTACATGCCAAGATCCGTGCGAGAGCCCTGGTCGGACGCGTCAAGAAATAGCATCGACCAGGAGCTTTGGTCTACATTGAGGATGTAGCTTCCTTGTGTAAAAATTGCAAGCTGAACTTGCCTTGTAGGAAGATGTTCGAGGGCGACTCATTATTCATCGGCAAAAAGAGTATTAAACGTGAGATTTGGTCTATTATCATATGCACTTACCTTATGCATGCATGTTCAAGAAAAAGAAGGTCTGAAAAGCAAAGGTGACTCGACTCCTCCCCCACCGCCAATCAGGTCGAAAGGTAGCTCTAACGGTGTGGAGTATACGCGCTTGACGCCTCCGTTGCCGAGTGCACGACGATCTTCGCGACATCAACCTAGCCACAGCTCCAAAAATTTTGACAGGACGGTCCTCTCTCTTGACGCCGATGCTCCGCCACTAGGGAACTTGGAGGTAAAGAAAATAGTAATAATACCAGTAATAAATAAAACTTGTATGAATGTATTTCTTCCTTTAATCCCGTGTATATCATGTGTGCATGCAAGACAAGCTCGAAGATGTGTTGCCGCACGTGCCTATGAGTCGTGGCATGGAGCGACTCCTTAGCGAGGTGATGGAAGTCATGGACCAAGAAGATCTGGTCACCAAATCGGCACCTCTAGCTGGGTCTAGTTTGGCGGCAAAACACACATCACCATCAGTGAGTGATCTAGCTGCGAATTCTTCAACTGCGGTAGGGACCGATCTCATTGCCAAATCCACCTTCCTGATGACAAAACCCGCTTCTCTAGCAACATTAATCGGGAACACTGAAGCAAACAAAATAGTGTCACCGGGAGCTATCAACAACAAAAATGATGGGGTGACTGTGAATAGGCTAAGATCGTTTTCTTTTGGTACGTGTTTACTACCCCAGCCCTCTTGCATATTCTTTCAATCTTTTTTATATGCTCTCTTGGCTCTCTTTCTTTTTTCAGATGTCACAAACAAGTCAACTAAATTAGAAGGCTTCTACTCCCCTGAAGCAAAGGACCTCCACGCAATACTTGAGAGACACCAGAACATCCTTGCCAGAGAAAGTACTCTGCTGGAGAATCTCAAAGTCCCTCTAGCTAACAACATCTTGACGCCAAGCCTTGTCCTCCCGCCCGGAACAGTATCAAAGTATATCTCGATAGGACTCAAAGATATACAAGTGGCGCTAAGGGAGCAGCTGATCAGTGAGGAGCTAACCATAACTAGAATAGAGTCTTTGATAAGTATGTGGAAGACCCCGTACGCAAACTAGGTCCCGCTAGACCTTGAGATTCTGATTCGCGACCTTGAAGTAGTGTGGCTCGTCTGGGCGGAAAGGGTGGTCTTGCCACCTCCCACACATCGGCACCCGCACTGGCGCAAGTGTCATCTCTGCTGGAGAAACTCGATGCAGCTCATGCGGGGATCACTAAAGGACTTCGCCGCCTCAAGAAGGAAGGGCCGCGCCTAGACATACGCCTTGCCGACCTTGCCTCCATCTGCAACAAACGAATGAAGTTGGCTGAAGAACATCGGATGCTTGCCGGCAAACATCAACAACTTGCCGAGGAGTACAAGGCCCTCTGCGAGAAGGAAAACGAGATGGCGGCACTAGCTGAAAAGCGAACGAGCATCCTAGCTGACATGATGACTTCTAGCTCCCTCCATCTTGAAGCTCACGAGGATGCCATCCGGACTTCTTCGTAGGTGGCCATGTCATACGAAAGACATCGTGCAGAGGTGACTGCCTTCCTGGCCGCCGGGGAAACACTTCCGGAGATCGCTACAGTCCTCGCATACAAAACTCTTGAGTGAGGGAGCGGACTAGAGATCACGGTCTGCTCTGTAAAAACTGCACTTAGTTCAAATATATATATTTATCTTAGTTAAATATAAACTGTCCTAGCTCGTCCAAAATAAAGATTGATTAGTCCCAGTGAATTTTTGTATGATCGATCAATAAAATGATGGCTTTTGTAATATATCTCTTTTTTACTTTTACTCGCCGGGTCCGTCGTCGTGGTCGCCACATATAACCAAGGTATATATCTCCGTTGAACATATTGCCGCCTTTATGCATGCATGTATATGCGTAGGCAGCCGGGCACATATGTGTACATGCTACATTATCAAACTTACCTCTATATAGTCTGCACCATGATTTCATGAATGCATGTGCATATACAAGTACGTGCACGCATGTGCCATGCAATGGTATTTAGCCTTTGCATCGAAACTTCTTTTTGTACGTATAACCTGCGTGAAAATTCATGAATAAAAGAAATTATTATTTTATGCAATAGTGCACAAAAACCCCTCGAACAAATGGCCCTTCGTCGAGTTGAGCTTGAGTGCGAAGCAAATCGAGCTTGACTCGATGAATATTTCTCCTGGATTGATTCGGTGCACCAACATGTGTGAAACCCGAAGAACCGAAGAAGGATCGACCCTCTCTATGACGCCGTGCAAGCGGTTCCAAAGATGATAGTGTAGCAACAATGTACATTGGTGTAGGCATCTCCATCTACACTTGCATTCTTTTAGGGAGCTCGTTGGATCGTATGATGGGCACGATGCCAGTCAACGAAAGCAACCCTTTTCCATCTTCATTCCATGGCGAAACATCATGCCTTATCCTAAAAACAAAAATAATTTTTTTACCACTCTCGTCACGACCGTCTAGCTGCTACGATGCCAGCCATTTTGATTGGAGGGTTTCACAGATTCACGCTGGCCGCACTAGCGTGTTGTACTGCTCCCATGATCTTCTTGTGTTGATGTAGGCGAGGCATCGGTAGACCGTCGATAGCTCCCCTTCGTTGAGCGAATCGTCACACCATCCATGGTGTGACAATTCTGGTGGTGCGCCGGGACGCCATCGGCCTTACGGACAATTGAGGAGTTGACGTTGCCCCCATGCTTCATTGTTGTTGGAGATGGGGTTTGATACGTCTCCGTCGTATTTGTAATTTTTGATTGTTCCATGCTAATATTATTCAACTTTCATATACTTTTGGCAACTTTTTATACTATTTTTGGGACTAACATATTGATCCAGTGCCCAGTACCAGTTCTTGTTTGTTGCATATTTTATGTTTCGTAGAAACCCCATATCAAACGGAGTCCAAACGGGATAAAAACGGACGGAGAATATTTTTGGAATATTTGTGATATTTGGGAAGAAGAATCAACGCAAGACGGTGCCCGAGGGGGCCATGAGGCAGGGGGCGCGCCCCTGAGCCTCGTGGGCACCTTGTTGATGCTCTTCTTTTGCTGCAAGAAAGCTATTTTTTGGAGAAAAATCTTGGCGAAGGTTTCAATCCAATCAGAGTTATGGATCTCCGGATATATAAGAAACGGTGAAAGGGCAGAAGCCGAGAACGCAGAAACAGAGAGATAGATCCAATATCGGAGGGGCTCTCGCCCCTCCCACACCATGGAGACATGGACCAGAGGGGAAACCCTTCTCCCATCTAGGGAGAAAGGTCAAGGAAGAAGAAGAAGGGGAGGGGGGGGGGCTCTCTCCCCCTTGCTTCCAGTGGCGCCAGAACGCCGCCGAGGGCCATCATTATCACCGTGATATACACCAACACCTCCGCCATCTATACCAACATCTCCATCACCTTCCCCCATCTATATTCAGCGGTCCACTCTCCCGCAATCCGTTGTACCCTCTACTTGAACATGGTGCTTTATGCTTCATATTATTATCCAATGATGTGTTGCCATCCTATGATGTCTGAGTAGATTTTTGTTGTCCTATCGGTAATTGGTGAATTGTTATGATTGGTTTAATTTGCTTGTGGTTATGTAGCTGTCCTATTGTGCCCTCTCGCCACCCTCAACTGCGGCAGCACGGGCCTCGGGAGCCGCTCCCTCATGAGCGCCGCCCATTGCTGTCGCCTCGGCGAGGGCACCCTCGGCCTCCGGAGGCTCATGCCTCCCTGCACCACCACTTGAGGAAGAGTCGCCCCGGGCGGCTGCAAGGGTGACCACCACAACTGGATTCTCGCGAGGCCCCTGGAGGCCAGCAGGGCGCGGCCCCCATTCGTTGAAGATGGGCATCTGGCCCGCAAAGTCACCTCTGTTCATGCAGAGGTACAGCAAGGCCCCCCCTTGACGAATGTCGCCGGGGGAAGGGTCCCCAGTCAAGACCAAGAGCACCTTCCTTAGAGCTTCAGGCGTCAGGTCCTCTTCCTGAAGCCGCATGCGGTCCCTACGACCGCTGTAGGCCCACATTCGATGAGAGTGGCGCTGGAGAGGGGCGACGCGGCGTAGCAAGAACTCCTTCACCACCTTGGGCACCGTCACGCCAAGCTTCCTCAGGAACTCGAAGCGGTGCCAGACGAAGGCGAGCCGGGGGCTCACAAGCGTCACCTGGCCCCAGCCTTAGTTGGGGACAGCAGGCGAAGATGGATCCATCAGCAGGGGGCTGGGCACCCCTACGTCCACATACAGCCACCGCTCGCGAAACCCAGGCGCGGGCAGAGGAAGACTGAAGTCAATTCCAGAAGCCACTGTCTCAGGGGCCGCAATGAAGCTCACACACCCCGAGCATTGAGTGGGGTCGACAAGGCGCAGAGAGAAGAAGTGGCGCAGCAAGGCGACCGAAGGAAGGATGCCCGTCATTGCCTTGCAAACGAAGGCAAATACTGCGAGAAGGGTGATGGACTCAGGACCCAGGTGCATCATATGGATCTGATAATGGGAAAGCACGGCGTTGAAGAAATCAGAGAAGGGGGGAACTAGTCCCGCCCACAGGGCGTCAGCGAAATACCGGACCTCGGTGGGAATCCTGTCGACGGAGAAGCGAGACGCGGGCCAGGCCGTCGTCCTCCCGCACTCGTTGAAGATGGTGGCCAGGGCTGAGCGGACCTTGCCCAGGCCTTCTTTATTTTTTTTGACCGGCCAATCGACGGCGGCGGCCGCCGTCGACGACGAGCGAGGTGGCGGCACGTGCTTCTTCCCTTTTCCCTTCCTCGGTGGAGCCATGACGACAGGAAAGGGATGGGGAAGGTTCGAGATTGGATTGGATGCGGAAGCTGGAGTTCGAGAGAAGAAAGAACAGGGAGCGCTCAAGCAGCAGAAAGGGGAGCGGCTGTGTGCGGCAGCGAGTCCGCCTAGCAAGGCACAAAATAAGAAGGCGTGGGGGAACAGTGCCGCCCACGTCCAATCAACCGCCACGCGGCGCCCAAGGCCGCAGGCTGGTAGGGCCCGCGACACTTCGCACTTGCCCTTTCGCCTCTCTGCTCGGCCAAGTTCGGGCGCGCCGTGGGCCCGGGGGCTATTGTCGGCGTTCTGGGAACGGGGGTCCCCAGACTTGCCTGCCTGCGGCCTGCGGCTTGGCTCGAAGGAGGCCCAGCACGGCCCATCTTCATCAACGCAAGCTCAAGACCCTCGCGAGGGGCCAAGCCTCGCGAGGTGGACGACAAGGAGCTTCCTCAGGCATGGCCTCGTCAGGCTGGCTCATGAGGAGGCGGAGAGTTCAAAGCGGGGTACCACGCGAGGTGCCCATGACGCAAGCCATGACGACCAAGGGCGCCAGTCGGGCGCCAGCCCACGCAGTGTCCACCTTTCCTCTTTGGTGCAAAGGGAGCAAGCGCAGGCGAGAGCATCAAGCAAAGGCGTCCATTTCGGTGCAACAAGACCAAGACCAGCCCAACGGCCGGAAGGAAGTCATTGTGGAGCCCAAGCCGGCATCACCACCAGAGCCTTTGACAGGCGAGGACCAACATTAGTCAGGATAAGTGTACCCGTTGTTCCCCTTCAAAATGGCCAATTGTTGGCGCCCTTCCCGCTCAATATTTGGGAAGAGGCCCAGGGCCTTTGCCTATAAATAGGGGTAGCCACCCGCAGGGTAGAGGCATCGAGAGAACAAGGATAGAAAGACACACACAGAGAGAGAGAAGCGACTGAACTCCCCCTAGCAGCTCATCGCGCCAGCCAAGAACAGACCCTCGCGAGGCTATTCTTCCTTTGTATTGTTCCTCATCTGCCCAAGAGGCAATCCACCACATCACACACTGGAGTAGGGTATTACACCACAATGGTGGCCTGAACCAGTATAAATCTCGTGTCTCTTGTGCTGTTCTGTTTGGTAGATTAGGTCCTAGCGGTTCGGCGAGGAGCGAGCCGGTAGAGGGTTGAATCTTCGCGCGCACCCCAGTGTTTGGACCTCAAGGGTCTGCCGGAACCCGAAATCCGACAGAGTGCCTTGCTGATGAGCTGATCAATGCTACTCAAAGGTCACCCGATTGGTCGACTGGAACGACAAGACCATTGCCGAGTGTCTTGCTGATGAGCTGATCAATGCTCTTCAAGGATCACCGAATCGGTTGACAAGAACGTCAAGACCATTGCTGACTACCTTGCTGATGAGCTGGTCAATGCTCCTCAAGGATCACCCAATCGGTTGACAGGAACGTTGAGACCATTGTTCAGTGCCTTGCTGATGAGCTGATCAATGCTGCTCAAGGATCGTCCGATCAGTCGACTGGAACGCCTCCCTGATAAGCTAATCCAGGTTGCCCAAGGATTACCCGATCAGTCGACTGGACAACCTTCTCCAGCAGCTGCATCAAGCAAACAGACAACAATTCGAGGGAAAAATGGTTTTCGTTCGAAGACAGACGCAATTTATGAGGTGACAAATCCAAAGTTTCTTAACCGCAGAATAAAGTGCTCCAGCATCAGGCCCGAAGGAGTTTTAACGGTTACAAATTCAATAGGCATTCCGAGGCAAATAAAAGTGATAGCATAATGTTTTTCTTTTGTTACTTGGCGGGAGAAGGACTGGCCAGGTCGCAGAAGCTGTCGAGGTCGATGCTGTCGGCGATGTGAGTGGCTGCCTCAAGGAAAGTGTCCATGAAATCTTGGAAGGAGTGCTTCTTAGTGTTTGCCACTTTGAGAGCTGCCAACTTGTCTTCCTTAGCTTCCTTGCAGTGCACTCGGACTAGAGACAAAGCGACGTCAGCGCCACAGCAGGTAGAGGATTTCTTCCACTCTTGCACTCGACTGGGAATCTGGTTTAGCCGAGCCATCAAGGACTCGAGGTCTTGAGACAGTTCCCCCCGAGGCCAGAGCTCAGCATCCACTCGGGTCATCACCGCCTTCAGCCGAGCTAGATAGTCGACTGCACCATCCAAGCGCGATTCCAGTCGAAGCAAGTTCATCGCAACTTCATCTTTTATGGGACAGCTGATGAGGTCGAGACCTGTCTCGACCCGCCCAGTTTCGGCCTCAAAGTCCTGACACAGTTCTGTCACATTGCAAAAGTGAGTCGACGACGAGATGATAAAGTTTAATCGGCAACAAAGTGATGAGTCGACTGATCATACCTTCAAGCTTTAAAACAAGTTTGGCAGCGAGTTGCTCCAGATAGGACTCTAGCTTGTCGGTCTTGGTCTTAAGGCCGCCAACTTCAGTGGTCAGATTTTCCTTGTCCTTCTTCAGTTGCTGAACTTCCTAGTTGGCGTCTGTGATGGCAGCCTTCAGCTTCTTGTTCTCCTCCTCCAGTTTGCTGACCGAAGCCAGCTTCTGGTCCGCAAGCTTCGTCTTCTCGCGTTCCTCCTTCTGAGCGGCTGCCAGATCCAGATCCTTCTGCTCCAAAGCCTCCTTCATCCTCTCTAAAGAAACAACAATCTTCAGACGATACTGAAGTTGACGATTTTCACTACGCGCATCTGCTCGTGTGAAATCACTCGGTTCAAAGAGACTGAAGGAAAAACTAGGGCGAAGCATGAAGTTACAAAACAGACAGGATGGTCGAGTGATTACCTCCCATGATGGCCGTTTCTTGTTGGGAAGTCTTCATATTCTTCTTCGCAAGTTCGAGGTCAAGTTCAACGCTGATATGTTTCTTCTTCAACTCGGTGAGCCGAGCTCCAAGATCACAAGACCTCTGCAACCAGAAAGACAGAACATATCAGTCGACAGATTGCAGAGCCGAGTGAAAGCAAAGAGTTACTCTAAGACTACTGCCGAATCAAGTTTTCAACAGTAGTCTCGGGGACTACACCTAGTGGGTGCACTCGACGTGCCCCCACTGATTCGAAAAGTGCAGAATTGAAGATTTCCTGAGTTCTGAATGAAAGAACACCCAGTGGGTGATCACATATAGAAGTGACATCCAGAAATTTCAGTCGGAGTTTTTCTGACCTGAACGTTGGTCTATAGAGCAGTCCTGGCATTGTAAGATATCTGACTGGCTTCATGCATCACTTTCACCTGCTCCATGACAAGGTTCGCCTGGCGAAGAGCTTCCCTAGCAGCACTTGGCGAGTCGTCTGGAGTTTGATATGTAGCAAAGAGAGATGGCTCCAGAGGGGCTAAAGTAGCTGCCGGGTCAGATGAGTGGAGTTGTACCGGTGCAGCAGGTGTCTGCGCAGTCGACCCCGACAGACGATCAGTCGTCAACGGGTTAGCGAATGTGACGTTGGTCCGGACCATCGCTTCAGGCGCTGGTGTCCACTAAGGGACCTGGACTTCAAGCTTCCTCTTGCTTGAGCTTCCACTCTTCTTCTTCCTCTCCTGTAGAGGCACTTCTTCTTCTTCGTCATCAGGAAGCACAACTATATCTTGTGGAACTACATAAGAAGAGAAATGTCAAGTTTTCAGTCAATTGGCCATCCACTCGACTAAACAGAACTTGGTCGAATGAACTTACCAGCTCGAGAGGTGGCCTCTTCGTCTCCTGGTGCCTTGTCAATGTCCATGTCAGTGGCAGCGGAGGAAGGGCTGGAAAGACACAAGGATGGGTTGGTCAGATCAAGAAATTTTTTAGTCGACTTACGGAAACACGAACAAGATACCCACCCTGAGGCAACGGGGACGTCCATCTTGATGCGCGGCAGTGTCTTCCGAGCCTTGGAGGGAGCAACTCTAGGCTGCTTGGCCACCTTGTCCGTCGGCTTCGGAGTCGACGTCTGAGTGCGCTTCTGGGTATTGGCATTCGGACCCACACCTTTCCCACGCCCGCCGGCCGGGTCATGCTGCTGTTTGGATCGACGTTCGGAGCATGGTGGCGAGTCAACTTCCTCCTCCTCGTCCAACTCCTCGCTCTCCTCCTCCTCCTCCTCCTCCTCCTCGTCTTCCTGAGAATCCCACTCGTCACTATCTTCCGCGCTGTCCTCCCCCTCCTGGGTCTGCTCCAAAGCCTGCTCGCCAATGGGCATCGAATGCATCTCAGTGAACACCTGCAGAACAAAGTTGGTCAAACATGAGTCGATCAATCTCAAGTACAGTCGGAACATGAATGGGAAACAGTCGAAGCGAAAAGCATACCTTGTCGGGTGGGTTGTTGCTGCTAAAGGGGATGACTCGCCTAGATCCTCTGGGATTGTCCTGATTGCCTCTATTGCTTCTCAGCCACGAAGCTACTGTTGCAGACGGTACTTCTTCTGGATGAACCCGTGCGGTGTCGTCCAATCCGGAATATAGCCACATCGGATGATTGCGGTCCTGGAGAGGCTGGATACGTCGACTGAGGAACACCTCCAACAGATCCAGACCCGTGACACCATCATTGATAAGCTGGACCACCCTATCTACAAACATCCTCGTCTCCATGGTCTCGCCAGTCGTAACTTTCAGCAGGGCAGGAGTCTGGACTCGGTCAAACGAGAAGTGGGGAAGGACAGTCGACTAACCTGGAGCCGCGACATCCTGGCAATAGAACCAAGTCAATTGCCAGCCTCTAATGGAATCAGCAAGAGTCATAGCAGGAAAGGCACTCCCTTTCCTCTTTTGGATACCTAAACCCCCACACATCTGGATGACATGGGTTTTCGAATCACTCGACTTCGGCTTCTTTACCGATTGAGATCGAATAGTGAAGATGTGCTTGAAAAGGCCCCAGTGCGGTCGACACCCCAAGAAGTTCTCGCACCGACACGAAAGCAGCTAAATACGTGATGGTGTTGGGGGAGAAGTGGTGGAGTTGAGCACCAAAAAAGTTCAGAAACCCCCGGAAGAAAGGGTGCAGGGGAGGCGAAAAGCCGCGGTCGACATGGGTGGCGAGCAGAACACACTCACCCGGCTAAGGCTGAGGGCTCATCTCCCAATCCGGCAGCCTTGCCGCTCCCTTTGCGATTAACCCCGACTCTGCCAACTCGTCCAGGTCCGCCTGCTGAATCGAAGACCGGATCCAATCACACTGGACCCAGCCCGGCAGCAGCCTCGTGCGCGATGACGACCCGCGCTGCTGCTTCCTGCCCCTCGCCACCTCCTTCGCCTTCTTTGCGCACTCTAGCGCTGCCGTCTTGTCCTTCACCATGGCGACAGGGCAGCAGCGTCAGAGTGGGAGGGTAAGGTGTGGCGGAGAGATGGAGAAAGAAGAAGGAAGAGAAGATGTGCACAGTACCGGCGCCTCGGTCCGGCCACCATATAAGAGGTTGTTTCCGAGTGACTGACGCGTGGGACCAGGCGATCCCATCAAATCCCGCAACAGTCGCGCGCTGCGTACGTGGCGAAAAAGGCGGCGTGGGAATCGAGGAATCACTATTTATACACTCCGCCCGCTTCGGCACTCCCCGTCTGGCACGCTTCCCTGAAATTTCGTATCCCGCAGAATCCGGGATACACTGCAGGCAATTGTGCCCAGGATCCCGCACTCCAACGCGACACTCGGCACATAAGATCAACAGTTCACTCGACTGTCCACTGAATGGATCAAGGCGACTGAGTCGACACCAAACATCGACGCGGGCACTCAGACGTACAGAAAGCGCTCGCGAGATCCCTAGGCTCATGTCAATGCTTAATTTCAGTCTGTTTTGCACTTGCACCTTAATCCATTAGGGGGCTACTGATGAGGGTACAGACCAGGGGTAGGGTCATAGGCCTGACCTATACGTCCTACCAAAGGTCACTACCCCAGAAGATAAGAAGACCAAGAATCCACTCGACGGTGTAATCACTCGACCATCATTCCTCACTTTCACTTGACCGTATGGGGAATGACTCGACCATATTGAAGACCAGGAGTCGGAAGAGCGCAGAACGGCCAGGCATTCATTCCTTAGTCTACATGAGCATTAAGAGTATTTAAGGCTGCTGTTACCTGTAACTCCATTACTTTATGTACATTAAGCCCCTTGTAATGAAGGTTGGCGGGGGTCCTGGCGCACTCTATATAAGCCGCTCCCCTCCTCTGGGACAAGGGTTCGCACCCCCTGTAACACAACACACATAAACTAATCGACCGCCTCCGGGCACCAAGACGTAGGGCTATTACTTCCTCCGAGAAGGGCCTGAACTCGTAAACCTCGTGTGTACATCTTCGCCATAGCTAAGATCTTGCCTCTCCATACCTACCCCCCTTTCTACTGTCAGACTTAGAACCACGACAGGCATCTCCTTGTAACTCCAGGCGAAGCAGTCTCGGTACTCCATCAAAAAGCTTCAATAGTCATCTCGCTCCTCTTCCGTCAGCGTGGCGCTAACAAAAGTGGCGCGTGGATCGTCCTCTGTTCCAAGGTTGACTTGGACGAGGTCATCAATGGTGGGCAGCCCTCCGTCTTCTAGCTCCTGTGGTGCTGATATGGAGCTAAGTTCCTTGGCATCACTTGGCTCACCGTTGGCAGTGTTGTTGAGAGGGAACAATGGACAAAGTGTCGGAGTCATTGCTCGATGAGATGGAAGTGGCGTGGCAGTCGACTCGTGTTCCACCATTGTGCTCCTCCTCTCCATCGGGGACGTCGTAGGTGTAGCATTCCATCGTATGGTGTATCGGATTGCCAAGGACAGATATCATGGCATGCTGGTATGTTGCACCCGCATTCTTCAACCCAAAAGGCATGCCGGTATTGTAGAAGTCTCCTTCTAGCATCGGTCGCCCTTTTTATTCTAGTTCTTGTGTTGCTGGCGCGGAGCTAAGCTTCCCATCATCGCTAGGGCCGTTGAGGTTGATGTAGCAAAGCCCAAACTTTGGTTGACCTTTGCCTTTCTGCTTGATGAGGTCTTTCGCTTGTCTCCACCATTCCTTGCTATGGAGGGTGGCGGAGGCATTCTTATGTTCCACCCAAGAGTGATCCCGGCCTTCTCTAACAAGCGAACCATCTTGGGATCTGCCTTCATCATCGATAGTTCCTCCTCTGGATCACTGCAAGTTTGGGGAAATTCAAATACAAGAACACATTGTTTTACCTGCGGGACCTGTAGAAAATGGTATGGACTCTAGATCCAGACAAATTGGGGATAGCCCAAAGCTCCAAAGGGGAAGTCACTAAGACATAGAGCGATGGGGGTTGTACAAGTGGAGCTCCCCTTGCGGCTTCCTCCACTTCTTTTATTCTTCTTCTATCGACTATCAGTATGGGCGCATGTTCTTCCTTCCGAGGGTTGCGTGCCCATAGCGTGATGGGTGGTGGTGCATCATTGTTGCGTGTTAGCATCTTCGAGCCTTCTTGGGTACCTGCAGAGTTTCCAAGTGTTAAACAAATGGGCTCTAGGCGCACCAAAGCTGATGAAGAAGTGGCAGCCTCTTGAGAAATTGTTGTAGCCGACCTCAGCGTGATTGGCATTGACGTCAGGAACCTTGCCTTCAACAGTAATGGGGTCATGATAACCCACAAGTATAGGGGATCGCAACAGTTTTTGAGGGTAGAGTATTCAACCCAAATTTATTGATTCAACACAAGGGGAGCCAAAGAATATTCTCAAGTATTAGCAGCTGAGTAGTCAATTCAACCACACCTGGAAACTTAGTATCTGCAGCAAAGTGTTTAGTAGCAAAGTAATATGATAGTGGTGGTAATGGTAACAAAAGTAAAGACAACAAAAGTAATGTTTTTGGTATTTTGTAGTGATTGTAACAGTAGCAACGGAAAAGTACATAAGCGAGGACCAGTATATGGAAAACTCGTAGGCACCGGATTAGTGATGGATAATTATGCCGGATGCGGTTCGTCATGTAACAGTCATAACATAGGGTGACACAGAAGTAGCTCCAATTCATCAATGTAATGTAGGCATGTATTCCGTATATAGTCATACGTGCTTATGGAAAAGAACTTGCATGACATCTTTTGTCCTACCCTCCCGTGGCAGCGGGGTCCTATTGGAAACTAAGGAATATTAAGGCCTCCTTTTAATAGAGAACCGGAACAAAGCATTAGCACATAGTGAATACATGAACACCTCAAACTATGGTCATCACCGGGAGTGGTCCCGATTATTGTCACTTCGGGGTTGCCGGATCATAACACATAGTAGGTGACTATAGACTTGCAAGATAGGATCAAGAACACACATATATTCATGAAAACATAATAGGTTCAGATCTGAAATCATGGCACTCGGGCCCTAGTGACAAGCATTAAGCATAGCAAAGTCATAGCAACATCAATCTCAGAACATAATGGATACTAGGGATCAACCCCTAACAAAACCAACTCGATTACACGATAAATCTCATCCAACCCATCACCGTCCAGCAAGCCTACGATGGAATTACTCACGCACGGTGGTGAGCATCATGAAATTGGTGATGGAGGATGGTTGATGATGAAGACGGGGATGAATCCCCCTCTCCGGAGCCCCGAACGGACTCCAGATCAGCCCTCTCGAGAGAGATTAGGGCTTGGCGGCGGCTCCGTATCGTAAAACGCGATGATTTCTTCTCTCTGATTTTTTTTCTCCCCGAAAGACAATATATGGAGTTGGAGTTGGCGTTGGAGGGCCACCAGGGGGCGCACGAGGTAGGGGGCGCGCCCGGGGGGGGGGGGGGTGCCCCCCACCCTCGTGAGCAGGGTGTGGGCCCCCGGTCTTCATCTTTGGCGTGGATTTTTTATTGTTTTTTCTAAGGTGTTCCGTGGAGTTTCAGGTCATTCCGAGAACTTTTATTTTCTGCACATAAAACAACACCATGGCAATTATGCTGAAAACAGCGTTAGTCTGGGTTAGTTCCATTCAAATCATACAAGTTAGAGTCCAAAACAAGGGCAAAAGTGTTTGGAAAAGTAGATACGACGGAGACATATCAACTCCCCAAGCTTAAACCCTTGCTTGTCCTCAAGCAATTCAGTTGACAAACTGAAAGAGAAAAAGAAAAACTTTTACAAACTCTGTTTGCTCTTGTTATTGTAAACATGAAAAGCCAGTATTCAAGTTTCAGCAAATATTATGAACTAACCATACTCACAATAACACATAGGTCTCATAATTACTCATATCAATAGCATTATCAGCTAGCGAGCCATAATAATAAAACTCGGATGACAACACTTTCTCAAAATAATCATAACATGATATAACAAAATGCTATCTCGCTAGCCCTTTTAGAGACCGCAAAACATAAATGCAGAGCACCTTTAAAGATCAAGGACTGACTAAACATTGTAATTCATGGTAAAAAGAGATCCAGTCAAGTCATACCCAATATAAACCAATTATAATGAATGCAAATGACAGTGTGCTCTCCAGCGGGTGCTTTTTAATGAGAAGGGTGATGACTCAACATAAAAGTAAAATAGATAGGCCCTTCGCAGAGGGAAGCAGGGATTTGTGGAGGTGCCAGAGCTCGGTTTTGAAATAGAGATAAATTATATTTTGAGCGGCATACTTTCATTGTCAACATAACAACTAAAAGACGACGATATCTTCCATGCTAAACAGATTATAGGCGGTTCCCAAACAGAATGGTAAAGTTTATACTCCCCCTCCTCCACAAGCATCAATCCATGGCTTGCTGGAAACAACGAGTGCCTCCAACATTCAACGGGTCCCACGGGGAGTTTTGTTTGAAGTTATTTTGATTTAGTTTGCATAAAGCATGGGACTGGGCATCCCGGATACCAGCCATTTTCTCGTGAATGAGGAGCGGAGTCCACTCCTCTTCAGTATAACCCGCCTAACACGGAAGATAAGGGCAGCTCTAGTTGACATATGAGCTATTCGAGCATGCAAAACAGAATGTTTATTTGAAGGTTTAGAGTTTGGCACATACAAATTTACTTGGAACGGCAGGTAAATACCGCATATAGGTAGGTATAGTGGACTCATATGGAACAACTTTGGGGTTT
Source organism: Triticum timopheevii (assembly GCA_963921465.1). NCBI lineage: Eukaryota > Viridiplantae > Streptophyta > Magnoliopsida > Poales > Poaceae > Triticum > Triticum timopheevii. The sequence goes on from OY997274.1 coordinate 354,012,361, forward strand.
AAGGAGTTTGGATGCACAAGCAGTATTCCCACTTAGTACAGATGAAGGCTACCAAAAGACTGGGAAGCGACCAACTGAGAGAGCGACAACAGTCGTAAACATGCATTAAAATTAATTTACACCGAATACCAGCATGAGTAGGATATAATCCACCATGAACATAAATGTCATGAAGGCTATGTTGATTTGATTCAACTACATGTGTGAACATGTGCCAAGTCGAGTCACTCAATTCATTTAAAGGAGGATACCATCCCATCATGCCGCATCCTAATCATTCTAATAGCATGTTGGCACGCAAACTAAACCATTATAACTCATAGCTAATCAAGCATGGCACACGCAACTATAATCTCTAAATGTCATTGCAAATATGTTTACTTCATAATAGCTAACTCAGGAACGATGAATCATCATATTTACAAAAACAAGAGAGGTCGAGTTCATACCAACTTTTCTCATCCCAATAAGTCCATCATATATCATCATTATTGCCTTTCACTTGCACGACCAAACGGTGTGTATAGTAATAAGAGTGCACGTGCATTGGACTAAGCTGCAATCTGCAAGCATTCAATTCAAGAGAGAGGACAAGTAATATGGGCTCAAAGTTACATAAACAATCATGCATATAAGAGCCACTAAGCATTTTCAATATGGTCTTCTCAACCCCAAAGAAAGGAAATTAAATAAAAACTATTTACACGGGAAAGCTCCCAACAAGCAAAAGAAGAACGGGAAATATTTTTGGGTTTTTCTTTTTAATTAATACAGCAAAGAAATAAACTACTACTAATTTTTTTTGGGTTTTTTCTCAAGGTTTATCAAACACACAAGAAGAAAGCAGGAAAAAGAAAATAAACTAGCATGGATAATACAGTGAAAGAATATAAGCACCGACATCTAGCAATGAGTGTGTGTGTGTGAACATGAATGTAATGTCGGTGGGAAATACGTACTCCCCCAAGCTTAGGCTTTTGGCCTAAGTTGGTCTATTTCCAGGGATAGCCTGGCGGATACCCATAGGTGATGCTGGGGTCATACTGCGACGAAGAAGGCTCCAACTGCCACTGGCTGGCAACCTCCTCTGGATCCCAAGAATAAACAGATAGTCGTGGAGGCTCATCTTGTGGCTCCGGTTCCGGGGCTGGTGCAGGATTCCGATAGGCTTGAACGGCCGACCACGGAACGATGTGAGGACCTGCAGATAAGTTAAACAAAGATGGGGCAGGCAAAGTAATAGTCTCAGGGTGATGTTTATCAAAGTATAATTTGTATTTGAGCTCCCCTTCGCGACTCTTAACAAGAAAGTCATGTGCTATCATACTCTTATAATCTAGATGAGAATGGGGCAGCGTTGTTTCTTCTTTCTCCTCATGCCTAATAGGTATTTCAAAATTTTCAGCTAGGCGTGAAGCATAAATGCCTCCAAAGACGGGGCCCTTGGTACGGTTCAGACTTAACCGTCTAGCAACAATTCCACCCATACTAACAGAGTTATTGCGGTAAAAACCATGGAACAAAATAATAATATCAGGAATACTAAGGTTCCCACAGTTCCCGCGTCCAATCAAGCAACGACTAGCAAATAAGGCAAAGTAGCGTAAAACAGGAAAATGTATGCTAGTGATCCTTGTATCAGAAACCTTTCTGGTTTCTCCCACAGTGATAGTGTTAATAAAAGCTTCTACTTCGTTACTGTGGGGTTCATCTAAGGTGCCCTCAAAGGGTATTCTGCAAACCTCGCAGAATTCAGCTAATGTCATCTCTTTAACAACGTCATATGAATGAAACTCCACTATTGGATGTGATTTCTTAGGGAAAAGTAGAAGTTTTGCACAAAAGTATTTGTGACTAAGAGATACTGATGACGTTGGTCGTAGAGGAAGTTGGTGAGGCCAGCATTCTCAATCAATAAATAGAAATCCTCATAAATCCCAGCTCTCCTTAAGAAGTCATCGGAAGGCCATTCACACGGCCTGACCTCCGCGGTGCGAGGCAAATTAAATTTGGGCTTCTGCTCTTCTTCCTTTTGTTTTTCCTTCGAGCTTCGGCTCAACGAGCCCCTCAAAAGTCTCTTCATTATTTCTGAAACAATCTGAAATTTTTAGTAACTTCAAATAAAAGTGAACCAACTTCAATAAAATTGATAACAACAACTCCCATAAGTGCCTAGGGCCTATATAAAGCATTGGAACTACTTGGAACCATATAAATTTGACATGCAAGCTCAAGAACATGGCCACCTATGCAGCACAAATTTGCAATGACTAAAGCACTAGAACAAAAACTAATTGGACCAATGGAGGAGTCACATACCATGGAACAATCTCCCCAAGCAGTTTTGCGAGAGGTGCTTTGAGAAAGGAGATCGAAAATCACAGCAACGGGGGCTGGAACTAGTGCTTGAGTTGGTTTTTCAAGTTCGTGTGAAGCAGATGAAGAAGATGGGTGCATGGATAAGTGGAGGAGGGCCACCGTGGGCCCACGAGGCAGGGGGCGTGCCCAGGGGGGTAGGGCGCGCCCTCCACCCTCGTGCCCAGGTGGCAGCTCCCCCCGTGGTAATTTTTGCACAGTAAATCCTCAAATATTCCCGAAAAAATCATATTAAATTGGCATGGCATTCTGAGGACTTTTATTTTTGGGATATATTTGTATTACACGGATAAGTCAGGAGACAGACAGAAAAATACTATTTTACTTTATTTCTACTAAATAACAGAAAATATAAAGAGGGTACAGAAGGTTGTGCTTCTAGTTTCATCCATCTCGTGATCATCAAAATGAACCCACTAACAAGGTTGATCAGGTCTTATTAACAAATTCATTCCGAATAATCACGGAACCGGAGAAATCTCGAATAACACTAAGTTACCTCAACGGGGATGTGAAAATCACCAACAATAAGAATATCATACTTTTTCTTGACAGTAGGGAGAGGAAATTCAAAACCTCCAAATATAATCGATGGAATTTTTCCAATAGAGTTGATACTATAAACTTGAGGTTGTTTCCTCGGAAAATGTACCATGTGCTCATTGCCATTAACATGAAACATGACATTGCCTTTGGTGCAATCAATAACAGCCCCTGCAGTATTAAGGAAATGTCTTCCAAGAATAATAGACATACTATCATCCTCGGGAATATCAAGAATAACAAAGTCCATTAAAACAGTAGCGTTTGCAACCACAATAGGCACATCCTCACAAATACCGACAGGTATAGCAGTTGATTTATCAGCCATTTGCAAAGATTTTCAGTAGGTGTCAACTTATTCAAGTCAAGTCTATGATATAAAGAGAGAGGCATAGCACTGACACCGGCTCCAAGATCACATAAAGCAGTTTTAACATAATTTCTCTTAATGGAGCATGGTATTGTAGGTACTCCGGGATGGTGGAAATTTCAGCTTCAGGTATCTTTCTTTTATTAGTAATGATATCCTTCATATACTTAGCATAAGGATTTGTTTTGAGCACATCAGTTAATCGCATACGCAAAAAGATGGGTCTATTCATTTCAGCAAAGCGCTCAAAATCCTCATCATCCTTTTTCTTCGATGGTTTCGAAGGAAAAGGCATGGGTTTTTGAACCCATGGTTCCCTTTCTTTACCATGTTTCCTAGCAACGAAGTCTCTTTTATCGTAACGTTGATTCTTTGATTGTGGGTTATCAAGATCAACAGCAGGTTCAACTTCTACATCATTATCATTACTAGGTTGAGCATCAACATGAACATTATCATTAACATTATCACTAGGTTCATGTTCATCACCTAATTGTGTTTCAGCATCAGACATAGAGATGTCATTTGGATTCTCAGGTGGTTCAGCAATAGGTTCACTAGAAGTTTGCAAAGTCCTATCATTTTTCTTTTTCTTCCTTTTAGAAGAACTAGGTACATCAATATTATTTCTCTGAGAATCTTGCTCGATTCTCTTAGGGTGGCCTTCAGGATACAAAGGTTCCTGAGTCATTCTACCAGTGTAGTAGCCACTCTAACAGCATAATCATTTTTCTTACTATTCATTTCATCAAGCACTTCTTTCTGAGCTTTAAGTACTTGTTCTACTTGAGTGGTAACCATAGAAGCATGTTTGCTAACAAGTTTAATCACCTCTAATATCAGCCATATGATCACCCAAACGTTTAATCATAAAAGTATTCTGTTTTAATTGTCTACCAAAATAAGCATTAAAGTCATCTTGCTTAAACATAAAGTCATGAAACTCATCCAAGCACTTACTAGCAATTTTAGTAGGAGGGACTTCAGCTTTATCATATCTATAGAGAGAATTTACCTTTACTACCCGTGTCGGGATATCGGGAGGTTCGTCAGTAAATAAGTAACTGAGATCATATACTTCTTCAACATGCGGTAAATGAAGACCATGTATATCTTCAATAGGAGGTAAATTCTTAACATCTTCAGCTTTAATACCTTTTTCTTTCATAGATTTCTTTGCCTCTTGCATATCTTCGGGACTGAGAAATAGAAGACCTCTCTTCTTCGCAGTTGGTTTAGGAATAGGCTCAGTAATTGGCTCTGGAACTAGCTCAGAAGGTGGCTCAGGAGGTGCCCAATTATTTTCATTTGTCAACATATTGTTCAATAGAATTTCAGCTTCATCCGGTGTTCTTTCCCTGAAAAGAGAACAAGCACAACTATCCAGGTAATCTCTAGAAGCATCAGTTAGTCCATTATAAAAGATATCAAGTATTTCAGGTTTCTTAAGAGGATGATCAGTTAAAAGCATTAAGTAACTTGAGAAGCCTCCCCCAAGCTTGTGGGAGACTCTCTTCTTCAATTTGCACGAAATTGTATATTTCCCTCAAGGCAGCTTGTTTCTTATGAGCAGGGAAATATTTAGCAGAGAAGTAATAAATCATATCCTGGGGACTTTGCACACAACCAGGATCAAGAGAATTAAACCATATCTTAGCATCACCCTTTAAAGAGAACAGAAATATTTTGAGTAAATAAAGGTAGCGCGATCTCTCATTATTAGTAAACAGGGCAGCTATATCATTTAACTTAGTAAGATGTGCCACAACAGTTTCAGATTCATAACCATAGAAAGGATCAGATTTAACCAAAGTAATTATATCTAGATTAATAGAAAAATCATAATAATCCTTATCGGGAACACAGATAGGTGAAGTAGCAAAAGCAGGGTCGGGTCTCATTCTATCTCTAAAAGATTCTTTACTCCATTTAACTAGCAACCTCTTAAGTTCATATCTACCCTGGCAAGCAAAAATAGCGGTAGAAGATTCTGCATCAAAAAGATAACCCTCAGGAACAGAAGGCATATTTTCATCATCACTATCATCATCGTATTCAGGTGCAATAATTTCTCTTTCTCTAGACCTAGCAATTTGCTCATCAAGAAATTCACCAAGGGGCACAGTAGTATCAAGCATAGAAGCAGTTTCATCATAAGTATCATGCATAACAGAAGTAGCATCATCAATAACATGCGACATATCAGAATTCATAGTAGTAGCAGGTTTAGGTGTCGCAAGCTTACTTATAACAGAAGGAGAATCTAGTGCACGGCTAGATGGCAGTTCCTTACCTCCCCTCGTAGTTGAGGGCAAAATAGTAGTTCGATCATCTTTCAAGTTCTTCATAGTGTCCAGCAGATATAAATCCCAAGTGACTCAAAGAATAGAGCTATGATCCCTGGCAACGGCGCCAGAAAAAGGTCTTGATAACCCACAAGTATAGGGGATCGCAATAGTTTTCGAGGGTAGAGTATTCAACCCAAGTTTATTGATTCGACACAAGGGGAGCCAAAGAATATTCTCAAGTATTAATAGCTGAGTTGTCAATTCAACCACACCTGGAAACTTAGTATCTGCAGCAAAGTGTTTAGTAGCAAAGTAATATGATAGTGGTGGTAACGGTAACAAAAGTAAAGACAACAAAAGTAATGTTTTTGGTATTTTGTAGTGATTGTAACAGTAGCAACGGAAAAGTAAATAAGCGAGGACCAGTATATGGAAAACTCGTAGGCACCGTATTAGTGATGGATAATTATGTCGGATACAGTTCGTCATGTAACAGTCATAACATAGGGTGACACAGAACTAGCTCCAATTAATCAATGTAATGTAGGCATGTATTCTGTATATAGTCATGCATGCTTATGGAAAAGAACTTGCATGCCATCTTTTGTCCTACCCTCCTGTGGCAGTGGGGTCCTATTGGAAATTAAGGGATATTAAGGCCTCCTTTTAATAGAGAACCGTAACAAAGCATTAGCACATAGTGAATACATAAACTCCTCAAACTATGGTCATCACCGGGAGTGGTCCCGATTATTGTCACTTCGGGGTTGCCGGATCATAACACATAGTAGCTGACTATAGACTTGCAATATAGCATCAAGAACACACATATATTCATGAAAACATAATAGGTTCAGATCTGAAATCATGGCACTCGGGCCCTAGTGACAAGCATTAAGCATAGAAAAGTCATAGAAACATCAATCTCAAAACATAATGGGTACTAGGGATCAAACCCTAACAAAACTAACTCAATTACATGATAAATCTCATCCAAACCCATCACCGTCCAGCAAGCCTACGATGGAATTACTCACACACGGCGGTGATCATCATGAAATTGGTGATGGAGGATGGTTGATGATGACGACGGCGACGAATCCCCCTCTCAGGAGCCCCGAACGGACTCCAGATCAGCCCTCCCGAGAGACATTAGGGCTTTGCGGCGGCTCCATATCGTAAAACGCAATGATTTCTTCTCTCTGATTTTTTCTCCCCGAAAGCCAATATATGGAGTTGAAGTTGGCGTCCGAGGGCCACCAGGGGGCCCACGAGGTAGGGGGCGCGCCCGGGGGGGGGGGGGGGGTGGCGCCCCCCACCCTCGTGAGCAGGGTGTGGGCCCCCTGGTCTTCATCTTTGGCGAGGATTTTTTATTGTTTTTTCTAAGGTGTTTCGTGGAGTTTCAAGTCATTCCGAGAACTTTTATTTTCTGCACATAAAACAACACCATGGCAATTCTGCTAAAAACAGCGTTAGTCCGGGTTAGTTCCATTCAAATCATACAAGTTAGAGTCCAAAACAAGGGCAAAAGTGTTTGGAAAAGTAGATACGACAGAGACGTATCAGGTCACTAGACCAGGCATAGAAGATCCTGTTCCACATGATGTCAAAGTAGAGCCCCCTACCTGCAATTGGGAAGTTGGGCTATAGTCGTATCGCGCAGATGAAGATGACCGCCTACGGATTTGGTTCCCGTGACTCCGAGAGGAGGAGCCCTTTGCATCGGCGGGTGAGCTCGGCATGATGGGGAGCTTCATCTCAACTACTGGCCCAAAACTTGGTTTGGTCAAGAGATCCGCCGGGGGTGTTGTGCGCCCCAACTGCTGGTCACTATCTACAATGGGGAAGTAGTACTTTGCATCTACATGGTGAGACTCCCGCACAGTATAAGGAGATATGTTGCTGATGATGCGCTTTTGTGTGCCGCTAGCGTCGAGGAACTTCAGGCATTGATGGAGGGTGGATGGCATGACGCGGTACTTGTGGATCCATGGTCTACCTAGAAGGGCGGAGTAGGAGGTATTCGCCTCGATGACGAAGAACCGCACCTTCAAGCTAAAAGTTGACATCTGGATCTTCAAAGTAATGGCACCCAGTGTAGGCTTCCCTTGGTTGTCGAAGCCGCAGATCATCGTGTTAGTAGCCTCCAAGTCGTCCACCGTAAAACCTACCCGTGTCAAACTCCGAAGAGGGAGAATGTTCACGGCAGACCCTGGGTCTATGAGGATCCTATGAAGATGTGCAACGCCAATATTACCTTCCACATATAGTGGTCAGTTGTGGTTACCATCATCTATGAGCTTATCCTCCTCGTCGAATGTGATCTCGTTCATGAACAAGGGGCTGGAACAAAGGCGGTGTTTTGCCATGGACACCTCATAGTGTTCCGGGGCTTGGAGCGCCTTGATAAGGGCTTCGCGAAGGTCAGGCACCATCACGAGCGCATCATGCATACTCAAAAGTGCGGGGATCCGCTTAAGGTGGGCGATGATGTTGTAGTCAACGTCATGTGCCTTCATCTTCTCTTGGCCTCGGTGTTCAGATTCCTGCACCTGCAAAGGAGCCTCCTTTGGGGTGGTAGGCTTCTGCACCCTTGTCGGCTTGATCTTTAGTGGTTTAGGTAGGACTTTGCCCCCACGCAGGTTCATGTTCACCTCTTCTAATGGCACTTCCTTTGTCGCCTCTTCAGCTTGGAGGTCTGCCTGCTCTTCAGGAGTAAACACGTCTTCGGAAGGGGTGTCACTGTAGTCATGGATGATGTTGCAACTCTCTATACTTGGTGATTGGGGTGAGCTGGCTCCTTCTTGAACTTGCTCCCCCTCCTTTGCCAGTGCTTGCCCCCAGCTGGGTGGCAAGAACTGCGCCAAGGTTGATAGCACACATCCCTATCGAGGAAAAGGCTCGTCTCCTTCTGACATAGGGACAAATCTTGGCGGAGGTCGGCATTGACTTGGATCAAACTACCTTAGAATTCTTGTTGGAGCATGTTCTGGCGAAACCGAGCGAGGATGTCGGGGTGGAAGCCTCCTTGCGTATGGCCGTCGACACACCATCCTCCAAGGCTCCTCTTCGGGAATGGCTGGGGTCACCTGGGGCTGAAAGGGAGATGCCTGCGTCTTGGAGAGACGAGGTTGGATAACTGGTCTTCAACTTGGGCCAGTGGCACCCATGTTTCTTCCAGCTCTATGGCTTCACTTTGCGGAGACGGTAACTTGATGCTCACCATGTTTACTGCATGGTAATCTGGGTTGATAGCTTCTAGGTCGAGATTGATGCTTCTCTCATTAATGGCTCTTTGGAGCCATTCTTTGAACGCGACACAATCTTCAATGACATGTCCCACATACCTATGATATGGGCGAAATAAAGGATTATCTGTCATCCTCATCTAATGAGGCCTCCGAGGCTCTGGTAAGTTCAAGGCTCGATGCTCCATCACTTGGTCGAACATGTCCTTGATGAGCTCCCGATGGAAGACGTACTGCTTCTTGAGGAGCTCCTGCATCGCCGAGCGTTGCCTCCCTCCGGCTTGTTCGCCTCTTACACCCAAGATGGGCACATGGCCTCGCGGTGCAGACGAGGAGACCTTGGTGGTGTTTGTTTCGGCTGGTGCCTTGGCCCTGCTACTGTTGTTGATTTGTTTGGACATTGAGGCGAAGCGCTTGGCGGGATCAAATGCACTGGCATTCTTATAGAGCTCCATTATTTGCGGTGATTTCTCAAACTCAAGCTTCATGGCTGCTACCGCCATGCTGAGGGCACTAAAAGTTCTAGGCTCAATGTTGCTGCATCCCATGGACGCACATCTCAATGGCATCCTCGAGGTGCATCTCCCTGGCGAGACGCACATAACTATTGCGGAAGCGGACTATGTAGTCATCAATGGACTCATCTCGTCGTTGTCGGACTTGCGCCAGCTCGGCAACGGAGAAGTCCTTCTTCATGGCAACGAAGTGCTTCTTGAAAACCTCCTTCATGGCTGCCCAACTCCCAATGGACCCAACTGGTAAACGGCTGTACCAATGGAAGCCGGGCCCGGTTAACGATCCTGAAAATTGTCGAAGGAGAATTCACGGGCTGTTTGCTGTGTCGCCGCATGCCGCCTCGAAGTACGCCAAGTGCTCCCTTGCATCACCGGTTCCATCAAATTGGCGGAACTTTGGTGGGTTCCACCCTGCGGGATACGCCATCATGTCGTGCATGTATATGCGTAGGCAGCCGGGCACATATGTGTACGTGCTACATTATCAAACTTGCCTCTGTATAGTCTGCACCATGATTTCATGCATGCATGTGCATATACAAGTACGTCCACACATGTGCCATGCAATGGTATTTCGCCTTTGCATCAAAACTTCTCTTTGTACGTAATGCAATATTGCCTGCGTGAAAATTCATCAATAAAAAGAAATTATTATTTTATGCAATATTGCACAAAAACCCCTCGAACAAATGCCCCCTCGTCGAGTTGAGCTTGAGTGCAAAGAAAATCGAGCTTCACTCGACGAATATTTCTCCTGGATTGATTCGGTGCAACAACATGTTTGAAACCCGAAGAACCGAAGAAGGATCGACCCTCTCTGTGACGTCGTGCAAGCGGTTCCAAAGATGAGAATGTAGCACGTGCACATATGTGCCTGGCTGCCTACGCACACACATGCATGCATAAAGGCGGCAATATGTACAACAAAGATATATACCTCGGTTATACGTGGCGGCCACGACGACGGACCCGGCGAGTAAAAGTAAAAAAGAGATATATTACAAAAGCCATCATTTTATTGATCGATCATACAAAAATTCACTGGGACTAATCAATCTTTGTTTTGGACGAGCTAGGACAGTTTATATTTAACTAAGATAAAAAAAATTCTCTTGTTCATGAACTATGTTCGGGAAGATCCATTTGTTCTGCATGCCAAAATAACAATCTATTGTTCCTTTGAACTCTCCGGGTTGCGTCATCTACAATAAAATGTCTACTTATGAACTGTAGCTTCCTCTAGGTTTCTTCCTTCAGCAAGATTGTGCTTGCTTCTTGGCATATCCCGGTGCATGTGGTTAAGTTTAAACTCATCCCTAGGTTGCATCCATCTTCCTTCCATTCTCGGGATTTGCAATCAATGCAGTAACACCTTCGCATGCGGGTCTTGGGTTGAAGGAAAGATAGAATATATATAGAGAGAGATACCCGTACAAGCATCACACTAGTTTTCAAAATAAATTTTGATGTGCACTGTTAGTAAAACAAACACAATGACAGCTCACAAAATGCATCTAACGATATACATATATAGAAATCTTGTATCCTCAAAGTCTTCAATATTTCTAGCTTATGTCTTGCATCAACGAAGAAAAATCTTCATAACATTGAATCTTCTCGTAGCTTGCTCTTCTTAAATCTTGAAGCATAATAAATAGGTAGGGGTCTATACCAACACAAACTTATTCTACTCGCAAAATAAATCATAGAGCACATCACACAACATCAATCAATAACAAGCACAAAAGTCACACCACACAAGAAAAACCTATAGGTAAGGTCATATCCACAAGAGATATGATGATGTAGGGTGGAACCCTAGGGGCCAATCTTTCACATTTGGAGAGGATCCCTACGGGGAACACGAAGAACGCGCCGAAGAACACGAGGGAAATCACAAGGGGAAAATAAGAGAAACACTCAGCCGACACGGAATTGATCACACAAGTGCTAGATCATCGAGGCACAAAGTAACACGAGATCCATAGTCAACAAGGGACGATACAAGAGTAACCATTCTACTCCGTGAGGAGGTCTTGATTGTCTTCCCCGGATGGAGGCCTTGAATCCAGGTAGATCTTCTCCGAAGAGGTGCGGTCCCTCACGAGGAGTAGATCCGGTACGGATGAGCAATGCTCTATCTCAAATGAGATACATCAATGCTAACGCTATCTAGGAGGTGGGAGTGGTCTATTTATAGTCATAGTGCAAAAGAGGGGCGAAGTGAAGGGGGTACATGGGCCTTAGCCCGCAGCTGGACGCATCCAGGGTCCGGAGGTCCATGGGGCGCCGGTAGTCCGGAGGCTCGCGGGGCCCCGGATGTCCGGGGTTCCTCGGATGTCCACATATTCTGTTATGTGGTCGCTAGCACGGTTGTCCGGACGCCTTTGGATTTCCGTAAATTTTGTTCTATGGTCGCTGGCACGGTCGTCCGTAAGGGCTCGGTCGTCCGGAGCCTAGGAGTGGCCGGTCGTCTGGGCTAGGCCGGTCGTCCGAGGCCTGTAGCTCTGGCCTGCCTCTCTTCTCTCGGCTATAGCATCTTCCAGGGGTCGGACGTCCGTGCCTGGCCGGTTGTCTAGGGCATGTAGCTTCCAAAGCAGTCCTTCCTCTTGATCTTCATGCTTGGTGTCCTCGCCATCTTGGCCATCAAGTGTAGTTGTCCCGTGGCTCTCCTCCAAGTACCTGATCACACACATAGTCTCCGCATGATGTAGTAGCCATGTCTCGTGAGTAGAGAGAGGGAGTTCAGAGAGGAGCGAGTTCACCTTATCTTAGATAGCCTTTGCTCGAGCTCTTGTCATGGTTCCAAGTGTTGTTGAGGGAGATGTAGGTACGTCCATGGGGATGAGCGAGGGATGCTCCGCATCATCTCCCACCCCCTGGGAATGATCCGACTTCAGATCGAAAGTTTCATCACCATGGTATGGCGCGATGTCCTTGGCGTTGAAGATGTCACTCATGTTGTACTTGTATCGTGGGATGTCGATCTTGTAGGCGTTCTTATTGTATCGTGCTAGCACCTTGAAGGGTCCATCTGCTCGAGGTAGCAGGTTGGACTTGCATTCGTTGGGGAAGCAGTCCTTGCAAAGGTGTAGCCACACGAGATCGCCAATGTTGAAGATCATGGGTTGCTTGTCGGTGTTGTGCTTTGTCGCTAGTCGTTGTACTTGGCGCTCGATGGTGTGCCTTGTATCCTCATGCATCTTCTTGATGTAGTTTGCGCGTGCACTTGTGTCCATGTTGGCGCGCTCTTGCAGAGGAAGAGGGAGAATGTCCAATGGGGACAATGGGTTGAAACCGTAGACGACCTCGAAGGGGGACTTGCCGGTAGTCCAATGTCTTGCACGGTTGTAGGCGTACTCGGCGATGGGTAGACACGCCTCCCACTCCTTGATGTTCCTCTTGATCAACACGCAAAGTAGAGTGGAGAGCGTACGGTTCGTCACCTCCGTTTGGCCGTCGGTTTGAGGATGGTATGCGGATGACAAAAAGAGCTTGATTCCGATCTTGGCACATAGAGTCTTCCAAAAGTACCTCAAGAACTTAACATCGCGGTCGGAGACGATTGTCTTTGGTACTCCATGGAGTCACAAAATTTCCCTTCAAAAGAGATTCGCAACGTGTGAAGCATCATCTATCTTGTTGCAAGGAATGAAATGTGCCATCTTAGAAAATCGGTCCACAACAACAAACACGGAATCCTTTCCATTTTGAGTTCTAGGAAAACCAAGTACAAAATCTATTCTATTGTCTTCCCAAGGTTGATAAGGGATAGGAAGAGGCATGTAAATACCATGTGAGTGAGCTTTAGACTTAGCTTTGCAACATGTAGAGCATCGGCTGGTGAAGCGAGAGACGTCATGGAACATCTTGGGCCAAAAGTAGTTCTTGGAGAGCGTGGCGAATGTCTTGTCGGGAGGAAAGTGTCCCATGAGTCTGCCTCCATGAGCCTCTTGCAAAAGTAGCAAACGAAGAGAAGACTCGGGAATGCAAAGTTTGTTAGCTCTCATAAGTTAATCAACTTTGATGTAATATTGTTCCCAAGATGTATGCGTCAAACACTTAGCATAAGGAATAGCAAAAGATGGGTCATTAGCATACAAGATCTTGATGTGCTCAAAACTAATAACATTCAACTCAAGTTTAGTGATAAGCGTGCATATGCGTGAAAGTGCATCCACAACTACATTTTCCTTACCCTTAATGTACTTGATCACATAGGGGAAAGATTCAATAAATTCACTGCATTTGGCATGACGCTTGTTCAACTTAGTTTGACCTTTTAAGTACTTAAGTGTTTCATGATCGGTATGGATGACAAACTCTGAGGTCTAAGATAATGTTCCCAAACATGTAGCACACGCACTAAAGCATACAATTCTTTGTCATAGATGGGATAGTTAAGTTGAGCACCGGAGAGTTTTTCACTAAAATAAGCAATGGCTCGTTTTTCTTGCATCAAAACTACGCCAATTCCGGTACCTCTTGCATCACAATGAACCTCAAAAGTTTTGTCAAAGTTGGGAAAAGCAAGAATTGGAGCATGAGTAAGCAAAGACTTGAGCTCATCAAAAGCGGTGGATTGCAAAGATCCCCAAACAAAAGGATCATTCTTCTTACTTAAGGCATGCAAAGGAGCGGCAATAGTGCTAAAATCTTTCACAAAGTGACGATAAAAACCCGCAAGGCCAAGAAAGCTATGCACTTGTTGCAAATTGGTGGGTTGGGGCCAAGTTTTAATTGCTTCAATTTTAGATTCATCAACATGGACACCCTTGGAAGAAACAACGAAACCCAAGAAAACAAGTTTGTCAACACCAAACGTGCACTTTTTCATGTTGGCATAAACACAAGAATATCATCAAAGTAACATGCTTTAGATGTTGTTTCATGGATTTGCTAAACACAAGAATATCATCAAAGTAAACCACAATAAAGACTCCAATATAAGGTCGAAGCACAAAATGCATAAGACGCATGATAGTTCCGGGAGCTTCCGAAAAACCCATAGGCATAACCAACCACTCGTACAACCCAAATTTGGGTTTGAAAGCGGTTTTCCATTCATCACCTTCTTGTATGCGGATTTGATAATAGCCACTTTTAAGATCAATTTTTGAGAAAATGGTGGCACCGCTAAGTTCATCAAGCATATAGTCTAAGCGAGGAATGGGATGCCTATAACGAAAGGTAATAGCATTGATAGGTCTACAATCCGAGCACATGCGAAAACTACCGTCTTGCTTGGGCACAAGTATAACGAGAACGACACAAGGACTTAGGCTTTCACGTACATGACCGTTGTCGATTAGTTGTTGTACTTGCCGTTGGATCTCCTTAGTTTCTTCAGGGTTGACGCGTTATGGAGCTTTGTTTGGAAGGGGCGCTCCGGGGATGAGGTCGATTCGATGCTCAATGCCTCATAGAGGAGGTAGACCCGGAGGTAGCTCATCGGGAACACATCTTGGAATTCCTGCAAAAGAGATTGAAACACTAAAGGTAGGTCGTGAGAGGTGCTTGTTTTTGGGTCCCCATCCTTGCACACAAGGACAAAGTGCATAACACTCCATGGGTTGTCACACACTTCTCTCATCTCACTTTTGGTGGCAAATAGGACTAGGTTTTTCTCTCTAGGCGAAGAGGCGCTCTGGTTTGGCTTGTGGCTCTCGCTCAGTTTTTGGTGGATCACTTTCTCACTCTTCTCTCCATGATGGGTGGCTTGCTTGTTGGCTATCACTTGACTAGGAGATATAGGTCGAAGCACATACTCCTTTCCTTTCATCTTGAAGCTATAGTGATTGGTACGCCCATTGTGGATGACACCACTGTCGAATTGCCATGGCCTACCAAGAAGGAGGTGGTAAATGGACATCGGGACGACATCACAATCGAAAGTGTCCTCATATGCAACAATTTTGAAGGGGACTTGGACCGTATGCTCAACTCGTATAGTGCCGGAGTCACTTAGCCATTGGACTTTGTATGGGTGCGGGTGCTTCATCTTGACCAACTGAAGCTTGGAGCATAGTTCTTCACTTCCCAAGTTGTTGCAACTACCTCCATCAATGATGATCTTGACGGACCTTCCATTGATGCTGGCCTTTGTGTGGAAGATGTGGCATCATTGGTCTTCTTCTTGTTGATGTTGAAGAGTCAAGACTTTGGAGACAACGAGAGCGGGACTCGAATCATCATCACAAAAGAATTGATCTTCTTCATCCTTGTTCACATGGCGGTGCATGGCTACTTGCTCAAGCGCTTCCATATCCTCGTCACTCATGGAGTCATAGGTGTCGTCATCGTTGAGTATCATGGTGCGCTTGTTGGTGCATTCGTAGGACTTGTGGCCTCGGCCGCCGCAAGTGAAACACTTAAAGGAGCTCGTCTTGAAGGTCTCATCGGTCGGAGTAGATGATGAAGCACGCGGCTTGAAGTTGCTTGTAGTAGGAGGAGGACGACTTGAGCTTGTCGAAGTTTTCTTGTAACTTGACTTGTCGTCGTTGCTTGTAGATTGCTTGGTTGAGGTAGGGGTTGGAGGAGTCGTTGAAGCTTGGTTGTTGGAGAAGCCGTAGTTCTTGTATGAGTACTTGGCGTACTTGAAGTCATCTTTCATTTGACGTTCCGCCTTGGTAGCTTGATGCACGAGCTCAATGAGGTTGGAGTAGGGTTGGAAGTCAGCAATCTTCTTGATGGGATGATTGAGGCCATTCAAGAAACGTGCCATAGTTTGTTCATCATCTTCCGTGACATTGGATCGAACCATGGCTATCTCCATTTCCTTATAGTATTCTTCAGCACTCTTTGTTCCTTGCTTGAGGAATTGGAGCTTCTTGAAGAGATCGCGGTTGTAGTAGGTGAGCACAAAACATGCTCGCATGACATCCTTCATTTGAGCCCAAGTGGTGATTGGTGGTTCACCTCTTGCTTCTCGCTGCTCAAGGACTTGTTCCCACCATATGAGCACATAGTCTTGGAACTCAAGTGATGCCATAGCAATCTTCTTCTCTTCCTCATAGTTGTGCAAACGAAAGATTTTTTCGACCTTCAATAACCATGATAGGCACTCTTCGGGATCATTGCTTCCATTGAACTTCGGCATTGTGAATTTTAGCTTGCCATAGAATTGCTCTTGATTGTGTTGTTGGTGATGGTGATGATGACGCCCTTGACGTGGAGGGTAATCATCCTCATGTTGCTCTGGGCGTGGAGGAAGTCCATGATCAACTTGCTCTTGTTGAACTTGAGGTTGTGGAGAAGCTTGTCGAGCTTGTGGAGGAGCTTGAGGAACTTGACGTTGTACACACGGTTGGTAGTTCCTCTCTTGGATTTCTTCTCGAAGCGCTTCCTCTGTATTGCGCCAGTCTCGGTTGCGGTTGGCGATTGCTCGACTTGATTCTTGAAGGGCACGTTGCGCCCAAGAGCTTGTGCTTCATGTTGTTGTTGTTGAAGATGTTCAGCCTCGGCGTCTTGTTCCTCTTGATGTAGACGCGCTCGTTCTTCCTCTTGGCGACGTTGACGTTGTCGTTCTTCAGCTTGAGAAAACACAACTTGGTGTGGTTGAGGATGAAGTACCTACTCGTCGACTTGCTCTTGTGAATGCTTGTCGTGGAGAGGATTGCGAGATGCATTACGGTCTTGACGCACGGCTCGTCGAAGAGTATAAGATGTCGGTGTACTCGAGCCGAAGAAGGTGTCGTCGGAGTGTAGACTTGAGTGGCTTCGTCTTGAGTATGAAGAAGTCGAAGGAGGACAGTTCACCAACAAGGCGCGGATCTCGTCCATGCTTGCATCGTTCTCTTGCTTGTGAGTGTCGAGCTTGTTGTCGAAGTAGTCCTTGGTACGTTGCTCGGAGAGTCGCAAGTCAGTGGCGAGGTTGTTGATGCAGTCGGTCATAGCTTGTTGCTCTTGATGTAACGCTCATTGTGCACTAAAGAGGTGGCTCTTGGTGACGTATGATGACATGTCGTCATCTTGCTCGATGAAGAGTGGGTTGGTAGAAGTATTTGGCCTATCCATCATTCCAAGCAAAATGTGAGTGGTAGAAGGAGAAGAACCTATACAAATTGTACCTTGATCGATGTTGACGATGAATCAAGTACACTCAAATGCGGACAATGAAATAGCACTATTGGTACCAATTCTTGTCGGTTCTCACACCTACACAAGTAAAAGCTTATGGTGGAGCTTGGTTAGAATGGTGGCACAAAATTTGATGCAATTGTAAGTGAGATTCAATAATGTTGGAAAAGATTCAAAAATTTGCAAATGCAACAAGTAGACCAAGCAAGTAGTGGTACACAGAAACACACACGCAAATAGATAAGTGGGATTGTGCAAACCAAAAGTGAGCCAAAATGTGGAATTCACGAAAATGCTCTTGTTGCACAATACATGAGAGACGCTAGCACGATTGCACAATAGGCGGATACGGAACTTGTGCACAACCTACTAGGCAAAAATGCAACGACCTCTATCCCAAGTATGCTATATGTATGGTATTTCGGTGATATGATCCAAGATGATCGTATATGACAATCTTAATGTAGTATGATGCTATGGTTCTTGCTTATAAGCTCTTTGTTTAAAAGCTTTGTTGGCTCTTTCACTTTTGAGCTCTTTTCTCATGCAAAACTTCATGAACCAAGATAGCAATTGTTTATGCAATGACAACTTTGTGACACAAAATATGATGCCAAGATATGTACCACTATGATATGGTATGTGTGCTATGGAGTATGAACACTAATGTGCACAAGTCACGTTGCCGGCAATACTCAATGGCTAGTCTTCATGGGGAAGCTACGCAAATGTAAGGCCATGTGGTTATCAATGCAATTGTAAGGTATGACAAACATGTCGTCGAGGTTACCGTCCTTGGCGATGATGAGACCTTTGCGAAGATGAGCCGTGGTGATGATGATGTCGAACCGAACCTATATAGCCGAAACACAATAGGACACAGGAGCCACAACTCAAAATCTCAAAGACCAAAACGTGGCAAAATCATCATAGGGGTATGGGTGGACGATGTTGGTGTATGTGGGTTGCTGTGGTGGTATTGGGTTTTGGAAGATGTGGTGGTAGGTGGGGATGAGGTGGTGGCCGAACTGAACAAAATTCAGTTTTGTCAGAGTTGCCCGGACGTATGGGTGGTCACGGTCGTCCGGTCGTCGGACGTCCGGCTGGGTCCGATCGTCCGTGTCCTGGGCAAAAATTGGGCACGGAATGAACTGCACGATTTCGGGATGGAAGGAAGTGGTCAAGTCAAAATCGAGTGGATTTGTGGATGGAAAAGGGTGGGGAGGGTGGGGAAAGCTAGATCCACACGTGGCAACACAAATCCATGGACCAAATCCAACAAAATTTCAACTCACCAACAAATCACAAAAAATATTTGGGGCTATTTTTGTCGGTGTACTAAAGTAGGGGTACCTTAGTACCCCGAACTTGTGCACGGGCAGTCGCAGCGTCCCGCGGCAAGGCTTGCCGGGCGTCCGCCAAGATCCTCCGTCTTTCCTATTTGATGCCATTCAAGAACAAAGTGTTTAATTGAGAAGACAAGGCCCCGACAAGAGGAGCTTGCCGGGAAGGACAAGGCCCCGGCAAGAGGAGCTTGCCGGGAAGACCAACCAAGGCATTTTCGAAAGACTTGCCGCGACGCGCCGCGCGTCCCGGCAAGACCCAGCGAACGACAGACTTGCGGATGCGGCAAGACAACGACCGCGGCAAGGCTCTTGCCGTGGCGAAGCCACAACTCTGCGCCCGCACTCCAGCGCATTAGACGAGGTGTCGCCCCAAGATCGTCCCTGACGCACATGTCGAGCGGCTGTGCAGCCAAGCGGTGCGAGGTGGCAAGTGGAGATGACGAGAAGGCCATCGTGGCGATCGGTGGCGCCCCTAACGGTCGTTTCCTGCACTGTTCGGGCGACCGAACGGGCATTAAATGCCCTTGTCCCCTGCCGTCAGAGTTAGGTAGGGGGCACTGTTGAT
Source organism: Triticum timopheevii (assembly GCA_963921465.1). Lineage (NCBI taxonomy): Eukaryota > Viridiplantae > Streptophyta > Magnoliopsida > Poales > Poaceae > Triticum > Triticum timopheevii. Next base: position 354,031,691 of record OY997274.1, read on the forward strand.
AGCGGTTGTACCAACCTCTCTTTTTACTTTTTTTACCCCTCTCTGCGTTGCCACCTGTCGGTGACCCCTTTAGCCTATAAAAGGAGGCCCATGCGCACGTAGAAGGGGTTCGACTCATTCGAAACGACAACACACCCACGCTCTCAAGCAAGAACAAACACAAAGCAGCAGTAGGAGTTTTATCTCTCCGGAGAGCTCTGAAGCTGGGTAAAATCCCTCGCATGCTTGGCCTCGATCTGCTCTTCGTGTGCCCTCCGCTCCCTGCCGGACCAAGAAGGGGCCCTGCCCCATAGGTGCTCGTTTCCCACGACATCTTTGGCGTGCCAGGTAGGGGGCATCGAGGTTGTGCGAACCTGATCCGGTCTTCACGCGCGCTACATCAACATCTTCATCGACATGCCACCGAAGAGGAAGGCTTCGGAGGTGGCCGCTCCGTCTACGTCGATCCCACCACCGCCGGAGCAAACGGGCGGTGGGGTAGACGCCGGCGGAGGAACGGGCGTCGACGGGGCGACTCACGTTGTCACCAGATCCAAGGACAAGGCCCCGCAAGCTTCGGCGTTCGTACATGCACCACACCCCTCTCAGGAGGTGCGGGATCAACAACGCCATGGTGCCCCTGGCACCGTGCTCGCGTTGGAACAAGGCCAGGCCGGCGGATCGCGGGACGCTCAAGGCCAACGTGCACGTCAACACGTTGGCACGAGCGCGGCACGGTCGCCTGGACGAGATGCTGCTCCTTCTAACACCGTTAGAAGTTTGAGCATATCCCGCTCCTCGCGTCGTTCGCCCCCGCCGCCGAAAACACCTGAGGAAGCGTTGGCCCGAGCCCAACTGCTACTAGACTACCCTCCAGCGCCAGACAAGATCGACAACTGGAGGATCATCATCCAGAGCCTCATCGGCTTCGCCAACGGCAACAAGCCCCGGCTACCAAGCACGTCGAAGCCGCGGCAAGACGCCCAGGCGCAAGCTGATGGCAACAAGACTGGTGGGGGTGCCACCACCGTGCACTCCCCACCCCGAAGGCCAAGATCGCCAACTCGCCGGGCCAACCTCGACACCGATTCCACCGCGTCGTCGGACCCGCGAGCACGCCGCGATCAACGCCAAGTTCTCCAAGAACGACGACAAGAAGACGCTCGTACTCACATCGAGCGTCAAAGAGAAGCGCGACGTCAGTCTGACCAGCGCGCTGGGCCCACTGTTGATATGCATGTGCCAGGGGAACCAGGCGACTTGCTGTACGCGGTAGGTTGCCCTGCGTTCACTCGTGAGCTGCGGCAGGTCCAGTGGCCCAGTACCAAGAACTTCAAGCCAGACGTACCCGAGAAGTACGATGGTAGGATACATCCGTCAGAGTTCCTCAGCGTCTACACCATCACGGTGCAGGCTGCTGGGGGGCGCGATGAGAAGATCCTCGCCAACTATTTCCCGCTGGTGCTCAAGCCCAACGTTAGATCTTGGCTCATGCACTTGCCGGACAACTCCATCTCTTCGTGGGCGGACCTGTGCCATCAGTTTGTCGGCGCTTTCACAGGCGGCCACAAACCCCATGGCCAGGAGCGCGATCTTCATCTGCTCGCCCAGAAAGAAGGAGAACCCCTGCGCAAGTACATATAGAGATTCAGTCAGGTGCAGCGCAACATCCCAGACGTCCACCCTGCCGCGGTTATCAGCGCATTCCATCAGAACGTGCGTAACCGCAGGATGAGGGAGGAGATGGCGATGTGCAAAATCAGAGATGTCAGCGAGCTATATATTCTGGCCGACAAGTGTGCACGTGCTGAAGAGGGGAGGAAACTCCCCGGAGAGAACGCAGGAGCAGAAGGATCTGACAGTGAGGATGCCCCTCCGGCAAAGAAAAACCGGAGGCGGAATAACAGAAAGAGGAAGGCTAAGGATGTGCTAGTTTTTGAGCAGTCCGGCAACGGAGGCGGCACCGAGAAGGCCAAAGCTGGTGACTCCGGCGAGGCTGTGGTGGCCGCCGACAAGCAGGACGGCTCCGGCAAGCAGTACTGCAAGATCCACCGCACCAAGGGCCATGATCTCCAAGCCTGCAAGAAGGTTGAGCAGCTTGTTGAGCTACAGAAAGCTGAATACGAGCGCCGCGACAAGGAGAAAGCCCAGGAGGGTGGCGGAGGATCCGGCAAGAAGCGTCCCGCCCGGGGAGGGCGCCGCAGCAAGGCCAAGCAGCGGCAAGGAGACAGGCCTCCCCGCGGCCGCGACAAGGACGAAGACGAAGATGAAGATGATGAGATAGATGAGGATGAGACCGACGAGCAGGAGTTTCAGAAAGCGACGGAGGTTTTATGCGTAGACGGCGGTGCTTCTCTGCACACCTCGCACCGCCAACTCAAACAGTGGGTGCGGGAGGTGAATGCAGCAGAACCGTCAGACGAGTCGCGCAAACCCCTGAAGTGGTCCAGCACGCCCATCATCTTTGATGTTGAGGATCACCCTGATCGCATCACTGTGGTCGGGTGCTTGCCGATGTTGGTTTCGCCAACCATCCGCAACCTCAAGGTCACAAAGATGCTGGTTGACAGCGGGGCCGGCTTGAATCTGATCTCTTCCGCGGTGCTCAAGAAACTCCAGATCCCCGACAGCGAGCTCGAAGAGACTGGTACCTTTCAAGGAATTAACCCAGGAAGGAGCAAGCCGAAGGGGAAGATCACACTGCCAGTGACATTTGGCAGTGAGCTGAATTTCAGGACAGAGAGAGTCACATTTGACGTTGCTGATTTCCCATTGCCCTACAATGGGATACTTGGCCGTCCAGCGCTTGCCAAGTTCATGGCAGCCTCTCACTATGCCTACAATGTGCTCAAGATGCCCGGTCCAATAACTGTCATTTCTGTCCCCGACAACAAGAAAGATGCACTTATCTGTACCGACAAGATCTACCGGGAAGCAGCAGCCACAGTGGAAAGCAAACCACTTGCCGCTGAAGCTCGCGGGGGGAAGAAGAAGACCAAGTCCGGCAAGAGTAGCTCTGATGCCCACTCCGGCAAGCGCACCTCTTCGGAGTGCTGCGCTACCGTCGAGGACGCACCATCGAGCTCCACCGGCAAGTGCAAGAAGGCGAAGACAGCATCACCAGAGACCAAGAAAGTGGCTGCCAAGGAGGAAAGCGCGCTCGTTGCTTTCCTGCGGGCGAATGTCGATGTGTTTGCATGGCAACCATCTGACATCCCCGGTGTTCCCAGGAAAGTGATTGAGCACCACCTTGCTGTTTGTCCTCACGCGCGGCCCGTCAAGCAGAGAGTTAGGAAGCAAGTGGTGGAACGCCAAGAGTTCATTGCGGAAGAAATCAAGAAGTTGGAAGCAGCAGGGCTTGTCCGGGGAGTACTCCATCCAACGTGGTTAGCCAATCCAGTAGTCGTGCGCAAGGCGAACGGGAAGTGGACGCTTTGTATCGACTTCACTGATGTTAATAAAGCTTGTCCCAAGGATCCATTTCCCTTGCCACGCATTGACCAGATTGTCGACTCCACGGCAGGATGTGATTTGCTTTCATTTCTTGATGTATACTCAGGATATCATCAGATCTTCATGGCAGAAGAGGATGAAGAGAAAACCGCATTCATTACTCCATGTGGCACGTACGGATGCCTTTCGGACTAAAGAATGTTGGTTCAACATTTGCAAGAGTAGTCAGTCATGCTTTTGAACCACAGCTACATAGAAATGTAGAAGCTTACATGGATGACATAGTGGTCAAGAGCAAAGACAGGGAAACTTTGATCCAAGATTTGGACGAGACTTTTGCAAATCTGCGCAAGATCAATCTCAAGTTGAACCGCGAGAACTGCGTGTTTGGAGTTCCTTCCGGCAAGCTTCTCGAGTTCTTTGTTTCCCAGAGAGGGATTGAAGCCAATCCCGACAAGATCAAGGCCATTGAGCAGATCGAAGCACCGAAGCGCGTCAAGGATGTGCGAAGGCTTGCCGGCTGCGTTGCTGCTCTCAGTAGGTTCATCTCTAAGTCTGCTGAGCGCGCCCTGCCATTTTTCAAAATTTTGAAAAAGGCAGGTCCAATGAAATGGACTCCGGAAGCGGAGGCTGCACTACAGGACTTGAAGAGGTACCTATCCTCCACTCCAATACTTGTCGCACCTAAGCCACAAGAGAAGTTGCTGCTATATCTAGCGGCAACCAATCAAGTGGTTAGTGCTGCGTTGGCAACGGAGAGGGAGGCAGATGATGAGCCAGCAACCGCGGCAAGCGAGTCCAGCGACAAGCAGGGGGCTTCCCCGTCAAGCTCTGGTCCCGACAAGGATGGATCCGTGCAACCACAGGAAGAAAAAAAAGAAGATGGTGCAGCGCCCAGTTTATTTTGTCAGTTCCCTTCTGCAAGGGGCTAGATCAAGATACTCTGGGGTGCAGAAGTTGCTCTTCGGCCTTCTCATGGCCTCGAGGAAGCTGCGCCATTACTTTCAGGCACACGAGATCACAGTTGTCACTCTCTTTCCGTTGAAGAGGATATTGCAAAATCCAGAAGCAACAGGCAGGATTGTCGAGTGGGCACTAGAACTGTCGAGCTTTGGCCTCAAGTTTGAAAGTACTTCAACTATCCAGAGCCGAGCATTGGCAGAGTTCATAGCAGAATGGACGCCTACACCTGATGAAAAGACTCCGGAGACGAGCATCCCCGTCAAGGAGGCAAGCAAAGAATGGAACATGTACTTTGACGGTGCCTTCTCGCTGCAAGGCGCCAGTGCGGGTGTGTTACTTGTCGCACCCACCGGAGAGCACCTCAAGTATGTGGTCCAGATGCACTTTCCCAAGGAGCAAGCAACAAACAATACTGCAGATTGCTTGCCGGACTCAGGATCGCAGCAGAGCTTGGGATCAAGAAACTCATTGTCAGGGGCGATTCGCAGCTTGTCGTCCGTCAAGTAAACAAGGATTATCAGAGTCCGTTGATGGAAGCTTACATTGATGAAGTGAGAAAGTTAGAAGAGCATTTTGACAGCCTGCAGATGGAACATGTTCTGAGAGCTCAGAACGACATTGCAGATGGCCTGTCAAAATGCGCCGCACTCAAATTGCCTGTGGAACCAGGGATTTTTGTGCTCAAGCTGACTCAACCATCTGTGACACCACCAACTGGACAGGGCAAGAAGAGAAAGTTGGTTACTGGCGACTACTTTCCGGCAGAGCTCCCCGAAGCCGCCGCCAAGAAGGTCCCCAAGATCAACACAAAGAGTGCTGAGGAGCAGTCTGCTCCGACAAGCCCTGGGGTTTACTTCGTTGAAGCAGACGCTCCCGGCAAGTTGTGTCCCGACACACTTGCCGGGGAGCATCACGCTTCGGCTGAATCACAGATTCTTGCCATGCAAGCAGATGTTCCCACAGCAGCATTTGCGCCTTTAGTCCTTGTCGTTGAGCCACAAGCTCCGGCATGGGCACAACAGATCATCCATTTCCTTCAAACAGGAGAACTTCCCGAAGAGCAAGAGGAAGCGGAGAGAGTAGCCCGGCAATCAAGTATGTATCAGTTTTTCGATGACATACTGTACAGAAGAAGATTCAACGGAGTGAAATTGAAGTGCATTTCCCGGGAAGAAGGACAGGAGCTGTTGGCGGAGATACATGGAGGCATATGTGGTCATCACATTGGCGCTAGAGCACTTGCCGGTAAAGCCTTTTGGCAAGGCTTCTTTTGGCCGACAGCCCTCCAGGATGCAACCGCACAAGTAACCAAGTGTGAAGCATGCCAGTTCCATTCCAAACAGATACATCAACCAGCTCAAGCTCTCCAAAAAATCCCTTTATCCTGGCCATTTTCGGTCTGGGGGCTCGACATCCTGAGCCCCTTTCCCCGAGCTGTCGGGGGCTTCGAGTACTTGTACGTGGCAATCGACAAGTTCACGAAGTGGCCGGAGGTGGAAGCAGTGAGGAAGGTGACAGCACAGTCAGCAGTCAAGTTCTTCAGGTCAATTGTTTGCCGTTTCGGAGACCCCAACAGGATCATCACCGACAATGGCACACAATTCACGAGCCGCACCTTCATGCAGTACGTCCAAGATCTTGGCGCCAAGATCTGCTTCGCCTCTATTGCTCACCTGAGAAGCAACGGTCAAGCGGAGAGGGCAAACGCTGAAGTGCTGCGCGGGCTCAAGACCAGAACTTTCGACAGGCTGCACAAGTGCGGGAGAAATTGGATCGAGGAGCTCCCGGTGGTTCTTTGGTCGATCAGGACGACGCCAAATCGAGCCACTGGCCAGACGCCTTTTGCTCTCGTCTACGGAGCAGAAGCGGTTCTCCCCATGGAACTCGTATACGGATCGCCTCGAGTGCTCGCTTATGATGAGCTTGAGCAAGAGCAGCTGCGGCAAGATGACGCGCTGCTCCTCGAGGAGGATCGTCTTCAGGCTGCTGTACGAGCTGCTTGCTACCAGCAAGCTTTGCGCCGCTACCATAGCCGCAAAGTCAATGCCAGAAGCTTCGAGGAAGGCGACCTTGTTCTTCGGCGCGTTCAATTCGCCAAGAATTCCAACAAGTTGACGCCGAAGTGGGAAGGCCCTTATCGGGTGAAGCGAGTCACTAGGCCCGGCGCTGTCCGCCTTGAGACCGAAGATGGCTTTCCGGTGAGCAACTCCTGGAACATAGAGCATCTTCGCAAGTTTTACTCATAAGGCGCGGTTGCCGGAACCCATTCCGGCAACCACCTTTTGTACAAGCCTTACCGCCGTTGCATGTAACCCTTTGTACAAAGCCGGGCGTAGACCCCGTGCATAAATAAAGATCATATGCTATGCAAATGTTGCCAAATTTCATGCTTTCTTTGTTTTTCGCATGCATTATCTGACACTTTGTGCAGCAATTGCCCCCGGTAAGCAATAACGAGCCTTAAGGCTCCATATCTTTATTTTCTCTTCTTTCTTTTGCTCAAAAAGAAGGTTCCTTCGCCCACAAGTTCACCGGGGGGGGGGGGGAGGAGAGGATAAAGGTGTGGACCAGGCGGCGTTCAAAGAAGTATAGCCTTGCCGGGACCCAGACGACAGAAAAAGCTAAGTTGCCAAAGTTTGAGCACAATCAGTTTTTAAATTTTTAAAGTTATCTTCCTTGAACAACCGTGCTTTGTATGGAAAACCTGTGCGCGGAGGAACCGGCTCATGGCTAGTTGCGCCCTTACTTCGTTTCGAGTCCGCTCAACGATGAAAGTGTGCTGCAACTAGTCCGACAAGGTTTCTTCCCCGTCAAAATCCTCTCCTTCGACCGCCGCTGCTGCTGCTGCTTGGTGCGTCAACCACTGCCAGCCCAGCAGAGGCGAGTACTTCCCCGTCAAACTCCTCTCCTTCGACCGGCGCCCTGGAGCTCGACGTCCAGGGAAGCTTGATGTATACACCTTCGCCGGCCTTCAAGTAGGCGCCTGGCTGGGGCTCCTCGGAGCTCGGCGCTGCATCAGCGGCGGAGGGGTCGGCGGTCAGTGTAGCGCCTTGCGCTCCTGTGCCCTCCGGGTCGTTAGTGCGATCGCCGGACCCCTCGCCAGCTCCTGCACCAGCAGCCCTGGCAGCTTCTTCGTCGGCGGGTTCATCAGCGTCGGCCTCTTCCTCGTCAGCGGCGGCGTCTTCAGTATTGCCGCATGTGTCTTCCTTGCCGGTGGCCTCAGTCTCCATCGGGTCTGAGAGAGGGGGATCTGAGGACAGGAAGAGGAAGGAAGAGTCAAGCAAAGATCCAAAAAGAAAGTCAGAAGATCAGAAGAAGAACCCAAGGGAAGATTCCCGACAAGAAGGGTTACCTGTGCTGGGCTCTGTGGCCATGGGCTCCACCACCGAAGGCTCACTGGTTCCGTCCCTTGCCGGGGACCTCTCCCTTGCCGGGGAGCGCTCCCTTGTCGGGTAATCGCCCCTTGGCGGCGTGGTCGAAGCAGACAGCACCTCCGGGGCGGCTTCTGGTTGCTCCTGATGGGCCTGTTCTGCTCCTACACAAATACATCAACAATCAAGATGTCAGCAAAAGAAAAAGCACCCATGCGCGCCCCACGACAGGAAGTGAACCAAACACTTACGCTAGGGGCTGTGCTGGGGGCTGCTGCGAGGAGAAGGAATCGGGTCCGTCAGGGTGGTCTCGGACGTGTCTTCTGCCATCACAGCAGGATCGTCCTCGATGACAACCACGGGAACCTTGGCCCTCTTCGCCGCTCTCTCAGCCAGAGTCCTGAAATAGAATAGGGATTCAGAGAGAAGCAGATCAGATGCAAGATAAAAAACAACAAAGATCGAAGAAATCCCGCAGCAACAGTACTTGCCGCGGTGGAGCGTGTCCCATGGCGCTGCGGCTGCTGGCCTGCCTGCCGCCCTGCTATATCTCCAGTTCGACGGAGGCGCCTTCTTGGTTGAAATTGGGAATGCGCTGGGGGCTCCGCCTGCGGCAAGCTGCTCGAAGACGGCTGGCCGCTCGCGCCCTCGGCGGGCTCGCTCGCTTCGGCTTCGGGCTCCCCCTCGCCAACGACCCCTCCGGCAAGGTCCTCCTGGTCGGCAAGGCTTGCCGCCTCGGCCGCCTCTGCCTCCTCCAACGTGAAGCCAAATTCGTCCGCGGCGACGGCTGCCGCCGCCTCTTCGGCCCTGGTGGCGATGTACCGCATCTCGTCGTCGGTGGTGTCGCGGGTGAGGATCCTCTGCTCATCGGCCCGGACTGCTACTTCCACCAGGCTGTCGAAGAATCACCGACGACGGGCTCCTTCCAAGTCGGGATAACCCCGTGCGAGTCGCACTCCGGCATCATTGCACGGATGCGATCAAGACTGGAGTTGTTGCATAGTGGGATGACGCCCTGTGGCAGCCTGAACCACTCTGGGTGGTGGGCGTCATGCTTGAATAGCTCCTTGAGCATCCCGTCAAGCTCTAGAACCATGAAGTTGAAGTTGAGGCCTGGACGCAGCCTCATGATATCCGCCGGGCCGCCAAACAGCCAGGCAGGCCTCTTCCTCTCCTGCAGAGGGGCGATGCGACGACGAAGGAAATCCGCGCCAATGGCCCCTGCTGTGAGCCCGGCAAGCCTGAGCCGCAGGATTCGGGTGGTGGCGATCTTCAGCTTGGCGTCGTCCGGCGACAGAGCGCTCCAGTCGCCGCCCTCACTACCCGGGTCTGACGCAAGTTGGTGAATGGCTGCGGGTTGGCGTCAACAATCCAACACCACTCCACCCTCCACTCGTCCCATTTGCTGCGGAGCTCCCCCTTCAAATACACTTCCTTCATGCCGACTCGTGAGATCCAGGCAACCCCGCCAGCTAAGGGCTCTCCTTTCTCGGCTCGGGGGATGAAATAGTGGCGAAAAAGAGCAACATTTGGGTGGATACCAATGAAGTTCTCGCAGAGATGTGCGAAAACCGCCATTGTAAGAACAGCGTTGGGAGTGAAGTCAAGAAGATGAAACCCGCAGATATTCACGATATCACAGAAGAAATCAGAAAAAGGTGGGCAGAGCCCGCAGTAGAAGAACACTGGAAAGAAATGGTACCCTTTTGGGCACCGCTTCGAAGTAGAAGCTTCGGCGGAGAGCACCAGCGTGCGCGGATGTGCCCGCGTCTCCGTCGACCAGAAGAGGTAGAACTCCTCCCGCAGCGCCTTCGGGGTGAGCTCGGGGGGGAAAAGCACTCGCTCCTTGCGTAGCGCCTCAAGCCGCAACCCCTCGGCCGACTTCGTGCTCTTGCCGGTCTTCGGAGCCATGGCGGAAGCGGCGGGGGAGCGCGGAAGCGTTGGGGGTGACGGCGGCGACGGGCGGCGGAGCGCTGCTCTCTTCCGGCTTAGGAAGCGGAGGGGAGCGGCGGAGCTTTCAGAGGAAGGAACTGCAAATGGCGAAGGTGGGGGGAACGGTTCTGTTTCCTCTGCTTATAAACAGGGGAGGCGAACGTTACGCCTTTCCTGATTTAAGAATTGCCCACGATCTATCCCACGACGCCGCGATTGACGCGTGCCGTTACGGGAGAGCGCGGCGGATACGGAGTCAGATTTGGTTTGGACCCAGGCCGCGCGTGCCCGTGCCCTGCTTTGGGCCTGGCCCAACAATGCTCGGCACCGTGTATGGCCCAGGCCCGGGGGCTCCTGTCGGTGTACTAAAGTAGGGGTACCTTAGTACCCCGAACTTGTGCACGGGCAGTCGCAGCGTCCCGCGGCAAGGCTTGCCGGGTGTCCGCCAAGATCCTCCGTCATTCCTATTTGACGCCATTCAAGAACAAAGTGTTTAATTGAGAAGACAAGGCCCCGACAAGAGGAGCTTGCCGGGAAGGACAAGGCCCCGGCAAGAGGAGCTTGCCGGGAAGACCAACCAAGGCATTTTCGAAAGACTTTCCGCGACGCGCCGCGCGTCCCGGCAAGACCCAGCGAACGACAAACTTGCGGATGCGGCAAGACAACAACCGCGGCAAGGCGCTTGCCGCGGCGAAGCCACAACTCTGCGCCCGCACTCCAGTGCATCAGATGACGTGTCGCCCCAAGATGGTCCCTGACGCACGTGTCGAGCAGCTGTGCAGCCAAGCGGTGCGAGGTGGCAAGTGGAGATGACGAGAAGGCCATCGTGGCGATCGGTGGCGCCCCTAACGGTCGTTTCCTGCACTATTCGGGCGACCGGACGGGCATTAAATGCCCTTGTCCCCTGCCGTCAGAGTTAGGTAGGGGGCACTGTTGATAGCGGTTGTACCAACCTCTCTTTTTACTTTTTTTACCCCTCTCTGCGTTGCCACCTGTCGGTGACCCCTTTAGCCTATAAAAGGAGGCCCATGCTCACGTAGAAGGGGTTCGACTCATTCGAAATGACAACACACCCACGCTCTCAAGCAAGAACAAACACAAAGCAGCAGTAGGAGTTTTATCTCTCCGGAGAGCTCCGAAGCTGGGTAAAATCCCTCGCGTGCTTGGCCTCGATCTGCTCTTCGTGCGCCCTTCGCTCCCTGTCAGACCGAGAAGGGGCCCTGCCCCATAGGTGCTCGTTTCCCACGACAATTTTTGGTGGGGATTTTCGGATTTAGGATGAAAACAACAAAATCAAGCTAGAAATACGAGGTAGGGGCTCCTAAAACGTGATCAACATGGCTCATGATACAAAGATGATGTAGGGTGGAACCCTAGGGGCCGATCTTCCACGTTTGGAGAGGATCCCTAACGGGAACACGAAGAACATGCGGAAGAACACGACGGAAATCACAAGGGGGAAAACAAGAGAAACACTCAACCGACACGGAATTGATCGCACAAGTGCTAGATCATCGAGGCACAAAATAACACGAGATCCAAAGTCAACAAGGGACGATAAAAGAGTAACCGTTCTTCTCCGTGAGGAGGTCTTGATTGTCTTCTCCGGATGGAGGCCAAGAATCGGGTGGATCATTTTCGAAGAGGTGCGGTCCCTCATGAGGAGTAGATCCGGTACGGATGAGCAATGCTCTATCTCAAATGAGCTAAACCAATGCTAACCCTATCTAGGAGGTGGGAGTGGTCTATTTATAGTCATAGTGCAAAAGAGGGGCGAAGTGAAGGGGGTACATGGGCCTCAGCCTGCAACTGGACGCAGCCAGGGTCCGGACGTCCGTTGGGTGCTGGTCGTCCGGAGGCTCGCGGGGTCCCGGACGTTCGGGGTTCCTCGGATGTCTGCAGATTCTGTTCTGTGGTCGCTGGCCCGGTCATCCGGACGCCTTCGGATTTCCATAATTTCTTTTCGGTGGTCGCTGGCACGGTCGTCCATAAGGGCTCGGTCGTCCGGAGCCTGGGAGTGGCTGCTCGTCCGGGCTAGGCCGGTCGTCCGAGGCCTGTAGCTCTGGCCTGCCTCTCTTCTCTCAGCTGTAGCATCTTCCAGGGGTCGGACGCCCGTGCTTGGCCGGTCGTCCGGGGCCTGTAGCTTCCAAAGTAGTCCTTCCTCTTGATCTTCACGCTTGGTGTCCTCCCCATCTTGGCCATCAAGTGTAGTTGTCCCATGGCTCTCCTCCAAGTACCTGACCACACACAGAGTCTCCGCATGAGGTAGTAGCCATGTCTCGTGAGTAGAGAGAGGGAGTTCGGAGAGGAGCGAGTTCACCTTATCTTCGATAGCCTTTGCTAGAGCTCTTGTCATGGTTCCAAGTGGTGTTGAGGGAGATGTTGGTACGTCCATGGGGATGAGCGAGGAATGCTTCGCATCATATGATCTCATTGTACTACACGTGAATCGTTTATTGAATTTAAATCAGTAGTGGTGGTCTGAATCTAAGCTTTTCCTTTCTCTTCTAAATTAACCATAAAATTCATCTAGCAATCTAAAAGTTAGTCCTTCTTGAGTCCCGTAAAAAAAACTTCTTTCTTGAATTCCTTTACTCATCATTGTAGCACTGCTTCACAAACATTACATCTTCAGTGACAGGGGTGAATGGGGTTACTATAGGATGGCCGGCTACTTCAAGACAAGATGAGAAGTTTAGAATATGAATGGTAGATGAGAAATACAAGTATGGTAGTAAGTGATCAACGAGTGATAAAATAATTTGTTCCTATGGTTTTTCCTATTCCATTCTAATGGTTACGACCTACAATCAACATGGGCTCTGATACCATCTGTAATGACCTGAACCTGATAAGATTCGATGTTTGTGTGCTCACTATGCTAGTCACTGAATCAATAGCTAGCACACACAGTACAAGATGTAATATCAAGAATTAACCACATGTCATCATATTGCATCGTAGATCCAGAATTTAATATAAAACATACCTGCATAGCTCAAGCTAGCATACAAACAAAATGCAGCAGAAAAACAAATAAAATCTCCATGAAGTCCATCAACAGCACAGGCAAATGTCGAGTATAGACATCGTAACCCTACATCATATCACTCACTTGTCAAATCTGCAACATGAAATGTTGTAGCCACGAAGGGCCAATACTTTGAATGTGTTGGCAAGTCACACATGGAATGCTATAACAGACCTACTACTATATCCAAGGTATATCAAGAGGATAATGTAGTGGTTGTTTTGCAAAAAGCTAATTTTTCCCTAATGACTACACAATATAATAGTCAAATTTTAATTTTGACTTTCTACAATTAAATACATATGGTTGAATTGGGCACTCCAATACCAACCTATCCCAATTATCAAGTTTCCCACTCAATTTTTATTAAGGTATCATTTGTCAAGATCATCCAACAAATATAATGGCATAGTGGCTCAAATTTGTCCTTAACCCGGGACACGGCTAATCATGATTAGTTTTTAATACTCTACAGAGTTTAGTACGCTTTACCCACTGGACCCAATCCGAAAATTGAGACGAAGTCTTTCAGAAGAGGTTTCCTTAACCACCTGACGACCACATCCCACCTACATATGCTACATCTGTCGACACTGTCTAGGCAAGGGTTCCAACAACTGATCAACTAAGCCAGAGCCCATAGAGCCAGTGGCCGCACATGGAAGCTACTAGTCACTAAGTCTGTCTGATCTTTCTGAACCTGGGTGGCCTTCCACTTAGGGTGCACTCTCATTGGCGCATGGCCTTAGAAAAGGTGCAAGGCCTCATGATGCCTTCCCTCAACACCAAGCAATACCACTTCCGCCCGGAGGTGAATTAAATATTATGTTTTTACTCAAGTTATATTATGTATAGTCCTCACATAATCTCAATGTATACACGAACCAATCCTCATCTACATAGCATAGCAAGAATACACTACCACGGTCTACAATAAGGGCATACTAAGCTGAAACTCATTAGCAATAACATACTACCATGATCTTCCTACACATGTATAATATAGTAATGTGATATATATAACTACATGCATATAAAAATAATAGCATGAAGGATCATCAAGGTGTAACTTGCCTGATACATTTGATGAAGATCTTCGCACTCACAATTCCTGATAATTCTACTCGACACGCTCCGAGTAATCTATCGTTAACGAAAGAACTCAAATCAATAACCATGCCATGAAGAACAACCAAAACAATAACAAAACAATTATGGCAAGGTATGTTCTGCACTAGACAATTTGATACAGTTATGTTCTGCCCTAGACAATTTCATACTGAATTAATTTGCTGGTTCGGAGCAGAAATATAGCGCCTATTCTTCATCAGACCAAGGATATCCATGTTTGCACTGATGGAAAAAGTGAAATCAATACAACCGAAATTGAGCATCCAATCATTGAATCCTGTCCTGCACCTCCAATGTAGATCCACCCTGCCAATAAATTCACATGCAAACCACTAGTATTACTATCTAATGACAGTACAAAAAGAGTAGCAAGATAGTAGCAAACCATGTACCTTGTAATGAACAGCTCATAGTGCCACCAATTGGATATAAAGGTTTGGAAGAAAACATGCTCCTAATGTTGAACCAGTTGGACTTTTTGTGCAGTTCCACTAAAATTGAGCATCCGTGTTTGCATAGATATTGAAAGTGTGATTACTATAAAAATGACACTAGTTGAAGCATAGACTCACAAATATAAGCATTCCAATTTCTTGATGGGAAAAGGTAGCAAGACTATTTCTAACCACCTGTTTGAAGGAATAAATAAGGCAACAACGGCTGATGTCAGAAAGGCATATATAAATCTTTTTGAAAGAATGATCGACTCATGACCTTTCCTCTTCTTTTAAGCATATTTTGTGCAGTTCAACTAAAATAAAATGCAATCACCTCCTTGAAAATTCAGTGACACTGTACAAAAGGAAATGAATTAACATTACATCATGATGTCAGGTATGTAGTCGATAGGCATTAGAGACAAACATACAGACCTCCTCCGATAACATAATGAACATTAATTTTAACAAAGGTGTGACTAGCTTTACCGGGATAATTTGAGTGAACTCTACAGCCTCTGTTCCTTAATATAAGACATTTTCATGGTTCAATTTAAAGTACCCAAACGTCTAGTATTTAGAAAAACAGATAGTAGTTTTCTTGAGCACATATCTGGGAAAGCTTGCCACACTTTATTTATGTCCATACGCTAATGCAACACCATTCGAATACTACAAATATACACTAATCCAGTGGCTAGTGCAACAGTATAGTAATTATTTTATTACAGGGATAGTACAATGGTTTTACTGAACAAATTTCAATAAACTCTAGCACTGGAAGATTTCTATAAGAATTAACAATACAAAATGTAAAGGTAACAAGTTTTAGCATTATTAACTAATGACAGTATAAAAAAATTGCAAACCATGTACCTCCAAGGTAAATATCATTTCGAACTCGGATGGACCTTAAAAATTGCTATCCCAATCTTGATAATCGATCAAACATAAAAACTTGATCGAACGAATCAAGAGAACAGCTGGAGGAGGAGGTGCCCACTCTTGACCTTTCCTCTTGTCTTCATAATTTTTTGTGCAATTTAACCAAAATAAAATGACATCAGCGCCTTGGCATTTTGGTGACACTGTAGAAAAAAACTAAGTTATCTCATGAAAGTGAGGTATGTAATCTATAAGCATTAATAGTGCAAAGATCTGAAGGTAGTAACAAGTTTCATCGTTGGTATACTGGATGTGCAATAGCATTAGAATGCCTTAGCTGAAAAATCTTTAATACATCCATAATCAACAACTAACCCTGAAATAATCTAGTGACATTAAATGACATTGCTTAAATTATCGGTGGCTTTAGACTGAGTGCGGCATTGTTAAATGTGGCATCACTGTAGTAGTAGCGTTGCTTGACTTGACTGCTTGCGTTATACTAACAGCAAGAAAGTGGCAATAAGAGCATGGGAGGCCCATTCGGACAGTGGGCACACCAGTACGATGTAGATCCACGGACGCAGAGTGGTGAGGGAGGTATGGTTGCCCAGAGCTACAAATATCCAGGCAGCATATGTGGATTACGTCCCATTTTTGTTCTCTTTAGCCACCTTTTTCCTATGTGAGGACAACAAACCGATCGACCTGGTCATTCTCTATTGCATTGTCATGCCTTTCTACCCTTCTTCAACCAAGATCCACGGGACTCGTTCCTTAGCTACTGATTTTCCCCTTTTCAACCTAGATGCGGGTTCGATGCCTACTCTCTTGGACAGTACAGTCTCCCTTCCTTTCCTTATTCAACCCAGACATGGATTAGTCTGCATAAAGTAGGGTTTCCTTTAATACTGCATATTAAGGTTTTCGTCTATGTGACCAGCAGAGCAGAGGACAGCTAATTTGGAAGGTGGTGGAGTGGAAAAAGATCCACATGCAGCGACGTGGCAGATGGGGCAATAGAACAAGGGTATGGTTCGAAAAGAGGTAGCATACCTGAGGGTTGGCGGAAAGTGGCTTCGCTCGTGGTCGTCATTCTCCGCACACACTATGACACCGAGCTTGGGGACGAAGGCCATCCCGTGCAGGTGCTAGGTCTGAGAGGACGGCCTTGTCGTTAGTGCATGACCTCGCTCGCCGATGACGAGTGCGTCAACGCTGCACGTCCTTTTCTTCCCTGGCGGATCTGTGACCACCGGTGAGGAGGGAGAGAGAGGCCGTCTTTTCTAGATCTGTAGAGAGGGTGATAGTGTGAGAAGCAAGTGGGCAACCCTTAGCAAGAAAGCGCTGAAGCTCCAGCCTATATATCTTTTTTATACTACTAGTACTAGAGGTGGAGTAGTGGTAGAGTAGTTTATATTTTCTCTGCATACAGTACCAGTTAGTCGTGCTTCAAAACTGAATGGCACGCCATTAAAAAAATAAATCGATAACTAATGCGGCAGCTCGGGCCAACGTGGCCAGATCGCATTTTGCACGAGAAATTACACACCATGTTTCGTTGACATGTGGTCCCGTTCCAAAATGTCAGTGAGACGACGGCGAGTCCTTTTCTACTAGTATTTCTAAACGGACGTGTAGGACGGGGCGCCTCTTCGTGTACCGTGGCAAACTGGCAACCGTCCACCGACTCTTCGCGTTTCCCTCTCAATTTGGAACTGCTATCACACGCTCTTCCTCCCTCCTCCATTTGCCTTCACCCTTCCTTCTTCCATTGTTTGATCATCTTCTCCATGGAGGGAACAAGCCGGAAAGGACGCCGTTATTCTTGCCCCAATCTGAAAGATTACATGGTGGAGAAACTCATTGATCTGTGCGACGTCATCACCTCGACTAGCATGGCAGGTTCGTTCAAGACCATTCTTGACTCAACTAATAACATCATTACTGATAGAGGCAAAGGTGTCCCATCTTTCGATGAGATGGTGGCTATCGTTTTCTGTGGGAGTCAACCTTGACGATCCAACTACGAATGTGCTTGACATCGCGCCTTAGCAATCGCTAAACCAACTTCTGAGGGTTTATTGACCACGCCGGAGCACGATCAACCTGACCACGAGGGTCTGTTTCCTGCGAGAAAACAAAGAACAAGCAAGAAAGTGAGATTGCAATCTGGATATTGCGAATATAATATGAAAGCTTTATTGATCAAGATGGGGTTCTGTGACAACTTGGTCTGGTCGTTGAACACAAACGAAGTACGCGAAGTAGCAGCTATGGCGAACTTTAATCTAAACAAAACCCAAAGTCTAAACGACGCCCTAATGGCTGTATATATGGAGGAAGAGGGGGGGGGGATTTCATGGCCCTTGGGGTAGTGGTCCGAAACCAACCCTATCTCTTGTTTCCCCACACATACGGACTCTAAAAACAGCCTATACTCAAGTATCTCAAAAATACATGGGCCTGGCCCAATAATAAGGTGACGCAACACCTAGAATAGCCTCTAGACGAAAGTTATGAAGTAGCATCTTGTATATTTCGTCCACGGCTTCATGCACTCATTATGGTGGCTTCAACGTCCTGAAATCATCACTTGTAACTCCGTTCTTGTTCCCCTTGTGCATGCCATCATCTCCATGCTTGTTCTTGCTCCAATGTTCATCCTTCTCCAAGCTAGGCCCTTCATTTGTAAGAAAAACAAATGTATCCAATTTAGGCAGCATCATATTCTCATGAACATTAGAATCATTACCAAGAAACAAAAGTACCTGGTAATTTAATTGGCGTGCGTTAGCTCTAGTAATTGGTCCAGTATGTATAGGAGAAGGGGCTATGGGTGTAATAATGGTATTGATGTCCTCATCAATTACAAGGAACCCAAGGGTCCAGGAGCGGTTTGATCTCCCCTATCTTCTTCGCCATGACCCTGATGACTGGCGCGGGGACGACGGAGGCCTCGCCTTGTGCAAGTTGATGCCTCTTGATAATGATACGTATGATGTTAAGATTCCATCGCTTGAGGTCAAGGCTTGGGCAGGCACAAATGGAGATTGGGTTATTTATATTGGGTACAACTGCTAGTGGGAAGTTATGAATGTGTACACTCGTCACCGGGTTCCACTTCCAAAAATCTCAGTAGACTGCCCAGAGGTTGAGCACACCGGTATTCTACGCACGTTCAAATACGATCATGGTGACTGTCTTCTACGGAAGATAGCAATTTGTCGAGTTCCCAACCGCTCTTGGAATTACAGGAACTATGTAGTTGTTGCTATCTTCGACAAGCCTGTTGCCATTCTTCGTGGTTTGACTGGATAGATATTGCTCATAAATCAGTTTCTGTACACGGATGTGTACTGTGATGCAATTCAATACGAGGGTCTTGTGTTTGCTTCCACCACTCATGGCACTGTTTTTGCATGGGATCCTCATAGTTTCGGTACGTTTGTCTTCCACCGTAATTATAAATTGTTTCATCGACATGCATGCGGGTTAGCAAGTTTCCCTTTACTAATTAACCTTCTTGTGTTTCCAAGGTCCTGTGAACATTCCACCACCTATACTTGAAAATTTTTATAACCAAGGGGAAGGTAACGATGGTGACGATCACGAGCATGAGGATGAGCAGGGCCCATATACTCAGTGGCGCCTGGCAACTAATTCCGATGGATCACCCCTTCTTGTCTGTATACAGCCCACTGCTGATGTTACTACTAAGGAAGCAGGTGTTGTCTCCCATGATCGCACTCTCCGGACCTATCCCAACACCCCTTGAATGGTATTCAGGATGGATACTAGCGTGCTAGCACCAACACCTTCTCCCTAGTACAAAATTTATAATCTTGGAGAAAACTCGCTCTTCCTTGGACAAAACTATCCAATGATGGTGAAAGGCGATCCAACTGCTTTTGACACAACATTACTACCATTTGTGAGAAGCAAATGTATCTATACCTCGGACATTCCGGTGGTTCCCTACCCTGGTATTGATATAGTAGGACGCTTCAGCCTGGATGATCAGTCATGCGTTGGTCTCGAGATCGACAATGGATGGCCCTTCCCAGAGAATCACTTGTGGTTCAAAGCAAGCGTACCCAACGCCAAGGATTGGTTGAGTTGAAGTTCATTTAATTGCTTGTTATTTGTTGTGTGATGAAAACTTTAGTATTTATAATGTATCCTCGTTGTCGATGTGGGTTGATGACCTGTTGTATGTAATAAAATGATATGCCTGCGATAAACTTACTAAATTTATGAATGGCTTTCGAGTCGCTTCTCTGAGTGAGTGTTGCGACGAGGCAAAAAAATATTTTCCGAATACATAATTGTACATGCATTGCAACAGGTTATCGGATGAGGCCAATCAACAATAGTAGTACACTATTTGTACTAGCTTCACATGCTTCACGTGTCGGGTGGGTGCTTTTATTGTAGCCATATGTTAATGTGTTCGCTGTACATAACCAGCACCTCGAATCCTCGATACTACTACTTTATAAGTAGTAGGAGTAGTAGGGTGGCATGGGCCAGAACAAGCATTCACGTCCTGGAGTACGGCACACGCCACTAGCATGACTTCCATCTAACACCATATTTCTTGGAGTCCATGCTGGAGCAATCTCTTCAACCTTGTCGTTTCTCTAACTCAGCTATCGCATGGCGGGCGAGGTGGGGGTTTACCGATAGTCGGTTTCCTCAATTGCAGTCCCACTTGTAAGGCCAACTCCAGCGGATGACCCCAAACGGACCTCCGTTTTGCACGAACTCCAACGATAATTTTGACTAGGAAAGCAAGACATAAGAAAACAAGAACCACAAGAAAACATTTTAGAAGATATCCAACTTCCATAACTGCTCCTGTAAGTTGGATTAGTGCATTCTTGATGCATTCATTGTTTATCTGTGGAGGCTCGATCTTGCGTACTTCTTTCTGCATCGAGTGTAAAGAAGTAGACATTGCTTCCTCGCATCTAGTCTCGTGTCTATCCTCTATTCTATCAACAAGTGCACTAGTCTCGTCTCTAGCCTCTATCCTAGCTAAAAGTGCTAGAACATCTACTAAATTGCACTCTATCAATATATCGATGTACTCTTCTTCCCAATACCAAAACTTGCATCCATTCTACACAATAAAATTTTAAGTTAGCACAACTAGTCTAATCCGAGAGCACAACCGAAGATTTGGTCAGATTCTTCCTCCTTTTGCCGACACGTGGGACATCCAGCATCGAGGTCCTGTCATGCAAGAAAATAGAGTGGTAGTTGAAGCCACGTGATGTGCATCTTGGGTTAAACTTTAAATAGAATCTTACTACTCTTGAGTAACTCCAAAAACGGCCACTGAAGATCTTTATTGGATTCGTTTTTCATCACCAGCATGTTGAGGTGAAAGATGTGCAGGTTCAGTGGGTCCTCTTGCGTTTTCACCGACATGTGGGACCGCATATGAGCAAATAGACGATGGGCTCCGCGCGTCCGCAGGCTGGCTGAGAAGAGAGATAGAGGACGACTGAGCACGGACTCCAGGAAATTTGTTCTACGTAACCAGCACCTCGATATAGGCTTGATATAGTGGGGTGGCATGGGCCTTAACTAGCATTCACGTCTAGCAGTACAACACACGCCACCCACACGAGTCCCATCCGACACCAATTTTCTTGGAGTCCGTGCTACAGCCATCTCTTCTCCCTCCTGTTTTCTCAGCCATTGCGCGGTGGGCAGGGTGGGGGTTTGCTCAACTGCGGTCCCACTTGTAAGTGAAAACGCAACACCGCATGCATTCCCCCTTGAGCGGCGTGCCGGACCAACCGTCTGGGGGTGCGACACGAACACGACAGGCTTTTCCTTTTGAACTTGTAACTTGTAAAATTTGGTTCTGCTACATGGCGCATCCGATAGATAGAAATAACGATTTTCCCAAGAGGAATGGGAAGTTTGGTTCTGGCGCCGTTCATGCATGGAGTACGTATGAAAATTATGAAGTTGATGCGAAAGGTAAGATAATTACTAGTAGTACCATATACTACTACATGGATTTGACGGAAAGATAAAAATACATACGGGTCCATCCATGACATCCTCACGCCCTAGTGCGCCAGGTCACCAACCAACGTGTGAGGAGCAGCGGTGTTGGCGGTGAGCTCAACGTGCTTCTGAACAATGCCATCCAAGGTTGCCCTGTGATCCAAGAAGGCTAGCGTCCTATCGTCCTCCTCTTGCATGTAGTAGTCCTTGTAGACGATTTGCGTGTAGACGTGGGTGATTATGTCAATGGTGTCTTGCTGTGCCAAGCACTGCGAGGTGAGTGCGACCTTGAGGTGGACATTCTCTGGCGTGATGGCGGGCAGTCGCAGGGACACCAGTGCATCGAAGAGGTTGTAATCATAGTGGCCGTTGAGGGTGGCGGGCATCTTAGAGCCTGGGCGCGTTGGCTGGAGGCATACGTCAAAGTTGTTCACGAGATTCTTGACGATGGTTAACTTGTCGAGGAAACCGATGAGGACCTCGTCGAACAAGGAGACAAAACTGTTGTCCAAGCGGCCCCTCGCCCTAGAGGCCTCAAGCACTACCTGGAGACATTCCTCGGTGCCGGGCCGCAGGCCGGCATCATGGACCATCTGGCACAGCCGGCTGATGCTCGCTCTCATTGCCTCCATGGGTCTAGCTTAGCTTCTAGTCAACTGATCTTGCGATTCCAGTGATCACTCTTACCCTTGGTTAGCGTGCGTAGGTGCATAGGATTTCGTACTACTGGCGGGGAGCCTTTATATGAAAAGTGCAGACTACGTTGAATTCACGTGCGTGATGGCCATCTACTCCTCGGCTCTCTACTGCACCTGCCTTTGGCTGTATGATAGGTGGGCCAGCCACCCGTTGGGCCCACATGTCATTCACCCAAAGGCAGTTGCAGTAAGTCAATGAAGTTGTGTCGTCCTCCGTGCCGGTGCAGTATAGTCATCTCACCGGACCTCTAGTTGGGGCCAAACGAGAGAAGTTTGATGTTTACTGGTTTATTGCTCCCCTTTGCATTTTGCGCCAAGTTTTGACCTTTGATTTAACTAATGAAATGTTAATGCATGTAAACAAAAATGTTGTGTATGTCATCTTACGAAAACCAAATAATCCCAAAACACTTAGGAACGGGACATTAACTCCCTCCTCGTTTCTTATTTCGTGACATATTAACCAATGAGAGATGTGGGCCGTGCATGCTTTCAATGACTTGAGACTACCAAACATGACATGCAGTGTTTAGTTCATTGCATGTAATCCTATTAATTAGCAAAAAGACATTAAGTTCTCTCGCTAATAGGAATAAAACAATACACCATGTATTTATTTACGGAGGGAGTAGTACATTTTTTGTGACATGCATTACTAGATATTGCTAGTCAAATACTAAAATCCAGATGGACATGCTAGTACTCCTAAATCCAGACGGTGGTGCTACTAGTACTAGTAGTAGTACTACCAATGTAGTTGGAGCACTAGCACTGTACTACCCGTTGGTCAAATTATTACGTGTTGCTCCTCACAGTGAAGTGACAAGACCCTGCGCCGGAGGTGACACCTGAGTATAGGCGCCGTGTTCGGCATACCATAGTCAGCCTCACCATCTGAAGTCACTAGCATCATGGCTGTAGAGCTAGCCTGCTTACAACTAGCCCTGTTTGACATAATTTCGCGTGCGTAGATGCCCGTGCATTGCACGGAACACCAAGATTGGGGGTGGACTGCGCCGGCAGCGGCCATCGCGCCAGATTTTTCCTTGGCCTTCTAGATGTGATGGGGAGGAGATAAGGCTAATTGTGAGAGACAAGGAGTTGTTTGTAAATAGGGAACAAGTGCCGACATCTTTTTGCAAAAATGGAGAAGTTTGGTTTGTATGCGTCAGATCTAGATCCGGTGGCTATTGGTGAAAGATGGGAGGCACAACATCATCACCAACTCAGGACTTGTTTGATTCGCAGGATTTTGAAAACGCAGGAATAGGACATGGCAATATTACAAGTTTCAAACTGATATTACAAATGTTAGGAGTAATGTTTCACCTACGATGAGGGACTTACTAGGAAGTTTACATAAGAACTTTCGTTACTTTAGGTGGATGCAGCATTATCGTACAAACTAAAATCCACCGCCCTGACAAGTCACTAATGGGCAAATAAGTTTTCGAGTTTCTGGCCACTTGATGTTTCAAAAACAAATTCAGCTTCTGCGGAGACTTTGTCATTTAGGCTTAGACGCTTGCGGTGATCAGCACACTTGCCTCCAAAACAAAGAACCTGGCCAATTTAATCTCAGGTGTGCTTCCTCGATAGTTGATCAAATCAATTTTTGTAAGATAGAGATCAAGGCATTCGATGAGATTGTTATAGTGAAGCACATTTTTCACTTTCGGGTCTTCTTTTATCTGCAAAAAAAGAGAACATATTAGAGCAGCTGGTTGTATAAGATTGCCGTGTCATCAAGAGGTACCCATATCATTCGCTCATACGATAGGGTTGGCTGGCTAGTGATATTTTTTCACTCTCTCTCTCTTTCTATTTCCTCTCATTTACCTAGGGGCACGTGAAGAGCTTGGGCATTTTTTGCCTTCCACTATTTGGCCACATAGTACACATTGATGTCACATAATACGCCACATAATACACATCGATGTCAAATCAAAAGATTTTGGCACCGCTCTCGCGATGTGAGAGAGTTGGCACCGCTGTGCACACAGACCCACATGTGTAAACAAATCAATCAAACCAACTACACTAGCCTCTCACTCTCCCAAACAAGTGTTTTTTATTGCCTCAGTCCTCTCTCTCTCTCTCCCACGCAAGTGTTTTTTCATTGCGTGAGTTAATTTGGCACCAGAGCAAAGTAGGTGATCCGGATTGGGGCACCATGTGAGCAATCGAGGGGCATCAATGCGAAGTGCATCACAGGTGAATTTGGGACGTGTTTTGGCCTACATAGCCCACTTTTGTACTCCCTCCGTCCCAAAATTCTTATCTTAAATTTTTCTAAATACGGATGTATCTAGTTACATTTTAGTGTTAGATACATCCGTATCTAAACAAATGTAAGACAAGAATTTTGGGATGGAGGGAGTACTACCTCGTATTTAGTATAAAATTTTGACCATAGATTTACCTAAGAAAATGCCAATGCATGTCACTAAAGATTACACCATTTGAAATTATGTTCAAATACGAATCCAACGATATAGTTCTTAGTGACATGCATTAACATTTTGTCAGTTAATCTATGGTCAAATTTTGATACTACAAAATAGGAAGAGTAAACCAGGACGAAGGTAGTACTTGCTCTTAGGGTAACCATATAGTTACTGGAGTAGTCTAAGTTACTTTCCACTATGACTAGCCTAGGTTACTATAGTAGTACAACATAAAAATGATGCAGGTGATCACGTGAGAAAAAATACTAAAAACATTTCTTTCGATGCAGTGTGTAGATGCAGTTTTGAACACTACACTTGTCATCTTAATTTGGAAAAATTACGAAAAAATTGAGCTACATTGTGATTACCGTTTACTAATAGGAAAGAAGTTTCACCTTGATGAGTAGCTTCTCCGTGCACGGAAGGCATGTAAGGAATCCAACAACTTCATCCAGATTCGGGCCGATAGATTTTTTTGCCTAGATCTTCACTGTGCACATAGACTGGGTCAAGCTTGTGGGAATCATTTTCTGGAAGACGGTCGTAAATACATCAAGAAGAAATTTAAAAATGTGAATTTCAAGAAGACGGAGAAGAAGATGAGTGATGTACCTGAATGATTACAGATCCAATAAAGAGTTCGGAAAATTTGGCAGACGAGTACACCAACGCTGTCAATTTCGGTGCGTCAATTACCCTGATTTTTGTTTGAGCTTCTAGATCCGATACAAGCAATCTCTCAAGGAAAGGCGCATTCTCAAAGACCATAACATGGAACAGTTGGAGTGATCTCTTCCCAATTGATGTCTTGTTGCGGGGCCAGCAAGACACATAAATCCATCGGAGATTCATCGAGGCGATGTGGAGGCTAATGAACCCGTGGATCTGCTCAAGACGAAGGTACTCGAGCGCAGTACAACTGCGGAGTAGGTGCTCCATAGACTTCTTCGAGATGACAACGTCGAAGAGGTCGAGCTGCTTGAGGTGAGGGAGAAGAAGGGCGGGCGTGACATTAATCTGGGGAAGATAGCAGGAGTTGAAGCTGGCGCGGCGCAGCATTGGCGTGAGGCAGAGCGCGGACGGCGGCAGAGAGTGACATCGTCCAGCTTCAAAGCTGAGCTCCTCGAGCTGATCTAGGGCGGGGGATAAGAACCACTCATCGAACTTGGTTTGGACCTTGCAGTTGGTACTGAACATGCGGATGTCAAGGCGTCTGGCTAGCCCAGGGTGCGATGAAAGGATCTTGGCGACTACGGCCATGCATTTGCAATCCCCGTCGCAGAGGCAGCTGTCGACGGTGAGGTTGAGGGGGACGCGGCGCCAGAGGGGCGCCACCACCAGGAGAGTAGGGCAGTCCACACGACAGATTTGGTGGGGAAGAGGCCGATGATGACAAGCAGCATGTCATCGGGGGAGGCTGCTGATGAAGTCCAGGCTCGCCGAATGCTGTTTTGGCTTGAGCCGCCTCCGCTTGTTGGCTGCCTCGCCATCCATCTCAACCGGCGGCGATGCTGGTGTACAAGAGTGCTGGTGTGTGTTGTGTGCTGGGTGTGCACGAGTGCGTCCTTCTGTGCATGCCGCCGCGTAGTGGTGAATTGTGCACGAGTGCGTCCACTACAAAAAAAAGACACATCCGTGACTTTCGGGCCCAACGAAATTTTTTTCTGTCATACATATGACACTTCTATGATGATAATTGTGACAAAACCCGGTATCATCATAGATGTGGTGGGCTCCTACTTCTGTGACAAAAAATCATGATAGAAAATGGGCTTTTCGTCCTGGGCGGGCCGGAGACGCAGCTGCATGACATTCTTTGGGCCGTCCATGACAGAAAAAACCATGGTAGAAGCGAGGGGGAGGAAAATTTCGAGGAGTTCCCGGTTACGGTGGGAGGTCGGGGGCCGAGCGATGCGCATTTCTCTTGTACACGTACGCGCGTGTGTGCGAGGCGTTGGCTCTAACTGAACCCGAGCGAGGCGTTGGCCTCTAATTGAACCCGAGCGATTGCACTGCAGGCTACGCGTTACTGAACCCGAGCAATCGATCAATGACTGTTAACTGAACCCGATGGAGCGATTCCTTTGCTACTGCTGCTAACTGAAGCCGATCAATCGGATAAACAGTGAGCATTGCGGGGGTGGGGGTGGGTTGGATGAACAGTGAGCGTTGCGGGGGGGGGGGGGGGGGGGTTGGATGAACAGTGAGCGGTGGCGTTGGCTCTGGATGAACAGGACCCTGTGGTGTGGAGGGCTGGATGAATAGTAGACGGTGGAGGGGTGCCCATGGAGGGGTGGTTGAACAGGACCCCGTGGTGTGGAGGGCTGGATGAACAGTAGATGGTGGAGGGGTGCCCGTGGAGGGGTGGTTGAACAGTAGCCGGTGGAGTAGCGCACAGTGGAGGCTGGATGAACAGGAGCCCGTGGAGGCTGGAGGAGGTCGACGGTAGCCTGTGGAGGCTGGAGGAGGTCGACGATGGAGATGAACAGTATCCCGTGGAGTCCCGTTTTGCGGTACGCCACACCCCTCCAGATGAACAGGACCCCAGTTTCGACCGTAGGAGGTCCGTTTCATCCGTTTTGTGGTACGCCACACCCCTCCCGATCAAGAGGACCCCCGTTTCGACCGTAGGAGATCCGTTTCGTCCATTTTGTGGTACGCCACTCCCCTCCTGATCAACATGACCACCGTTTCGACCGTAGGAGGTCCGTTTCGTCCGTTTTGCGGTACGCCACACCCCTCCCAATCAACAGGACCCCTGTTTCGACCGTAGGAGGTCCGTTTCCTCTGTTTTGCGGTACGGCGGGCCCCTCCCGATCAACAGGATCCCGTTTCAAACGTGGTCGGTCGAACACAAGGCCGTTTCCTCTGTTGTGCGGTACGCCAGGCCTCGTTTCCATCGCCAGTTCCGTCCAAGCCCTTCCGATGAACACGACCACGCATTCCGTTCCGACCCAGCCGGTTCACTCCCCATGAACACGATGACGATGTTGTTTCTCCGTTCCGACCCAGCCATGTACATATGCGCGATTGGCGTTCGAGTCCCTGCCCTTATGTACGTACGTGGCCGTATTTTCTTTCTTGCACCCTCGCAGTTGTATGTACGTGTACATGCTACGTTCGCGCCTCTACTATGACAAGTGCGCGCCTCTACTACGACACGTGCGAGCCTCTACATCAACCAGTATGTACGTACACGTTTGCGAACAGAATGACAATGCTACGTACGCTTCGACCAGGTGGGTCCCAACTGTCAGGCACTTCCTTGCGTGCGAAAATGTAGCTGGTGGGTCCCAGCAGTCAAAGGGGCGAATCGTTTTTTTTTGCCCGGACGCTTCCTCTGCGTGCGAAGATGTAGCTGGTGGTTCCCAGCAGTCAGGGGGCGAATCGTTTTTTTTCCTGGATGCACTTCCTTGCGTGCGAAGATGTAGCTAGTGGGTCCCAGCAGTCAGGGGGAGAATCGTTTTTTTTTGCCCGGACGCACTTCCTTGTGTGCGAAGATGTAGCTGGTGGGTCCCAGCAGTCAGGGGGAAACTTTTTTTCATGAAATACGGTGGTCCGTCCGGTGGGTCCCCGCTGTCACGTGGAGGAATCATTATTTTGCGTGTAATAAGGAGGCACCTCCTTGCTGCGGCCGTGGACCCAACTGTCAGCCTCTCCCCGTACAGTCGACGTCCGATGGAAGTCGTTCCTTGACCATGTTGACCACGCCACGCCGAGAGCACCACGGCGCTGGACGACGGCGAGGCCTAGGAAGGGGACAACTCGGAGCCGGGGAAGACGCAGCACTTGATGCCCACGCGAAGAGGAGTACGAGGGTTCACTGGTTCGGCTGCGGTGTGAGGCTGCTATCGCCGCAGAATAACAGGGGGTGTGGGTGAGTAGAGGGATGGCCTGGCCAGCGGTGGGAGTAGTAGGGGACGGTGAGGCCTCCACGGCATCACAGCCGGCCACGGGAGGCAGGAGCACGCGGCATGACCGACGCTGGTTTGGGCGGCTGAGCAAGAAGACCAGAGGTTGAAGAAGCACTAAAACCGTTGGATGAACATCGTACGGTAACAGGAGCTAGAATCGTTCATATTGACTAAGTTGACAAATCCCTCCTTTCCCGTCAACTTGGTAGGCCCACAAGTCAGCCTCCCAGTATGCTGGGTTCTAGCTGGCAGGGGGCTTATTCATTTTTTTTGTGCGTAATAAGGAGGCACTTCCTTGCGTGCGAAGATAGCTGGTGGGTCCGACAAGTCAGTGGGGGGCACGTTTTTTCGCAAAATACAGAGGCCCTTCCGGTGGGTCCCAGATGTCAGGTGGAGGAATCATTATTTTGCGTGTAATAAGGAGGCATTTCCTTGTGTGTGGCCGTGGACCCAGCTGTCAGCCTCTCCACGCATAGTCTACTTCCGATGGTGTCATTCATTGACCACGTTGACCACGCTGCGCCGAGCGCATCCAAGGTGGTGGACGACGGCGAGGCCCCGGACAGCAACGAGCTGGAGATGGGAAGACGCGGGAGTAGAGTCGCAGACGGAGAGGTGTACGAGGGTTAACTGTTTCTAGTGCAGCGTGGTTCGGCAGTCGGTGAAGAAGAACAGGAGGTGTGGAGGGATGGAGGGATGGCCTGGCCAACGGTGGAGTAGCGCTTCATCGCGAAGCGTGCTAAGCAGAGCTGCTAGCAGTAGGAGGCGGGAGGTGGTCCCGGCGGCGCTGGAGGAAGAAGACGAGAGATTGAAGATGGATGCCGGTCGTTGGATGTAAATCCAACGGCTAACATGTCAGAATCATTTGTCGACTAAATTGACAACGACTTGCGTTGGCTTCGACCTATTGGCCCACATTTCAGCCTCCAAAAATGTGGCACGTATTCAACACATTTTTTCAAAATTTACAGTCTTTTTTTTGCGCGGTAGAATTTACAGTCAATTTGATCTTTTTTTGAATTACAGCCATTAGCTGGGCTAGGTGAACAATTAATGTAGCGTCCATACGGCCCATTTATTTTATTTCCTAAAAAATTACAGGCCATTTGCACTTTCTCGAAATACACGATTTTGCTGGGCTGATTCTAATTGTAATGTTCGGTTGGGCCAGCAATGTTATCAAAAAATAAAAAGGGGCTGAGCATTTTGTTATAAATATATTTAAAAATAAAAAGTGATATTATTACATTCTTCCTTAAATCTTGCCAAGCTTTGTACACAATCACTAGGATTTTCGTGCCAAAACAATCCAGGATTTTGTTTGTTAAGAAATTATTTTTATAAGTTAATAAGATGTGGGATATTGTTTTCTTACATATGTAAGTATTTGTTAAATATATGATGACAATAAGATTATATATAATAACATATAAAATAATTTAAATATATATAATATAGTTAGAAGGGAAACATAAGTTGTACCTGGCGTTCCTATTCTTATATAGAAAAATAGAACAGACCTCTGCGTTTTCTTCCAAAAAATACATAAATTGGGCTACCAAAAATAAAACCTCGGATGGGAGGTCCATAGGCCGGTCGATACATGACCGCCCTAAGAAAATACAAACAGGCCCTCCCATCCGAGGTCGTGGGCTGCGCATGTTAAAAATGAAAGCCTAGACGGGGCAGCCCAAAACCACGTCCAACACTTGCCAAAACTTCGTCCCTCGTTTTCTCTATTCGTACACTCGACATTGTGTGGGCATTTTGACTGTTCATCATATGAAGATGTGCTATGCATGAATGTTGATCAGCATGATGTTAACTGGCTGGTAGTTCCATTTTCGACCATGAATAAAACTTCCAACATGATGTTAACCCTGTTTGAAAAGGTTGTGTTAATATAAATGCTCTACCTCTGAAAGTTGCAGTTTCTTATCTGAAACTGAATTTGCAGTTTCTTATCTGAAACTGAAACTTGCAGTTTCTTCTCGTCTGCACTTTTATACTCCTATGAAACTACATTTTTTTAAGTGCTAAAAATAGATATCTGGAATTCATAAAATTCTTCATATGCTCAATACTGCAAATCTGAAATTCAAAAGACATTCATATCTGAAAGTACTCTCAAAATACACAACACAAAACACAATTCACAACCTGCAAATACTGACAATCCTAAGCTCCTCCTGACAATTCACAACCTGCCCGACTATGGGACTAGGGGGGGGGGGGGGCAGCCCCCTTGAGGGAGTCCTGGATTAAGGGGTCTCCGGATAGCCGGACTATCATCATCGGCCGGACTCCAAGACTATGAAGATACAAGATTGAAGACTTCGTCCCGTGTCCGGATGGGACATTCCTTGGCGTGGAAGGCAAGCTTGGCAATACGGATATGTAGATCTCCTACCATTGTAACCGACTCTGTGTAACCCTAGCCCTCCCCGGTGTCTATATAAACCGGAGGGTTTTAGTCCGTAGGACAACAACCATTACAACAATCATACCATAGGCTAGCTTCTAGGGTTTAGCCTCCTTGATCTCGTGGTAGATCCACTCTTGTACTACCCATATCATCGATATCAATCAAGCAGGAGTAGGGTTTTACCTCCATCGAGAGGGCCCGAACCTGGGTAAAAACATCGTGTCCCTTGTCTCCTGTTACCATCCGCCTAGACGCATAGTTCGGGACTCCCTACCCGAGATCCGCCGGTTTTGACACCGACACCCCTCCTATTCCTCGGCGGCAGACAGCCGCCCCATGAGACGATGTGACTGGCGAGGGAGACAATGGCGGGGAAGCATCGTTGGGCCAACTGCTTTTCTCCTCTTGTAGTTGGGTTCGGTCGACGAAGACTCCACCGGCTCGCTCTGGCAGGACACCCTCACAAACGGCACCCTGTAGATGCTCTATCCTTCAATCTCTGGTGGATGCTCCATCTGGGATCGATACTCCCACCACCGCTCCCTCATGATCGGATTTGGTGAATCTGTTTGTTCCATGGCCCAGAGGAGCAGCTCTATGTACTCCGGTGCGACTCCCTCCGGGAGTCTCGCTGCCTTTTCGCTCTATTGCAGATATTTGGCCATGGATGTCGCCGTCGCCGCTGGTTGGTCCTTGTTGTCAAACCAAGACTGTATCTCCAACATCCTAGCTAGCTTCACAGGGTCGTCGTCTGCGATCCTCACGTGTCGGTTGTACTCCTCCATCGATCTACTTCTCCACAGCACCTTCACTCGCCGACGGTGGTTTTTGAATGGAAGAGGAGAGGAGCAGCGCTGGTTTTGGATTAGAACGGGAGAGGAGCGATGCTGGTTTTG
Organism: Triticum timopheevii; assembly: GCA_963921465.1. Classification (NCBI taxonomy): domain Eukaryota; kingdom Viridiplantae; phylum Streptophyta; class Magnoliopsida; order Poales; family Poaceae; genus Triticum; species Triticum timopheevii. The sequence continues at coordinate 354,063,283 of OY997274.1, forward strand.
GACTGGAACATGAGAGGAGGGGCGGTGGTTTTGAAATGGAAGAGGAGAGGAGCGGCGCTGGATTTAGATTGGAACAGGAGAGGAGCGGCGGTGGTTTAAGAGGAGAAGAGAGGAAGAGCGGCGCTGGTCTTGGAAGTATTTTTTTGTTGTTTTGCATATTTGGGTCAAAGTTTGACCACGTACTGCATTTGACCAGCAAAATGTGAATGCATGTCACCGAAAATTGTATCGTTTGGTTCATATCTGAATGTACTTTCAAATTATATTATTTTTGCAACATATAACATATATTTTATGTGCGAAAATCATGGTCAATTATGACCCAGAATAAAAGGAGACTAGTTAATGTGGGGTCGCTTTCTTAATTGAAGGGTATATTGATTTTGATATTGATACAGTCACAGCGCGCCGGCCCTCTCGCCCAATCCTAAATAGCTGCCGCACGTCCTCTCCCTCTTCTCCATTGCACAACCACCTCCTCTCCTCTCCATCATGTCCATTCCAAAACCACTGTCTCGCCTCTCCCTCTTCTGATCTTCTCCATTGCAAGACCACCTCCTCTCCTCTCCATCATCTCCATTCCAAAACCACCTCCTCTCCTCTCCATCATCTCCATTCCAAAACCACCGTCTCGCCTCTCCCTCTTCTGATCTTCTCCATTGCAAAACCACCTCCTCTCCTCTACATAATCTCCATTCCAAAACCACTATCTCGCCTCTCCCTCTTCTCTATTGCAAGACCACCATCTCTCCTCCCATCTTCCAAAGCTAGCACCGGACCACTCAGAAGGACATCTATGGAGAGGATGCAGCAACGAATCAGGCAGATCGCCGCCGGCGACCAGGAAAAGTTAGCCAGGTTGAAGGAGACCCTTAATTGGTTTGACAATGAGTGGGAGATTTCGAGGACGGTGTGGGCCATGTGGCAATGTATGCGAAAGAGCGAGACGGCGGTGATGAGGGCGGCGATGTACATGTACTCCTCGGCGGCAGTCACGCCGCAGTCCTTCGAGTTCATCGAGTATCTCCTATGGGCGATGGAGCAGACAGATTCGCCCGAGGCGACAGTCAGGCGGAGGTGGTGGCCGTACAGGTCGAAGGTCGAGCACCCAGAGGATAATGAATCGATCGAGTATGGTGTGCCGTTCGTGAGGGTGCAGAGCCAGCTGGAGCCACAGGAGTATTCGTTCTCCCACCACAAGAGGAGGCGAATGGCACGACGTTGCTTCCCCGCCGTTCTCCACGGTTCCCTCGACGCTCGCCTCATTTCAACGGCGGCGGTAGGGTTTAAGGTAAGCTTCGCACTAACCTAATCTTCCACCTGCTCATGCTTACAATCAGTGTGACAGCTAATGAAAATCATGCTTACAATCAGTCTCCGAGTATACGCCAATCATCCTAAAATAGCTCTGGACCTTTGGGTCAAAGTTGTGACACGGTGTACAAATAAAGAAAAATAGATTGGTGCTTCTTTCAGAAAAGAGTACTCCCTAGAAAACTGCCAATATAAGCTACTAGTATTTGGCTAGAGGATTTGCTACCGAGAAAGATCCGTCCACAGAGAGCGCCACACATCCCACTGGTGGTGGTGGATGCTAATGTGTGCATGCAGCATGGTTGGTGTTGGTAATTTTTTCTTGGCACACCTCGCACTCTGCATATATGCCGGTTCCATACGTACATTTGTGCAGTTCCACCAAAATGCATCCGAATAACCCTGCTTGCACAGATAATGAAAAAGCATGATTACATTACAGTGGCACTAGTTGATGAAACACACAAAATAAATAGAAGAAAATATTGCGATAGTATAATAGTATGCCATGCTGTGAGGGCGAGATGGGCCCTGCGACGCCTCATACGGTATGCCTCATACTGGACATTGTCCCAAGTCTCCCAGATACACCTTTTGCGAGTGATGAACATCAGTGTATAGCGGTAGTACAAGGAGGCTCCTTGAGACATTCAAATCTCTATTTTTGTACATATCAACTAAAATTAAGCAACCCAGTTTGCAGAAATGCTTAGACATTACCAATGGGACGAGTTGATGAAACATACTTTAACAAAGAGAAGCACTTTCTTTATCTACATTGGAAATGAAATGATAGAGATGACACTCGCTCTATTTTAACTGTATTATTACTTCATTTTATCAGTGACACTAGGGTCGAGCAGGTGGCAAACGAGGTGTACCGTGCGTCGCAAGAATGGAGGACGGGGGTGCTTAGACTGGGTTGCTGAAGCTGGCTCTTTCAGTCACCAACATGGATAATTCAATTCATGGGACCTTTTGGTGCAGTTCACCTAAAATGAAGCAATGTCCCATGAGCTAGCAGCTTCTTCTTCAAATTTTTTTAAGAAAAGGGCTCCAGCCCCGGTTCCATTTCCATCATAAAACGAAACCCACAGAGCTTCTTCTTCATTAGTTGCAATAAAATTGAGCAACATCAAGGCTGGTTGTGAAGCTCCTGGAATGCTCAACTATAATTTGGATATCATTTGTGCAGTTCAACTAAGATCGAGCGTGAAATGTATATCTCTGTTTGCACAAAAAAGGTGGAAAGGAGGGTGACTAACAAGTGATGAAACATGCATCAAATGAAAAGAAGCATGTTCCTTATCGGAATGGCAATCCTACAAAGGACAGTAGCAATTTCTAAAGCAGTGGCATTGCTAGATATTAGTGTGGGCATTAGGATTAACTATGACAACCGTTAAATACGACATTACTTTGGGCACGGGAGAGTAGGCGGTCCAGGACAGTTGCATTTCTAACGAAAAGAACCAACTTATCTTAATGGGAAATTTTAGCAGGACATGTAAAGAAGTGCCATTAATTCATATTACTAGAGGCATTACACAGAAAACTACATTGGTTTAACGTGTCCTTACTTTTAACAGTGCGACTGCTACATTTTACCAGTGGCATTACATAAGAGTGGCCCGGGGCAACAAACATCAGAACAGGATATCTGGGTTGGTCCCATTTTTGTTCGGTATAGCCACCTTATACTATGTGAGGCTAGCAAATCTAGTGCTGGACTTACTTTGTTAACTTGTCCCCCAGTCCCCACTTTCTGTCCTTTTTCAACTAATAGATCGGGTTTATATTGAGTTTGTACTGCGTTTCCCTTTATTTCCCTATTAGACCTAGAGACCAGTTGGATAGCCAGTCTCAGCTACTTTTCGCCCCCATTATTTCCGCTTTCAACCAAGTCCTATATTCAGGTAACAAATCCTCCCCACCCCCACCCCCTTTCTTCCTTGTTTGAACCAAGTAGTACTAGATTCGAGTGCATGAACTAGTTTTACCTCTTAAACATAAAAAAATTAGGTGGTTTTGGAACAGCCGATCGATCCTATGTACGAGGGGCCCTGAGAAATAGTAAAAGATACAAATGCAGCGACGTCAGGAGCTCGGGAAGTAGAGCAAGGCCGGTTTTGAAGGAAGTTATACCTGATGGTCGCCGGGATGTCGCTCGGTGGGCGGTGGGAGGCCGGATCTACCCACACTACGGCAATGAGGAAGAAGGGGTCGGAGGCCCTCCCTCACTAGTGGTGCTTGGGAGAGAACGGCAAGGCAGGCAGATCGGGACGTGCCCACCAGTGGGTAAGAGCCGTCGCCGAGGACAACCACATGAACATTGCACCTTCTCACCTTCTCCGGCGGAGAGGATCCGGCTGGATCTGTGACCAGCAGTGAGCAGAGAGAGAGAGAGAGTGGCCACCGCTGTCGTGTTTAGATCTGGAGAGGCTGAGACAGTGTGAAGAGAGCAACACTAGCAAGCAAGCGCGGAGGCTCCTGCCTATATAGTGGAGTAGTACTTAGTTTTCTTTTGTCTACCGGAGCCGGCTTGACATCGTCAATGACTGTCGAGAAGTCTTCATGCACGTGGCCCGGAGGCGCAGTTGTCGTCATTTTGATCTGAAGCGCCGGATTATAACATATAACACGAAAAAATGCCACATGACAAGAAATCATAACCTCACTGCCCAAAGGAGACAACATGAATCCCGACGGACAAACTAGACGAGGAACAAAGCTCAAATTAAAGATAAACTCGTAGGAAAGGGGTCCGTCAATAGATGTCCTAATTAACATAGCCGGCTTGAGCTATATGGCAGCCGAGTAGTCACTGTTCATGCATGTGCCCCCAATGACTAGCCCAACTCAGTTGTCACTGTTTAACCCTCGCAGTGATCCGAAGCACATGACACCTAATTTTGCGAGATGACAAGAAACCTTTTTTTAGATTTCTCAGCACAACTATAGCCATGTACAACACAGCCTGCACGATATGTAGACGATAGCCAATCCAGGCGTGTCTGCTGGAGTCTGGTCCCATGCATGGACGAACTAATCTTCCGTGTCTTGCAGGGATTGTCCAGGCACCAACGTAGTACAACACTTCTCTAGTACTATCGCTCGTCTCCCTCTTCTATTAAGTCACCCGACTTGCGGGGCCGGGGAGTGTGCCTATGGTCGGTTCTCAGTTGTCATCCCACATGTGTGTGCGAACGCAATATGACGCACGTTCCATTCAGAGAGCAGCATGCCAGACCGACCAATCGTCTGGGGTGCGACGCGAACGCGACGGGCGTGTTGTATACTCCATACATGTGTACCACCGTTTTATAGACGCTTTGCTCCATGCCGCGGGCGCAATCCATGGATACAAAATTAGTATATTGTATACTATTTAAAAGCTGAGGGCAGGGCTTTTCCTGCGCGGTAGGCGGCAGGGCAGTTCCGCCTAGTCGGTTCGACAGAGACGCGAGAAGACGAGGGAGTAGGCTGCTACAAACGTACGGTTGTGTGATTTGACAGCGAGTTACTGCTGGACAGGTGGGGCCCTGTTATTTGACTTGCCATTATCATTTTAACTGTGGCGCTACGACCGCCGTGAGTCTCCCGATTCCTTACCACCTCCATACAGGTGCCTCTCCCAATGCTCCACCATGTAGTAGAGGCTGGCTCTTGCATGAGAGCCCACTTCTCCACTTTTTCCTTGCCTCTCTTTCCTCCACATATGCAAAAATGCCATGTAAAGCGCACTATTGTACTTACTTGCTCCTACATGTGCTTAAGCTTCCCACATAGGCATAAAGTCTGATGTGGGAAGTTAATCGAGAAGAGAGAGACTAGTTTGGTGACCCAAGGAAGAAACGGTGCTAAGCACGTGTACCTAGGTGAAAAGACAATTTTCAGTCTATTGCTAATTAAATGAAGCAAACTTAGCAACACCATTTCATTGGAAGAGGTCACTCCTTGGCAAATGCAATAAATACTAGTACTCCCTGTGTCCCATTATATAAGAACGTTTTTGACACTACACTAGTGTCAAAAACGTTCTTATATTATGGGACGGAGGGAGTACGAAGAAAGAGATAGAGAGGAGTGGAAAAAATACACTTATAGCCAACCTTATAGCCAACCTTGTTGTAGTATGAGTGACTAAGTGATGACTATGTATGACATGCCAACATCAGATAGCCTAACACACCGTGTTAAATCTCCAAGGGCGCGACCGCGCGAGCAACGTGATGGTCGTGGTAGGCGCGACCATGATACGGGCTGCTGGCAGCCCATGGACCTGAGATCAAACGTTCGCATGCTAAGTTGCTGAAAATTTGAAGAATAACCCTCCAGGATAGGATATTCACCCATAGGTCTAGAATCACGCCATGCAACCGTTCGATCTCAGATCCAAGGGCTCTCGGAAGCCCGTATCATGGGAGAATGGAAAGCCACTACCCTGCCGTTCGCACGCTGGCAGTTCGCTCCTACTCGTCCCCGCACGTCCATTAATACTACGGCGGTTCGTTCCTAGTCGTCCCGTCCATTCACATTACGGTAGTACCACTAATCCTAACCCTCCTCCCAAATCCATGGCGTCCCAAATCTCCCCGATCGGTGGTGAGTACAAGGTTAGAACCATCATCGGCGATGAGTTCGACATCATCTACACCCGTACTTCCGCGACGGTGAAAGGATGCCTTTCTCGCTTCAGACGCATGTTCGAAAACTCAGATGATGAGTGGGTCGCTGGGCTAGATGTTGAGTACACCAAAGTCGTGGGACGAGAGAAGGATCTAAAGGACGAAGAGAGGAAGAAGCCCGCCGTGTTCCAGGTTTGCGTACATAACGTTTGCTTGGTCTACCACATATGCCATGCCGACGTTGAGTGCTAGGATTTTAAGAACTTCCTCGAGGACAAAACAGTGAAATTCGTTACTGTAGGCTTTAAGAACGACAAAGAAGTCTTGGGCCGGATAGGCCTCATTGTAGGCAACCCCTTCGACCTCCAGAATAATCGGCTGGTGCCCTCGCGTCAGCCCTCAATGCTGACCCTGGCAGGAGCCATGGTTCATCCTTCGTACCGTAAACTGGAGAAACCTCATTACACGTTTCATCGTCATGCATGGCAGCAGAATGTACTAGATATAGACCACATCCACTACGCTGCAATGGATAGCTACCTTTGTTTCAATATCTACACAGGTTGGATGAAGAGCAACAACCAAGTTGGCGGTTCAAGCAAAGAAGTATCGGCCAAGAGGAAGAGGGACAAAGACGAAGTTGAGGACATGGACGAGGACTCCGAGTAAGGTGGCAGTGTCGTTGCTCATGGTGGTTCTAAACTTCTAATGCAGTGTCTACCGGATTAGTTGCATAGTTTAATTTCAGGTGTGCTTAGTTTAATTTGAGTGGTGTGTTGTGCTGAGCCCCCAGCAGAACTATGTTATGTTTCTTCTCGTTACTGTAACTCTTCAGTATGTACATACTACTAGTATTTCTTTAATAGAATTTAGCACCCCAATTAATCACGCACTAGCTTTTTTAATAGTACTATATGCATAATTTTGCGACGAGCGCTCTCTATATGTACCACCTTTTTTTAAATTTCAATTTTTGCTCCATGGCGCAATCCATCGATAGTACTACTATACAAAAGTATACATTTTTTAAAAGGCTAGCGTAATGTTCATCACATATATATATAGCCAGTTAAATTCTCAACCTAGACCGACGTGCATGCCATGTAGTAAACCGATATGGATGAAGTATAGTAAAAATGAGGTGATTTTACCGAGCGATCGGCGGGGGAGCATGGCCTGTCATGCGGTCCCACGTGTCATGTTGTACCAAGGCGATGCGCGTGTCCCTCTTCAGGCAGAAGGAATACTAGTACGTGGTTTGGGATGATGTCGAACCGAAGTGTGAAATAATGGTGGCTTCGTCCGTCTGGGAAGGTGCGGCATTGTGATTTGACGTCTCATTGCTCATTACTACTACTGGGCCGGTATGAGTGGGGTGCGTCCCCCCTGATGTTCTGCACTGTTATTTGGTGCTTGACACGTCGACCCAGATGCTATATGTCCCACATGTCGGCGACAGGAAGTACAGAATTCATGAAAGGGAGCGTCGACGGAGGAGTATACTACAGAATTCATGAAAGGGAGCGACTTAGTTTTGGAAAAATCTGTTTTTACGGAGTACGTACCCACTAGGATTTATAGGGCTCATCTAAAAAACATTCGTTTTTCCGTTTGATAAGTCTCAATTCTACTATACTAGTAGTAGTACCATTACATGTTGGATTTCGAGGTGCATTAGATCACCCGACGCAAGCAGTGTCAAGAGGAAACTAACCAATGCATGTACAAGTTCATGGAAATTTAGTCGTCATTCATGCATTCGTTCTAATTAATGCCTTGGTAAACATAACTTCTTGAGAAAAACGAGCATACTGTGCAAACTATGAAATTGATTCGACCACTCACCGTCTACCTTGGTTGGAGAGATTTTGAAATTGAGCCATAAACTGGAAAGGAGGGAGTAGTAAATTTTGTCTCGATTACTATTTGTGGCCTTGTACAGATGCAAAATGTAATTTTTTATAGTGGCCTTGTATAATTAAATGGAGGGAGTACTAACCAAAGTACGTGGTAGGGACGAGGAGTAAACGGAGGGAGTAGTAAAATTTTCTCCTAAGTGATGACTAACCTTGAAGCTAACCTTGTTGTAGTATGAGTGACTAAGTGATGACTATGTATGACATGCCAACATCAGATAGCCTAACGCACCATGTTAAATCTCCAAGGGCGCGACCGCGCGTGCGACGCGACGGTCGTGGTAGGTGCGACCAAGATACGGGGTGCTAGCAGCCCTTGGATCTAAGATCAAATGGTCGCATGCTAAGTTGCTGAAAATTTGCAGAATAACCCTCCATGATAGGATATTCACCCATAGGTCTACAATCACGCCATGCAACTATTCGATCTCAGATCCAAGGGCTGTCGGAAGCCCGTATCATGGGAGAATGGAAAGCCACTACCCTGCCGTTCACACGCTGGCAGTTCTCTCCTACTCGTCCCCGCACGTCTAATACTACGGTGGTTCGCTCCTAGTCGTCCCGTCCGTTCACATTACGGCAGTTCCAATAATCCTAACCCTCCTCCCAAATCCATGGCGTCCCAAATCTCCCCGATCGGCGGTGAGTACAAGGTTCGGCGATGAGTTTGACGCCATCTACACCCGTTCTTCCGTGACGGTGAAAGGATGCCTTTCTCGCTTCAGACGCATGTTCGAAAACTCAGATGATGAGTGGGTCGCTGGGCTAGATGTTGAGTACACCACAGTCGTGGGACGAGAGAAGGATCTAAAGGACGAAGAGAGGATGAAGCCCGCCGTGATCCAGGTTTGCGTGCATGACTTATGCTTGGTCTACCACATATGCCATGCCAACGTTGAGTGCCAGGATTTTAAGGACTTCCTCGAGAGCAGCCTAGTCAAATTTGTTACCATAGACTTTGGTAATGACAAAGAAGTCCTGCGTCGGATAGGCCTCGTTGTAGGCAACACCTTCGACCTCCAAAAGAATCTGCTGGTGTCCTCTCGTCAGCCTTCAATGCTGACCCTGGCAGGAGCCATGGTTCATCCTTCGTACGGTAAACTGGAGAAACCTCCATACATGTTTCATCGTCATGCATGGCAGCGGAATGTACTAGATATAGACCAATCCACTACGCTGCAATGGATGGCTACCTTTGTTTCAATATCTACAAGGGTTGGATGAAGAGCAACAGCCAAGTTGGCGGTTCAAGCAAAGAAATATCGGCCAAGAGGAAGAGGGACAGGGACAAAGTCGAGGACGTGGACGAGGTCTCTGAGTAAGGTGGCAGTGTTGTTGCTCATGGTGGTTCTAATGCAGCATCTACCGGAATAGTTGCAAAGTTTAATTTCAGGTGTTCTTAATTTAATTTGAGGGGTGTGTTGTGCTGAGCCCCCAACAGAACTATGTTATGTTTCTTCTTGTTACTTTAACTCTTTAGTACATACATACTAGTATTTCTTACATTTAATCTTTTAGTTGGTATAGTAATACCACTCGTTTCTTCACATTATATACGTACAATATATATGGCCAACATCATATAGCCATCAGTTTAGTTGTCAAAGAATTTTAGGGTACTTAGTTTTGTCAAAGAATTCCAGGGTGCTTAGTTTTATTTGAGGGGTGGGTTGTGCTGGACACCATTATTGTGACTGGCCTTTTTAATAGTACTATATGCATAATTTGGCGACGAGCGCTCTCTATATGTACCACCTTTTTTTAATTTCAAGTTTTTCTCCATGGCGCAATCCATCGATACTACTGTTGTACAAAAGTATACATTTTTTAAAAGGCTAGAGGGCGGGGCAGTCTAGCTTGGTCGGTTTCACGAGAGGCGAGGGCCTTTGTGATTTGACGGAAGGTGGGGCCTTGTGATTTGAATGATCGTATAAATGTGCCGACGACCTGATCGAGGAGGAGCAAAGAACCGTGCGGTATACTCAAGTTTTCCACTGGAGTAGTACTGCGATGGAGGAGCATGAAACACGACAGCCCAGTGCCATATGGCAATAAAAAATGATCTAATTTGCTAGTCCTCTCATTGTTAGAATTGTTCTATTCATTCCCTCAAAAAACAAAAACCATTGTTCTATTCATGCCTCGCAGAGAATGTGACACGTGCGGCCAAACACCCGAAGCAAAAGATGACACACAGAAGCAAAAGAAGAAGGAAGATTATCACCCCAAATGATCTAATTCGCCGCGGAGTCGTAAATGCTTCTTCATCGCCTCCACATCCTCCATCTCCTTGCACGTCTCCTCCGCCATGTTCTTCATTCTGTCCATGACGCGGGATTTCTCGAGGCAAGCCTTCATCATCTGTTCCACGGCCGCAGTACGTACCTTGACAGTAGTCGGGTGCTCGATGTGGAGCTTCGCCAACTCCTCCTTCTGTTCCATGACGAGGGCCTACAACATCTTCATCGAGGAACTACTATTCTCATGCAGCTTCTTCCAGCCGGCGTTCTTCTCCTTCAACAGGTCGATCTTGTGGCAGAGCTTCGCCTTGTCCTCCTGAAGTTGCAGGATTTCATCGGTCGCCTTCTTCTCTGAGGCAATACACTTCTTCAGTAGCATCACCAAGCCGGCGGTCAACTCCTCCTGCTGATTGAGCTCAGCGGGCATGTCGTCGAGGCTCTCCTTCAGCAACTCCATCAAGCCTTGGATGAACTCCTTCTGCTTATTGAGGTTCTTATTGAGCTGATCGGGCATGCCGTCGAGGGATAACGACTCCAGCTCCGCCGGCTCGGCATGTTCGCCTCCGTGGCTAGGGCGCTCCTGGGAGCCATCGCCTGCCCATGAGAGATCTTTCGAGGTCTCTGCGTGGCGGCGAGCCCTCTCTTTTTTCTGCAGCCTTGGTTGCTGCTCCCTTGTTACGAGTAGCTCTCAACCTAGACCTCTGCTCACTGGCCATGGCAACGACGGACGAAGAAGAAGTACTTATGAGGAGGAAAGGTAGAGTAATTTTCGGTTAGGTAGTTCCCCTTTTTATAACCTAAGTACTAGTACTAGTACTAATACCTGCATAGTGGGAACACGTTCAGGTTTGGTACGTACTAGTAGGTGTGAGCAGGCTTTCGAAAGTGATGGGAACAAGGTAAAGATTAATTGATGGTTTTGGTTTCGAGGCCCGAAACGGCTTCCGATGAGTTTAGCGGGACATAAATTTCAAGTACTACACTGCTGAAATGCGTAAATATTATGTTACTGTCAAAAATTGGCACAAAATATGAAGGAGACCAATGGAAGTACTACTAGCAACCCACGATTTCACTACTCGCATGCGCGCGGTGGAGTAATAATGTCTTTCTTCTGCCCTCACGTCCACTCAATTTGCATGCGCTGTATTAATTGACCATCAATGAAGTGAATGACTTTACACGCGTCAAATTATCACATGGGGTGGATCTTGGTACAAAATTGCATCCGCCCGTGTACCCGCGTGTGTGTGCGAGGGAATGAGTGCGTGCGTGGCGTGCGTGCACATCTTCGCTTCGTGCATGTACCGCCAGTTTGGCTCAGGGAGGACAAGTACATTCTTCTGGAACCAGCAGCATGTCACTGTGATCAATCCATGCAAGGAGGTCACGACAATGCCTCCGCATGTGCCACGTGGCTTCATGAACTGTAAGAGAGACATTGTGTAGCATGCCATTGGTATTCTAATTTACGTGTTTTGCACATACTCGAAGTACTAGTAAGGTACACGTGCATTGCACGCCTCAGATTTTGCAACCAAATTATGACTAAATACCACACTATGGCATGTAAGCTCTGAGTCATATATGTGTGATGTAGCCCTTCGTTTAATTCTTATAGTTCATCTCATTCAAAATCAATTAGTTTTTATAAAAAAGCTAAGAATGCGTGAATAGGAAATACATGGGATTATAGTGGAATGTCGTCCTGAATCCTACAGGATTGTACGAGAGTTTGATTGTGCATAGAAAAAACGCAGAATTCTTTCAAAGAGGTTTGAGTGGATGGGATGTTTCCTATGAAATCTAGTGCAAATGAATCATATGGAAAAATTCCTATGGTTTACAATCCTACGAATCAAACAACCAAGATAGGAAAAATTCCTAATGATTAGAATCCTCCAAAATTCCTTTGAGAATCCTTTAAATCAAAGAAGCCTTAATATATTTTATGATTCATGGAATTGTGCGTTGTAAAGCATAAAGTAAAAACAAATAATGGCAATTCAACTAGAAAAAAAGGTTGGGCAGTTATGATACGGAAGATTCTAGAACAAAAGAGAACCACTGCTGTTTTAAGGTTTGTGCATTATGCTTAAGTTCAACCATGGAGTCTGCTAGATTGTACATGTGGCAAAATCCGGTGGGGGCTAGAAGATGGCGCGAGGGGCCGAGTGGAGGGAGACTATGTAGGAATGCACAAGTGTGAGATCGATATTTAGAGAGAGGGGGCGAACACGTGCGCTGTTGCACGCAGTGGCGGAGCCATGAAAAATAAATGAGCTAGGGGGCCAATCATTGCTAATCCTTTACGAGGAGGGTCAATTCATGAAATTAAACCTTTTTAGCAGCAATTGTCTAATGATCACATTCATATTATCCTCGATATATAGTGATGTTAGGGGGGGCAGGGCCCTTACTGCCCCCTGTCTTCGCCATTGTGCACGCGTCTGAGAGATGAAGCGCAAGGCATGGATGATGATAGGGGGACGTTGGATATATAATTAATGTGGGTGTATTAGCTATATATGTTAATCCCATATAGAGAGGTATAGATTGATCGATGTGGATGTGGGAAAGAGGGTGAGACCTCACTGGATATATCGATGTATCGGTTTCTGTGGAAAACTATGAAAGACCTAGCTATATACGCACATACATAGAGGAACATCAAACGTTGCGCATGCACACGTGAGAGATAAAGAATGCCCGATATGATGGAGAGGGGGATGTGTGTGGGTGTGTGCCTTCATGGGAGACCGACCTGAAGAAGAAGATTGCATGCGTGTGATGGATAATGCCGACTAGTAGTGTGTGTGCATGCATGCACGAGAGAAAGTTAGTGGTACAATTATAAAGAGAAGACTACTGTGTGGGTGTAAAAGAATAGGTGAGGTCGTAATCAATGTAAAGTTGAATTCAAATATTTGAATAAGAGATCCTGATGTTTGAAACCCATGTATGCATGAATATAACGGAGATCTGCGCGGTGTGGTTTGGAAACGAGCATGTTGTAATGTATACACATTGAACAAGGTTAGACTGATTTGAATTTGAGATACCGATGGCAGACATCATTTGCCCACGTCGCATCCGTGCATGGACACACTATTCTAATTGGAGATGATGGGCGGCTTTCGCATAACATATCTATATCTATACCCCTATATATATTATATTATATTATATATTTTTTATATTGTGTGTGGGTAACTTTAACTTTGAAAGTTGGTCGTTGGATGAGGCGAATCCGATGGTCCAAAGATGGCAAATGTGAGCACTATTGGCCGTTGGATATCATCTAGATTCCACCAGATTTCGCCACATGTATAATTTAGAAGACTCCATGGTTGAACTTAAGCATAATGCACAAACATCAAAACACAAGTACTTCTTATTTGTTCTAGAATCTTCCGTATCAGAATTGCCCAAATGTTTTTCTACATGATTTGCCATTATCTGTTTTTATTGTATGTCTTACAACGCACAATTCCATGAATCTTAAAATAGATTAGCTTTCTTATAAAAACTAGATGATTTGAATGAAATGAACTATAAGAATTAAAAGAACATCTACATCATGCATACATGACTCAAAGCTTGCATGCTGTGACGCCCCCGATTCAATCGTACACTAATCATGCACACAACTGTGTACAATCAAGATCAGGGACTCACTGGAAGATATCACAACACAACTCTAAAACATAAATAAGTCATACAAGCATCATAATACAAGCCAGGGGCCTCGAGGGCTCGAATACAAGTGCTCGATCATAGACGAGTCAGCGGAAGCAACAATATCTGGGTACAGACATAAGTTAAACAAGTTGCCATAAGATGGCTAGCACATACTGAGATACAAATCGAAAGAGGCGCAGGCCTCCTGCCTGGGATCCTCCTAACTACTCCTGGTCGTCGTCAGCAGCCTGCATGTAGTAGTAGGCACCTCTAGTGTAGTAGTCGTCGTCGACGGTGTTGTTTGTATCCTGGGCTCCAACGTCTGGCTGCGGCAACCGTGAGTACTCATCCAAAGTACTCGCAAGCAAGGAGCTACACTACATATGCATGAGTATATGTGTAAGGAGGCCATATCAGTGGACTGAACTGCAGAATGCCAAAATAAGAGGGGGATAGCTAGTCCTATCAAAGACTACGCTTCTGGCAGCCTCCGTCTTGCAGCATGTAGAAGAGAGTAGATTGAAGTCCTCCAAGTAGCATCGCATAGCATAATCCTACCCGGCGATCCTCTCCTCGTCGCCCTGTTAGAGAGCGATCACCGGGTTGTATCTGGCACTTGGAAGGGTGTGTTTTATTAAGTATCCGATTCTAGTTGTCATAAGGTCAAGGTATAACTTCGGGTCGTCCTTTTACCGAGGGACACGGCTATTCGAATAGATAAACTTCCCTGCAGGGGTGCACCACATAACCCAACACGCTCAATCCCATTTGGCCGCACACACTTTTCTGGGTCATGCCCGGCCTCGGAAGATCAACACGTCGCAGGCCCACCTAGGCACAACAGAGAGGTCAGCCCGCCGGTCTAAATCCTATGCGCGCAAGGGTCTGGGACCAACGCCCATTGCACACCTTCACGTTGCGAGGGCAGCCGGAAGCAGACCTAGCAACCTCCATTATAAAGGAATTCACGTTACGCGGTCCAATCCGGCGCGCGCCGCTCCGTCGCTGACGTCACGAAGGCTTCGGCTGATACCACGACGTCGAGTTCCCATATCTTTTGCGCGTAGTTAATTAGTGCGTATAGGCCAGTGGCCAGACTCAGATCAAATACCAAGATCTCGTTAAGCATGTTATTATGAAGCAACCGCGAACGCCGACAAGGGCCAGGCCCACCTCTCGCCTAGGTGGTCTCAACCTGCCCTGTCACTCCGCCACAAAGACCCACACAGAGGGCCGTCGGGACAAAGGTCCTTTCAGCCCCCAATCCGTGAATTACTCGCGGGTACTCTTCGAGCGGACCCGACTTTAGTCACCATCTGTAGTATGTATATATGTATAGTATATACCCGTGATCACCTCCCGAGTGATCACGGACCAATAGTATAGCAAGGCAGACTGACAAGAATGTAGGTCCAATGATGATAAACTAGCATCCTACACTAAGCATTTAGGATTGAGGGTAAGGTATCAATGACTGTAGCAACAATGACAGGCTATGCAAAAGAATAGGAGTAACCGAACAGTAACAAGCTACACTACTCTAATGCAAGCACTAAAGAGAAGAAGAGGCGATACCTGGTGATCAAAAGGGGGGGCTTGCCTGGTTGCTCTGGCAAGGAGGGGTCGTCAACACCGTAGTTGAACTAGGGGTCGCCGGCAATCTCGGGGTCTACCGGAAAGAAGTACGGAGAGGGAACACAATAAATAACAGAGCAAACAAAGCATCACAAAGCGTAACAAGGCAATACGCAGTGTTTGGTGTGCCCTAACGCGGTAGTAGGTGATACCGGTGAAGGGGGGAAACATCCGGGAAAGTATCCCTGGTGTTTCATGTTTTCGGACAGATGAACCGGAGGTGAAATGTTGCAGGTTCACTACGCTAGGGATGTGTGGCAGACGAACGGGGTGCGTATCCGGATTCGTCTCGTCATTCTAATCAACTTTCATGTACAAAGTATTTTCATCAGAGTTACGGATTATTTTATATTAATTTTAAAAGATTTAATCATTTTTATAATTAACATAACTAATTTAATTTTAAAAATCATTTTATGATGTCATCATGACGTAAGCAGTCTACTCTGACTGTTGACTGGTCAAACTGACAGAAGGGCCCCACATGTTATTGTCTAAGGTTACTTAACATTATTTAATTAGGTTAATTATTTGTTAGGTTAATTTAAACGTCATAAATTAACTTAATTAATTCAGTAATTAATTAATTAATTATTATTTTCTTAATTATATATATTTTTCCCTTTTTTAATAACATTTCAGGGGGGCCTGGCAGTGGCCCATCGGGGACTAGCGGGGCGGACACTAGCGGGCAGTGGCGTGAGCGCCCGAACGGGCACGAGCCCGAGAGGGCGCTGGGCACGCACGACGCACACCGGCGCCGGCAGCCAGAGCCACTGGCAGGGCACGGCGGAGCGGCAACAAGCAAGGGGGGTTCGGGAGGAGCGTTGGGTGGGTGCACGCAACCGAGGATGGCCGGGGCACGAGCGGGCGGGACGGCCGGCCGTGGCGGCCGGAGATGGGGCGCGGGTGCACCGGCACGAGGGCGCCAGAAGTGCGGCGAGCGCGACGAGCGCTGCAGCAGCAGCGGGTTGCGACGAGCTACAGGGGGAACCGCACAGCGGGGCTGTGGCAGTAGTAGCTGGGCACGACGACGGCAGCAGGGAGCAGCGGTAGGGGTCGGCGGTGAGCGGGCGGATGGGGTCGGGACTCGTCGTCCGGCGATGGATTGGCACGCTGAAGAGGGCGCTTGAGCGCTGGCGCTCATGCGCGTCTAACAGGGCAAGCGGTAGCAGTGGGGGGTGGCCGGAGCACGAGGGGGAGCAGAGCTCCGATGAGGTTGTCGATGGGGGAGAGGGAGGAGATAAGGCCGGAGCCTCACCGCGGGCTATAGGGGTCCGGGCAACGGGGGTCTGGGAGGAGATAGAGACGACGTGCGTAGGGGGGAAGGCAGGCCGGTGGGGGAGAGGAGGCAGGCCGGCGATGTAGCTCGGCGACGTCGTGCTCCGGGCTGCGGGGATCGTCGGCGTCGTGGTGGAGGGTCGAGGGGATCGGGATCCCGATCCAGGTCCAAACGACGAGGGGGAGAGCAAGTGGGGAGTGGGTGGGAGTGTCGGTTAGGGTTTCCCCCCCTCGTGGGGATAAGGCAGGGGCGGGTCGGCCGGCTGGGCCACGTGGGCTGGCCTGGCCGGTGAGCTGGGCCGTCTGGCCCAGTTGGCCAGGGGGCCTTTTTATTCTTTTTAGTTTTGTTTTGTTTTCTGTTTTTGTAGTTTCTTTTCTTTTTATTTATTTTCTTTCCTGTTTTAAATCATTTTAAATTATCTAGGCACTTTATAAAAATGTGTTTATTACACCATATTTACTTAAGCAAAATATGGCACCGCACGAACATTTTTTGTTTTAACTTTTAAAAACTTTTGTTGTTTGCCATTAATTTAAATATGAAATTTGAAGCAGTTTCGAATTAACGCGGGATTTAACAACAGTAAGCATGGAGACATGGCATCGTTAACGTGGGATTACTGTAGCTTGATTATCCAGGCGTCACAATTCTCCTCCACTACAAGAAATCTCGTCCCGAGATTTAAGACGGGGAGTAAGGGGGAAGGGATTTGGTTACAAAATTCTAACGAGTCTTCTCGGTGTTGGTTGCTCTTCCTGAAGTAGTTGATCCTCTTCGTTGATGTCTTTATTTCTCTGCTTCAGGTCATGATGATTAAGTCGGCATCCTTTCTTCGGGAACTCCATCGTACTTACGCAAAATGATAAGGGGTAACTCGAAAGAACGGAACTCTGCAAAGTTGCTTATCCGGTAGATAACATTAGGGAAGGTGGCAAAAAGTAACTCTCGAATTGAAACTTAAGAAATTATCGAGAGCAAAGTAAGAATGTGCAAAGTAGAAGTTTCAAGCTCATAGGCAATCGTTCGTTGCCTGATATGAAATGTGAAAGGGGTTTAGAGCAACGGGAATAAGTATTGTGTCTGATACCAGAATAGATCACTAGGCAGGTGGCCCATGAACTACATACGAAGTCAAACTCTATGAATAACTTTGGCAACAGGGTGTACAGTAGAGTCAGGTTTCGATCTTGTGGAACTGTGGGTTATGGGCCCACCTTGTGGTTTAAAGTAGACAGGGGGGCTGACATCTTGCACGTTGCGATAGCAAGGCCTGTCAGAGGGTAGCCGGTCAGTTATGTCGGCAACAACATCGATACCAAGGGTGAGGGACGAAGAGAACCATTTTCCTGCTCATTGAACGAGGCGGACCAATAGGCAAGGTTCTCGTCCATCGGTGGTTACCGGAATGTCATCAGCAATAGTAACAGGGTCTTACTGACAAAGTTGTACACCGAGGTGTTTATATATAAGCAGGAGAATATTGTTGCTTAGATCATATAGATCACAAGAAACGTTAAACCAATCAATGGAAAGGAAAATATGATTATCAGATTAAACAGAACAATGGAAAGGAAAATGTGTTTAAACACATATTTCAGGGGGTATATCCTCCCCAAGGACAAGCAGAGCATGATATCCATGACAGGATATAATGTAGAAAACTCTTTAGGTAGGGGAGGGAATTTCATGACATTACCCATACAACGGTGTTTGGATAATTGAGCAGGAAACATTTAGCATTGGGCTTCGAATGTTCCGGTTGAAAATCAGAGTACCCTAGACATGCTTCCAGATAGCATTGACATGGTCAACAAGTGAAGATCAGACTTTGGAAACAAAAATGATCCATCAGGAACAACTTATAGCATAAGGCTTACAATTTCCTCACGAAAGAATGACTAACCTTACCAAAAAGGTAACTATAACAATAGGTCCTGCGGCCAGATGTGCTAGGCATGGCATCACCTTACTGAGACAGAAAAAGACCAATGTTAAAACTCTTAGAAATATGTTCCCACCATCATATCTGACCGAGATTCAGATTCGATTGGTGTCATGATACCTCAGACTCAGGGTGTCCGAGAAGAAAAGGTGCAACACAAATCGACGACATGACATTGCAAGATTCTTGGGAAATGAACTATGGAAGCGAGTTCCGAAACAAGAGTTCATCATTCAATCAAGGAGAGGTGAGGAGGTGACTGATTGACTCAGCGACAATCCATTGAGATTTCCTAAAAGGTGGATTTCCACAACTATGTGAACAAGGAGATAACATTAGCCAGATCAAATGACTTAAATGATGTATGCTGGAATGAACCATACACAATTAAACATTGGTTGAAAGGTGCACCTGAAATATGGGCTGGGTTGCACGACCAACGTCGGAATGGCGATTGGGCAACCAACACACCAAATTGGAATTATTGTCCAATAACTCTGAAGCAATAGGACTGCTAGAGATATTAAATTTGCACAACAGAGTTCACTCAACACGGGGACCAAGAAAAGACTGGTGATGGTGAGAAGTATTACTATATCAAGAATTAATAGTTGGGGGCAATTATCTCAACATTCTTGACATAAAAGATGGTAATACTCCATAGTAAAGAAGAACAAATGTTGGATAGCAAGGATCTAAAGGTATAACACAAAACATGAACAAGTTTGTGTTGGAGGAAAGGTAGTAGAGTGGTTGATGATAACAGTAATCATCGAGGGCAAGGATTGTATTTCTCATCATGAATTCCATTGATATCCTGGAGGAGCTCAGAATGCTGATGATGAGCACGACACATTTGTCGAGAGAATTCATGAAGATGTAATCAATTGGCGATGACATCAAGTCAAAGGAATGATGAAGCAAAAGGTTATTGAAAACATGGGTACGACACAAACTCCCAAAGCAAGCATGTTGTCCAAAGCGAAATGATATGATGAGGAAGATCGACGTAAGCTTAGCTCATCATCAAAAATTGTGCTCTGGGAAGAAGGACCAGGTAGCACAGTTAAAAATTAGCACGATCATGAAGTAACCGATCAGGCTAGGAGTGATGTGATGGAGTATTAAAAGTCTCAACAACAAAGTACTAGGAGTATTGAATCACAGTGTTGATTGATTCACTAATCGCTGTTCCCGGTTGACGACAACCCAGAACCCATGGAGTGACTACGACAAGGAAAGGCATTACTTCAACAAAGTTAGTAAGATGTGGTGCAATGGTAAGACATCTTCGAGATACCAGGGGGTAATACTCGAAGGTAGAACAAAATAGAGGTTGGCAGACGCAATGATCTGCAGATGGCAAGTACTTTTAACTTGTCCGAGAATGGGATCAAAGAAGAACAATCACGGTCGGAACCACGATTGAAAGCACAAAATCACATATACAAGATCAAATTATGCCAAGTGAATAATTATTGTTACGAGAAGCTATCATGATAAGCTCAGCATCGTTTCCATGGGCATGAACACAAAGTTCAAGGTCGAATCCCACTTCTCCAATGTATAACCTTTCGTTTACTTCTCGCTTTCGATGAAGTTGTAGTGTTAAAATTATATCTGGCAAAACACCAGAATAGTATGACTCATGAAAACTCTTCTGGTTCACACAGATTAAGGAAGGCATAGATTCAACCCGTCGGGGCATCTTAGGAACATATACCACAAACTTCAGAAGTAATTGACTCAAGCTCGAAAGTAAAGCATGGTTGAGAAAGCAGAGGATACAATTTACCAAAGGCATTATGTATCCGAGGAAAGGCTCACAAGGTTACTGAATATGAAGGACATTGTCTGATAAAATTCAACAAAGGATCTGGTTGTCCATAAGGGATCTAATGTGAGCATCGGTTCACAACCAGAGGAAGAATCAATGCAAAGACATTGGATTATAGAAACAACTAAGTAACTTAGAGCTCAATTGCAAATGAATTATGATTTACAAAGCGAAGGATCAGAAGCAGACGCTCTGATCAAGGATGGATAAGTTCAATATATTTAGGGGCACAATCGACGACAATTTGATTGGCGAGAACCAGCTCACGTTTGAAATGACGTCTAAGCTAGAAGGATGAATTCTAGAATCTGATTGAGGATTGCGAGCATTCGCAACAAATTGAATCAACGGACTCAAAATGATAGTGACAAAGGCTAACAATAAGATTACTGTACTTGTGGGATTAACCATAATGCAAGCAAGCAAGAATTTCAGGAGCAATAGGTTGCTCAAGATTTTCGGAAGATTGAATGGTATTTCGAAGTCTTTTGCGAAACACATGAACAACTCGGGAGAAACATATCCTCGGTAAGTGTGAGGATTAATTTGTAGGTGTAATCAGGTGACAAGAAACTAGAAGGCAGTAATCACAAAGTTTTCTCGAAGCAATAGAGAGAAGTTCGGGTTATCTTGTAATAACAAGTCCAGCTGAGAATAAAGGTAAGAATGACTGGTGTATGCATTTATCCATAGTGATGTTTTGGTGGTAGGGAATTGCAAAAGCAACGGGGACAATGTCTCGAGAGAACATCGGAGAGTATCTTTAGGATCTTCTGATGCAGCAGACGATCATCGGTAATAAGGTGCTCTCCGGGTGAAAGCGATAATGAGATCCTAATGTTAGATTTAGCAAAATTCATTTATCTCGAATAGAAGAGAGATCAGAGTCCCAGAGTATAGACGAGGAGTTAAAGATCCTAATACCACCCAATGGCGACGTGGGCCCGTAAGCCACACAGCCATGTTAGTAAAAGTTTTGCAATTACTAGACTCGACTTCGGACAAGGATTGTGGAAGGGGGATTCCTACAGGCAGTCGGCTCTGATACCAACTTGTGACGCCCCCGATTCAATCGTACACTAATCATGCACGCAACTGTGTACGATCAAGATCAGGGACTCACGGGAAGATATCACAACACAACTCTAAAACATAAATATCTCATACAAGCATCATAATACAAGCCATGGGACTCGAGGGCTCGAATACAAGTGCTCGATCATAGACGAGTCAGCGTAAGCAAAAATATCTGAGTACAGATATAAGTTAAACAAGTTGTCATAAGATGCCTAGCACAAACTGAGATACAGATCGAAAGAGGCGTAGGCCTCCTGCCTGGGATCCTCCTAACTACTCCTGGTCGTCGTCAGCAGCTTGCACGTAGTAGTAGGCACCTCCAGTGTAGTAGTTGTCGTCGACGGTGGCGTTTGGCTCCTGGGCTCCAACGTCTGGTTGCGGCATCCGAGAAGAAGAGGAAAACGGGGGAAAAGAGGGAGCAAAGCAACCGTGAGTACTCATACAAAGTACTCGCAAGCAAGGAGCTACACTACATATGCATGAGTATATGTGTAAGGAGGCCATATCAGTGGACTGAACTGCAGAATGCCAGAATAAGAGGGGGATAGCTAGTCCTATCGAAGACTACGCTTCTGGCAGCCTCCGTCTTGCAGCAGGTAGAAGAGAGTAGATTGAAGTCCTCCAAGTAGCATCGCATAGCATAATCCTACCTGGGGATCCTCTCCTCGTCGCCCTGTTAGAGAGCAATCACCGGGTTGTATCTGGCACTTGGAAGGGTGTGTTTTATTAAGTATCCGGCTCTAGTTATCATAAGGTCAAGGTACAACTCCGGGTCGTCCTTTTACCGAGGGACACGGCTATTCGAATAGATAAACTTCCCTGCAGGGGTGCACCACATAACCCAACACGCTCGATCCCATTTGGCCGCACACACTTTTCTGGGTCATGCCCGGCCTCGGAAGATCAACACGTCGCACCCCCACCTAGGCACAACAGAGAGGTCAGCCCGCCGGTCTAAATCCTATGCACGCAGGGGTCTGGGCCCATCGCCCATTGCACACCTGCACATTGCGAGGGCGGCCGCAAGCAGACCTAGTAACCTCCATTACAAAGGAAGTCACGTTACGCAGTCCAATCCGGCGCGCGCCGCTCCGTCGCTGACGTCATGAAGGCTTCGGCTGATACCACGACGTCGAGTGCCCATATCTTTCCCGCGTAGTTGGTTAGTGCATATAGGCCAGTGGCCAGACTCAGATCAAATACCAAGATCTCGTTAAGCGTGTTATTATGAAGCAATCGCGAACGCCGACCAGGGCCAGGCCCACCTCTCGCCTAGGTGGTCTCAACCTGCCCTGTCGCTCCGCCACAAAGACCCACACAGAGGGCCGTCGGGACAAAGGTCCTTTCAGCCCCCAATCCATGAATCACTCGCGGGTACTCTTCGAGCGGACCTGACTTTAGTCACCATCTGTAGTATGTATATATGTATAGTACATACCCGTGATCACCTCCCGAGTCATCACGGCCAAATAGTATAGCAAGGCAGACTGACAAGAATGTAGGGCCAATGATGATAAACTAGCATCCTACACTAAGCATTTAGGATTGCGGGTAAGGTATCAATAACTATAGCAACAATGACAGGATATGCAATAGAATAGGAGTAACCGAACAGTAACAAGCTACACTACTCTAATGCAATCAGTAAAGAGAAGAATAGGCGATACCTGGTGATCAAAAGGGTGGGCTTGCCTGGTTGCTCTGGCAAGGAGGGGTCGTCAACACCGTAGTTGAACTGGGGTCGCCGGCAATCTCGGGGTCTACCGGAAAGAAGTACGGAGAGGGAACACAATAAATAACAGAGCAAACAAAGCATCACAAAGCGTAACAAGGCAATATGCGGTGTTTGGTGTGCCCTAACGCGGTAGTAAGTGATACCGGTGAAGGGGGGAAACATCCGGGAAAGTATCCCCGGTGTTTCGTGTTTTCGGACAGATGAACCGGAGGTGAAATGTTGTAGGTTCACTACGCTAGGGACGTGTGGCGGACGAACGGGCTGCGTATCCGGATTCGTCTCGTCGTTCTAATCAACTTTCATGTACAAAGTATTTTCATCCGAGTTACAGATTATTTTATATTAATTTTAAAAGATTTAATCATTTTTAGAATTAACATAACTAATTTAATTTAATTTTTTTATGATGTCATCATGACGTAAGCAGTCAACTCTCACTGTTGACTGGTCAAACTGACAGAAGGGCCCCACATGTCATTGTCTAAGGTTACTTAACACTATTTAATTAGGTTAATTATTTGTTAGGTTAATTTAAACGTGATTAATTAAGTAATTAATTAATTATTATTTTCTTAGTTATATATTCCTTTTTCCTTTTTTTAATAACGTTTCAGGGGGGGGCTGGCAGTGGCCCATCGGGGACTAGCGGGGCGGACACTAGCGGGCAGTGGCGTGAGCGCCCCAACGGGCACGAGCCTGAGAGGGCGTTGGGCACGCACGACGCACACCGGTGCCGGCGGCCAGAGCCACTGGCAGGGTACGGCGGAGCGGCAGCAAGCAAGGGGGGGTTCGGGAGGAGCACCGGGCGGGTGCACGCAACCGCGGATGGCCGGGGCACGAGCGGGCGGGACGGCCGACCGTGGCGGCCGGAGATGGGGTGCCGGTGCGCCGGCACGAGGGCGCCAGAAGTGTGGCGAGCACGACGAGCACTGCAGCAGCAGCGGGTTGCGACGAGCTACAGGGGGAACCGCATCGCGGGGCTGTGGCAGTGGTAGCTGGGCAGAGCGATGGCAGCAGGGAGCAGCGGCAGGGTTCGGCGGTGAGCGGGCGGATGGGGTCGGGACTCGTCGTCCGGCGATGGATTGGTGTGCTGAAGAGGGCGCTTGAGCGCTGGCGCTCCTGCGTGTCCAACAGGGCAAGCGGTAGCAGTGGGGGGTGGCCGGAGCACGAGGGGGAGCAGAGCTCCGATGCGGTCGTCGATGGGGGAGAGGGAGGAGATAAGGCCGGAGCCTCACCGCGGGCTGTAGGGGTCCAGGCAGCGGGGGTCGAGGAGGAGACGGAGACGACGTGCGTATAGGGGAAGGCAGGCCGGTGGGAGAGAGGAGGCAGGCCGGCGATGTAGCTCGGCGACGTCGTGCTTCGGGCGGCGACGAACGGCGTCGGGCGGCGGGGATCGTCGGCGTCGTGGTGGAGGGGCGAGGGGATCGGGATCCCGATCCAGGTCCAACCGACGAGAGGGAGAGCGAGTGGGGAGTGGGGGGAGTGTCGGTTAGGGTTTTGCCCCCTCGTGGGGATAAGGCAGGGGCGGGTCGGCCGGCTGGGCCACGTGGGCCGGCCTGGCCGGTGAGCTGGGCCGTCTGGCCCAGTTGGCCAGGGGGCCTTTTTATTCTTTTTAGTTTTGTTTTGTTTTCTGTTTTTGTAGTTTCTTTTCTTTTCTTTTATTTTCTTTCCTGTTTTAAATCATTTTAAATTATCTAGGCACTTTATAAAAATGTGTTTATTACACCATATTTACTTAAGCAAAATATGGCACCGCCCGAACATTTTTTGTTTTAACTTTTCAAAACTTTTGTTGTTTGCCATTAATTTAAATTTGAAATTTGAAGCGGTTTCGAATTAACGCGGGATTTAGCAACAGTAACCATGGTGACGTGGCATCGTTAACGTGGGATTACTGTAGCCTGATTATCCGGGCGTCACACATGCTATAATGTGGTATTTATTCATAATTTGGTTGCAAAATCTCATGCGTGCAATGCACGTGTACCTTACTCTAGTCTAAATGGTGTTTGTGTGTGTTGTGCATGTTGAGGTGCAAAATCTCATGCGTGCAATGCACGTTAAGCTTGTTCTTCCAAAATTTGAAGCCGCGCCTTGTTATGCCGAAAATTGAAGCTAGCGTCTCTGTCTATCATGCTGCAAAACTCCCGCCTCTTCAACCCGCGCATTGTTTGCCCGAAATATTTAAGATATATATTTGTCTCGTTGTGCTCTGACAACTCCCTCCATCTCAAACCGCGCCTTGCTATTCCGAAATTACAACGCGCGTGAAAACTCCCACCTCCTGTGAAATCCCGACACGCAAAATGCCCGTGGTACCCCTGAACCGAAAGAACCGCCTCAAATCGGTGGGGGGTACTTTCGTAACTTACCCCACATTTCGGACAAGCGCGTCTCTAAGCCATGGTTCCCCACTGCCATCCCATCTGCCCACCCATTCGTACACCGAGGCCGCGAAAACCCGCGATGAAACCCCACACCCTGCTCCGTCCGCCACCCAGCCGGAGCCTCTTCCCCGACGACGTCGTCCACAGCAACACCTCGAGGTCCCTCATCCACCGTACCAGATGAGGATCCGTCGTCAATCTCGTTGTCCCGCCGGTTCAGCCACCCCGTCCTCCACCTCCAAGGAGCTGCTCCGACGTTCCCCTCGTCTTTCGCGCCACCTCCATTCCTACACCGCCGTCTTCACCTGCACCACCGGAAGAGCATCATCATCACCATTTCCTCGGATGAAGCTGCGGCCTAATCAGCGCCACCAAAGAGGTTGTACACTAATCGCCGCACTTTCTTCTTGAGTCGATCTCACGGTGCTGCCGGCACTCGGTCCCGAGCCGACACGGCGCGGCTCCATCCACGGCGGCGTCGCTGGCCACTTCCTCCACGGCGTCGCTCCCTCGGCGGCGACGTCCACATTAGTAGGAGCTATTGCTGCTTTAGCTCTCACTCGCGCTGCTACTCTGCGCTTGCTCTCGGTCCCCTGCCTGGTCTGCTCTTGCTATTGCTCTTGCTCGCACTGCTGCTCTCGCTCTTGCTCTTGCTTGCGATGTTGCTTCGATTTGGTTACACTTCAGTCGACTGAATCGACTTTTGGGTCAGTCGATTTTCAAGGGGTGGGCTCGCCGGGGTGAAGGAAGAACCAGCCGCAGTAGCGAGGGGGGCTTGCCGGAGAGGTACCCCACTATCTATCTTAGGGTTCAGGATGGGGGCAGCGGTCGCCGGTGGTGGTGGGGCGTTGGCGGTGCGGTGGCGTGGGGATCGCCGGAGAAAAAGCTCGGCACGGGGGGGCCTAGAGGGATGGCCGGGGCGGCGGTGGACCGGCGGTGGGGAGTGTTTTCGGGGCGGGCGGGGCGGCGCACCGCCGGCCGCGGGCGGCGGGGGGCTGTTGTTTGGCCGGTGGTGGCTGGCGGCTCAGGGGGGTGGAGGTTGAAGATGAACCGCAGGCCGTTGATTTCGTATCCAACGGCTGCAAAATTGACTGACCAGAGATGAAAAAGTCAGTCGACGGACGTGTAGCCTCACCTTGCTAGTGCGTTCAGTTTCGACAGCAAAATTCAGTTTCGACAGCAAAATTCAGTTTCGACAGTTAGGTTCAGTTTCGACAGTTAAGTTCAGTTTTGACAGTTAATTTAGTTTGGACAGTTAAGTTCAGAGAGATGAGTGGATGATGTATTTTACATCTAGCACTTTGTGGTTATGTATTTTATGTCATGTATTGGAGAGCTATTAGAATTCCACTCAGGTTAACATTGTTCGTTGTCTCTCTTGTCCTACTTCAACCTCGGCGTCGTACAACTCACTGGAGCTGCTCCAACAATGAAACCCTCCATCATAGTGGAGCAATACCTCGGGCTCCATCTCCAGATGCCTAAGATCTTCTTCCCCTCCTCCGACAACAAAGTCAGCCGGAGCATCCTCACCGGCCAACCCAATCACGCTGAGATCAACATGGCTTCGCCAAAGAGGTTGTACACTTGTTGCAGCTCTTTTTTACTCTACATGTTATATATATTCTCCACTAAGCACTCGTAGTAAGGGGAAATACGATTATTTTATCCTACTATATGACAAGTAGTGAGGTACCAGGCAACTTAGCTATCCGTGATGGACTCTCTTGAACGCCATCATTATTTATCTCTGCGCGTTTGAGCTGTGCATTTGTCGATGGGCCTGGGAGTTGAGCTAGTATGGCAGTGGCCTGGGTCCAAAGTAATAGAAGTAGCACAAAAACATTTTTTAGTGTAGGATTTTCCTTGCTGAAGCCTGCCTACTAGAATCGCCAGTGCTTGAAAGGAAAAGTGAATGAAAAACATAGGAATTGGAAAGTTTCCTATGGTACTACTTTTCATGAATTTGGTGCAAAGGAATGGAGCAAAGGAAAACTGTAGGATTTGTTCCTTTAGTGTCTCCTTGAAAGAAAAACCGTAGGAATTCTAATTTTCAATTCTCCTCCTTTTCGTATTCCTATTCATCAAGCACAAGACTAAGAGATAGTAGCATAATAGCATTATAACCGTACATTTTCTTGTGGTTTGACTTAATCTCACCATGCTTTTTTGCATCCTGTGATCTTCCAATTGTGGTGAATCAAACACCCAGATTGGCACAAATCCTGTGTTTTTAAATTCTCTATTTTGCACGTGCATTCCTATCCTATTCCTCTCTATTTCCTATCCCTGCATTGTTAGAATCGTCAAATTCAAACAAGCCCTTACTCAATTACTTCTGTTACAGATATGTGTCAAAGAAAACCTTGTGTGGTTTGTCCTGCTCCTGCGGCGCTGTGTTCCACCCCAGCTCAGCTGCTCCAACGATGGAAGGGTTCACCACAGCAGGGATCCGCTCTCCAGACTATCTTTCGCCGCCTCAGATCTTCTTCCCCGCCGCCGGCAGCCACGACAACTGCATTACCATCATCAACTGAGCAGATGACCTTGAGGACTACACGGGTCCGCAAGAGAGGTCGCACTCTTCCGTGTCTGCTTACGTTATGCGTCGCTTAATATGATGACATGCTACATTCGTCGTGTTCACCTATTAGACTCCAAGTTAGGTCCAAACTAATGCAAAAACTTGAGTTTTTAAATGGTTGTGGGGTACATATTGGGGCAGCAATCAGTACTATCTGTCTACTATCTGGTTAATCTCCGGTGTCTACTATGAGTTTCATGTTGGGTGCAAACAAACATTAAAGGAGCCATTATCTGTATTTTTTAACTAAAGCTATTATCTGCCTGCTATCATTGGTTTTGGGTCTATCCACAGTTTACTACCATCACTCTGGATTTGTGCATGCACTCCTTACATAATCTCACTATGTTTTATTCCTATGCATGCCAGTTATTGTACACAATGGAACTGATCATGTAGAGCAAAAGAGACGAGCCTTGCGTGGGAATAAAATATCATGCAAACGTCGTTCCATGGTTGGCGCAAAGGCAGCCCCCCCTCCACCCATTTCAGATCGAAATCAAGAGGAAGATAACTGTTCTGAGGGGGATTCAGAAGGAGAAGACCACTCCTATTTACCCCATGAGGTCTTCGTTCTAACTTGGCATGCTGATGTTGGTAATATCATGCATATGGTGCCTTGCATTGCTTACTGTATATATTAAAGATGTCATCTGCTTAGTTTAGACATGCTTTGTGTCAATGTCATCTGTTTAATTTCTTTATCGTATATGTGAATCCTGCAATGCCATCTTGTCTAGCCAGGCATCATATATGTGAATTTTGCAATGCCACCCTGGTTAGCCAGTCACTTATATGTGAATTATATCATGCCATCATTTTTTTTATTATGTGTTAAATTTGTCAACAATTTTAGTACATTTAGTACATTCAATTACTCTTCCTGTGCATCAGCCATTCAGCACGGTAATGGAAAAATCTGGAGTGGGAACAAGGTCTTCAGAGCAGACAATGCTATCTGATGAAGCGCATGTCTTGCTGGTTACCGATAGCTCCTCAGAGGAGGATTCAGAGACAGATGACCAGTCATATTTCCCCTCCCCAAGGTGCATGCCCTAACTTGGCAGGGTTATGTTACTCATATCGTGCGTATGGTATCTTGCATTGCTATGTCATTTGCTTAGTTTAGACATGGTTTGTGTGAATGCCACCTGTTTAGTGTCTAATTACCATATATGTGAATTATGCAATGCCATCTTGTTGCAAGACATTATATATGTGAATTATGCAATGTTATCTTGTTGCAAGGCATTATGTATGTGAATTATGCAATGCCATGCTGTTAGGCAAGCGTCATATATGTGAACTATATCATGCCGTCCTTTTTCTGTATTTCTCATTGCTTTTGTCGACAATGTTTGTATATTCAACTGCTCTTCCTGTGCATCATCCATTTGAATTGGTGATGGAGAAATCTGGAGTGAAAACAAGGTCTTTAGAGCAGACAATGCTACCTGCTGAAGCAGATATCTTGCTGGATACAGATAGCTCTTCAGAGGAGGATTGAGAGGTAGATGACTAGTCCTATTATCCCCCTGAGGTGTATGCTCAAACTTGGCAGGGTTATATTACTCATATAATGCATATGTTGTATTGCAATGCTTAGTTTTTACATCATATACACAATATTGAATGCCATCTCCTTAGTTGACACATCATATATGCGATTTCCCTCTGCTCACTTCCTTAGTATATAAATCATATATTTGAATTATGTCATGCCATGATGTTTACATAGACAGCATGTATCTGAATTATGGCATGCCAACCCATTTTCTAAAGACATAATATAGTTATATCATCTCATCCTGTTTACATAGTCATCATATTTTAAATTTGTCATTCTATCCGTGAATTATACCATGCCATCATGTTTCCATCGACGGCATGTTTGTGATTTATGGCATGCCAACCACTTTAATAGACACATCGTATAGTTATATCATGTCAGCCTGTTTACATAGTCATCATATTTTGAAGTATGTCATTCTATCCTGTTTAGTTAGCCATCATACATGTGAAATTGTGTCATGCTATCCTGTTTAATTAGCCATCATATATGTGAAATTATGTCCTGCTATTCTGTTTGCTTAGACAACATAAATGTGAATTATTTCATGCCCTGTTTTCTTCCCTACTATACATTGCACCTGTCTATCTTACAATGTCTGTACATTCAATTACTTTTCTTGTTTATCAGCCATTTCAATTGGAGGGAGTGATGGCAGTATCTGTGGGAGTAAAAACACGGTCTTCATAAAAGATCGTGCTACCTGTCGATGCAGATAGAACCATGGTTGTACTTGCCCAATAATCAGCCCCACCACACATAACCCACACTCATGCAGATTGTACCCCTACCCAGTTGGACAAAGAACCATCTACACCCCTTCTATTCCCAACCCCAGCAGATAGACACCCAGTTCCCGTTGATACAACACCGTCTCCACCACAGAGCACCCAAACACGAGCAGTTAGTAAGGCAACTGCAGTGCCCAAATCACGAGGACCACCACTCCGAACCCGAAGTCAACGCTTAAAGCAGAAGAAGAATTGTTCTCAGGTCAGGTTCCGTAGCTATGGTTCATACTAATTTGCTCTTGCATCACTGTATTTACTGATACCAACCAATTTCAAATTTGAAGGATGCAATTGAAACTCCAATGGCGCTACAGGTATGTTTTAAACCTATTTCTTTAATGTTGATTTCAGTTTCAATTGAATAAACAGTTATGTTCTCATGCCATGCACATTACAAGTGTTGTTATTGCTGTGTAGTTTCCCACACTTATATTCTGTCTATGCTGCTTTGTCTTAAATAGATATGACTCGAACTGTATCTATCTTGATTTGGCAACATAAACTAGAATGATATAGACCATACAGTAATGAGTTTCCCACACTTATATTCTGTCTGTGCTGCTTTGTTTTAAATAGATATGTTTGTTTCATGCTGTTATCCTGTCCACCTTACTACTAAACTGCTTTACCGAAATGAGTTTCATATACTACATTGTAAACCTGAGATGTGTTTGTTTGTTTCTCTTTTAGAACACGGATAAAATATTGTAGAAGAGTACCCTGTTATGCAATGGTAAAGGAAGTAATGCAGATAAGGTTCAAGATAGTGAGACATCCCTGTTGGTCTCCAAGAAAGCTAATAAAAACTATATTGAGGACACTGAGACAACCCCAAAGTCCAGTCTTGATGTAGTGTTCGAGTTACTGGCTACCACTGCTGGCACCAGCTCTTCGAACTCGTTGTCTGAATCAGTTCGACTTCTTGAGTCTCAACTTCAACTTGAAAGACATCGATCAGATGTTATGTGACAGGAAGCCGAAGGACTGAGGAAGTCCCTGCAGAATTCAGATGCATACTTTCTGGTGCAACAGCAAGCGCTGGAGGACTTAAGCGCCAAACAAGAGAAAGTTAATAAGCTTGCTAAGCATCTTGCCAGCATTATGGGTACCCAGGATATTGTTTCTTGAGCTCTTCTGAAGTGGTTTCAGTTCTGGACTTGTTTTGTTGCAGCGTTTATATGCTGCTGTGTTCCCTATATTTGCACTGGTGGCGAACTTTGATGCCCAGTGGATGTAATATGTGTAATAGCCGTGATAGCCTAGTGTAAGTTGCTTGCTTATTTATTTCCTTGTTGTCTTGTTTATTTGTTTGCTTGTAGTCAGTGCAGTTCTTTTTCTGCGGTTTGCTAGTGACTGCAATAACCTATTTTTTAAAACTAGGACACAATGACCATGGGCTAATATTTACTGTAGTGACACTGGACCTACGGGCCGTAGAAACAGTGGGCCTTCTATGGGCTGTATAAACAGTGGGCCTTCTACGGGCCGTAGAAGCAATGGGCCTTCTACGGGCCGTAGAAACAATGGGCCTTCTACGGGCCGTATCATCAATCGGCCTTATATGGGCTGTATGATTGATTGGCCAAACATGGGCCAAACAGACCGCATTCTGGCCGTAAACGGGCTAGAGTTGGAATCGTCCGTTCATGGGCCGACCATAACGGGCCATCGTTAATACGCCGTATTTGATGATGCTATGAAACCGGCCCAACGTTTAACGGACCACAAATGGGCCGACTGTAACCATGGCCTAAATTTGGCCCACAAGCAGAAAATGACAGTAACGGGCCGTAAGTAAACGAATTCTAGAAATGAGCCCAAGAATAAATGGGCTCTGAGAAGGCCGAAAGATAACATGGGCTGGAAACGGCGCAATGGAATAACGGGCCGTTAATGGGTATAAAGTGATACACTGTTCTATACGGGCCAGTTTCACCATGGGCCGTTAATGGGTGTAAAGTGATACACTGTTCATTACGGGCCAGTTTCACAACGGGCCGTTAATAGGCCAAGAGTTACATAGGGCCTCATATGGGCCGAAAGACGTCATGGGCCATACATGGGCCAGAAGTGAAAACGGGCTGGAATCATATTGGATGGCCCAGATGACGCTACTGGGCCTAATTCGAATAGGGCGTAACGGGCCTTCGGTTAGCGGGCTATAAATGGGCTATATGCGAACAAGCCGTTAACAGGCTTTCCATGGGCCGGCCCGCCACCTTTTGACCAAGTCAAAAGGACCGGCCTTTTCACAGCAATGGGCCTCTGTTGGGTCGTGCCACGTGTCGACGTATCATAGGTGCTTTCTGTCCAATGAGTGGATGACATCTGTCCCAGCGATGAGCCGACACATGTTTCCCCTAGCCAATGATGATTTTACACGTGGAAAATCCCCATTGGTCGGGGCTGTTAACGGGTTATCGGATCCAAAACCCGACCCGATAGCTTAACGGCGTTCCGTTACGGTGGATGCCATGTGTCGGTCACCCTTGACGAAAGCACTTCTGTGACACGCGATTTATCGTCATGGAAGTGGACACTTCCGTGATGATAATTTTCGTAATGTCATGGAACACTTCTACGACAGCACAGGTATGACTATCTTGATTCTGTCATAAATTTGTCATGGATGTACATGCATGACAAAAAACGCGACCTACTGTGACAAACACGTATCATCATGGAAGTGTATTTTTTTGTAGTGGTCCTTCATGCGCAAGAAGTGTGTCCTCAATGCGCCCTCAATTTACTAGCGTGCGGAGTGCTACCCCGAGTGGTTTCAACTTTGTTTACTTCACTGCGTGTCAGATGGGCCTCTAGTTTACTTATTTTCACCCACTGCCACATGGGCCAGCACATCAAGATACAGAACACGAGCTGACAAGGCAGCATTTGGACTAGTTGACCTGTCAACTAAACAATATATGGAGCTATACGCTAACAAAGTGAGCGTATAATCCGTCGGTATAGAGAGTTCGAGTGAGAGGGGAGGCCCGTGAGAGATAGCAGAGAGAGAGAGAGAGAGATAGAAAGAGCTGCTCCCTCCGTTCGATAATGTAGTTCCAACATTTTTTTCAAAGTCATACTTTTGAAACTTTGACCAAGTTTATAAAGAAATTACTTATATCTGCAATACTAAAGATAAATGATAGTATGAAGTAAGTACATGTTGTGATGAATCTAATGATCGTTCCAGATGTAAATGTTTTCTCCACATATACCTGGTCAAACTTTTCTGAGGTTTGACTTTTCATAACATCCATATGCTTATGGACGTGATAGAGTCCCTAACTACACAGAGAGAGAGAGAAATAGAAAGACCGAGTGAAAAAAGTATGTGTGTGTGTGTGTGAAAGAGACATGGACAACACACAATAAAAGTAGAGAAAAGGCGTGTGTGTCTTATGCAAACATATCACACATGCATCTTCGACAACGGAAGCAAGGTGAGGAGATAGTGTGTGGTTGTTTGCAACCGAGAGAGCAAGACCCCTAGCACGTGGCCAAGAGGGGTCTAAAAAACAAGGGAGAGAGGTTGAGAGAGACGTACAGAGAAAATGCAGACATGGGGAGTAGAGAGTGTATGTTTGTCATAGAGAGATCCCCTGGAGATCGTGGTCGGACTACATGGGTGGGAGATCGAGTGACAAGGTGTGCGCGCGATAGAAGATGCCCCGAGAGATATCGAGATAGACGCATGGATGGAAGGAGACAATACGTGTGGTCCTGATGGCTAGTGAGTAATGATACTTAGGGGGGAGTGCTTGCGCCTATGACGGAGTGAGGGATTATGGTACTTAGGGGGGTGCATGTCACATGGAGAGAGAACAAGGGCGGAGAGTGTTGGATGGGTCTATATGTATAGCGCGAGCGAGACATGTGTATGTGTGAACCAGGGAGATATAAAGTTTGAGAGAGATTTAGGATCCCCGATGAGGCTGAGTGGTGCGTCAGATAGCTGAGAGGGGGAAAGAGATATTCCATCCACTCGATAATGTAGTGCATGTAAATTTTTTAGAAGTCAAACTTTGATCAGGTTTACGCAAATGTTATTTATATCTACAATACCAAAGATACATCATACAAAACTACATCTCATGGTGAATCTAATGGTATATGTTTGCCGTTCTATATGTAATTGTTTTTCTCCACATACATGGTCAAAACTTTAAGATGTTTGACTTTTCAATAAATCTATATGCTATGGACCGAGGAGAGTGCCTAAGTCGAGACAGATCAAGTGTGTGTGAAGGAGAATGAGTAAGTTTGCAAAAGGAGTATGTGTGTGAAAGAGAAAGTGACAACAAACGATAAATTAGAGAGAGTGTGTGTTTTTCGTTTCTTATGCGAACATATCACGCATGCATCTCCGAGATAGAAAAGCGAGGCGAGGAGATACACGAAGATAGCTAGTGTGTGATTGTTTGCAACGGAGAGAGACACCCCTGTAGCACATGTCCAATAGAGGTCTGGCCAACAAGGAACAAAGGTAGAGAGGGGCACATGGAGAACATGGACGCATGGGGAGGGAGAGAGGGTGTGTTTGTGATAGAGAGATCCCCTCGAGATCGTGAGGGGACTATATGGGTGGGAGATCGAGGGAGGTGCATGCGCGATAGAAAGATGCCCCGAGAGAAATGGAGATAGACCATGCACATGTTTGTGATGGAGACTAAGATTAGCTAGTCATATACATATAGGGTGGACTGTGTGTGCCTACAATTGAGTGAGAGACAATCATACTTGGCTAGCTAGGCATGAGATTGTGTGTGTGCGTGTGAGATGGAGAGAGAATGAGGGAGAGAGATAGAGTTTTAGATGGGCCTATCGAGTGCGAGTGAGATATGCATGTGTATGTGTGACCCAGGTAGATGGAGAGTTTGAGAGAGAGGGGGAAAAGCTCCGAGACGAGAGAGTGGTGCGTAAGAGAGTTATGGGCAACGAGCCAAGGAATTTGTGTGCGTACGATGAGTGCACGCAAGATATCTAGCTTGGACTACAGTATCATACATAGTGTGCGAGAGAGACCTATAGATGGAGTATATATGCATGCGAACTAGAAAGACCCCCCCCCCCCCACACACACACAAAGACAGAGAGAGAGATGGAGAGAAAGGCAGAGGGACCAACAAGGTTTGTGTGTCGGAGAAGTGCGACAGAACTGAAGAATGTCGGTGAGAGAGAGAGAGGGAGAGAGAGAGGGAGAGAGAGAGAGAGAGAGAGAGAGAGAGAGAGAGAGCAGGAGTCCGGGAGAGGCGGTGGTCGCGTTTTATGCATCAAATACTGATATAAACCATGTTTCAATATAAACTTGCATTCAAATATTTAAATTGGAGAACATGTTGTCTGCAATCCACACATGAACGGATATATGTGTATATCAAACAAGTTCATTAATTTGACTTTCAACATGTTCATGGAGTACTATAATACTGTACAACATACTACTCGATTGAGGTGTTCAATGTTGGATTTAGTTTACTATTTTGACCTAGTGAACGAGCTATTTCAATGAATCGAGATATTTCATTTTGGGTTTGATTCGCGTTTTTGAGTGGGTCAACTATTTGTCATATAGTAAATCGCTAGCAACGAGCATGTAAAAACACATTACTACCGAGCATCATGTCTCCATCTAAAAAAGAAGTGGCAAGCTAATATTTCAAAATTTGATTCGAATCGACTTGGTAAGGTAGATGTGGATGCTCGTTCTCCCAAAATTCGAACGAACCGTTAAACATCCTCTGCTCGGTGGAATTCGCCCGAGCAAATAAATGGGAGACGCGAAATTACGGTCCTATGTGGGACATGCATCAATTGGCCCGTTGTACACCGAGGGTAGGTTCGTAGCTTCATCCAAGCGCGCCTTCTCCTCGGCTGAAATGACATGTGCCGGATAATTCATAAACCATGGTCGGCAAAAACACGCTCTCCTTGCCCGAAATATCGCACCCACTATTCCAAAACATGCTCTCCTCGCCCGAAATCGCTCGCGCCCACTATATTTCAAAACACGCCCTCCTCGCCCGAAATCGCTCCAGCCCACTATTTGGGGAGAAGCAAAGTTACTCTACTATCCCCGACCCTCAGTACACAGACCCAAGCCGAGAAGCCTAAAGGCAGGGGTAGAACTGTAGCTCCCCCTCACATTTCAGACAAATGCGTCCGTAAGACATGGTTCCAGTCCCCTCCCAATTCCCCCCCCCCATTCATACCTCATGGGCGCCAAATCACCTTCTCCCCAGAAGCTCCCTTCTCCCGAGCCGCGAAACCTCGGCCCCTCCTCCATGGCGCCCCCCACCACACAAATTTCATAGCCACCCTCCTCCCTAATGCCAGGTACGCTGTCCATTTGCCGTTGTGCACTGGGCCGTGTGCCTCTCACTCCGTGCCGTTGAAGCTGCCTCGACAATGGCCGTGTGAACCGTACCGGAGCGGCTCCAACTTCAGATCTGTCCAGAGTCCTGGTGCTACTTCCCCTTAGCCGATGACCGTCGCGACATCGTTGTTTCCCTGCCGCCGGTCGCCACCGCAACCGCGCCAGCCTCACCGAGTCGACAGTTGGACCTGCCTACTTCACCATGCCGCCAGATAGGTCACACCCTCATCTCAAATCACTTTATTTAGGCGTCAGTTGTCTGAATTTTTATGCTGGGCCAATCGATTCCCAATGGGAAGCAGCACCCCTCGAGGCGGCGGAGCTCCTACGCTTCCGGTTGGCTGGTGTCTAACGTAAGGGTGCGGGGCCGCAAGTTCGCCATGGAAGCAGCGCATAGATGGCTATCTTAGAGTTGTGTGGGTTGAAGGTACTGCCGCCGCCGAATCTGGATGACGGGGAATCTTTGTGGATTGGCCCAGGGCGACACAACCATGGCAGTGCGGTGGGGCGGGGAGCGGGGTTTTGGCCAGGCCAACGGATGGCGGAGGCAGGCTGCTCTACCGTTGGTCACTGGCTCTTCAGGGAAGATTCCGAATGGTGTCTGCCGGGAGGCATACGACGGCCATCAAGCCATCCGGCGTAGATCGGATAGTACCAAAATAAAACAAAATCCGTGACCCCAATTTAGTCTTCACTCAACAGACGTGTAACCACTCTCGTACCTTATTGTTGATCTCTTAGTGTATTTCTTCAGATCAAAGAGATATGTCGTTCTTAACATTATGCATTATTTGCATCTTCAGCCACACTATCTTCTGACTCACCGCAGCTGCTCCAACAAGGGAAGTGTCAGTGTCAAAACCGGCGGATCTCGGGTAGGGGGTCCCGAACTGTGCGTCTAGGCGGATGGTAACAGGAGATGAGAGACATGATGTTTTTACCCAGGTTCGGGCCCTCTCGATGGAGGTAAAACCCTACGTCCTACTTGATTAATATTGATGATATGGGTAGTACAAGAGTAGATCTACCACGAGATCAAGGAGGCTAAACCCTAGAAGCTAGCCTATGGTATGATTGTTGTAATGTATGTTGTCCTACGGACTAAAGCCCTCCGGTTTATATAGACACCGAAGGAGGCTAGGGTTACACAGAGTCGGTTACAATGGTAGGAGATCTACATATCCGTATCGCCAAGCTTGCCTTCCACGCCAAGGAAAGTACCATCCGGACACGAGCCGGAGTCTTCAATCTTGTATCTTCGTAGTCTTGGAGTCCGGCGGACATTGATAGTCCGGCTGTCCGGACACCCCCTAGTCCAGGACACCCTCAGTAGCCCCTGAACCAGTCTTCAATGACGATAAGTCCGGCGTGTACAATGTTCGTCATTGCAAGGCGGGTTCCTCCCTTGAATAATCTAGAGAAGATCATGAACACCAGGATAGTGTCCGGCTCTGCAAAATAAATTCCACATTCCACCGTAGAGAGAATAAAATGTACACTTAGTTCAATCTGCTGACGTATTATGCGGCGTAACATCACACCATCACCAAGCCTTTGTTTGAATTACTACACCACCTCAGCATGTTTAGCGAAGCGGTTTCCTTGGCACGTCTTGTTGAAGCAGAGATCGTGTTCCCCTTATTCCGGGATTCTCATCAATACGTGCGTGGGTAACCCAACCGCTCCCGTCGCCACGCCTCCTCTATCGAAGGGGAATCCCAAACGGTCATGGAGACGGCCCTTGGTATTTTTTCCCCTTTATAAGAGGACCAAGGCTCGCCATTGTTCTTCAATCTCGCATCGAATCCCTTCCCCGCTCCCAGTTCCAACACCCAGAGCCTCAGATTCGAGCGCTTCGGATCCTCAATCATGTCCGGCTCCGACCTCCAGGGCCGGTGGATGCCCTCCTCCGTCACGGAGGAGGACATATTGAAGTTGCATGAGGCCAAGTACCTGGCCTACGAGGTTTCGCACAGGCTGCCTGCTCAAGGGCAGGCCGTGCCAGCCCCCGAGCCCGGTGAATACGTCATTTTCGTATCCCACCTCCGTCGGGGTTTAGGCTTCCCGACGGATCCCTTCGTGAGAGGGCTCCTGTTCTACTATGGGCTGGACTTTCACGACTTGGCTCCGGAGTCCATCCTCCATATCTCCGCATTCATTATCGTCTGCGAAGCCTTCCTCCGCGTCATTCCCCACTTCGGCCTATGGCTGAAGACCTTCAAGGTGGAGCCGAAGATGATCGGGGAGCGTCAAGCGGAGTGCGGCGGGGCGACCATAAGCAAAAAGGTCGACGCCCCGTGGCCCGAGGGTTCCTTCCAAGAGGAACTCGGACTGTGGCAGCAGGAGTGGTTCTATATCACCGCTCCCAGGGGCAGCAGGCAAAATCCGCCGCCCTTATTCCGCCCGGGACCTCCACACCAACTGATGTCGTGGGTCAACCAAGGGCTCAATTGGGGGCCGTCCGAAGATGTGCCTTCACTGCAGGGCCGGATTCGAGATCTCCAAGCGAGGGAGATCGACCTGATCAAGGTGATGCAGGTTATGCTAATCAGGCATCTTCTGCCCTACAAACGCCGTCCTCTCCGTCTATGGGAGTTTAACCCGGAGGGACCTTGGATTCTCCTACACTTCATGGGTGCGACACCCGTGGAGATGTACAAGTTGTTCTTCGGACCACAGGTGGCGTGTCCGGATTTAGCCGAGGATGCAGGCCTAAGCCGCGATCGCCCGGATACTCAGGTAAGTAGCCCAGAGTCCAGACATTCTGTTTATGTGCCATTCTAGAGTTCGCCTCCTGACCCTTTGTTCTTTACAGGAATGGGTGGCGCGATCAAGGCTGATAAGGTGTCCGGCCCCCCTCCCAGAGACCGCACTGGAGCCCGTGCTGGTCAGAATGTTGGAGGTTGCGCCCACAGAAGGGGGCGACGGGGAAAACAGAGGAGCTAATATTTCGCCCAAAGGGGCGACTGAAGAGGAAGGAAGCAAGAACCCCTCCCTTCAGGGGGAGAAGAGGACCACCTCCGAAGATCCGGAGGCCAAAGCCCCTAAGCGTGGGAAGAGATCTTCCCCGGGGGGTCCGGCGCCCGGAAAGAATCCGGACGCACAATCATCATCAAAGGATCCGCCCTCCAGCGAGCCGTGAGTATGAAAGAGGGAGTTAATTAGTAAGGAAATACCTTCATTTGTGCTTCTGTAGATAACCAAAATATCTATATTGCAGTTCGGATCTGCAGCCTTCTCAGATGATTTCATCTTCGGGGGATCTTCTTCCGGAGATGATGGAGAGCGATACGCCTCCGTCCGCAGCGCCCCCAGATGAGGCAGGCGAACCCGAAGTGTCATCACGGAGGGTATCCCCGAGTCCGGAGGGCCAAGAGAGTTCGGCACCTACTAGTGTCCGGCCGGGAGAACTGAAGAATCTGCTTGAGAGGGCATCCATTTCAGAAGATCACCGTGCGTTAATGCGTATGGTGATTGGAAGGATTTCGTATGCTGAGAGCGAATTGCGTAATGCCGCCATGAGTTTGCTGGCGGGATTTGAGGTATGCCAGAATGACGCACCCCTTTGTCTTTTAACAGTTTTGCATATAAAAAATGTGCCCTGCATAGATAGTAGCCCCTGAGACTCGGTAGGTTGTCGGAAACGACAGTGTACCGAGGATCGAAATCTAAAGGAATGAATTCCGTCGGTCCTATGCAGGTGGCGGATAGTCCGGGGGCTAGCCGGACTAGTGATTTTGCCGAGTTAAATCGGCAATTGGACTTGGCAGATGCGGACATCGCACTTGTCAACAGGCGACTTGACGAGTCGCAAGGTAAAAGAATTCTCCGCAGTCGCTTTATTAAGGGGGTCGAAGCCCTCCTTTGATAAATTATATGCTGTTTGTACAGACGGTGCTGCTGCTGTGGAGGGCCTACGGGCCGAACTTGCTTGAGCTAAGGAGCAAGCCCGAAGGAGTGAAGCGGCTGCCTCGAGGGCGGCCGAGGAGTTGAAAGCCGAAAAGGCTGCGCACTGCCTAAGTAGGGCCGAGGTGGCCGAATTGGCCATAAAAGTAAAGGATGCTGCCGACCGCAACGAGGCTCTTGAAAAGGAGCACTTATCGGAGCGGGAAGACCTGAAGAAGGCCACCGCCGAAGCCAAGGATGCCCGCTCTGCAATGCAGGCTATGAAGGAGGAAGTGTGCCAGGCCGGAGAGATCATGGCTGGCAAGCCTTTTCTGCTGCGTCGCCGGTTTATGGATGGGAAGTATGCTCAATTTGAGCGGCTGTGGAGTCCGGAGGATCCGTATATGGACTTAGCCGCAAGTGCGGCTGATGCCATTAAGCACTTCCGGAGCCAGAAGGATCGCGAGATGGAAGAGCTATATTGGTCTCAATTCCACAGTCCGGATCGCCCACTTCCATTGACAGACCGGTTGGCCGAATGGGCCGAGCTAAATAGATTATCCGGACTTGCCATGACTGACATCGTGGCACATGTCTGGCCAGAGAGGTCCAAGGCGACGAGCTACTTTGGCTTACTATAGCAATTCCTTGGAGCGGTGCCGCATATAAAGGAGATGAAGCGGTCGGCCTGCATAGAGGGCGCGCGGATGGCTCTTGCCCGTGTGAAGGCGCATTGTCCAGAGATGGACGCCACCGCTATTGCTGCCCAGGGTTCGGATGAAAACCGGCTTCCTGCCGAGCACTATTTCGGGGAAGTTATGTGTGGCGCTCGTGTAATAGAGT
This sequence comes from Triticum timopheevii, assembly GCA_963921465.1. Lineage (NCBI taxonomy): Eukaryota > Viridiplantae > Streptophyta > Magnoliopsida > Poales > Poaceae > Triticum > Triticum timopheevii. Next base: position 354,105,009 of record OY997274.1, read on the forward strand.
CGCAGTGAATGCATTATCTTGCAAATCGATGATTATGTTATAACCGCTTTTTATACTTGTGCGTCCAAGTAGTAAAACTTCTCCTTTTCGGCCGTTTACGTATACTCGTGTATAACCTGAAAGATGGCAGTCTTCGGCTTCAGCCCCCACGCACAAGGTGCTGGGGTGTTCGCAAAAATAGCGCATTTTCACACTTAATCCGATGTCTCGGTACTGTTATAAGGAGGTGGTAGCGTAGTGAACGAGGCAATCCGGACTATAATGCTTTATCACTTTCACTTAGCCAGTGGAGCTCGAGGGTGGGGCTACGATATAGCCGCTGGTGGCATCGCCCTTCTTCGAAGTCGGAGCACGTGTGCCTGACCGGGAAACGGCCCTTCGTCAAAGCGGGGAATTCTAAACATTCCGATAGTCGATCGAGGGCAGACCAGTCTCTCGCTGTATCATGACAGTCAGTTTTCGGCTTTCTCTACTGAGGTGCTCGCCCAGCCGAACTGGGGCACAATCGTAGTAGTTCTCCTGGTGCCGCGTTAGCCAATGATACGGAACGTAAGGCAGCAAAACACAGGAGCCGGGCAAACCAAACATTTGACCAAAGACATGAGTCGGAGCTGATGCATATAATGCCTAACTCGAGATGCCAAACACTCCCTAAGGTGTTCGGTCTTTATAATAATGGGCAGAACGATGCCCTAAGCCCCTAGTGTCCAGGTACGGGCATGGTCTTCTGACGCGGCCGATGCCAAAGCGTCAGGCTCCGCTTTGGTTATAGGAAGAAACCAAGGGAGAATAACAACAAGAGACAGTAAAAAAGGTCTACGCAGGGTCTTAATCTGAAAAGAATCCTCACAACGGGTCCCCACTGCACGTCTACGCCTGTGTCTCCATTGCGCCGTTATCCTGGACGGCTATGCACGTTGTTCATCTGTAAAAAAGAGAGGAACGTTTAGTTTTGAAAAAAACAACTCGTGCGAAAAATATTAGAAATATAAATAATTAAAGCGGGGTTTGTATGAACCCGCGGTTATTTGTGCACGCAGCCCCCTGTGAAGGGGTATGTGGCTAGGGAGCCCCTAGCCTACTGACGCCGGATTCGTCTATCCAAGTCCGGGGTCTTTAAGTGACCCTCGCACTAAAATTACGCCATGCGGTCCGGGCATCTTGAGTGTAAGGGACACGTAATGCGGTATGGTGTTGAAGCGGACAAAAGCCTTTCGTCCCAAGAGTGCTTGATATTCACTTTCGAATGGGACGATGTGAAAAAGTAATTTTTCGCGTCGAGAATTGCTCGGCGATCCGAACACGACTTCTAGTAATATGGAGCCTGTGCACTTGGCATAATGGCCTGGCGTCACTCCTTTGAAGGAAGTGCGGCTGTGTCGAATTTTGGTAGGGTGTATCCCCATCCTACGGATTGTGTTTGAATATAGCAGGTTTAAGTCACTGCCTCCCTCCATTAGGACGTTAGTAAATTGCAATCCGTCTATTATGGGATTCAATATCAGGGGAGTCCGTCCCGCATTTCGAACGCTTCTGGAATAGTCCAGGTGGTCGAAAGTGATTGGTTTTGATATCCAATCTCTACGGTCTGCTGGGTTGGACCGTGCGAAGCTCTTTTTAGAAAGTGCCGCACTATTTTTCCGTATTATCACATGAAGTGAGTTTACTGCTTTGACCCCTTGTGGGAAAGTCTTTTGTTTTCCGGTGCTCTGCTGGTGGGGTTTATCTTCTTCGCTTGACGCGACGAGCCCCTTGTTTTCGGCATTTAGTCGGCCGGACTGTTTAAAAACCCAACAATCCCTGTGGGTGTGATTTGCAGGCCTTCCGGGGGTACTGTGGATTTGACATATCCGACCCAAAATTTTATTTAAGTTGGACAATTCGTCACTGTCATCCTTAAGAGGCTGTGTTTTATTATTGGGCCGCGATCTTTTGAATCCGGCATTGACTGCCGCGCTCTTTGGGCTTTTCTCTTTATTCCGGCGCTGCTCTTTTCTGCGCCGTGATTTTCCGTTTCCATCTCTTATCTCTGATGTACTTGGGTTGCTGGTGCTGCATCGTGCTAACCAGCTATCCTCGCCCGCACAGAAGCGGGTCATTAGGCTTGTTAGTGCGGACATTGTCCTCGGTTTCTCTTGACCGAGGTGCCTGGCGAGCCATTCATCTCGGACATTGTGCTTGAAAGCTGCTAAGGCTTCGGCGTCCGGACAGTCGACTATTTGGCTCTTTTTTGTAAGGAACCTGTTCCAGAATTTCCGCGCTGACTCTCCGGGCTGTTGAGTTATATGACTTAGATCCTCTGCATCCGGAGGACGGACATAAGTCCCTTGAAAATTTGCTCTAAACGCGTCCTCGAGCTCTTCCCAACTTCCAACAGTATTTTCTGGGAGGCTTTTAAGCCAATGGCAGGCTGGCCCTTTGAGCTTGAGGGGTAGGTATTTTATGGCGTGGAGATCATCTCCTCTGGCCATATTTATATGTAGTATATAATCTTCTATCCAGACTCCAGGGTCTGTTGTTCCATCGTAGGCCTCTATGTTCATGGGTTTAAATCCTGCTGGGAATTCATGGTCCAGCACCTCGTCAGTGAAACATAGTGGGTGTGCGGCGCCCCTGTATTTGTGTGTGCCGCCATCATCGGACACTTGACGTGTTGCCTTGCTTCCTGGGGCCTTCTCCTTTGGCCCGTAGATGGATCTGGCTGGGCCATCTATCCTTCCAAGTTCATTGGTTGGTTTATGTGTGGCGCCGCTGTTAGAATTTGGCCTATCATCTGGCCGTCTATCCAGCCAGGCAGCCCCTTTATTTTTGGACGGTGGGGGCTCTATGGCCCCCTCGTCGAATTCTGGTAGCAGTTTGCGCTTCGGGTAGCTCTTTGATTGGTGGCCATTGCCGTACTTATCTGCGGTTTTGAGCACTTTGCTCCATCTCATTCTGAGTGTGTCTTCCGCTGTTTTGAGCCTCCGTTTTTCCTTCTTTAGGCTTTTTGCAATACTGATGAGTCTTTTCCGAAGGTTTTTGCTCTCCGGCGGTGTGTTCGGCGTGAGGTCGTCCGGACTGTTGTTTTCATCTGGCCTGGACTGATTATCTGACTCGTCATGGTCGGACGGTTGCTTATCTGCGTGTTCGTCGTCCATTTGTGAGCCCTGTCGTATTGCGGGCTCTTTGGGAGCGTTGTTGTCGAGGCGGGACTTAGGACGGCGCCTGCGCCGCCGTTTTGGTCGTTTATCGGCGTGGTCATCTTCTGCCGCGGCCCGTTGATCCTCGTTATCGCTCTCCTTTGGGGTGTCTACCATATATATGTCATGTGACGAGGTAGTCCTCCCGTGCCATATAGGCTCTGTTTCTTGTTCATCTGCAGCATTGTCGTCTATTCCGTCAATGTCTTCGGAGTCAAGGTCTAGCATGTCGGTTAGATCGTCGACAGTGGCTACAAAGTGGGTGGTGGGTGGGCCCTGAATTTCTTCGTCGTCCGTTCCCCAACCGTCCTGGCCATAGTCCGGCCAAGACTCTCCTGATAACAAGAGATGCTTTAGTAAATTCAAGATATCACCGAAAGGCGAGCATTGGAAGATGTCCGCGGTGGTGAATTCCATAACCGGCGCCCAACCCGGATCGATTGGCAGGGGCGCGGGAGGTTTGGAGTCTGGCAAGGAGTCCGGCGCCTCGGAGTCACGAGTTTCGCGGGGGACAAGATTAGTGTTCGGCTCCATCGTCATGGATGTTGAAGCCCCCAGGGCGGCGTCTATCCACCGACCCTCGATCTGGGCGATCGGCTCCGGACTAATGGCCGAAGCGGATCCGTGTGCGGCCGCCAAGGCACTGTTCGGCGGCAGAGCTAGATCATGCCCATCGTCACAGTGCGGCGCGCTTGGCTGTGGCTCGAGTCCGTCGAAGATCAAGTCTCCGCGGACATCGGCCGTGAAGTTTAAGCTTCCAAACCTGACCTGACGGCCAGAGGCGTAGCATTCGATCTGCTCCAGATGGGCAAGTGAATTGGCCCGCAGTGCGAAGCCGCCGAATACGAAGATCTGTCCGGGGAGAAAAGTCTCACCCTGGACGGCGTTGTTGGTTGAAGATGCCATCAAGCCTATCGGTGACGACACAGAGGAACTCTCAATGAAAGCACCAATGTCGGTGTCAAAACCGGCGGATCTCGGGTAGGGGGTCCCGAACTGTGCGTCTAGGCGGATGGTAACAGGAGACGAGGGACACGATGTTTTTACCCAGGTTCGGGCCCTCTCGATGGAGGTAAAACCCTACGTCCTGCTTGATTAATATTGATGATATGGATAGTACAAGAGTAGATCTACCATGAGATCAAGGAGGCTAAACCCTAGAAGCTAGCCTATGGTATGATTGTTGTAATGTATGTTGTCCTACGGACTAAAGCCCTCCGGTTTATATAGACACCGGAGGAGGCTAGGGTTACACAGAGTCGGTTACAATGGTAGGAGATCTACATATCCGTATCGCCAAGCTTGCCTTCCACGCCAAGGAAAGTACCATCCAGACACGAGCCAGAGTCTTCAATCTTGTATCTTCGTAGTCTTGGAATCCGGCGGACATTGATAGTCCGGCTGTCCGGACACCCCCTAGTCCAGGACTCCCTCAGGAAGCATACACCAGAAGGGAGCTATATTCCCCACTCAACAGTTCCCTGCATCGAATGCACGTGCCCGACATGGACAGCCACAACAACTGCAGGGCCATCGACAAGTCAGCACATGATGCTCACTCCTATGGATGGCGGCCAGATAGGTTGTACCCTCATCTTAATTGTGTGCAACATTTATGGCTTTGTTATTCATCTAAGCATGGAAAATAGATTATCACATTTCACTGTATACTCATGCTGATCTCTTACAGGTCTTGTTCAGGAGTTAACGATGTTCCATAGTTCAGCTGAGATACTTGTTCTTTAGATAACGTTGTTCCATAGTTATCATCCATTAGCCAATGCTACCCCATAGGCTGGTGACTATAGTATTATACCACTTCTAGTATTACCTATGTTGTTCTTTAATACTTTTGTGTGCCATCTAGTTAATCTCGAGTACAAACGATACATATTCTGTAGCTTTCATCTGTGTTCTCCCTTTAGTTTTTGAGACATGTTGCTGCTACTTAACCCCAGTCCTACTATTTATGTCGTCTCCTACAGGCACTCATTACATAAATCTAACTACTAGTTGTCTTCCATGCATGTCATATATAATTGAACACACTGATATATCCACAAGAACCTCACGGAGCAATGTAAAGGCCAATAAACTTGATGTCAATGATACCCAATATGATGGAACATGTAAAGGCAGTTCTTCAGAAGACTTGCAGAAAGATGATGAATCCTCTTCACCCCACAAGGTCCTTGCTCTAACTTGGCCTGTGATATGGGTACAACATGTGATGAGGACATCAATACCATTGTTACACCCACAGCCCCTACTGCTACATATACTGGACCAATTACTAGAGCTCCCGCACGCCAATTAAATTATCAGGTACTTCCGTTTCTTGGTAATTATTATAATGTTCATGAGAATATGATGCTGCCTAAATTGGATACATTTGTTTTGCTTACAAATGAAGGGCCTAGCTTGGAGAAGGATGAACATTGGAGCAAGAAAAAGCATGAAGATGATGGCATGCGCAAGGGGAACAAGAACGGAGTTACAAGTGATGATTTCAGGACTTTGAAGCCACCATAATGGGTGCATGAAGCCTTGGACAAAATATACAAGATGCCACTTCATAAATTTCGTCCCGAGGCTATTCTAGGTGCTGCGTCACCTTATTATTGGGCCAGGCCCATGTAATTTCAAAATACATAAGTATAGGCTATTCTTAGACTCCGTATGTGTGGGGAAACAAGAGATAGGGTTGATTTCGGACCCCTCCACCATGGGCCACGAAATCCCCCCCCCCCCCCTCTTCCTCCATATATACAACCCTTAGGTCACCATTTAGACTTTGGGTTTTGTTTAGATTAAAGCTCGTCATAGCTGCAACTTCGCGTACTTCGTTTGTGTTCAACGACCAGACAAAGGCGTCACAGAACCCCACCTTGATCAATAAAGCTTTCATCTTATATTCGCAATATCCAGATTGCAATCTCAGTTTCTTGCTTCTTCTTCATTTGCTCGCTGTAAACATACCCTCGTGGTCAGGTTGATCGTGCTCCGGCGTGGTCAATAACCTCTCGGAGTTGGTTTAGTGGCCAAGGCGCGACGTCCTTGCACGTTCATAGTCGGATCGTCAAAGTCGACTTCCACCAAAGCGATATCCATCATCTCATCGAAAGACGGGACACCTTTGCCTCTATCAACATGAATATAATGTCCTGGAGTGTATCTACTCTGTTGCAATGCCTTGTGCTTAGCATGCCGATCATGCATGTAAATATGCCATGCCTTCCTGTTTTTCAGTACCTATTCCATTCATGATAACATGTTTTCAAATTCAAGTACTGTCATTCTACTCTATCGTAGGTTGTTATGCCATTTTGTACCTAAGTGAGTTAATTATGTCATAAATGAACTAGCTAAGCAAGTTATAGATCATTATTGAGCTATCCTAGGTTGTTATGCCTTTCTAGCTAACAAAGCATTTGTTATGCAAAACACATGGGAAAACTTACCATAATCCGGGAGGTGAAGGGCCGGTCGGGGTTGTGCCACCCTGAGACGGGGAAGGATCGGTCGATCTTTGTGGGAGACGTGCCACACGAAAGATCATTTGCAATGTTTAGTTAGCATGATGCAACTGAAATGTGAATACTAGTAACTAATGACCATTCAAATCAAACTCTCCGTGTCCACTATAGCAATCTGGGGCATCGGCGACGGGGTTTGGCCGGTTTTCTCGCACACGGACTGCACATTTTGTTTTCATGAGTCAGTCATATTCATTAGTAATGAAACGAACATTGTGTGCATGATTTGGCCAGTATGCGGGAGAAACTTTACACGAGGATCTCGTATAGGGCCCGGTGACTCGCATCATTTCAGTTCCTCTCTGCCTCCAACAGATTAGCCGTCCTCTCCTTGATGTCCCTCACCTTATCCTCCGCCAGCCTAGTTGCCTCCACCACAAGCTCCTAGGCCCTAGCCTTGATAGCGAGATCCATTGGCCGTGCTCGAGGCCTCATCTCGGGAAGAGACTTCGTCTGCCGCTTCTTGATCTCCGGGAGACTTCTAGGACAACATATGAGTCCATCCCCAATGGTTGCCTGGCCATGTTTCCTCCCATCACCAGATAGCATCACGAGCACAGGATCAAAAGGACTCTGGCTTGGGTTGAAGTCCTCGCCTTTCATCTCCTTCCCCCAGTCTCTGTACCTCACAAGCTTGTTGTGGGAGGTGATGTTGGTGAAGCTATCTAGATGATTGGGGTCATCCTCCGAGAATGCCTTATCCTTCTTGTATGGGGCACTATGGGCCATGGCATAGAGGTCGTGTAGCGGCAGCACCTCCTTCTTGTCGTGTCGTGCCTGTAAGAGAGGAACATGGTAAATTAGTAATTAAAGCTAGCATGAAGAATGAAATTGCATGAATCGAACCACATACCCAGTGATCCCCGTACTCAAACAAGTTGGATCTCCCATGATGGTGCGGCACACCTCGCATCTAGGCACGCTTGTTGTCGGTGTCAAAACCAGCGGATCTCGGGTAGGGGGTCCCGAACTGTGCGTCTAGGCGGATGGTAACAGGAGACGAGGGACACGATGTTTTTACCCAGGTTCGGGCCCTCTCGATGGAGGTAAAACCCTACGTCCTGCTTGATTAATATTGATGATATGGGTAGTACAAGAGTAGATCTACCACGAGATCAAGGAGGCTAAACCCTAGAAGCTAGCCTATGGTATGATTGTTGTAATGTATGTTGTCCTACGGACTAAAGCCCTCCAGTATATATAGACATCGGAGGAGGCCAGGGTTACACAGAGTCGGTTACAATGGTAGGAGATCTACATATCCGTATCGCCAAGCTTGCCTTCCACGCCAAGGAAAGTACCATCCGGACACGAGCCGGAGTCTTCAATCTTGTATCTTCGTAGACTTGGAGTCCGGCAGACATTGATAGTCCGGCTGTCCGGACACCCCCTAGTCCAGGACTCCCTCAGTAGCCCCTGAACCAGTCTTCAATGACGATAAGTCCGGCGTGTACAATGTTCGGCATTGCAAGGCGGGTTCCTCCCTTGAATAATCCAGAGAAGATCATGAACACCAGGATAGTGTCCGGCTCTGCAAAATAAATTCCATTCCACCGTAGAGAGAATAAAATGTACACTTAGTTCAATCTGCTGACGTATTATGCGGCGTGACATCACACCGCCACCAGGCCTTTGTTTGAATTACTATACCACCTCAGCATGTTTAGCGAAGCGGTTTCCTTGGCACGTCTTGTCGAAGCAGAGATCGTGTTCCCCTTATTCCGGGATTCTCATCAATACGTGCGTGGGTAACCCAACCGCGCCATCGATGGTGGCGCTTGGGAGATAAGCGAGTTTTACCAGGCTGGTGGGGGACGCATAGTTTTGTCCGCCTATATATAAGGGATAAGGATTCACCTTCTTACCTACGCCTTCTTCCTCCTTTGCTTATCCATCCCCGCGAACTCAAGCTCCAACGCCCGAGCTCGCGCATCTCGCCTCAACCTTCTCCGAATATGTCCGGAGCGGGAGGTAAATGGTTAGCCTCCACCGTCAAGGAGGAGGACATCACCAAGCTGCGCAACGCCGGATACCTTTCCGGCGATATCGCGCATCGGCTGCCCGACGAGGGGCAGCTCATCCCTACCCCTAGGCCTCATGAGAGGGTCGTCTTCTTCCCCCACTTCCTCCGCGGACTGGGCTTTCCGCTCCATCCATTTGTCCGGGGGCTCATGTTTTACTACGGCCTGGATTTCCACGATCTGGCGCCGAACTTTATCCTCAACATCTCGGCGTTTATCGTCGTGTGCGAGGCCTTCCTCTGCATCCGGCCCCACTTCGGCCTGTGGCTCAAGACCTTCAACGTCAAGCCGAAGGTTGTAAAGGGTACGCAAGCAGAATGCGGAGGCGCCATGTTGGGCAAATTGCCCAACGTCCCTTGGCTGGAAGGGACCTTCGTGGACTCCGTCAAGGGGTGGCAATCGGGGTGGTTCTACATCACCGAGCCGCGCAAATCCACATGGGCAGCGGCCCCCGAGTTTAGATCTGGCATCCCCACGCAGCTCACCTCCTGGAAAGAGAAGGGCTTGCAGTGGGGGAATCCGGTGGAGGTGACGGGACTCCGAGCATGTATCAAGATGATGGTGAGCAATAGGCTCAGGCTCGTCGATGTGGTCCAAGTCATGCTCATCCGGCGGATCCTCCCATGCCAAGAACGGGCATTTAATTTGTGGGAGTTCAATCCGGAACAGCACCAGGCGCTAAGCGGGCTCTTCGATACAACATACGAAGGCGCCTGGAGGGTGCTGTTTAAGGGCGCCGAATCCCCCGCGTCCGCGACCGAAGACCGCGGATTCAGCTCGCAGCATCCAACTGACGAGGTAAGTGATTCAACCCCATTACGGGACACTTGTGATAATTAGATTGACTCTAGTGAGGTTTCATTCTGCCTCTTCCTTTGATAGGAATGGATGGAGAAGGCCAAGCTGCTCATCAGCCCGGCTCCCATGCCAGAAGATCCAGCGGACGCCCGCTTAACAGGGCTGCTGGTTCTGGCACCGCACATGGTGCCGGAGAAGAAGGCCAAGAAGGTGGCCGCGGGGACTCGAAAGAGTTCCCGCAATCAGGCGTCTGACGATGACGAGGACTCCTCCCCTGAAGATGAGGAGGAGTACTCTCTCCCGGAGGAGGGAGAGAAGAAAAGGAAGGCTTCCCCCGTCGGGGGGGCCGAAGGGTCCAAGAGGGGGAGAACTATCCCCCCGGACAGTTCCGCCAACATCAGCGTTGGTGAGGATGAGTGGCCTCCAAGGGCCAGGCGTCCGGCAAGATCTTAAGTATCCGGATCCTTGATGTGTAGTTTTTTATGTCGCGTAGTATCCTTCTAACGACGCATTCTGCCCGTAGTCCGGCCAATGATGATCTCTCCGACTCATCGAGCGGGTCATTGGCCGCGTCGGATGTAAATTCCATCCCGACTGCCTCCACCCCACGCGCCGATGAGGACGCCAAAGTGGGATCCCAAAGAGGGACCCATCAGGAGGAGGCTCCGGAGGTGCCGTCAGGTAGCCGCCCGGACTTCGTGCCGGACTCTACATCGGAACCCGCAGTGGTTCCAGAGTCCGGCAAGCGGCCCCTTCGAAAGAAGGGCAGGACCGTGACGCCGGCGGCCTCCGTCCAACCGGAGGCGCCGGATAACCTGCTGGAGGCGCTTAAAGGCGCTTCCATCGAGGAAGATCACCGCACTCTCATGAGTGTGGTGATTGAGAAGGTTCAGCTTGCTAAAAGCGGGCTGACCAAAGCCTGCAGCAGCCTTTTAACAGGCTTTGAGGTAAAAAGGTTAAAATAATGTAATATAATACCGCATAGACAGTAGCCCCTGATGCTTAGTTCGGTGTTCGGAAAGAAAAGCCGGACTAAGGATCTATAACAAGATATACGCAGGGTTGCCTAAAATATGTCAATATGGGTTTGCAGGCTGCACTGCTGACCTCTGCCGCACTAACGGCGGAGGTTGACGTGCTGAAGAAGGAACTCGAGCGGTCCGAGCAAGAGCTCGGCCACGCAAAGAAGCAGCTCGAGGAAAAAGAAGGTGAGTAACACCTCTTTGAATAAGTACCTTACAGAAAAGGATTTTGGTTGCAAATAAGATTAGCAAGGATAATATGTGTATTGCAGGGGCCACTAACGAGGTGGCAACCCTGAAGGATGCTGTGTCTGCGGCCGAACGCAATGCGGCCGCGGAACGGGCTGAGCGAGAAAAGCAAGAGGCACGTGTGGCGGAAGTTCGGCAAGAGCTCCAGGTTCTCATGGAAAAACATGAGAGTTTGGAGCGTGACTCCAAGACTCGAGAGTCCGAGCTTGCCTCGGCTCTCGAAAGTGCCAAGTCCGCCAAGGCCGAGGCCCGTAAGGCCATTCAGGAGGTTGAGGACATAAAGAAGATAGCAGCGGGTAAGGCGTTTTTCATGCAAGGCAGGCATGTTAATGTGAACTACCTGACACTTACCCGCATTCGGAGCTCTCCAGGGGCGTTTGCAGATCTGCCGCGTAGTGCGTCTGATGCTTCCGCATTCTATCGTGGCAAGGAGGGGAGCTCGACGGAGAAGGTCTTCTGGTCTCAGCATACTGAGGCCGGCCATCCGGTGCCCCCAAGCGACCAGCTAAAGCAGCTGGTCGAACTCCACAAGGTAGCTGAGGAGGCCATGAAGGGCCTCATAGTCCGGCTGTGGCCTGGACAGTCCAAGCCTGGTAGCTACTTTGGCCTCGTGCGGCGGCTGGTAGATGCATGCCCCAGGCTGGATGTAGTCAAGCGTTCCGCCTGTATCGAAGGTGCTCGTCAGGCCCTTGCCCGCATAAACGTGCAATGGGGCAAATTGGATGCGGAGAAGCTTCTCACGGATCCACCGCCGCCGGGCAAGGAGTATCGCACGCCGGAGAAGTATTATAAAATTGTCCTAAAGGGAGCCTGCAATATTGCAGATGAGTGCTCCCGAAATGTAATCTTTGAGTGAACTCGCTGTTTATTTATCCTGTGCGCTGAAAACTTCGTTCATATGCGCCATGAGCAATGCTTGTTTAATTTAAAATATTACCTTATGTGCGGCCGTTTATAAAATCTGAGAGATGGCAAGTCGTTAGCTTCAGCCCCCAAGCCACAAGTGCTGGGGTGTTCGGGATAAACTTGAGCACTCTTGTTCCCATTTTTGGGTCCATCTAGGGAGGCGCTCAACACGACGAACAAGGCACCGGACTTATAATGCTTGAACACTCTCACTTAGCCATAGAATTCTATAATTTTAAATTTCGGCGAAGCCCCTGGTATTCGGAAGACCGAATCCGGGGCGCTATCCATGCCTTCATCGAACATCATCCGGAACTTCGCTCGAAGCGGCGTGAGTCTTTAAGGACCCCAAAAAACCTCTCGAACAGCGACTAGTCTCTCGCCTTATCATGCCAGTCAGTTTTAGCTTTCTTCACTGAGGCGTTAACCCGGCTCACCCGGGGCGCAATCGCAGTGGTTCTCCCAGTGCCACCTTAGCCGACAGAACGGAACGTAAGGCACCAAAACGTGGGAGCCGGGCAAACCCAACTATTGACCCAAGACATGATTCGGAGCCGATTCATATAATGCTATAAGTTCGGGGTGCCGCACTTGTGAAAGTGTTCGGACTTCATCACACCATAGAGTGGGGAACATAAGCCCCTGGTGTATTATGCCGTACCAAAATATACGGGTGCCAGATGTCATATAATGAGCATATATATATAAAATGTAATGCAATTGCGATCATAAAGGTGCTGCATTATTAATGAAAGAAAAGTCTGCTAGTAGAGCGGACTGATACGAATAGTGCGGTAAGCAAGGGATTTGGACTAAATAAACATGTCCCCCTCCAGGGATGCCCGATGGGAAGGAGATCCCTGTGAGTTTAGTGTATAGCCAAGTAGAGTTGGCTGCTAGACTTTCCCAACAGGACTGTAAACTAGACAGCCTGTTAGGCGGGATTGAGGAGGAATGCAATCAGTAGATTTGACAATGTATGTTATCCTTTAAAGTGACATGTGAAATGCCTTCTAGCCGGATTGTAGATCGTTTGTCTTTGCCGACCTTTTCGCTTCGACCTCGAGACCCTAGAGTCCGGAGTGTGTCCGAATACCTTTTTGGTTAAGAAACAACCGTGGTATGCATGGAGACCAGGCGTAGGGGTCATTAGTGCCTTATCAGACAAGTGCCCAACTAGTTATGTTATATTACATGGTTAGTAAGAAACATCTTCTAGAGAGAATAGTTCCGTTAAGGGTTCCTTTCCCTGGGAGGCATGCCCTAAAGTGCATGTCCGGACTGCAAAGAAAGCAGTAAAACATCTGGGGGCAAATATATAAATAGGTAAAAAGTCATCTTTTAAGTCACCGACCGAATATTCCCTTAAGAACGCTAGCTTTCGGCTTCACCCAGTCTGAGGTACACATCCGGCTGACCCGGCAGTAACAATCGCAGAGGTGCTCCCTTTACCTCCTAGCCGAACAATCGGGAACGTAGGGGTAAGCACAGGAGCCAGGCAACCCAGCTTGGCCAAAACTTAAGTCATATCGATGCATATAATGGCGAGTAAAAGGTACATGTGGAAGCTTGACACATGTGCCGGGTATAAAACCCGTATAATTGAGCTTATGTAAATGAAGCCCCGAGGAATAATTGAGACCAACTGAGTGTTCCGCGCAGCCTTCTATAGTCCCTGACTGTTGCATCATGAGTTCGGCAGGTTCACCGCCGGACAGGGCTTCTGGTTAACAGAGTCCTATGTACAAAAAAGAAGAAAAGTAATAAAAAAAAGAGAGGCACATTTGTGAGCCCCCGGTGTGGTCGAACCGCAGTCTGGGTCCGTTGTGATCGTGCCCCCTCCCCTGTGCCCATGGTATCTCCAAAGCGTATTGATGTACGCGGAGTGTTATTCTTGTGATCATACGCGGGCGAGGGTTGGGGCCGCATTGCTACGCGTGCTCTGATCGCGCCAGTTGGTCTTGGTTGGGATTGCTCCGGGCGCATTTTGCTGTATCCGGCCGTTTAACGGCCGGACTCGAGAATTGCCTTAGAAGGCTGCTCTGTACTTCTGCCGCGAGAGCCGTTGTATGTTCCTCCGTTCGGAGGGAGCGTTCTGTATTCCCATTGACCGTGATGACTCCACGAGGGCCTGGCATCTTGAGCTTTAGGTATGCATAGTGCGGCACCGCGTTGAATTTGGCAAACGCGGTTCGCCCGAGCAAGGCGTGATAGCCGCTGCGAAACGGGACTATGTCGAAGATTAACTCTTCGCTCCGGAAATTATCCGGGGATCCGAAGACCACTTCCAGTGTGACTGAGCCTGTGCAGTTGGCTTCCACTCCTGGTATGACACCTTTAAAGGTTGTCTTTGTAGGTTTAATCCTTGATGGGTCTATGCCCATTTTGCGCACTGTATCCTGATAAAGCAGGTTCAGGCTACTGCCGCTGTCCATCAGGACTCTCGTGAGGTGGAACCCATTGACGATTGGGTCTAAGACCAATGCGGCGAATCTGCCATGGCGTATGCTAGTCGGATGGTCTCTTCGATCGAAAGTGATCGGACAAGAGGACCATGGGTTGAACTTTGGGGCGACTGGCTCCATCGCATAGACGTCCCTTAGTGCGCATTTCCTCTCCCTCTTGGGTATATGGGTCGCGTATATCATATTCACCGTCCGTACTTGTGGGGGAAAACCCTTCTGTCCTTTGTTGTTCGGCTGCCGGGTCTCTTCCTCGTCGTCGCTATTTAGCCCCTTGTCATTGTGTTCGACAATTAACTTGCCGGCCTGCTTGAACACCCAGCAATCTCTATTGGTGTGGTTAGCTGGCTTTTTCAGAGGTGCCATGTATCTGGCATGAGCGGTCGAGTATTCGGTCCAGATTGGACGGACCCGGAATGGTTCTTTTAAATGGCTTCTTCCGTTGACCGGGTTTAGAGCCTCAGAATCCGGCGTTGACCGCCGTATCCTCCTTATCGTCGCCGTTAATTCGGCGCTTGTTTTTGTTTCGATGTGACCTGCCGTTTTTGTCCTTAGTATCCGGACTGCCAGAATTTTTACGGAGATTGTTGCTGCGGGCAAGCCAGCTGTCCTCTCCCGCACAAAAGCGGGTCATTAACGATGTGAGGGCTGCCATGGATTTCGGCTTTTCCTGCCCCAGGTGCCGGGCTAGCCATTCGTCCCGGATGTTATGTTTGAAGGCTGCAAGGGCCTCTGCGTCCGGACAATTGATGTTTTGATTTTTCTTTGTCAAGAACCGTGTCTAGAATTGTCTGGCCGATTCGTCTGGCTGCTGAATGATGTGGCTTAGGTCATCAGCGTCTGGTGGTCGCACATATGTGCCTTGGAAGTTATCAAGGAATGCAGCCTCCAGGTCTTCCCAACACCCAATCGACTCTGCGGGCAGGCTATTAAGCCAATGCCGAGCTGGTCCTTTAAGCTTGAGTGGGAGGTACTTTATGGCATGGAGATCGTCTCCGCGGGCCATGTGAATGTGGAGAAGATAGTCTTCGATCCACACCGCGGGGTCTGTTGTGCCATCGTAAGATTCGATGTTTACGGGTTTAAACCCTTCGGGGATCTGATGATCCATTACTTCGTCAGTGAAGCATAACGGGTGTGCGGCGCCCCTGTATTGAGCAATATCGCGACGCAGCTTGAGTGAGCGCTGTCTGCTGTGTTCGGCCCGGCCGGGGTTATTGTATCCGGCACGACGGTATTCGTCGTGGGTCGTAGGGCGCCCACGTGATCCATAGATGGATCTGGATTGCCTTGCTTTGTCCTCCAATATGTCTCGCAAGTCCGGCGCGTTCCCTCTTGGCTTCGTACTTTTGGAGCGATGCCGGGGTATGATCTTGGCTGGGGGCCTAGATGCCTCTCTGTCACGACCATGGGGTGGTCGGTCAGCCATATCGTGCGCTGGTAATGGAGGTACGTATGCTTCCTCCTCTAATCGGGGGAGCAACTTGCGTTTTGGGTAACTTTTGGAGGGACGTTCGAGTTTATACTCTTCGGCCGCGAGGACCTCGGTCCATCGATCGGCCAGCAGGTCCTGATCAGCTTGAAGCTGCTGTTGCTTTTTCTTTAGGCTGTTTGCTGTGGCGATAAGCCTGCGCTTGAAGGGCTCTTGTTCGATGGGATCCTCGGGTACGACGAATTCGTCATCGTTGAGGCTTGCTTCGTCTTCGGAGGGAGGCATATAATTATGATCCTCAACCTCTTCGTCTGCCGCCCCCTCATGAGGGCTTGCTTCTGCATCCTCCTGCGCTGAGTCTTGCTGGAGGGGATTGTCTTCGGCACTCTCTGGAGTATTATTATCTCCTGTGCCGGAATCTCCGTTTTTGCTGTGGCGAGATTTAGCGCGGCGCCGCTGACGCCGGCGCTTGGGCTGTTTCTTTAAGGGATCTGCCTCCGCTGTTTCTTCGCCGTCCCCATCTTTTGGGGTATCCACCATGTATACGTCATATGACGAGGTGGCCTTCCAGTGCCCTGTGGGCGCTGGTTCCTGTTCGTCTCCGGCACCGTCGTCCATAGCGTTGATGTCTTCGGAGTCGTAATCTAGCATGTCGGTTAGATCGTCGACAGTGGCTACAAAGTGGGTGGTGGGTGGGCTCTGAATTTCTTTGTTGTCCGCATCCCAACCATCCTGGCCATAGTCCGGCCAGGGCTCTCCTGATAACGAGAGATGCTTTAGTGAATTCAAGATATCGCCGAAAGGCGAGCATTTTAAGATGTCCGCGGCGGTGAATTCCATAACCGGCGCCCAATCCGGATCGATTGGTAGGGGCGCGGGAGGTTCGGAGTCCGGCGAGGAGTCCGGCGCCTCGGAATCATGATTTTCGCACGGGACAAGATTAGTGTTCGGCTCCATCGCTGTGGATGTTGAAGCCCCCAGGGCGGCGCCTATCCACCGACCCTCGATCTGGGCGATCGGCTCCGGGCTAATGGCCGGAGCGGATCCGTGTGCGGCCACCAAGGCACTGTTCGGCGGCAGAGCTAGATCATGCCCATCGTCACAGTGCGGCGCGCTCGGCTGTCGCTCGAGTCCGTCGAGGATCAAGTCTCCGCGGACATCGGCCGTGAAGTCTAAGCTTCCAAATCTGACCTGACGGCCAGGGGCGTAGCTTTCGATCTGCTCCAGATGGCCAAGTGAATTGGCCCGTAGGGCGAAGCCGCCGAATACAAAGATCTGTCCGGGGAGAAAAGTCTCACCTTGGACAGCGTTGCAGGTTGAAGATGCCATCAAGCCTATCGGTGACGACACAGACGAACTCTCAATGAAAGCACCAATGTCGGTGTCAAAACCGGCGGATCTCGGGTAGGGGGTCCCGAACTGTGCGTCTAGGCGGATGGTAACAGGACACGAGGGACACGATGTTTTTACCCAGGTTCGGGCCCTCTCGATGGAGGTAAAACCCTACGGCCTGCTTGATTAATATTGATGATATGGGTAGTACAAGAGTAGATCTACCACGAGATCAATGAGGCTAAACCCTAGAAGCTAGCCTATGGTATGATTGTTGTAATGTATGTTGTCCTACGGACTAAAGCCCTCCAGTTTATATAGACACCGGAGGAGGCTAGGGTTACACAAAGTCGGTTACAATGGTAGGAGATCTACATATCCGTATCGCCAAGCTTGCCTTCCACGCCAAGGAAAGTACCATCCGGACATGAGCCGGAGTCTTCAATATTGTATCTTCGTAGTCTTGGAGTCCGTCGGACATTGATAGTCCGGCTGTCCGGACACCCCCTAGTCCAGGACTCCCTCACTTGTCCCTGGCCTTGGTGTGGACGGCTAGCCATTGGGGAGAGCACCACTCATCCACAAACCTCTCCCAATAGTCCATCTTATCTGCACACCATCTCGGGGGCACCTTAGTTAGACAGAGAAATTTCTGTGCTATGCCTACGAATAAAATCAAGGAAACTGGTACAAGGCCTTAAGAATAGGCAATTACCTTCATGTACTTGTCCTTACTCAGATACTTGAGGCGAGACTTCTTCTACTGCCTCCTGATGTTAGTCGAGGCGTAGTAGTCTCGGACAGCCTACACCCGAGCCTCGTGTCGTGTGTTTGACCATCTCCCCCGGTGGGGCCGGGGCATCCTCGTACAGCTCCCAGGTCAGTGCTAGCCATGGAAGCTCACCCTCACCGGGCAACATGACCCACGCCGGGAAGTGGTGCCGGACTAGAGTAACAAGGACCTGGTTGGGCCTGCGGACAACATCTGCGTGTATCGAACCCGTGTCGTATGACAAGGCCAACACATTGGATATTAATTTGAACAAACATGAAGGGAAAAGGTTAAAATAGAGTAAATTAATGCACTTACTCCTCCCTATTAGGCTGAATCAACCACCTCTGGTCGCGGCTCGCCGGCACGGATGGTAGCTTAGTACCACCACGCTGGTAGACCTTCTTGCACTTCTCAACCCGCTCGCTCTCGATGAAGCTATCCCCAGATAAGGTCTCCTCGACACCATCATCATGGTCGCTAGTCTCTGGAGTCACTTGTGACGAATACTCTGGGACCCTAGTCTCCTGAGAGGAAGACTGTGGGACCCCAGTCTCCTAGGAGGAAGACACTGGGATCCGAGGCTTGGCGACCAGAGGCTTGTCGACCTGAGGGTCGGCGACCAGAGGCTCGTCGACCCGAGGCTCGTGGACCGGACTGCGACACGGGTCCAGGTCAGACGGGTCCACCTGAGACGGAGCACTCCAGTGGTCCGGAGACTCAGCTGGGGGTGGCGGCGAGGAAGGCATAACAACCTTCCTACCTCTCCCAGCGCCCGGTCCACCTCTACCTGCACCCCTCCACTTCCCTCGACCTCCTCTCCCGGCCGAAGAAGAAGCGCCCGCCGAAGGTGCTGGGGGTGTCTGCATGCTGTCTACCAGCGCCCTCCAAAGGTTCTGGGGTGCAATAACAACACCCCTACCACGCGCCGAGGTCGGAGTCTCGGAGCGCTCTCGACCCAAGCCCACCATCTGTCAACACTTGCAATGACAAAGAGTAAACGAAATTAGTACAACATAAACATAATAAAAAAATTAGTGTGTATCATCATCATGAACATAATAAAAACTTGAATACCAAATAACATAAACTGATTAATATCGGGGTGTCCGGTGTCGGGGGTGCCGTGTCGGGTTCTCGGGGTGTCGTGTCGAATGTCGGGGTGTCGGTGGTGTCGTGTTGGGGTCGGTGTCGGTGTCAAAACTGGCGGATCTCGGGTAGGGGGTCCCGAACTGTGCGTCTAGGTGGATGGTAACAGGAGATGAGGGACACGATGTTTTACCCAGGTTCGGGCCCTCTAGATGGAGGTAAAACCCTATGTCCTGCTTGATTAATATTGATGATATGGGTAGTACAAGAGTGGATCTACCACGAGATCAAGGAGGCTAAACCCTAAAGCTAGCCTATGGTATGATTGTTGTAATGTATGTTGTCTCCTACGGACTAAAGCCCTCCGGTTTATATAGACACCGGAGGAGGCTAGGGTTACACAGAGTCGGTTACAATGGTAGGAGATCTACATATCCGTATTGCCAAGCTTGCCTTCCACGCCAAGGAAAGTCCCATCCGGACACGGGACGGAGTCTTCAATCTTGTATCTTCGTAGTCTTGGAGTCCGGCGGGCGATGATAGTCCAGCTGTCCGGACACCCCCTAGTCCAGGACTCCCTTAGTAGCCCCTGAACCAGGCTTCAATGACGATAATTCCGGCGTGCATAATGTTCGGCATTGCAAGGCGGGTTCCTCCCTTGAATAATCCAGAGAAGATCATGAACACCAGGATAGTGTCTGGCTCTGCAAAATAAATTCCACATTCCACCGTAGAGAGAATAAAATGCACACAAGTCCAATCTGCTGACGTATTATGTGGCATGGCATCACACCGCTGCCAGGCTTTTACTTGAATCGTTTTTTATTATACCACCTCAGCACGTTTAGCGAAGCGGTTTCCTTGCACGTCTTGTTGAAGAAGAGATCGTGTTCCCCTTATTCCGGGATCCTCATCAATACGTGCGTGGGTAACCCAACCGTGCCCGTCGCCATGCCTCCTCTATCGAAGGTGAATCCTGAACGGTCACGGAGACGACTCTTGGTATTTTTCCCCTTTATAATAGAACCAAGGCTCGTTCCTTTTCTTCAATCTCGCATAAAATCTCCTCCTTGCTCCTAGTTCCAACACCCAGAGCCCCAGATTCGAGCGCTTCGGATTCTCAACCATGTCCGGCTCCGACCTCCAGGGTCGGTGGATGCCCTCCTCTGTCACGGAGGAGGACGTGTTAAAGCTGCGTGAGGCCAAGTACCTGTCCTACGAGATTTCGCACAGGTTGCCTGCCCAAGGGCAGGCCGTGCCCGCCCCCGAGCCCGGTGAGTATGTTGTCTTCGCATCCCACCTCCGTCGGGGTTTAGGCTTCCCGACGGACCCCTTCGTGAGAGGGCTCATGTTTTACTATGGGCTGGATTTTCACGACTTGGCTCCGGAGTCTATCCTCCATATCTCCGCATTCATTATCGTCTGCGAAGCCTTCCTCCGCGTCACTCCCCACTTCGGCCTATGGCTGAAGACCTTTAATGTGGAGCCGAAGATGATCGGGGGGCGTCAAGCGGAGTGTGGCGGGGCGGCCATAAGCAGAAGGGCCGATGCCCCGTGGCCCGAGGGTTCCTTCCAAGAGGAACTCGGACTGTGGCAGCAGGAGTGGTTCTATATCACCGCTCCGAAGGGCAGCAAGCAAAAGCCGCCGCTTTCATTCCGCCCGGGACCTCCACGCCGACTGATGTCGTGGGTCAACCAAGGGCTCAATTGGGGGCCGTCCGAAGACGTGCCCTCATTGCAGGGCCGGATTCGAGACCTCCAGGCGAGGGAGATCAATCTGGTCGTGGTGATGCAGGTTATGCTAATCAGGCGTCTTCTGCCCTGCAAATGCCGTCCTCTCCGTCTATGGGAGTTCAATCTGGAGGGACCTCGAATTCTCCAACACTTCATGGGTGCGACACCCGTGCAGATGTACAAGTTGTTCTTCGGACCGCAGGTAGCGTGTCCGGAATTGACCGAGGACGCAGGCCTAAGCTGCAATCGCCCGGATACTCAGGTAAATAGCTCAGAGTCCAGACGTTATGTTTATCTGCTTTTCTAGAGTTCGCCTCCTGACCCATTACTCTTCACAGGAGTGGGTAGCACGATCGAAGCTGATAAGGTGTCCGGCTCCCCTCCCAGAGACCGCACTGGAGCCCGTGCTGGTCAGAATGTTGGAGGTCGCGCCCGTAGAAGGGAGCGATGGGGAAAATAGAGGAGCTATTATTTCGCCCAAAGGGGCGTTTGAAGAGGGGGGAATCAAAAACCCCTCCTTCCAGGGGGAGAAGAGGACCGCCTCCGAAGATCCGGAGGCCAAAGCCCCTAAACGGGGGAAGAGATCTTCACCGGGGGGTCCGGCGTCTGGGGAGAATCCGGACGCACAATCGTCGCTAAAGGATCAGCCCTCCAGCGAGCTGTGAGTAGGAAAAGGGGAGTTCATTAGTAAGAAAATACCTCCATTTGTGCTTCTGTGGGTAACCGAAATTTTTATCTTGCAGTTCGGATTTACAGCCTTCTCAGATGAGTTCGTCTTCGGGGGACCTTCTTCCGGAGATGATGGAGAGCGAAACGCCTCCGTCTGCTGCGTCGTCCGATAGGGCAGACAAGCCTGAAGTATCGTCACGGAGGGTATCCCCGAGTTCGGAGGGGCCGGAGAGTTCGGCGCCCACTAGTATCCGGCCGGGAGAACTGAAGAATCTGCTTGAGAGGGCGTCCATCTCAGAAGATCACCGTGCTTTGATGCGTATGGTGATTGGAAGGATTTCGTCCACCGAGAGCGGATTGCGTAATGCCGCTACGAGTTTGCTGGCGGGATTTGAGGTACGCAAGAATGCCGCACCCCTTTTTTTGGACAGTTTTGCACATAAAAGTGCGCCCTGTATAGATACTAGCCCCTGAGACTCGGTAGGTTGACGAAAACGACAGCGTGCCGAGGATCAAAATCGCAAGTAATGAATGTCGCCATTCCTATGTAGGTGGCGGATAGTCCGAGGGCTAGCCGGACTGGTGGAGTTGCTAAGTTAATGCAGCAACTTGACGTGGCAGATGCGGACATCGCACTTGTCAACCGGCGACTTGACGAGTTGCAAGGTAAATGAGTTCTCCACAGTCGCTTTATTAAGGGGGTCAAAGCCCTCCTCTGGTAAATTATATGCTGTGATACAGACGGTGCTGCTGCTGTGGAGAGCCTTCAGGCCGAACTTGCTCAAGCTAAGGAGCAAGCCCGAAGGAGTGACGCGGCTGCCTCAAGGGCGGCCGAGGAGTTGAAAGCCGAAAAGGCTGCACACTGCCTAAGCAGGGAAGAGATGGCCGAATTGGCCGTGAAATTAAAAGATGCTGCCGACCGCAATGAGGCTCTTCAAAGGGAGTGCTTATCGGAGCGGGAAGACCTGGGGAAGGCCACCGCCGAGGCCAAGGATGCCCGTTCTGCAATGCGGGCTATGAAGGAGGAGCTGCGCCAGGCCGGAGATATTGTTGCTGGCAAGCCTTTTCTGTTGCGTCGCCGGTTTACGGATCAAAAGTATGCTCAACTTGGCCAGCTGTGGGGTCCGGAGGATCGTATATGGACTTAGCGGCAAGTGCGGCTGATGCCGTTGAGCACTTCCGGAGCCAGAAGGATCACAAGACGGAAGAGCTATTTTGGTCTCAATTCCATAGTCCGAATCGTTCACTTCCGTTGACCGATCGGTTGGCCGAATGGGCCGAGCTGAATAGATTGTCCGGACTTGCCATGACTGACATCGTGGCTCATGTCTGGCCAGAGAGGCCCAAGACGACGAGCTATTTCGGCTTATTGCAGCAATTTCTTGGAGCGGTGCCGCATATCAAGGAGATGAAGCGGTCGGCCTGCATCGAAGGCGCGCGGATGGCTCTTGCCCGTGTGAAGACACATTGGACAGAGATGGATGCCACCGCTATTGCCGCCCAGGGTCCGGATGAAAGCCGGTTACCCGCCGAGCACTATTTTGGTGAAGTTATGCGTGGCGCTCGTGTAATAGAGTCGCAGTGCTCAAAAAATGTCACGTTCAAATGAAAAATTTTAGCTTGTAAAATGATGATTATGCTATAACTGCTTTTTATACTTGTGCGTCCCAAGTAGTAAAATTTCTCCTATGCGGTCGTTTACGTATACATTTGTATAACCTGAAAGATTGCAGTCTTCGGCTTCAGCCCCCACGCACAAGGTGCGGGGGTGTTCGCAAAAGTAGCGCGTTTTCACACTTAATCCGACGTCTCGGTCCTGTTAAGGAGGTGATAGCGTAGCAAACGAGGCAATCCGGACTATAATGCTTTATCACTTTCACTTAGCCAGTGGAGTTCGAGGGTGGGGCTATGATATAGCCCCTTGGGGCACCGCACTTTTCCGAGTTCGGGGCGCGTGTGTGCCTGACCGGGAAACAATCCTTCGTCAAAGCGGGGAATTCTAAACATTCCAGTAGTCGATCGAGTGGTTGACCAGTCTCTCGCTATATCATGACAGTCAGTTTTCGGCTCTCTCTACTGAGGTGCTCGCCCAGCCGAACTGGGGCACAATCGCAGTAGTTCTCCTGGTGCCGTGTTAGCCGATGATACGGAACGTAAGGCAGCAAAACACAGGAGCCGGGCCAACCCAACATTTGACCAAAGACATGATTCGGAGCTGATGCATATAATGCCTAACTCGAGACGCCGAACACTCCCTAAGGTGTTCGGTCTTTATAATAATGGGCAGAACAATGCCCTAAGCCCCTAGTGTCTAGGTACGGGCATGGTCCTCTGACGCGGCCGATGCCAAAACGTCAGGCTCCGCTTTGGTTATAGGAAGAAACCAAGGAAGAATAACAACAAGAGACAGTAAAAAAGGTTTACGCAGGGTCTTAATCTGAAAAGAATCCTCGCAACGGGTCCCTACTGCACATCTGCGCCTGTGTCTCCGTTGTGCCGTTATCCTGGACGGGTGTGCACGTCGTTCATCTGTAAAAAGAGAGGAACTTTAGTTTGAAAACAACTCGTGCGAAAAAGGTATGTGTGAAAGAAGAAATATAAATAAGTAGAGCGGGGTTTGTATGAACTCGCGGTTGTTTGTGCGCGCAGCCCCTTGTGAAGGGGTGTGCGGCTAGGGAGCCCCTAGCCTACTGATGCCGGACTCGTCTATCCATGTCCGGGGTCTTTAAGTGACCCTCGCACTAAAATGATGCCACGTGGACCGGGCATCTTGAGTGTAAGAGACGCGTAATGCGGTATGGCGTTGAAACGGGCAAAAGCCTTTCATCCCAAGAGTACTTGATATCCACTTTTAAATGGGACGATATGAAAGATTAGTTTTTCGTGTCGAAAGTTGTTCGGTGATCCGAACACAACTTCTAGTAATAGGGAGCCTGTGCACTTGGCGTAAGGGCCTGGCGTCACTCCTTTGAAGGAAGTGCGGCTGTGTCGAATTTTAGTAGGGTCTATCTCCAACTTGCGGATTGTGTCTGAGTACAACAGGTTTAAGTCGCTGCCTCCGTCCATTAGGAGTTTAGTAAATTGTAGTCCGTCGATTATGGGATCCAATATCAGGGCAGTCCGTCCTGCGTTTCGAACGCTTCTAGAATAATCTAGGTGGTCGAAAGTGATTGGTTTTGATATCCAATCTCTACGGTCTGCTGGGTTGAACCGTGCGAGGCTTTTTTTAGAAGGTGCCGCACTATGTTTCCGCATTATCACATGAAGTGAGTTTACTGCTTTGACCTCTTGTGGGAAAGTCTTTTGCTTTCCGGTGCTCTGCTGGTGGGGTTTATCGTCTTCGCTTGACGCATCGAGCCCCTTGTGTTCGGCGTTTAGTCGGCCAGACTGTTTGAAAACCCAACAATCTCGATGGGTGTGGTTTGCAGGCCTTCCGGGGGTACTGTGGATTTGACATATCCGACCCAAAATCTTGTTTAAGTTGGACAGCTCATCGCTGTCATCCTTAAGAGGCGGTGTTTTGTTGTTTGGCCGCGAGCTTTTGAATCCGGCGTTGACTGACGTGCTCTTTGGGCTTTTCTCTTTATTCCGGCGCTGGTCTTTTCTGCGCCGTGATTTTCCGTTTCCATCTCTTATCTCGGATGTACTTGGGTCGCTGGTGCTGCATCTTGCTAGCCAGCTATCCTCTCCCGCACAGAAGCGGGTCATGAGGCTTGTTAGCGCAGACATTGTCCTCAGTTTCTCTTGGCCTAGGTGTCTGGCAAGCCATTCGTCTCGGACGTTGTGTTTAAAAGCTGCTAAGGCTTCGGCGTCCGGACAGTCGACTATTTGGTTCTTTTGGGGTATCCACCATATATACGTCATATGACGAGGTGGTCCTCCCGTGCCCTGTAGGCGCCGGTTCT
The DNA here is from genome assembly GCA_963921465.1 of Triticum timopheevii. Taxonomy (NCBI): domain Eukaryota; kingdom Viridiplantae; phylum Streptophyta; class Magnoliopsida; order Poales; family Poaceae; genus Triticum; species Triticum timopheevii. The sequence continues at coordinate 354,130,115 of OY997274.1, forward strand.
TGTTCATCTCCGGCATCGTCGTCCATACCTTCGATGTCTTCGGAGTCATAGTCTAGCATGTCGGTTAGATCGTCGACAGTGGCTACAAAGTGGGTGGTGGGTGGGCGCTGAATTTCTTCGTCGTCCGTATCCCAACCATCCTGGCCATAGTCCGGCCAAGACTCTCCCGATAACGAGAGATGCTTTAGCGAATTCAGGATGTCGTCAAAGGGCGAGTATTGGAAGATGTCCGCGGTGGTGAATTCCATGACCGGCGCCCAATCCGATTCGATTGGTAGGGGCGTGGGACGTTTGGAGTCCGGCAAGGAGTCCGGCACCTCGGAATCACGAGTTTCGCGAGGGACAAGATTAGCGTTCGGCTCCATCGCCGTGGAAGTTGAAGCCCCGAGGTGGTGTCCATCCACCGATCCTCGATCTGGGCGATCGGCTCCGGACTAAAGGCCGAGGCGGATTCGTGTGCGGCCACCAAGGCAATGTTCGGCGGCAGAGCTAGATCATGCCCATCGTAACAGTGTGGCGCGCTTGGCTGTGGCTCGAGTCCGTCGAAGATCAAGTCTCCGCGGACGTCGGCCGTGAAGTTTAGACTTCCGAATCTGACCTGACGGCCAGGGGTGTAGCTCTCGATCTGCTCCAGATGGCCAAGCGAATTAGCCCGCAGTGCGAGGCCTCCGAATACGAAGATCTGTCCGGGGAGAAAAGTCTCACCCTGGACAGCGTTGTTGGTTGAAGATGCCATCGAGCCAATCGGTGACGACACAGAGGAACTCTCAATGAAAGCACCAATGTCGGTGTCAAAACCGGCGGATCTCGGGTAGGGGGTCCCGAACTGTGCGTCTAGGCGGATGGTAACAGGAGACGAGGGACACGATGTTTTACCCAGGTTCGGGCCCTCTCGATGGAGGTAAAACCCTACGTTCTGCTTGATTAATATTGATGATATGGGTAGTACAAGAGTGGATCTACCACGAGATCAAGGAGGCTAAACCCTAAAGCTAGCCTATGGTATGATTGTTGTAATGTATGTTGTCTCCTACGGACTAAAGCCCTCCGGTTTATATAGACACCGGAGGAGGCTAGGGTTACACAGAGTCGGTTACAATGGTAGGAGATCTACATATCCGTATTGCCAAGCTTGCCTTCCACGCCAAGGAAAGTCCCATCCGGACACGGGACGGAGTCTTCAATCTTGTATCTTCGTAGTCTTGGAGTCCGGCGGGCGATGATAGTCCGGCTGTCCGGACACCCCCTAGTCCAGGACTCCCTCAGTCGGGGTGCCCCTCGGCAACCCTCGACCATCGGGAACCCTCAGGGGTCGGGTGTCGTGTCAGGGGTCGGGGTTTTGGTGGTGTCGTGTCGAGGGTCGAGGGGTCGGGGTGTCAGGGTGTCGTGTCGAGGGTCGAGGGGTCGGGGTGTCAGGGTGTCGTGTCGAGGGTCGAGGGGTCGGGGTGTCACGGTGTCGTGTCGAGGGTCGAGGGGTTGGGGTGTCATGTCGTGGGTCGAGGGGTCGGCGTGTCGGGTTCAGGGGGTCGGGGTGTCATGGTCGGAATGGCAAATCCTTGACCATTCTACCCCTTGACCCTCGATACGACACCCCGACCCCTTGACCCTCGACACGATACCCCGACCCCTCGACCCTCTACACGACACCCTGACACCCCGACCCCTCGACCCTCGACACGACACCCCCGACACCCCGACCCCTCGACCCTGGGGTGTCGGGACTTCTTTTTTTCATCTTTCTTGTTTATTCTTAAAAAACAGAAAAAACTACCTAGACTAATTAAACTAATTAAACCTAAACTAAAAAACTTAAACTAATTAAACTAAATAACCTAGACCAATTAAACCTAAACTAACTAAACTAGAAAAGCTAAACCAATTAAACCTAAACTAACTAAACTAAACAACCTAAAGCCTAAACTAATTAAACTAAATAAGCTAAACTAATTAAACTAAATAACCTAAACTAATTAAACCTAAACTAATTAAACTAAATAGCCTAAACAAATTAAACCTAAACCTTCACTAAAAAACCTTAATTAATTGAACCTAAAAACTAACTAAACTAAAAAACTAAAAAGAAAATAGGGTGGCAGGGGCTCACCATGGGGGCGGCGACAGGCGGCGCTCCTTGAGGGCGGTCCACCGGCGGCTGCGGCGGGGAGGCTTGGGAGGGGGTGGGGAGGCAGGGAGGGGGCGGCGACCGGGCGGGGGGCGGGGAGGGGGGGTGTGACGGGGCGACGACGAAGAGGTGGTGGGCCAGTGGGGGCAGCGGGGCGATGGGGCGACGAGGCGGCGGCGGTGCTCGTCGGGCGAAGTGGAGAGGAGAGGAGAAAGAGAGAGGGTGACGGCGGGGGCGCTGGCCGTTATCTTATTTGAAGCTTTGTCGTCCGTGTCGCCTTTGCCATACGCAACTGAGGGAAATAGACTCTTTGTCGTCTGCTGGCGGACGGCAAAGAGGGGTCCTGTTAGGACTCAACAGTCAGTGGGCCAAACACCGTCTTTACCGTCAGCTAGCAGACGGCAAAGAAGCTTTGCCGTCTGCTAGCAGACGGCAAAATATGGGCTGATGGCAAAGCATTCCTTTGCCGACCACTGCCTCTATGTCGTCTGCTTTCTCGTGGGCGATGGCAAAGACATTCTTTGGTGTCCACTAGCAGACAGCAAGGGGGGGGGGGGGGCAGACGGCAAATCTTCTGATTCCAGTAGTGCATGCTCCGACTTCATCACATAACGGTTCACCATACGTGCATGCTACGGGAATCAAAACCTTAACACAAGTATTTCAACCAATCCACAATTACTCACTAGCATGACTATAATATCACCATCTTTATATCGCTAAACTATTGCAAGGAATCAAACATATCATATTCAGTGATCTACAAGGTTTATGTAGGATTTTATGACTAACCCTGTGACTGACCAATTCCTGACAACTCTCTAAATAGATATATGCGAAGCATGAGAGTTTAATTCTTTCTACAAAAGATATGCCAACGCTCTAACAAATATAAGTGAAGCACAAGAGCATTCTACAAATGGCGGTTTTTTATGTGTAGAGAAATAGGCAATCCAAACTTCAAATGATATAAGTGAAGCACATGAAGCATTCTATAAAGCCATACTCAAAAGATATCAGTGAAGTGCAAAGAGCATTCTATATATCAACCAAGGACCATCTCATAGCATCATGGTGCATAAAGGAAAAATGAAAAATAAACACAAAAGACGCTCCAAGAATTTACGCATATCATGTGACGAATAAAAATATATCTCGAAGTAAAATTACCGATGGTCGTTAGAAGAAAGAGGGGATGCCTTCCGGGGCATCCCCAATATTAGTTCCTTGGGAGTCCCTGAATATTACCTTGGGGGTGCCTCGGGCATCCCCAAGCTTTGGCTCTTGCCACTCCATATACCTTCATCCATCGTGATCTCACCCAAAACATGGAAACTTCAATCACACAAAACTTAACAAAACCCTCGTGAGATCTGTTTGTATAATAAAACAAATCGCCACTTTAAGTATAGTTGCAAACCTATTCATATTTTGTTTTTGCATTGTAGCTACTGTATTATAACTTCTCCATGGCTTATACCACCAATAAAATCGATAGTTTCATCAAAACTAGCAAAACAATGCATCAAAAATAGAATCTATCTTAAACAGGACATTCTGTAGCAATCTGAACATTCACCATACTTTTGTAACTCCAAACATTCTGAACAATTAGGAAAAGATAAAAAATTTGTATGGAAGTACTGTGTAAATATTACAGAAACTTTTGATATTCCAGTAAAAAATGTAAATTCACGTGCCACAGCCAAACTTTCTGTTTTTCCACTTCACATACCAAACAAGCAATCTAATCATCCAAAAGGCAAATCTTGGCACATTATTTTCATAATACAATTATTTTTGTTGAAAAGTTTCTATAATTCAAGATTTGCAAAGTTTCCATGGGCATGAACAAAGTTCAAGGAGCTCCCCCACTTCAACGATGCTCGTCCTTCTTACTGTCACTTTTCTTTTTGAAAACTTTTAGGTTCCCCTCTATATTGTTTTAAACCTTTTATGTCCCTGGCAGCGCTGTCTTTAAAGCCATTAAGCTAGGCGTATAGTGCTCAAGTAATGGATCCACCGGGATCCCAAGGTATATCAAAGCCAATTTTAATTAACAATGATTTGTAATTTAGTAGTGAGCACAAAGCAACACATATCATGCAATGACGAAGTCTAACTCTCTTCCTATGCATTGGCATGTCGTAAAAGAATAATTCATGCACATCAAGTAAAGGGCAATACATAGCATAAACAGTTTTTGCAATTTTATTGTATTGGATACATAGAGAGGTGGATATGTAGTCCCTCTCTCATAATAATTGCAAATAGAAGCAGCAAGCACATGAATATTGTATCTATGAAAATCATCATGTGTAGCGGTAAAACGCAACCCATCAATATAATCCTTAATAAGCGCAAATTTCTCCATAAGAGAGGGCAATATGGGCATAAAGGTAGAAGTGGTAAATAACACATAACCATGTGAGAGCCATGTAGAAGAAATGCACGAAGTCTTTGCGCGAAGAGAGCGGTGGGAAAGACACTCCAAGGGATCCCAAGCCATCGTTGCTCTCTAGAGCTCGTTTTGTCAACTCGTGGGATTGCGAGGTTGACAAGTATTCATGGGTACCTACACAAAAGAAACACAAACCAAAGAAATTGTGCGCATGGTAAATGTACACATCATCCATCATGATGTGTATGTGCACATGTGAGTTAGCACAAGATAAGCATCTCTCAAAGGAATTTGATGCATGGTATAAGAACATGTCATCCGTTATGAAAGAATAGTTATTGTGTATGACACGACGGGTATGCAAATTTAGCATAGAAGTATATGGCACATCAATAGCATGTTTATTCATGGGAGGCATATTGTGCACACAAGTATTGGGATCATGCAATGGATAGGATGAATCAAAATCCCCAAAAATGTATGAGGAAACTATGGGGGTCTCCTCATGAGCAATCGTGGAAACATCATATGGAAAATATTGACAACATCCAAAACAATGCATATCCGAAGCTAGGTGGTCATGGCATGGCATGTGAGATAAATGATGCAAATGAAGCATATCAATATCATCACAAGAAAAACAAATGCCAATAACCATGGGCTTGTCATCTATGCTATAAGTGCAAATTGGATTTATTTTAATGGCATATGCATAGTCACTACGATGAGATTGCAAATATGACATATTGTTGATCTCTTGCATAGCATATGATAAGTCAAGCAGATTGTCAAACATGATGTGACCAAGAGAATTATCACAAGAAATCCTATGTAACATGGCATCACAACCAATAAACTCCTCATGGCAATCAACAAACTCATCATAAATGGGTAAATCATCGCATGGAGAAATCATACTAGCATGAAGCATGGTAATAGGTGGAGCAACATCATGCAAGCAATCAATGTCAACAATGTCCACTAGTGGGACAAGAGCATCACCATCACCTATGTTACCGATGTCATTCCACTTATGTGGTGTAGGTGAGGTGGCAAAGACCAAATGGTGGTCATCATCTTCATATTGATGGAACCATGTGGGGGGGTGCATCATATTCCACCATGGCCATCGTCTTGTCCATAGGAAGGACGAAGTCATCGCGGATTGGCACATCATCATATATGGGACCTAGCACCAAATGAGAAGACACAATAGAGGTAGAGGTCAAGTTGTTAGCAATGCAAATGGCCTCACGTGCCCTATCAACTTCCTCACTCTCTCCATGTGGTGGTGGCTCACTCACTCAAGGTAGGTGCACGCAATGTCACATATGGTGGAGTCACTCATCTCACTCAAGTGGTGGGGGTTGTGGATCTCCTCACATGGGAATTGTGGCAACTCATCATATATGGGGCTAGTGGTGAAGTCACTCTCACTCTCAATATGGTGGCACAAGTCACTCAAGTCATCATACGTCGCCGTGGTCGAAGGGAAAATCCCATGCTCAACCATCTCGTTGTCGTCGCCATGGATGAAGGCCGAAGATGGCACATCATCGCTCTCCTCCATGACCAAAGGGAAAATCCCATGCTCGATCATCTCGTCATCGTCGCCCTGGATGGCCTTGACAACACTTGGTGAAGATGCCGAAGTGGTGGTACTAGTCGTAGCTCCGTCTTGTTGGTGCTCATCTCGCGGTCTTCTCTTGTGCTCATGAAGTTTGGCCGTAGCTTGATGTAGAGCTTTTTGGGACTTGTAGGTGTACGCATCACGAGCATCTTCATCTTGATGGTGTTGTAGTGCTTGAGCTCGATGACGTGCCAAAGATTGGCCACTTGAGCGCCATCGCCTTGAAGATGACGAAGGGGAAGAATACTTGTAGTTGGCCAGCATGTCTCGTACTTGATCCCTTTGTTCGGCCAACTTGGTGTCGAGGTAGTCCCTTATCCATGCTTCGTTTTGGCGAATGTCGATGGGGAGTTGCTCAATGCCTTGCATTGCTCGTTGTAGTCCGAAGATGGACGTTTTGGTGATGTAGTTGTTCGCGTTGTCATTGTCGTGGAAGACCGGAGATGAAATGCCTTGCCTATCCATCACAAGACTCGAGTAGAGGTGAGTAGGAACTGAGATAAACAATACCAAGTTACCTTTTCCCAATGTTGAGGATGTATCCCATTTCACTCAATGTGAGATGACAGATTAGTGGAATTGGTACCGGACTTGTTCACTCACACATATCAAGTAAAGCTTATGGTGGAGCTCGGTGAGGATAGTGGCACAAAAATTTGATGCAAAATGTTAGCAAGAGTCAATAATGTTGGAAAAGATTCACAAATTCGCAAGTGAAACAAGTAGACCAATAGCAAGATGGGGCACACGGAAACACACACACGGATAGATAAATGGGGTCGTGCAACCAAGGAATGAGCACAAAATGTGGAATCCACGGAAAACGCTCGTGTTGCACAAGTCAAGAGAGATGCTAGCACGATTGCTCAATAGGCGGATACGAAACTTGTGCACAACCTATAAGATGCAAAATGTATGAGCTTTCTATCCCAAGTATGTTATGTGTATGATCCCGGTGTTCTTCTCAAGATGATCCAAGATGATCGGATATGAGAATATTATGTGCAATGTGGTATGATGATATGGCTATTGCTTACAAGCTCTTTGCTCTCTTTTCCTTTTGCTTAAAAGCTTTTTTTATATGGCCACTTATGCGAAATGCACAAACCAAGATAGCAATTGTGTATATGCAGGAACAATCTTGTGACACAATGGATGATATGATGATACCAAGATGATACCAATATGATATGGTATATATGCGATGGAAGGTACGGATCACTAATGTGCACAAGTAACGTTGCCGGCAATACTCAAATGGCTAGTCTCACTAGGCAAGTGACGCAAAATGGGCTAAGGGGTTAACAATGTAATGGCAAGAATGTACAATGATGGGATACCATGATACCAATATGATATAGAGGTTACCGTTCTTGCTTATGGTTAGGGTGTCAAATTGGTGAAGTGGTCGATGTCGAAGACGACCTCGCAGCGATGATGAGTGACAGTGTTCTTAATGTAGATACCAAGATGATGTAGACCCATCCCTAAGTAGACGAAACACCTTAGGAAACGGTAAAAAACCGCGAACTCAAAATCTCAAGGAAAATGTCAAATGGTGGTAGCGGAATGTGTTGGTTGTTCTGGAGTTAGCAATGCGGAAGTGGTGGTGGTGGTTGATGACGAAGCAACCGTCCCTAAGTAGCCGAAACACCTGAGGAGACTCAAGTCACCACTTAAGCAACCACAAATGCTATATGGATCAAAAATGGGTTAGGTTGCGGAAAGCTATGGTGGTTTTGCGGATGATATGGTGGATGGCCTAGGCAAAGATGCCAAAATGCCAATTTTTTGATGGAGTCAAATGGTGTTGAAACCTATCTATATGGATGTGGGATGTCAATAGCTACTCAACGAGCTAAAGAACGTCAAAAAGGGACTCCGGAAGCAAAAGTTATGGCCGAAACAGTTTTTGTTGGTGGGCTGTTTCTGGGAGGTGCGGGTGCCCGGTGTTTGGGGGTGTGGGCACCCGGGGTGGTCAGCGGGGATGGGCTGAAGAAGAGGTCTGGGGGTCTGGGTGCCCAGGGGCAAGAGGTGCGGGCACCCGGGGTGGTCCGGGGCAAACAGCCCGGGGTGCGGGTGCCCGGGGGCTCGGGGTGCAGGCACCCGGGGTGGTCAACGGAGATGCGCGGGGGGTCCGGGTGCCCGGGGGTGTCAGATTTGGGCGGAAATTCGTGGGAAAATTGGAGAAATTGGTGGATTTCGTGGAGGGAAAGGTGGAGATGGATGGGGGAATGCTAGATCCACTTGAAACCAAGCAAATCCATGGATCAAATCCAACAAAACCTCATCAAACTAACATATCACAAAAAAAATTGGGGCTACTTTTGGTGGGGAATTTTCGAAATTGGGGAAGAACACACAAAATTAGGCTAGAAAACAAAGATGGGGCTCTGATACCAAGATGTTGTAGGGTGGAACCCTAGTGAAGATCTTTCACGAATTTTAGGGGGAATCCCCATGTAAGTGTCAAAACCGGCGGATCTCGGGTAGGGGGTACCGATCTGTGTGTCTAAGGCTAATGGTAACAGGAGGCAAGGGATGTTGGAAATATGCCCAGAGGCAATAATAAATTAGTTATTATTATTATATTTCCTTGTTCATGATAATCGTTTATTACCCATGCTATAATTGTATTGATAGGAAACATAGATACATGTGTGGATACATAGACAACACCATGTCCCTAGTAAGCCTCTAGTTGACTAGCTCGTTGATCAATAGATGGTTATTGTTTCCTGACCATGGACATTGGATGTCGTTGATAACGGGCTCACATCATTAGGATAATGATGTGATGGACAAGACCCAATCCTAAGCCTAGCACAAAGATCGTGTAGTTCGTATGCTAAAGCTTTTCTAATGTCAAGTATCATTTCCTTAGACCATGAGATTATGCAACTCCTGGATACCGTAGGAATGCTTTGGTGTACGAAACTTCACAACGTAACTAGGTGGCTATAAAGGTACACTACGGGTATCTCTGAAAGTGTCTGTTGGGTTGGCACGAATCGAGACTGGGATTTGTCACTCCGTGTGACGGAGAGGTATCTCTGGGCCCACTCGACAGGACATCATCATAATGTGCACAATGTGACCAAGGGGTTGATCATGGGATGATGTGTTACGGAACGAGTAAAGAGACTTGCCGGTAACGAGATTGAACAAGGTATCGGGATACCGATGATCGAATCTCGGGCAAGTACTATACCGCTAGACAAAGGGAATTGAATACGGGATTGATTGAATCCTCGACATCGTGGTTCATCCGATGAGATCATCGTGGAACATGTGGGAGCCAACATGGGTATGTAGATCCCGCTGTTTGTTATTGGCCAGAGAGTTGTCTCGGTCATGTCTGCATGATTCCCGAACCCATAGGGTCTACACACTTAAGGTTTGGTGACGCTAGAGTTGTTATGGGAAATAGTATGTGGTTACCGAAGGTTGTTAGGAGTCCCGGATGTGATCCCGGACGTCACGAGGAGTTCCGGAATGGTCCGGCGGTGAAGATCGATATATTGGGCGAAGGGTATTGGAGTCCGGAAGTGTTCCGGGGGTACCAGGCTATGGCCAGCATGACCGAAAGGTGTTTCGGGAGCCCCGGCAAGTGTTGGAGGGCCTCATGGGCCAAAGGGGAAGGGGCGAACCAGCCCACTATGGGGTGGTGCGCCCCTCCCAGCCCCTCTCACGTAACCAGGAGAGATGGGGGCGCCTCCCCTAGGGCAGCCCCCCTTCCCGGCTTGGGGGGCAAGTTTCCTAGGGGGTGGGGGCGCCCAAACCCATATAGGGTTTCCCCTGTGGCCGCCGCCCCTCCCCTAGGGAACCCTAGGGCGCCTCCTCCACCCCCCTTACCCCTATATATAGTGAGGGAGAGAGAGGGCAGCCGCACAGCCTTCCCTTGGTGCAACCCTCTCCCTCCTCCAACACCTCCTCCTCCTCCGTAGTGCTTGGCGAAGCCCTGCTGGAGAACCACGAGCTCCACCACCACCACGCCGTCGTGCTGTCGGAGTTCTCCCTCAACTTCTCCTCTCCCCTTGCTGGATCAAGAAGGAGGAGACGTTCCCGAGCTGTACGTGTGTTGAACGCGGAGGCGCCGTCCGTTCGGTGCTATATCGGATCTTCCGCGATTTGAATCGCCGCGAGTACGACTCCATCATCCGCGTTCTTGAAACGCTTCCGCTTAGCGATCTTCAAGGGTATGAAGATGCTCATCCTCTCCCTCTCTTGTTGCTAGAATCTCCATAGATAGTTCTTGGTGTTGCGTAGAAAATTTTGAATTTCTGCTACATTCCCCAAAAGTGGCATCATGAGCTAGGTCTATGCGAAGTTTCTATGCACGAGTAGAACACAAAGCAGTTGTGGGTGTAGATGTTGTTAATTTTCTTACCACTACTAGTCTTATCTTGCTTTGGCGGCATCGTGGGATGAAGCGGCCCGGACCAACCTTACACGTACGCTTACGTGAGACAGGTTCAACCGACTGACATGCACTAGTTGCATAAGGTGGCTAGCGGGTGTCTGTCTCTCCCACTTTAGTTGGAGCGGATTCGATGAAAAGGGTCCTTATGAAGGGTAAATAGAAATTGGCATATCACGTTGTGGTTTTACATAGGTAAGTAACGTTCTTGCTAGAACACCTATAGAAGCCACGTAAAAACTTGCAACAACAATTAGAGGACGTCTAACTTGTTTTTGCAGCAAGTGTTTTGTGATGTGATATGGCCAAAGGATGTGGTAAATGATATATGTGATGTATGAGATGATCATGTTCTTGTAATAGGAATCACGACTTGCATGTTGATGAGTATGACAACCGGCAGGAGCCATAGGAGTTGTCTTTATTTTTTGTATGACCTGTGTGTCATTGAAGAACACCATGTAAATTACTTTACTTTATTGCTAAACGCGTTAGCCATAGAAGTAGAAGTAGTCATTGGCGTGACAACTTCATGAAGACACGATGATGGAGATCATGATGATGGAGATCATGGTGTCATGCCGGTGACGAAGATGATCATGGCGCCACGAAGATGGAGATCAAAGGAGCAATATGATATTGGCCATATCATGTCACTATTTGATTGCATGTGATGTTTATCATGTTTTACATCTTATTTGCTTAGAACGTTGGTAGATTAAATAAGACGATCCCTCGAAATAATTTCAAGAAAAGTGTTCCCCCTAACTGTGCACCGTTGCAAAGGTTCGTTGTTTCGAAGCACCACGTGATGATCGGGTGTGATAGATTCTAATGTTCGAATACAATGGGTGTAAGCCAGATTTACACACGCAATACACTTAGGTTGACTTGACGAGCCTAGCATGTACAGACATGGCCTCGGAACACATAAGACCGAAAGGTCGAGCATGAGTCGTATAGAAGATACGATCAACATGAAGATGTTCACTGACGTTGACTAGTCCGTCTCACGTGATGATCGGACACGGCCTAGTTGACTCGGATCATGTTATCACTTAGGTGACTAGAGGGGTGTCTATCTGAGTGGGAGTTCATAAGATAAACTCAATTATCCTGAACATAGTCAAAATGTCTTCGCAAATTATGTCGTAAGGTCGCGCTTTAGTTCTACTGTTTAGATATGTTCCTAGAGAAATTCAGTTGAAAGTTGATAGTAGCGATTATGCGGACTAGGTCCGTAAACTGAGGATTGTCCTCGTAGCTTCGTAGAAAGCTTATGTCCTTAATGCACCGCTCAGTGTGCTGAACCTCGAACGTCGTCTATGGATGTTGCGAACATCTGACATACACGTTTTTGATAACTATGTGATAGTTCAGTTAAACGGTTTAGAGTTGAGGCAAGAAAGACGATTTCGAAACGTCGCGGAACATATGAGATGTTTCGAGGGCTGAAATTGGGATTTCAGGCTCGTGCCCATGTCAAGAGGTATAAGACCTCCGACGATTTTCTTAGCCTGCAAACTAAGGGAGAAAAGCTCAATCGTTGAGCTTGTGTTCAGATTGTCTGAGTACAACAATCACTTGAATGAAGTGGGAGTTGATCTTCTAGATGAGATAGTGATGTTTCTCCAAAGTCATTGCCACCAAGCTGCTAGAGCTTCGTGATGAACTATAACATATCAGGGATAGATATGATGATCCTTGGATATTCGTGATGTATGACACCGAGAAAGTAGAAATCAAGAAGGAGCATCAATTGTTGATGGTTGGTAAAACCATTAGTTTCAAGAAGGGCAATGGCAAGAAGGGATACTTCATGAAATGGCAAATCAGTTGCTGCTCTAGTGAAGAAACCCAAGGTTGAATCCAAACCCGAGACTAAGTGCTTCTGTAATGAGGGGAACGGTCACTGAAGCAGGACTACCCTAGATACTTGGTAGATGAGAAGGCTGGCAAGGTCGATAGAAGTATATTGGATATACATTGTATTAAATGTGTACTTTACTAGTACTCCTAGTAGCTCTGGGTATTAAGATACCGGCTCAATTGCTAAGTGTTAGTAACTCGAAATAAAAGAGCTACGGAATAAACGGAGACTAGCTAAAGGTGAGATGACGATGTGTGTTGGAAGTGTTTCCATGGTTGATGTGATCAAGCATCGCATGCTCCCTCTACCATCGAGATTGGTGTTAAACCTAAATAATTGTTATTTGGTGTTTGCGTTGAGCATAAACATGATTGGATTATGTTTATCGCAATATGTTTATTCATTTAAGGAGAATAATGGTTACTCTGTTTATTTGAATAATACCTTCAACGGTCTTGCAGCTAAAATGAATGGTTTACTGAATCCCGATCGTAGTGATACACGTGTTCATGCCAAAAGATATAAGATAATAATGATAGTACCACATACTTGTGGCACTGCAATTTGAGTCACATTGGTATAAAACGCATGAAGAAGCTCCATGTTGATGGATCTTTGGACTCACTCGTTTTTGAAAAGATTGAGACATGTGAAGCATGTCTATTGGTATATACGCATGAAGAAACTCCATGCAGATGGATCGTTTGGACTCACTTGTTTTTGAATCACTTGAGACATGCAAATCATACCACATGGGCAAAATGACTGAAAGGCCTCGTTTCAGTGTGATGGAACAAGAAAGCAACTTGTTGGAAGTAATACATTTTGATGTGTGCAGTCCAATGAGTGATGAGGCACGCAGTGGATATCGTTATGTTCTTACTTCACGGATGATTTTTGTAGATACTGAGTATATTTACTTGATGAAACACAAGTCTGAATTATTGAATGGTTCAAGTAATTTCAGAGTGAAGTTGAAGATCATCATGACAAGAGGATAAAATGTCTATGATATGATCATAGAGATGAGTATCTGAGTTACGAGCTTTGGCACGCAATTAAGACATTGTGGAAATTGTTTCACAATTAATACCGCCTGGAACACCATAGTGTGATGGTGTGTCCGAACATCATAGTTGCACCCCATTGGATATGGTGCATACCATGATGTCTCTTATCGAATTACCACTATCGTTCATGGTTTAGGCATTAGAGACAACCGCACTCACTTTAATAGGGCACCACGTAATTCCGTTGAGACGACACCGTTTGAACTATGGTTTGGAGAAACCTAAGTTGTCATTTCTTAAAAGTTTGGGGTTGCGACGCTTATGTGAAAAAGTTTAAGGTTGATAAGCTCGAACCCAAAGCGGATAAAATGCATCTTCAGTTGGGTATACCTCCTAATTCAGATCCAAAAGCAATAGGGATTGTTTCTTGAATCGTGTCCTTTCTCGAGGAAAAGTTTGTCTTGGAAAGTTGAGTGGGAGCATGGTGGAGACTTGATGAGGTCATTGAACCGTCACTTCAACTAGTGTGTAGCAGGGCACAAGAAGTTGTTCCTGTGGCGCCCACACCAATTGAAGTAGAAGCTTATGATAGTGATCATGAAGTTTCGGATCAAGTCACTACCGTACCTCGTAGGGTGACAAGGATGCGTACTACTTCAGAGTGGTACAGTAATCCAGTCTTGAAGGTCATATTGCTAGACAACAATGAACCTACGAGCTATGGAGAAGCGATGGTGGGCCCATATTCTGACAAATGGTTAGAAGCCATGAAATCCGAGATAGGATCCATGTATCAGAACAAAGCATGGACTTTGGTGGATTTGCCCGATGATCGGCAGGCCATTGAGATAAATGGATCTTTAAGAATAAGACGGACGTGGACGATAATATCACTGTCTATGAAGCTCGACTTGTGGCAAAGAGTTTTTCACAAGTTCAAGGAGTTGACTACGATGAGATTTTCTCATCCCTAGTGATGCTTAAGTCCGTCGGAATCATGTTAGCATTAGCTGCATTTATGAAATCTGGCAGATGGATGTCAAAACGAGTTTCCTTACCAGTTTTCGTAAGGAAAGGTTGTATGTGATAAAATCAGAAAGGTTTTGTCGATCCTAAGGATGCTAAAAGGTATGCTAGCTCCAGCGATCCTTCCTTGGACTAGAGCAAGCATCTCGGAGTCAGAATATACACTTTGATGAGATGATCAAAGATTTTGGGTTTATACAAAGTTTGTGAGAAACTTGTATTTCCAAAGAAGTGAGTGGGAGCACTATAGAATTTCTGATGATTATATGTTGTTGACATATTGTTGATCAGAAATGATGTAGAGTTTCTGGAAAGCATATAGGGTTATTTGAAAAGTGTTTTTCAATAGAAAACCTGGATTAAGCTGCTTGAACATTGAGCATCAAGATCTGTGAGGATAGATCAAAAACGCTTAATGGTACTTTCAAATGAGCACATACCTTGACATGATCTTGAAGGTGTTCAAGATGGATCAGTCAAAGAAGGAGTTCTTGCCTGAGTTGTAAGGTATGAAGTTAAGACTTAAAGCTCGACCACGGCAGAAGAGAGAGAAATGACAAAGGTCGTCCCCTATGCTTAGACGTAGGCTCCATAGTATGCTATGCTGTGTACCGCACCTGATGTGTGCCTTGCCACATGTCTGGCAAGAGGGTACAAAGGTGATCAAGGAGTGGATCACCAGACAGCGGTCAAAATTGTCCTTGGAGTAATAAGGACATGTTTCTCGATTATGGAGGTGATAAAGAGTTCGGCATAAAGGGTTACGTCGATGCACGCTTTAACACCTATCCGAATGACTCTGAGTAGCAAACCGTATACGTATGGTGGAGCAACCATTTGGAATAGCTCCAAGTGGAGCGTGGAAGCACCATTTACAATATGACCTAGAGATTTGCGAAGTACATATGGATCTGAATGTTGCAGACCCGTTGACTAAAACCTCTCTCACAAGCAAAACATGATCAAACCCCAGAACTCATTGAGTCTTAATCACATGATGATGTGAACTAGTTTAGTGACACTAGTAAACTCTTTGTATGTTGGTCACATGGCGACGTGACCTGTGAGTGTTAATCACATGGCGATGCGAACTAGATTATTGACTCTAGTGCAAGTGGGAGACTGTTGGAAATATGCCCTAGAGGCAATAATAAATTAGTTATTATTATTATATTTCCTTGTTCATGATAATCGTTTATTACCCATGCTATAATTGCATTGATAGGAAACTCAGATACATGTGTGGATACATAGACAACACCATGTCCCTAGTAAGCCTCTAGTTGACTAGCTCGTTGATCAATAGATGGTTACTGTTTTCTGACCATGGACATTGGATGTTGTTGGTAACGGGATCACATCATTAGGAGAATGATGTGATGGACAAGACCCAACCCTAAGCCTAGCACAAAGATCGTGTAGTTCGTATGCTAAAGCTTTTCTAATGTCAAGTATCATTTCCTTAGACCATGAGATTGTGCAACTCCCGGATACCGTAGGAATGCTTTGGGTTTACCAAATGTCACAACGTAACTGGGTGGCTATAAAGGTACACTACGGGTATCTCCGAAAGTGTCTGTTGGGTTGGCACGAATCGAGACTGGGATTGGTCACTCCGTGTAACGTAGGACATCATCATAATGTGGACAATGTGACCAAGGGGTTGATCACGGGATGATGTGTTATGGAACAAGTAAAGAGACTTGCCGGTAACCAGATTGAACAAGGTATCGGGATACCGACGATCGAATCTCGGGCAAGTACTATACCGCTAGACAAAGGGAATTGAATACGGGATTGATAGAATTCTCGACATCGTGGTTCATCCGATGAGATCATCATGGAACATGTGGGAGCCAACATTGGTATCCAGATCCCGCTGTTGGTTATTTGCCAGAGAGTTGTCTCGGTCATGTCTGCATGATTCCCGAACCCATAGGGTCTACACACTTAAGGTTCGGTGACGCTAGAGTTGTTATGGGAAATAGTATGTTGTTACCGAAGGTTGTTCGGAGTCCCGGATGTGATCCCGGACGTCACGAGGAGTTCCGGAATGGTCCAGCGGTGAAGATCGATATATTGGACGAAGGGTATTAGAGTCCGGAAGTGTTCCGGGGGTACCAGGCTATGGCCAGCATGACCGAAAGGTGTTTCGGGAGCCCCGGCAAGTGTTGGAGGGACTCATGGGCCAAAGGGGAAGGGGCAAACCAGCCCACTATGGGGTGGTGCGCCCCTCCCAGCCCCTCTCACGCAACCAGGAGAGGTGGGGCGCCTCCCCTAGGGCAGCCCCCCTTCCCGGCTTGGGGGGCAAGTTTCCTAGGGGGTGGGGGCGCCCAAACCCATAGGGTTTCCCCTATGGTCGCCGCCCCTCCCCTAGGGAACCATAGGGCGCCTCCTCCACCCCCCTTACCCCTATATATAGTGAGGGAGAGAGAGGGTAGCCGCACACCCTTCCCTTGGCGCAGCCCTCTCCCTCCTCCAACACCTCCTCCTCCTCCATAGTGCTTGGCGAAGCCCTGCTGGAGAACCACGAGCTCCACCACCACCACGCCGTCGTGCTGTCGGAGTTCTCCCTCAACTTCTCCTCTCCCCTTGCTGGATCAAGAAGGAGGAGACGTTCCCGGGCTGTACGTGTGTTAAACGCGGAGGCGCCGTCCTTTCGGCGCTAGATGGGATCTTCCGCGATTTGAATCGCCGCGAGTACGACTCCATCATCCGCGTTCTTGAAACGCTTCCGCTTAGCGATCTTCAAGGGTATGAAGATGCTCATCCTCTCCCTCTCTTGTTGCTAGAATCTCCATAGATTGATCTTTGAATTTCTGCTACGTTCCCCAACAAGGGACACGATGTTTTACACAGGTTCGGGCCCTCTCGATGGAGGTAAAACCCTACTTCCTGCTTGAGTGATATTGATGATATGGGTATTACAAGAGTTGATCTACCACGAGATCATAGAGGCTAAACCCTAGAAGCTAGCCTATGATGATTATGATTCTGTCTCTAAGGACTAAACCCTCCGGTTTATATAGACACCAGAGGGGGCTAGGGTTTACATGGAGTCGGTTACAAAGAAGGAAATATAATATCCGGATTGCCAAGCTTGTCTTCCATGCAAAGGAGAGTCCCATCCGGACACGGGACAAAGTCTTGAGTCTTGTATCTTCACGGTCCAACAGTCCGGCCAAAGCATATAGTCCGGCTGTCCGAATATCCCCTAATCCAGGACTCCCTCAGTAGACCCTGAACTAGGCTTCAATGACGATGAGTCCAGCGCGCAGTCTTGTCTTCGGCATTGCAAGGCGGGTTCCATCTCCGAATACTCCAAAGTAATTATCGAACACTTAAACCGTGTCCGGATCTGCAAGATGATCTTCACATACCATCGTGAGAGAATGATATTTCACAAATGTAATCTGCTGACAACTTTAGACAACCTGACATGACACTATGGTCGGGTCATTATTCAAACCATTTTCCCACAACCAGCCATAGAGCATATTGCGAGGCGGTTTCCTCGGCATGTCTTGTTAAAGCATAGATCATGTCCCCTTATCACGGGATTCCCATCAATACGGGTATGAGTAACCCAACCACGCCATCAATCGTGGCGCTTGGGAAATAAGCGACCCTCAACGGGCAAGTGGGGAGGCGCACCGCTTTCGTCGCCTCTATAAAGGGATAAGGGTTCCCCATTTTCACCCATGCCTTCTTCCTCCTTCGCTTATCCATTCTTGTCTCCTCGAGCTCCAGCGCCCTAGTCCACGCCTTCTCCACATAGCCAAACACGTCCGGAGCAGGAGGCAAATGGGTGGCCTCCACCGTGAAGGAGGAGCATGTCGCGAAGCTCCGGGCGGCCGGATACTTGGCCGCAGACATCACGCACAGGCTACCGGACGCAGGGCAGATCATTCCAACTCCGGAACCCCACGAGAGGGTCGTGTTTCTCGCCCACTTCGTTCGTGGACTGGGATTTCCACTTCACCCCTTCGTCCGCAGGCTCATGTTCTACTACGGGCTAGATTTCCATGATCTAGCCCCAAATTTCGTCCTCAACATCTTGGCGTTTATCGTCGTGTGCGAGGCCTTCCTCCGCATCAAGCCTCACTTCGGCTTGTGGCTACGAATCTTCTGCGTGAAGCCAAAGATTGTGAGTGGCCAGCAAGCGGAGTGCGGAGGCGCCATGGTGGGCAAGATGCCCAACGTCACCTGGCTTGACGGCTCCTTTGCGGAGACCGTGAAAGGATGGCAATCGGGGTGGTTCTACATAACCGAGCCGCGCGACGCCAACTGGCGGCGGCCCCTGAATTCCGATCCGGAATTCCCATGCGGCTCACCTCCTGGGAAAAGAATGGTCTGGCCTGGGGCGAGCCTGCGGAGCTGACTGGACATCAAAACTGCATCAGGAATATGAAGGACAAGAAAATCAAGCTTGTCAACATGGTCCAGGTCATGCTTGTCCGCTGGATTCTTCCGTGCCAAAGACGGGCATTTAATCTGTGGGAGTTCATCCTAGCCGAACACCAGACACTTCGAGATCTCTACGGCATGACACACAAGGACGCATGGAAGGCACTATTGAAGGCCTTCGAAATACTACCTCCCACATCCGAGGACTGTGGACTTCACGCCACACGGCTCCCTCGTCCGATGAGTTTTCTGACTATCACCGGATGTAGTTTTTCCCAGTGTATTCATGGGAAGATCTTAAGTCATTGTGTGTATTTAATTAGGAGTATGTGGAGACGGCGGAGTGAATTGACTGTATGGCTCCACTGCCAGAAGGTCCAGCAGATGCTGTCCTGACGGAGATGCTAGTCCCGGCACCCTAGAAGGCGCCGGAAAAGAAGGCCGAAAAGAAGGCCCCTGGGACTAGGAAGGGTCGCCCGCGTAAGGTCGTACCGGACGCCTCGTCCGAAGATGATGAGGCACACTCCTCCCCCAAAGGGGAGGAGGGAGAGGAAAGGCCCGCCCCATCCGAAGAGATCGAGGGGCCTAAGAAGGCGGCCCAGGGGACCAGGAAGGGTCCCCGGCGCAAGGCCGTCATACCCTCGTCGTCCGAAGACGATAAGGCAGATTCCTCCCGCAGAGGCAGGGGAAACACGAGGAAACTCTGTCTCCCCGCAATGGGGAGGAAAAGAAGAGGAAAGCCGCCCCGGAGGGGAGGCTAGGACGCCCAAGAAGTGAAAGGCATCCCTTCCGGATTACTCCACCACGGCCGCCTATAGCGAGGAGGAGTGGCTTCCTAGGGGGAAGCCCCTAGTAAGATCGTCAGTATCCGTACTCCGTTGTACTTTAGTGCGACTTCGCTTCATAGTCTTTTATAACGCCGAACACGTATATGCACTCCGGCCAGGGTCCATCCCGAGGTATCCTCTTCAGATGGGTCCCTGAGCGATTCGGCGATGAACTCGCTCCCAGCGGCCACTACTCCTCGGCCTGTGGATGACACGGAGGTGTTGTCCCAAAGGCTCCCAGAGCAGGGGGAGGTGACCATGGAGACGCTCGAAGGCGAAGTTCCAGACGCCGGGCACACAGGGCATAAGATCCCCGCAGATTGTGCCGACGGGAGCCGCCGCAAGTTGGGCTCTCAGCCGGACACTATGCCGGAACCTCTGAGGGTTCCGGATTTGGGCAGGCAGCCCCTCACTAAGGAGGGCGAGCCGACTGTGCCGGTGACTTCCATCGCGCTAGAAGCGTCGGATAGTCTGCTGGAAACGCTTCGCGGCGATTCCATGGATGAGGAGCACCATACTCTTATGAGTGCGGTGATTCAAGAGGTTCAGTCCGCCAAGAGCAGATTGACCGAAGCCTGCACCAGTCTTCTAACAGACTTTGAGGTAAGTAAAAAGTGTGAGAAATTGTCACCCTATAGACAGTAGCCCCTGATACTCTGTTTGGTGTTCGGAAAGAAAAGCCAAACGGAGGGTCAATTTTAATCTGCAGGAGTCTAATAATAGGTGTCTTATGTGAATAAGCAGGCGGTGCTGCTTACCGCTGCTGCCCGTACGACGGAGGTCACCGGACACAAACGGGACCTGGAGCAGGTGCAA
This sequence comes from Triticum timopheevii, assembly GCA_963921465.1. NCBI lineage: Eukaryota > Viridiplantae > Streptophyta > Magnoliopsida > Poales > Poaceae > Triticum > Triticum timopheevii. The sequence continues at coordinate 354,150,644 of OY997274.1, forward strand.
GGAGAGCTCAGCCTCACGAAGAGGCAGCTCGAAGAGAACAAAGGTGGGTGATACTCCGTTCACATGTCATAAAGGATAGACAAAATTGGTCATGCTAACGACAAAGCATCATGATTTTGTAATAGGGGCCGCGATCGAAGTGGCGTCCCTGAAGAAAGCGTTGTTCGAGGCCGAAGACAAGGTGGCCATGGAGCGTATTGAGCACGAAATGCAGAATGCTAGGGTGGGCGAGGTACAGCAAGAGCTCTAGGAGCTCGACAAGAAGTTCGAGTCCTTGGAGCATGACCTCAAGACAAAGGAGTCTAAGCTTGCGAAGGGCCTTGCGAGTATGAAAGACACCAAGGCCGAAGCCAAAAAGGCCCAGCAGGAAATCCAGGCGGCCAAGAAGATAGCGGCGGGTAAGAGATTCTTTATGCAAAGCAAGCATGTGGAGGAGACATTTCTTTTACTTACCCGGATTCGGAGCTCTCCAGGGGCATTCGCAGATCTGCCATGCAGCGTATCTGATGCTGCAGAGTTCTACCGTGCCGAGGAGGGGAGCTCAATGGAGAAGTTGTTCTGGTCCCAGTATGCTGGAGCCAAACACCCAGTGCCTCTAAGTGACCAACTGAAGCAGTTGGTTGAACTCCGCAGGGCGGCCGAAGTGGCTATGAAAGATTTCATAGTTCGGATGTGGCCTGGTGAGCCCCTGCCCGCTAGCTACTTCGGCTTGATAAAGCGGATGGTAAATACCTGTCCGTGGCTTGAAGTGATCAAGCGATCCATTTGCATTGAGGGTGCCCGCCGGGCCTTTGCCCGTGCGAAGGTGCATTGGGGCAAGCTGGATGCGGAGAGGCTGGTGAAGAACGGGCCGCCGGAGGGCAAGGCTCATCACTGTCCCGAAAAATATTATGATGGCTTTATGAAAGGCACTCGTCTCGTGGCCGATGAATGTACAAAGGACACTATCTTTGAGTGAATGTACTTCTGTCATTTTTGTAATACAAAGACAAAGTTACTTGCGCTATATAGCGCTTTTTGATTTAAAATACTACCTTCTGTGCGGCTGTTTATAAAATTCTGAAAGTAGGCCAGTCGTCGGCTTCCGCCCCCACATAACTAGTAACGGGGTGTTCCTGGAAAAACCCAGACACTCTTTATCCAACTTTTTGGTCCCTGAAGGAGGTGTTTGGCGCAGCGAACAAGGCAATCGGACTATGCGGCTTTATAACTTTCACTTAGCCATAGGTAGTCTGCAATTTTACATTTCGGCGAAGCCCCTAGAATTCGGAAAGCCGAATTGGGGCGCTATATAGGCCTAAAATCGGATGAGGCCGATTCCTCGCCTAAAGCGGAAAAAATCTTTAAGGATTTTAAGACCTCTCGAACAGCGACCAGCTCTCGCCGCATCATGCCGGTCAGTTTTCGGCTTTCTCTACTAAGGTGCTCATCCGAAAGAACCGGGACACAATCGCAGTAGTTCTCCCTGCGCTACCTTAGCCGATATAATGGAACGTAAGGTACCAAAACAAGGGAGCCGGGCAAACCCAACTATTGACCCAAGACATGATTCGGATCTGATGCATATAATGCTATAAGTTCGGGGTGCCACACTGTTGAAAGTGTCCAGACTTGTCTGGCCGTATTACGGGGCGCCATAAGAAGCCCCTAGCAAACTGAACGTACCAAGGTGTATGGATGCAATTTTAAATAAACATTTATAAGAAAAATGTGCAACTAGGAATAATAAGCTGACGCTATATATTATCTCCCATTGATGAATAATACGTTTAAGCGTATGTTTACAATGAATGCGTTAAGCAGAAGTAAATAGGACTATTTGGCATGTCCTATCCAAAGGGCGGGCTGCATGTAGGTATATAAAACAGGTATAATGATTGTGAATAGATTCCACCTGAGTATTCCCTTTGTGCGCAAAGCTTGTTGCCTCCTTGGTTTTCTCTCCTGTGCAGGTCCGACAATCCGACTCTTCTGAAGAGGCTTGCCAAAAGCAGTATCCTGAAAGATAAAGGGGGGTTATTAAAGTATGTTGCAGCTGAGCCGTACTGTTGACTAAGTCCATATTATGCCTCCGCCTATGCCCATGGTATTTTTAGTGCGTAATTGTGTACGCGCGGCACGAATGCTGCCTTGATGGGGCTGGAGTGGAGGCCGGACTGCTAGTCGCGCTCTTGGTGTGCCTGGCGATCCTGTTGTGGGGTACTCCGGACTCGCTTGACGGTGTTCGGGGTTGTTGTCGCCGGATTGGTAGTTCTCCAGAGAAGGCCGCGTTGTACTTCCGCCGCGAGGGTTGCAGTATGCTCTTCTGTACGGAGAGAGTGGTCCATGTTTCCATTGACTGTTATGACCCCGCGAGGTCCTGGCATCTTGAGCTTGAGGTATGCATAGTGTGGTACCGCATTGAATCGAGCGAATGCGGTTCGTCCAAGCAGTGCGTGATAACCACTACGGAAAGGGACGATATCAAAGATTAACTCTTTGCTTCGGAAGTTATCCGGAGATCCGAAGACCATTTACAATGTTATAGAGCCCGTGCAACGGGCCTCTACTCCTGGAATTACACCTTTGAAGGTGGTTTTGGTGGGCTTGATCCTCGAAGGGTCGATGCCCATTTTGCGCATTGTGTCCTGATAAAGCAGGTTCAGGCTGCTGCCGCCATCCATAAGGACTCGCGTAAGGTGGAATCCGTCGATGATTGGGTCTAGGACCAATGCGGCTGAACTGCCGTGACGGATGCTGGTAGGGTGATCCCTACGATCAAAGGTGATCGGACAGGCTGACCATGGGTTGAATTTGGGGCGACAGGCTCCATCGTGTAGACGTCCCGCAGTGCTCGCTTCCGTTCCCATTTGGGAATATGGGTGGCGTAGATCATGTTGACCGTTTTCACCTGGGGAGGAAATTTCTTTTGTCCCCCTGTGTTCGGACGCCGGGGCTCCTTGTAATCGTCGCTGTGCAGCCCCTTGTCCTTGTTTTCGGCGTTTATTTTACCGGCCTGTGTGAACACCCATCAGTCTCTATTAGTGTGGTTTGCTGGCTTATCCAGGGTACCATGAATTTGGCACAAGCGTTCAAGTATGCGGTCCAGACTGGATGGTCCTTGATTGTTTCTTTTGAATGGCTTTTTCCGCTGATCGGATTTGGATCCGTTGAATCCGGCATTGAATGCCGTGTCTTTAGTGTTGTCGCCTTTGTTCCGTCGCTTATGCCTGTTACGCCGTGGCTTGCCGTTATTGTCGCGGACATCTGAGGTGCCTGAATTTATAGGCATGGTGCTACTGCGAGCCAACTAGCTGTCCTCGCCCGCACAAAAGTGGGTCATTAGTGTCGTGAGGGATGCCATGGACTTTGGTTTTTCTTGGCTGAGGTGTCGGGCAAGCCACTCATCACGGATATTATGCTTGAAGGCCGCCAGGGCTTCAGCGTCTGGACAGTCGACTATTTGGTTCTTTTTGGTTAGGAACCGGGACCAGAATTCCCTGGCTGACTCTCCGGGCTGTTGGGTCATGTGGCTCAAGTCATCGGCATCCGGTGGTCGCACGTATTTGCCCTGGAAGTTGTCGAGGAACGCGTCCTCCAGGTTTTCCGAACTGCCAATGGAATTTGCCGGCAGGCTGTTTAGCCAGTGCCGGCCAGGTCCTTTGAGCTTAAGGGGAAGATATTTGATGGCGTGTAGATTGTCTCCGCGGGCCATGTGAATGTGGAGATGGAAATCTTCGATCCATACTGTGGGGTCCGTTGTGCCATCGTATGATTCGATGTTTACGGGTTTGAACCCTTCTGGGAATTCATGATCCATCACTTCGTTAGTGAAGCAGAGGGGGTGTGCGGCGCCTCTATGCCGGGCTATGTGGCTACGTAGTTCGGCTGAGTCCGGTTGGCTGTATTCGGCCCGGCCGGACTTGTTGATGGTGTATCCGGCGTAATGATCATTGTTATGTGTTGGAGCGCGCCCCCGGGATCCGTAGATCGATCTTGATTGTCCTTCCTTGTTTTCCAGTATATCTTGCAGGTCCTGCCTATTGCCCCGGGCCGTGTTGTATTGGCGTGGGGGTGCGGGATGGTATTCGGGCTGATATGCCATTTTATCCCGGCCACGAGGTGGTCGGTTAGTCGTGTGGCGCTCGAGTCCATATTCCTCGGCTGCCAGGACTTCAGTCCATCTGTCTGTGAGCAGGTCCTGATCAGCTTGGAGCTGCTGCTGCTTCTTTTTCAGGCTCCTTGCAGTGGCCATAAGCCTGTGCTTGAAGCGCTCCTGCTCCACAGGGTCCTCAGGCACGCCGAATTCGTCGTCACCGAGGCTAATCTCGTCTTCGGAGGGGGGCATGTAGTTGTCCTCCTCCGGGTATCCGTCCCTCGCCTATTTGTCTGGGCTGACCTGCCCGTCTTCCTGTTCGGCCTGCTCGAAGGCAGGTTGATCAGGGTTGTATTCATCTTCGGCACCATACGAATTGTTTTCGTCTCCTATGCCAGTATTGCTGTGGCGGGGCTTGGAGTCGTGCCGACGACGTCCATGCTTTGCTTTCTTCCCTGAGGGCTTATCCTCCATTGCCTTATCGCCATTGGTTTCCTTTGGAGTGTCCACCATATAATATCATATGAGGAGGTGGTTGTCCACTGCCCCGTGGGCGGTGGTTCCTGTTCTTCTCCTGCATCGTCGTCCACACCATCGATCTCTTCGGAGTCAAAGTCAAGCACGTCGGTTAAATCATCAACCGTGGTAATGAAGTGGGCGGTGGGTGGGCAACGAATTCCTTCGTCACCTGCTTCCAACTCGAGCCGGACAAAGTTCGTCCAAGAGTCTCCTGACAAAGAGAGAGACTTTAACGAGTTCAGCACGTCGCCAAAGGGCAAGTTCTGGAAGATATCCGCAGCGGTGAACTCCATTACCGGAGCCCAACCAGATTCGGCGGGCCCGGGAGTGCACGGACTAGAACCTATAGCCGGATACGAGTCCGGGGGTCCGGTGTCACAGGCTTCCTTGGGGGTGAAGCCTGTGTTCGGCTCTACTTTCGATGAGTGTGCGGCCTTTGGGGCGGGGTCCATCCACCCGTCCTCAGGTGACGCAATCTGCTCCGGATTTAGGTCCGGGGCTCCTGCAGGGGCGATATCCCGAGCATTGTCCGACAGCAGGTCTAAGCCGTGCTCATCGTGACTGTCTGGCGCTCCTGGCGCAGGCCCGAACCCATTGAAGATCAAGTCTCCGCGGATATCGGCCGTGTAGTTCAGGTTTCCGAACCTGACCTGGTGGCCAGTGGCATAGCTGTCGATCTGCTCCAGATGGCCAAGCGAATTGTCCCGCAGTGCAAAGCCGCCGAACACGAAGATTTGTCTGGGGAGAAAAGTCTCACCCTGGACCATGTTGTTGACGATTGAAGGATCCATCAAGCCTCGTAGCGATGACACAGAGGAACTCTCAATGAAAGCACCAATGTCGGTGTCAAAACTGGCGGATCTCGGGTAGGGTGTCCCGATCTGTGCGTCTAAGGCTAATAGTAACAGGAGGCAAGGGACACGATGTTTTACCCAGGTTCGGGCCCCCTCGATGGAGGTAAAACCCTACTTCCTGCTTGATTGATATTGATGATATGGGTATTACAAGAGTTGATCTACCACGAGATCGTAGAGGCTAAACCCTAGAAGCTAGCCTATGATGATTATGATCCTGTCTCTAAGGACTAAACCCTCTGGTTTATATAGACACCGGAGGGGGCTAGGGTTTACATGGAGTCGGTTACAAAGAAGGAAATATAATATCCGGATCACCAAGCTTGTCTTCCACGCAAAGGAGAGTCCCATCCGGACACAGGACGAAGTCTTGAGTCTTGTATCTTCACGGTCCAACAGTCCGGCCAAAGTATATAGTTCGGCTGTCCGGATACCCCCTAATCCAGGACTCCCTCACCCCAAGAACAAGATGAACACAAGAGAGAAAACAAGAGGAACACTCAAGAACAAGTCCAATCACACATCCACTAGACCAACAAACACACAAGTTCCACAAGGTACATGAACAATCAAAGGGAAACAAGATACATGGTTGAGTTCATCCCAAATCCTACGAAGGAGATGAGGGCTTGATGATTCACTTGGGGAATCCTTCTCCCTTAGGAGGGCTTGATGATCCTATGGATCCTTCTCCCTTAGGAGGGCTTGATGATCCTAGGGATCCTTCTCTCTTAGGAGGAAACCCAAAAGGGGAGATACATGAGCTAAGCTCTATGATTTGTACTATTCTTAGCTATCCCTCTAAATGAGCTAGGTGATGCCCTTATATAGTTTAGGGACGAAATAAGAGAGGATGGGGGATACAAGGGCAAAGCCCCAAGGAGGCACACAGGCTCTCCGTGTAGTGCGGGCACCCGGGGGACTCAGGCCCGGGCACCCGGGGTCGGTGCAGGGGGCTGGGCGGCTTTGGCCGGGCACCCTGGGGCCCAAAGCCCGTGCACCCGGGGGTGTGCTGGGTCGGCGCGGGAGGAGGACCGGGCACCCGGGGCAGCGAGGCCGGGCACCCGGAGTGGGCCCGCCGGCGGCTGGAGGTGACCCGGGCACCCGGGGCTGCGGGGCCGAGCACCCGGTGCGCCTGGGCCGGCGGCCGAGCACCCGGTGCCGGCTGGGGGCGACGCCCAGGCAGTGGCCGCGCACCCGGTGCCAAAGAGTTCGGGCACCCGGGGTGTCCAGGGAGCTCTGACTCCTCTCGTTCTTCTCGCTTCTCTCCTTCTCTTTCTTCTGGACCATAGGTGCATGTGTCTCCGGGTGACCTTGGTGTTTCCCTCTGTGTTCCTCGTCATCTCCATTTGAGGTAGGACCCGATTCATATGCGATTCCGAACGAGACTCGAAGAGGAAAGAAGTGACCTCGTTGTCGATGTTGCATGCATGTGCTCTTGTCACCAGTCCTCTCGGTGCTTGCGATGGTGATGGCGTGTCTGTCGGCGTTCTGGGAATGGGGGTCCCCAGACTTGCCTGCCTGCGGCCTGCGGCGTGGCTCGAAGGAGGCCGAGCATGGCCCATCTTCATCAATGCAAGCTCAAGACCCTCGCGAGGGGCCAAGCCTCGCGGGGCGGACGACAAGGAGCTTCCTCACACATGGCCTCGTCAGGTTGGCTCATGAGGAGGCGGAGAGTTCAAGGCGGGGTACCTCGCGAGGTGCCCATGACGCAAGCCCTGACGACCAAGGGCGCCAGTCGGGCGCCAGCCCGCACAGTGTCCTCCATTCCTCTTTGGTGCAAAGGGAGCAAGCGCAGGCGAGAGCATCAAGCAAAGGCGTCCATTTCGGTGCAACAAGACCAAGACCAGCACAACGGCCAGAAGGAAGTCATTGTGGAGCCCAAGCCGACGTCACCACCAGAGCCTTTGACAGGCGAGGACCAACTTTAGTCAGGATAAGTGTACCCGCTGTTCCCCTTCAAAATGGCCAATTGTTGGCGCCCTTCCCGCTCAATATTTGGGAAGAGGCCCAGGGCCTTTGCCTACAAATAGGGGTAGCCACCCGCAGGGTAGAGGCATCGAGAGAACAAGGATAGAAAGACACGGAGAGAGAGAGAGAGGCGACTGAACTCCCCCTAGCAGTTCATCGCGCCAGCCAAGAACAGACCCTCGCGAGGCTGTTCTTCCTTTGTATTGTTCCTCATCCGCCCAAGAGGCAATCCACCACACCACACACTGGAGTAGGGTATTACACCACAATGGTGGCCTGAACCAGTATAAATCTCGTGTCTCTTGTGCTGTTCTGTTTGGTAGATTAGGTCCTAGCAGTTCGGCGAAGAGCGAGCAGGTAGAGGGTTGAATCTCCGCGCGCACCCCAGTGTTCGAACCTCAAGGGTCTACCAGAACCCGAAATCCGACATTTGGCGCGCCAGGTAGGGGTGTGCCGGGATCTGCCTTCTGGCGCCTCGCGCCCCGTCGCATCGTCATCACCATGTCCGGCGACCAAGCGGGCAACCCAGATCCTTGGGTGGCTTGGCCCGCCCGCGCAGAGCCGCTCGCCCCAGGCGACCCCATGCCCCAGGCAGCTCGCGGTCCGCAGGGCGCTGCGGGCCGTGGGCGACGTGGACAGGCCTCGACGGCTCTAACACCGCGGCAGACGCGGTCGGCAGCGAGGGCCTCCAACCACGCCGCGGCAACGACGCCGTACACCCGCCGGGAGCAGGCGAACTCAAGAGCGACGCTCACGGTGGCCCGAGAGCTGCTGCAGTGCAGACTGATGGAAGGCGGCCGCGACGTGCTGCTAGAACGGGTGGCGGAGCTCCTGGGCTTCGCCACCTCGGGGGCTCACCCCTTCTGCACTCCGCTCCTGTCTCAGGCCCAGGGCGGCCCGCGCTGGGGCCCCGCATGCAACCGTGGGCTCCAAAGCTACTCCAACACCAGTGATGCCGTCAGCACAGGGCCGGCGGCAGCACCGACTCCGCTCCCCGCCGGCGAAGAAGGACTCATCGCGACCCACGGCCCCCATGGGCCGCCGCGCTACCATCACCAGGCTGGCACATCAAGCAGAGCTGCATGGCATGCGGAGCCCTACGGTGCAGCCTTCGGGGTAACGGCCACGGAAGAGTACGTGCCCCACTTGATGGATCAAGGGCACCCACGCGAGGGCGAACAAGGCTCGCTCCTCAGCCCAAGCTGGGGGGACGAGGCGCCATAAGATGAGCTCTTCCAGGAAGCCCGGGATGGCCCCACCGGCCATGCTGGAAGCGACGATTATCGGGTACCACTAATCCCTCAGGAGCAGGCATACACTAATCATTGGTCGCAGGAGGTGCAGGTCGCCACAGCGAGCAGCTGCCCCGCTCCAGCAGTCTCTTACCCCTCAGGAGGAGGGTGTCGGGGGCTGCAGGAGAGGGGCCGAGATCTGACATCACCACCGCAGCGTTCGGAGCAAGGCGTTCCCAGGAGGTAGGCCCTCCGCTAGGGAGGTGCCTCAGGGCCTGCCCCTGGCAGAGGACCCGTGGTCGTCGGGGGAACCGCTGGCGACCGCTCTACCCCATCGGCGGCGTCCTGGTTTCCAGTCGTCATTAACGGCACTAGAGTGTGGCGCAAGGCGGGGCCCTCGTCTAGCGATATGAAGCAAGGCCGGTACCTGTGAAGAAGGCCCAGTGCCTGTGAAGCTCGCCGCCCCCTGACACTCTCGCGTAGTAATGAGTGGGGCTGTACACGCCCCGGAGTCTCAGGGGTGCCGGCCTCAGGCCCTGGGGCTCCCTCCCACGCCTAGTGGCAATGCTTAGCTCCGCGCTGGTGAGAAGACGTCTAAGACTAGACTAGGTGCCGGACGCGGCCTTTTGTTTGCTTTCGTTGCTTTTCCCTTGGTTGTTGCTTTCCCCCGCCGGATTTAAGTTGAACTCGAATTTGAGATTTGCGTGTGTTGGGGAAGGGGTGCTTAGTCTCGTTCGAGCAATCTCTCGCATTTCGGTTATGACCTCACCTCAGCTGCCTCCCCTCGCGAGCCCCTTGCGAGCCGGGTCTGGCCTAGCTTGCGTGCAGCCCAGGCTGCCGCTGACGTACCCTCTCAGGAGGTTTTTCACTGCAGATCCTACGGATTCGATCAGGAGGCGTTCGAGGCACCACAGCCTCCCACAAATTATCTCAGGACCCACAAAGGACGAAGGTAAACTAACCGGCCGGCTTGTCACATGGCCAACCACTTGACACGGGCCAATGAGCAACGTAGGAATGACTAGTGCGCTGAAACATTGGTTTTACATGAGGGGCACCCCCTCCCAAAATGCTCTCACAACCATCGGGACAAGAGCCTGAGTTCTATTCATGCAGGATAAGGAAACAGGAACGGCGTGCTGTCAGTCAGATAAATCCCCCAATGCATCCTCAGGAGCGCCGCCCGAGCTGTCGCTGGCTTTGCTGGCCTCGCCATCGCCCCCCGCGTTGCTGCCAGCGGTGTCAGGGCCGTTCACCACGCCGCCCTCATCGGCGGCCACAATCACGCCGTCGTTGTCTGAAGCGAAGGCCCTGACAAGAGCGTCCACGTTGTCTTCCACCCAATACGCCAGGTCGTCTCGGACGGCCTGGGGGACTGGGGCGCTGGCAGCGTCAAAATCGAAGTGAGGATCCATGTTCCGGAGATGGCTGAAGACGCGGGAAAAGGTGCGCCCGAGCAGGGCTCGACTCCTCTCCTCCACCAACCTGTTGGCACGAACCGACCGTGCCTCCAGCTGCGTCACGATGTCGGTGAAGAACTGAAGGTTGCCGGCGTAGTTAATAGCACGCGGCTCACCGACGGCCGCCTCGCAGATGTTACCCAAGGTCGTGTTGGCCCTCTCCGGAAGCGTGGAGAGCATGGGGGCGTGCTCATGCTCCAAGAGCCACCGCTGACGCATCTCGTCTGCGTTTTGGCGAGCGACAGCCTCAGCCTCAACCACCTGTTGGCGAAGAAGAAGCACCTCGGCATGGGAAGTAGCTGACTCCCCCTGCGCGGCCTCAAGTGCGACCCGCAAGGCATCGGCCTACCGCGTTGCTTCCTCCAGTTTGGCCCTGAGGGCGTTGGTCCTACCTTCAGCCTCGGTCCGGACCAACTCCAGCCTCTCCTTGAGCTCGCGCTCGAGATTCAGGCGTGCCGTCGCCACCCGACGTCCGACCTCCTCCGAGACACGGGCTTCACACGCAGCGACGTCGTCCTCCGCCCGTGTCACCCAGTGCTCCCTCATCTCCAGGCGCTCGTGCTCGCGCGCGCGTTCGGCGGCTTCCAGCGTCAACGCCTCCTCACGCTTCTGGTGCTCCGCTGGGTCGCCGGAGGCCACCTTCCTCGACGCAAGGGCCGCCTCGCGCAGCTCCACCTGTTCCTCCAGTGAGCGGCACCGGGCCAAGAGTTCCTGTGCCCGCTCCTCCGTGGCCTCTCGCCGGCGGTCAGCTTCCCGGGCTTCTTTGACGGCCTGGGAACGGGCCTCCTGAGAGGCCGCCAGCGACGCCTTGGCCTCCTCGTCATCAAGATCGCGCCGATGGTGCGCGAGGGTGGCAGCCGTCTCCAGCTCGCGCCTCTCTGCAACCAGCCGAAGGCCCTCAGCCTCAAGGCGCGCGTCCTCATCAGCGAGTTCCTCACCAAGCAGGCTCACCGCATCAGCTGCCCTCCGGAGGAACCCTTGGCGAAGAACACGACGCTCCCAGGCGCGCTCAAGTACGTCCTCTACACCATCATCCGCCCCAAGCAAGCACCGTGGGGCTCGGATCAGCACACCCCTATCGGGCAGGGGGCTGGGGGCTGGCGCCCTCGAGATGACCGGGCGCGCCCTGCCGAAGGCCCAATCTAAAGCCAGTCCATCTCCAAGTGAAGAGCGCCGGGAGTACTCCAGCCAATCGCGGCCCACGTCCAGATGAGAAGCCCACGGCAAGCTGGCTATGCCACGGGAAGGCCCGCGAAGGAAGACCGCGGGGAGCGCAGGGCCGTGTTGCGTTTCGGGATGACTCATCTCGCCAACCGGCCTCACCACGAGGGCCCGTCTGCTCGGGATGATCGAAGACGACAGAAGAGCTGGAGGCGAGGGGGATGGCTCCTCATCCACCCCCGTGAGCTCGGAAGGAAGGGCCCTGCAGGGCAAGGATTAGAACAAGCAACGAAAGAGTCAGGAGTAGGAAAGGGAGAAGGCTTACTCGTCGATGGCATAGTACTTCCTACGCTTCAGCAGGCGACAAGGGTAGTCGTCACCCAGGGCCTCCCTCCTCTTCCGTAGGGCCTCAAAGTCCACGCGGAAGCGACCCAAGAGTTGAGCGCAAGGGTCAGCTTGCGACGAGGAGGAAGCATCGAGGCGACTTGCGTCGGGGGCGTCCGCCTGATGCGCGCTGCTGGTCGCCTCACCAAGAAGAGCGGCTGGGGCCTCGGGGGCCTCAGCCTCAGGCACTGCGAGCGGCCTCTTGCCACCCTCAACTGCGGCAGCACGGGCCTCGAGAGCCGCTCCCTCATGAGCGCCGCCCAGTGTTGTCGCCTCGGCGAGGGCACCCTCGGCCTCCGGAGCTCATGCCTCCCTGCACCACCACTTGAGGAAGAGTCGCCCCGGGCGGCTGCGAGGGCGACCACCCCCACTGGATTCTCGCGAGGCCCCTGGAGGCCAGCAGGGCGCGGCCCCCATTCGTCGAAGATGGGCATCTGGCCCACAAAGTCACCTCTGTTCGAGCAAAGGTACAGCAAGGCCCCCCCTTGATGAATGTTGCCGGGGGAAGGGTCCCCAGTCAAGACCAAGAGCACCTTCCTCAGAGCTTCAGGCGTCAGGTCCTCTTCCTGAAGCCGCATACGGTCCCTACGACCGCTGTAGGCCCACATTCGATGAGAGTGGTGCTGGAGAGGGGCGACGCGGCGTAGCAAGAACTCCTTCACCACCTTGGGCGCCGTCACGCCAAGCTTCCACAGGAACTCGAAGCGGTGCTAGACAAAGGCGAGCCGGGGGCTCGCGAGCGTCACCTGGCCCCAGCCTGAGTTGGGGACACCAGGCGAAGATGGCTCCGCCAGCAGGGGGCTGGGCACCCCTACGTCCACATACAGCCACCGCTCCCAAAACCCAGGCGCGGGCGGAGGAAGACTGAAGTCAATTCTAGAAGCCGCTGTCTCAAGCGCAGCAATGAAGCTCACACACCCCGAGCATTGGGTGGGGTCGACAAGGCGCAGAGAGAAGAAGTGGCGCAGCAAGGCAACCGAAGGAAGGATGCCCGTCATTGCCTCGCAAACGAAGGCAAATACCGCGAGAAGGGTGATGGACTCAGGACCCAAGTGCATCATATGGATCTGATAATGGGAAAGCACGACGTTGAAGAAATCAGAGAAGGGGGGAACCAGTCCCGCCCACAGGGCGTCAGCGAAATACCGAACCTCGGTGGGAATCATGTCGACCGAGAAGCGAGACGCGGGCCAGGCCGTCGTCCTCCCGCACTCGTTGAAGATGGTGGCCAGGGCTGAGTGGACCTTGCCCAGGCCTTCTTGATTGATTATGACCGGCCAATCGATGGCGGGGGCCACCGTCGACGACGAGCGAGGCGGCGGCACGGGCTTCTTCCCTTTTCCCTTCCTCGGCGGAGCCATGACGACAGGAAAGGGATGGGGGAAGGTTCGAGATTGGATTGAATGCAGAAGCTGGAGTTCGAGAGAAGAAAGGACAGGGAGCGCTCAAGCAGCAAAAAGGGGAGCGGCTGTGTGCGGCAGCGAGTCCGCCTAGCAAGGCACAAAATAAGGAGGCGTGGGGGAACAGTGCCGCCCACGTCCAATCAACCGCCACGCGGCTCCCAAGGCCGCAGGCTGTTAGGGCCCGCGACGCTTCGCACTTGCCCTTTCGCCTCTCTGCTCGACCAAGTTCGGGGGCGCCGTGGGCCCAGGGGCTACTGTCGGTGTTCTGGGAACGGGGGTCCCCAGACTTGCCTGCCTGCGGCCTGCGGCGTGGCTCGAAGGAGGCCCAGCACGGCCCATCCTCATCAACGCAAGCTCAAGACCCTCGCGAGGGGCCAAGCCTCGCGGGGCGAACGACAAGGAGCTTCCTTAGGCATGGCCTCATTAGGCTGGCTCATCAGGAGGCGGAGAGTTCAAGGCGGGGTACCTCGCGAGGTGCCCATGACGCAAGCCATGACGACCAAGGGCGCCAGTTGGGCGCCAGCCCGCGCAGTGTCCTCCTTTCCTCTTTGGTGCAAAGGGAGCAAGCGCAGGCGAGAGCATCAAGCAAAGGCGTCCATTTTGGTGCAACAAGACCAAGACCAGCCCAAGCCAGCGTCAGCACCAGAGCCTTTGACAGGCGAGGACCAACTTTAGTCAGGATAAGTGTACCCGCTGTTCCCCTTCAAAATGGCCAATTGTTGGCGCCCTTCCCGCTCAATATTTGGGAAGAGGCCCAGGGCCTTTGCCTATAAATAGCGGTAGCCACCCGCAGGGTAGAGGCATCGAGAGAACAAGGATAGAAAGACACACAGAGAGAGAGAGAGAGAGAGAGAGAGGCGACTGAACTCCCCCTAGCAGTTCATCGCGCCAGCCAAGAACAGACCCTCGCGAGGCTATTATTCCTTTGTATTGTTCCTCATCCGCCCAAGAGGCAATCCACCACACCACACACTGGAGTAGGGTATTACACCACAATGGTGGCCTGAACCAGTATAAATCTCGTGTCTCTTGTGCTGTTCTGTTTGGTAGATTAGGTCCTAGCGGTTCGGCGAGGAGCGAGCCGGTAGAGGGTTGAATCTCCGCGCCCACCCCAGTGTTCAAACCTCAAGGGCCTGCCGGAACCCGAAATCCAACAGTGTCCATGTGGATGGACGAGGGATGCTCCGCATCAACCCTTAAAAGCAACAAATTCTTCTATTTGTTCCACCTCATAGTAATCATATATACCATTAGCTTAAGAAGCCAAGGTTTCATTATCATTAAATTTACATGAAAAGGGAAGGTGTGGAACCTTCATCCTAGAGCAACAAATATAATCATATCTCCGACATATATTCCAAGCCTACCAATGCAACATATGAATTTGATCCCATAATTGTTTCCCTTTTAGAGTCAAGCGGTATTCCCTAAAGTATCCACATTGATCCAACGTGTCTCCCATTATCAAGTTGAATGGGGTTTTCTCAGGATTATCAACATAGTGTTTAATATTTTCCACATAACGGGCATCGAGGGTTTTAGGACATTCCCTATCTCCATGAGTTGCAAGTACACCTAATTTTTTTGGTATTTCGTGTTCCATATCCACAACTAAAGATATATGATACGTCTCCAACGTATCTATAGTTTTTGATTGTTCCATGCTATTATATTACCCGTTTTGGATGTTTATGGGCTTTATTAAACACTTCTATATTATTTTTGGGACTAACCTATTAACCGGAGGCCCAGCCCAAATTGCTGCACTCTTGCCTATTTCAGTGTTTCGAAGAAAAGGAATATCAAACGGAGTCCAAACGGAATGAAACCTTCGGGAGAGTTATTTTTGGAATGGACGCAATGCAGGAGACTTGGAGTAGACGACAGGGAAGCTTCGATTTGGCCACGAGGCAGGGAGGCGCGCCCTACCCCCGGGCGCGCCCCCACCCTCGTGGGCCCCTCGTGGCTCCCCTAACCGACTTCTTTCACCTATATATGTCCATATACCCTAAAACATCGAGGAGAAAAATAGATCGGGAGTTCTGCCGCCGCAAGCCTCTGTAGCCACCAAAAACCTCTCGGGAGCCCATTCCGGCACCCTGCGGGAGGGGGAATCCATCGCCGGTGTCCATCTTCATCATCCCGGCGCTCTCCATGACGAGGAGGGAATAGTTCACCCTCGGGGCTGAGGGTATGTACCAGTAGCTATGTGTTTGATCTCTCTCTCTCTCTCTCTCTCTCTCTCTCTCTCGTGTTATTGATTTGGCACGATCTTGATGTATCGCAAGCTTTGCTATTATAGTTGGATCTTATGATGTCTCTCCCGCTCTACTCTCTTGTAATGGATTGAGTTTTCCCTTTGAAGTTATCTTATCGGATTGAGTCTTTAAGGATTTGAGAACACTTGATGTATGTCTTGCCGTGCTTATTTGTGGTGACAATGGGATATTCATGTGATCTACTTGATGTATGTTTTGGTGATCAACTTGCGGGTTCACCTTGTGAACTTATGCATAGGGTTTGGCACACGTTTTCGTCTTGACTCTCCGGTAGAAACTTTGGGGCACTCTTTTAAGTTCTTTGTGTTGGTTGAATAGATGAATTTGAGATTGTGTGATGCATATCGTATAATCATGCCCACGGATACTTGAGGTGACATTGGAGTATCTAGGTGACATTAGGGTTTTGGTTGATTTGTGTCTTAAGGTGTTATTCTAGTACGAACTCTATGATAGATCGAACGGAAAGAATAGCTTCGTGTTATTTTACTACGGACTCTTGAATAGATCGATCAGAAAGGATAACTTTGAGGTGGTTTCATACCCTACAATAATCTCTTCGTTTGTTCTTTGCTATTAGTGACTTTGGAGTGACTCTTTGTTGCATGTTGAGGGATAGTTATATGATCCAGTTATGTCATTATTGTTGAGAGAACTTGCACTAGTGAAAGTATGAACCCCAGGCCTTGTTTCCTAGCATTGCAATACCGTTTGTGCTCACTTTTACCACTTGCTACCTTGCTGTTTTTATATTTTCAGATTACAAATACTCATATCTATCATCTATATTGCACTTGTATCACCATCTCTTCGCCGAACTAGTGCACCTATACAATTTACCATTGTATTGGGTGTGTTGGGGACACAAGAGACTCTTTGTTACTTGGTTGCAAGGTTGTTTGAGAGAGGCCATCTTCATCCTACGCCTCCCATGGATTGATAAACCTTAGGTCATCCACTTGAGGAAAATTTGCTACTGTCCTACAAACCTCTGCACTTGGAGGCCCAACAACGTCTACAAGAAGAAGGTTGTGTTGTAGACATCAAGCTCTTTTCTGGCGCCGTTGCCGGGGAGGTGAGTGCTTCAAGGTATATCTTTAGATCTTGCAATCAAATCTTTTAGTTTCTTGTTTTATCACTAGTTTAGTCTATAAAAGAAAACTACAAAAAATGGAATTGAGTTTGCCTCATACGCTTCATATTTTTAATATCTTTCGTGAGTATGATGGAAAGGAAAATTGTGCTCAAGTTCTAGAAGAAGAAGTCTATAAAATGTTTGGCACTAAATCTTTGAATGATGAGCATGATTGCAATGTTGTTAGTATGAACTCTTTGAATTTCCATAGTACTAATGATGATTGCACTTGTCATGATGAAAATGTTTCTTATAAGCATGTCAATTTTTGTGGAATACATAGAGCTTGCAAGTACACACCAAATAGGGAAGATAGATTTTTCAAGAGGCATAAGTATTTGGAAACTAAATGGTTGCAAGAAAGGCTAGATGATTGTGCTGAAAGATTCAATATTTATCGCCATCCTTGTGAACTTTGCAATGAATGTGGTCATTTAAATCTCCAATGCAAATTGTTTCATGATCAAATCATGTCCAAAAATTGTGATAACTTGATTACCATTGAGCATCATAAAGAGCTTAGTCTTCTTTTGGGGTATGAAGAAATGAAATGTATAACTGAGGGTATTCCAAAATTTAATCTTGATAGATTTCTTGATTTTGATCTATAACAAATTTTTATGTATTGTACGGTAAATTGCATTG
The DNA here is from genome assembly GCA_963921465.1 of Triticum timopheevii. Classification (NCBI taxonomy): domain Eukaryota; kingdom Viridiplantae; phylum Streptophyta; class Magnoliopsida; order Poales; family Poaceae; genus Triticum; species Triticum timopheevii. Next base: position 354,167,762 of record OY997274.1, read on the forward strand.
AAAATACTTATGTTTCCAATTACATAAAGACAAGAAAACAAATAGAAGATGAAGAGAATACTAATGAAAGGGAAGAGACTTCCCAGTATCTTCCTATTATTTCTTATGATGAATTAGGTAACGAGGAGGAGCCTTCTATTCAACCAATCTCATTAATAAGGAGCTCCAAAAAGAGGATTAAACCCACACATGATGTGATGAAGAAAAAGAAAAGACGGAGAAGCAAAGGTAAAAATGTATCCCTCCCAAATGATGTTGCTCCTACTACTCACTGTGATGATGATAATTGCTATACTATTGGTGCTATCCATACTATTAATGATGAGAGTGATTATGCTTCTGATATGAAAAGGCCCAAGCTTGGGGATGCTATGTTTGATGAGAATGACATGTTTGAGAATATATTTGCTGCAATTAATGTTTCCCCCAAGCTTGGGGATGCTAGGTTTGATGAAGATGATATTTTTAGCCTCCCAAGTTTTGATATGCAAAGTTGTTATGATGATAGCATGCCTCCTATTTATGATAATTATATTGATGAAAGTGGGTTAGGAAGAGCGTCAACTTTAGGAAGTAACGATCCCACTATTTTGGAGGATGTTGAATCTTATTGTGATATTTATGAAAGTGTATTTGGAGAGGTCATGACTTTATTTAGTGATAAATCCACTATTTTGGAAGAGGTTCCAATTGATTATGATGAGAACAAAGTTGCTACTTATGATGATTATTATGATGAAACTTATGCTATAAAAAGAAGTGATGATTATATCTATGAAACTTGTCATGATTATCATTACCCTTTTTCTAAACATTACTCTTTTAATGTGGAAACAATTTATAGTATTCGAGTCTCTTATGATACTCCCACTATTCCAAATAAGAGGAAATTTGCTTATGTGGAGAGTAATAAAAATTCTATGCTTATGCATCATGAAAAGAATGCTTTATGTGCTGGTTATATGGTTGAATTCATTCATGATTCTACTGAAAATTATTATGAGAGAGGATCATATGCTTCTACATATTGCAATAATATCAAGTTTCCTCTCTATGTGTTGAGAATCTTGAAGTTATGCTTGTTTTGCCTTCCTATGCTAGTTGATTATTGTTACCATAAGTTGTTTGCTCACAAAATTCCTATGCATAGGAAGTGGGTTAGACTTAAATATTCTAGTAATATTCTTCATGATGCTCTCTTTATGTTTCAATTCTTATCTTTTATGTGAGCATCATTGAAACCATCATGCCTAGCTAGGGGCGTTAAACGATAGCGCTTGTTGGGAGGTAAACCATACTTTTGTCCTTTGCTTTTTGTTCCTGTTTAGTAATAAATAATTCATCTATCCTATGGTTATATGTGGTTTTATGTTTTAATTAGTGTTTGTACCAAGTAGAACCTTTGGGAAGACTTGGGTGAAGTCTTTGCGATCTTGTTGTAAAAAACAGAAACTTTTGCGCTCACGATATTAGCTTAAATATTTTACTGGAGAGTGCTTTTAGGTTGATTCTTTTTGCAGATAATTAATAGAAAAATTCCTCACGTCCAAAAATTTATTTCAGAATTTTCGGAGTTACAGAAGTATTCGAATGATACAGATTACTACAGACTGTTCTGTTTTTGACAGATTCTGTTTTCATTGTGTTGTTTGCTTATTTAGATGAATCTATGAGTAGTATCGGAGGGTATGAACCATAGAGAAGTTGGAATACAGTAGATATTACAGAAATATTAATTTAGAATTACTTCACAACAGTACCAAAAGTGGTGATTTATTTTCTTATACTAACGGAGCTTACGAGTTTTCTGTTGAGTTTTGTGTTGTGAAGTTTTCAAGTTTTGGGTAAAGATTCGATGGACTATGGAATAAGGAGTGACAAGAGCCTAATCTTGGGGATGACCAAGGCACCCCAAGGTAATATTCAAGGACAACCAAGAGCCTAATCTTGGGGATGCCCCGGAAGGCATCCCCTCTTTCGTCTTCGTTCATCGGCAACTTTACTTGGAGCTATATTTTTATTCACCACATGATATGTGTTTTGCTTGGAGCGTCATTTTGTTTTATTTTGTTTTGCTTGCTGTTTGAATAATATCCCAAGATCTGAAATTCTTAAATGTTAGAGAGTCTTCACATAGTTGCATAATTATTCGACTACTCATTGATCTTCACTTATATCTTTTGGAGTAGTTTGTCATTTGCTCTTGTGCTTCACTTATATTTTATAGAGCACGACGGTGGTTTTATTTTGAAGGAATAGATGAACTCTCATGCTTCACTTATATTATTTTTAGAGTCTTTTAGAATAGCATGGTATTTTCTATGGTTATAAAATTGGTCCTAGAATGATAGGCATCCAAGTTGGGTATAATAAAAACTATTATAGAAAGTGAATTGGATGCTATGATCAATTTGACGCTTGATAATTGTTTTGAGATATAAATGTGGTAATGTTAGAGTCATGCTAGTTGGGTAATTATGAAATGGAGAAATACTTGTGTTGAAGTTGGCAAGTCCCATAGCATGCACGTATGGTAAACGTTGTGTAACAAATTTGTTGCATGGGGTGCTCTTTTGATTGCCTTCCTTATGTGTGGAGGTCGGAGGAGTGCGATGGTTAACTCCTACCAACCTCCCCCCTAGGAGCATGCGTAGTAGTACTTTGCTTCAAGGGCTTATAAACTTTTGCAATAAGTATATGAGTTCTTTATGACTAATGTAAGTCCATGGATTATACGCACTCTTACCCTTCCATCATTGCTAGCCTCTACGGTACCGTGCATTGCCCTTTCTCACCTTGAGAGTTGGTGCAAACTTTGCCGGTGCATCAAAACCCCGTGATACGATACACTCTATCAAACATAAACCTCCTTATATCTTCCTCAAAACAGCCACCATACCTACCTATTATGGCATTTCCATAGCCATTCCGAGATATATTGCCATGCAACTTTCCACCATTCCGTTTATCATGACACGCATCATCATTTTCATATTGCCTTGCATGATCATGTAGTTGACATCGTATTTGTGGCAAAGCCACCGTGCATAATTTTTCATACATGTCACTCTTGATTCAATGCCCATCCCGGTACACCGCCGGAGGCATTCATATAGAGTCATATCTTGTTCTAGTATCGAGTTGTAATTCTTGAGTTGTAAATAAATAGAAGTGTGATGATCATCATTATTAGAGCATTGTCCCTTATAAAAAAAAGAAAGGCCAAAAAAAAGAAAAAAAAAGAGAAAGGCCAAAAAAAGAAGAAAGGCCCAAAAAAGGGGGACAATGTTACCATCCTTTTCCACACTTGTGCTTCAAAGTAGCACCATGATCTTCATGATAGAGAGTCTCTTATGTTGTCACTTTCATATACTAGTGGGAATTTTTCATTATAGAACTTGGCTTATATATTTCAATGATGGGCTTCCTCAAATGCCCTAGGTCTTCGTGAGCAAGCAAGTTGGATGCACACCCACTTAGTTTTCTTTTGTTGAGCTTTCATACATTTATAGCTCTAGTGCATCCGTTGCATGGCAATCCCTACTCCTCATGTTGACATCAATTAATGGGCATCTCCATAGCCCGTTTATTAGCCTCGTCAATGTGAGACTTTCTCCTTTTTTGTCTTCTCCACACAACCTCCATCATCATATTCTATTCTACCCATAGTGCTATATCCATGGCTTACGCTCATGTATTGCATGAGAGTTGAAAAAAGCTGAAGTGCGTTAAAAAGTATGAAGCAATCGCTTGGCTGAAACCGGGGTTGTGCATGATGGGAGTATTTTGTGTGATGAAAATGAAGCATAGCCTAACTTTATGATTTTGTAGGGATAAGCTTTCTTTGGCTATGTTATTTTGATAAGACATGATTACTTGTTAGTATGCTTGAAGTATTACTATTTTTATGTCAATATGAACTTTTATCTTGAATCTTTTGGATCTGACATTCATGCCACAATAAAGAAAATTACATTGAGAAATATGCTAGGTAGCATTCCGCATCAAAAATTCTATTTTTATCATTTACCTACTCAAGGACGAGCAGGAATTAAGCTTGGGGAAGCTTGATACGTCTCCAACGTATCTATAATTTTTGATTGTTCCATGCTATTATATTACCTGTTTTGGACGTTTGTGGGCTTTATTATACAATTTTATATTATTTTTGGGACTAACCAATTAACCGGAGGCCCAGCCCAAATTGCTGCTTTCTTGCCTATTTCAGTAGAAGAAAGGAATATCAAACGGAGTCCAAACGGAATGAAACCTTCGGGAGAGTTATTTTTGGAACGGAAGCAATCCAGGAGACTTGGAGTAGACGTCAGGGAAGCTTCGAGGTGGCCACGAGGCAAGGAGGCGCGCCCTACCCCCTGGGCGCGCCCCCACCCTTATGGGCCCCTTGTGGCTCCCCTGACCGACTTCTTTCACCACTATATGTCCATATACCCTAAAAACATCGAGGTGCACAATAGATCGGGAGTTCCGCCGCCGCAAGCCTCTATAACCACCAAAAACCTCTTGGGAGCCCGTTCTGGCATCCTGCGGGAGGGGGAGTCCATCACCGGTGGCCATCTTCATCATCCCGGCACTCTCCGTGACGAGGAGGGAGTAGTTCACCCTCCGGACTGAGGGTATGTACTAGTAGCTATGTGTTTGATCTCTCTCTCGTGTTCTTGATTTGGCACGATCTTGATGTATCGCGAGCTTTTCTATTATAGTTGGATATTATAATGTTTCTCCCCCTCTACTCTCCTCTAATGGATTGAGTTTTCCCTTTGAAGTTATCTTATCAGATTGAGTCTTTAAGGATCACTTGATGCATGTCTTGCCGTCCTTATCTGTGGTGACAATGGGATATTCACGTGATCTACTTGATGTATGTTTTGGTGATCAACTTGCGGGTTGATACGTCTCCGTCATATCTACTTTTCCAAAAAGTTTTGCCCTTGTTTTGGACTCTAATTTGCATGATTTGAATGGAACTAACTCGGACTGACGTTGTTTTCACCAGAACTTCCCTGGTGTTATTTTTGTGCAGAAATAAAAGTTCTCAGAATGACCTGAAAATCCATGGAACAACTTTTCAGAATTAACAAAAAAATATTGGCGAAAGAATCAATGTCAGGGGGCCCACACCCTGTCCATGAGGGTGGGGGGTGTGCCCCCCTACCTCGTGGGCCCCCTGGACCTCCACCGACGTCAACTCCAACTCTATATATTCATTTTTTGCGATGAAAAAAATCAGAGAGAAAGATTCATCGTGTTTTACGATACGAAGCCGCCGCCAAGCTCTAATCTCTCTCGATAGGGCTGATCTGGAGTCCGTTCGGGGCTCCGGAGAGGGGGATTCGACGCCCTCGTCATCATCAACCATCCTCCATCGCCAATTTCATGATGCTCACTGCCGTGCGTGAGTAATTCCATCGTAGGCTTGCTGGACGATGATGGGTTGGACGAGATTTACCATGTAATTAAGTTAGTTTTGTTAGGGTTTGATCCCTAGTATCCACTATGTTCTGAGATTGATGTTGTTATGACTTTGCTATGCTTAAGGCTTGTCACTAGGGCCTGAGTGCCATGATTTCAGATCTGAACCTATTATGTTTTCATGAATATATGTGAGTTCTTGATCCTATCTTGCAAGTCTATAGTCACCTATTATGTGTTATGATCCGACAACCCCGAAGTGACAATAATACGGATACTTCTCGGTGATGACCTTAGTTTGAGGAGTTCATGTATTCACTAAGTGCTAATGCTTCGGTCCGGTACTCTATTAAAAGGAGGCCTTAATATCCCTTAGTTTCCATTAGGACCCTGCTGCCACGGGAGGGTAGGACAAAAGATGTCATGCAAATTCTTTTCCATAAGCACATATGACTATATTTGGAATACATGCCTACATTACATTAATGAACTGGAGCTAGTTCTGTGTCACCCTATGTTATAACTATTACATGAGGAATCGCATCCGACATAATTATCCTTCACTGATCCAATGCCTACGAGCTTTTCACGTATTATTCTTTGCTTATCTACTTTACCGTTGCCACTATTACAATTACAACAAAACTTCTACTGTTACTTTTGCTACTGTTATCATTACTTCCATACTACTTTGCTACTAAATACTTTGCTGCAAATACTAAGTTATCCAGGTGTGGTTGAATTGACAACTCAACTGCTAATACTTGAGAATATTCTTTGGCTCCCCTTGTGTCGAATCAATAAATTTGGGTTGAACACTCTACCCTCAAAAACTGTTGCGATCCCCTATACTTTTGGGTTATCAAGACTATTTTCTGGCGCCATTGCCGGGAGCATAGCTCTATTCTTTGAGTCACTTGGGATTTATATCTGCTGGTCACTATGAGGAACTTGAAAGACAAAAGAACTAAGATTTATCCCTCAACTACGAGGGGAGGTAAGGAACTGCCATCTAGCTCTGCACTAGATTCTCCTTCTGTTATGAGTAAGCTTGCGACATCTAAACCTGCTTTTGCTATTAATTCTAATATGTCGCATGTTATTGATGATGCCACTTCTACTATGCATGGTACTTATGATGAAACTACTTCTGTGCTTGATACTACTGGGCCCTTAGGTGAATATCTTGATGAACAACTTGCTAGGGTTAGAGAGAATGAAATTCTTGAACCTGATATTATTGATGATAGTGATGATGAAGGTTCTCCCCCTAAATATGAATTGCCTGTTGTTCCTGAGGGTTATGTTATGGATGAAGAAACTGCTAGAGATTTTCTTGCTTACAATGATAGATCTGATCTTAAGAAGTTATTAGCTAAACTGAAACAGACATCTCTAAATGCTAGAATGAAATATGACCCTGCTTTTGCTACTTCACCTATCTTTGTTACTGATAAGGATTATGATTTCTTTGTTGATCCTAAGATAATTACTTTGGTTGAATCTGATCCTTTTTGTGGCTATGAATCTGAAACTTTTGTGGCATATCTTACTAAGTTAAATGATATAGCCACCCTGTTCACTTATGATGAGAAATCTCGCTACTACTATATCCTTAAGATATTTCCATTCTCATTAAAGGGTGATGCTAAAACTTGGTTTAATTCTCTTGATCCTGGTTGTGTGCGTAGTCCCTAGGATATGATTTATTACTTCTCTGCTAAATATTTCCCTTCTCATAAGAAACAAGTTGCTTTGAGGGAAATATATAATTTTGTGCAAATTGAAGAAGAGAGTCTCCCACAAGCTTGGGGGAGGCTTCTCCAGTTACTTACTGCTTTGTTTGATCATCCTCTTAAGAAAAATGAAATACTTGATATCTTTTATAATGGACTAACTGATGTTTCCAAGGACCACTTGGATAGTTGTGCTGGTTGTGTTTTCAGGAAAAGAATAGTCGATCAAGCTGAATAGCTATTGAATAATATGTGGACTAATGAAAAATAATTTGACACTTCCTGAGCCAATTCCTGAGCCAACTCCTAAACCAACTCTAAAGAAAAGGGGTGTTCTATTTCTCAGTCCTGAAGATATGCAAGAGGCAAAGAAATCTATGAAATAGAAGGGTATTAAAGCTGAAGATGTTAAGAAATTACCACCTTTTGAAGAAATACATGGCCTTAATATACCACCTATCAAAGAAACACATGGTCTTGATAACCCGACACGGGTAGTAAAGGTAAATTCTCTCTATAGATATGATAAAGTTGAAATCCCGTCTACTAAGTTTGCTAGCCAATGCTTGGATGAATTTGATGACTTTATGGCTAGACAAGAAAATTTCAATGCTTATGTTGGTAGACAATTAAAAAGCAATGCTTATATGATTGGACACTTGAGTGATTATATGGCTAGAGTTAAAGGTGAACTTAAACTCATTAGCAAGCATGCTTCTATGTTAACACTCAAGCAGAACAAGTGCTTAAGGCTCAGAATGATTTGCTCAATGAACTAAATAATAAACATGATTATGCGGTTAGAGTAGCAACTAGAATGGGTAAAATGACTCAGGAACCTTTGTATCCTGAAGGTCACCCTAAGAGAATTAAGCAAGATTCTCAGAGAAATAATGTAGATAAACCTAGTCCTTCTAAAAAGAAGAAAAAGAAAATTGATAGGACTTTGCATGCTTCTTTTTTTTTGACCAAAGAACAGTAGGGTAAATCCCCTACTGTGAAGTCATTTTCATTTATAAAGAAAGTAGTCCAAAATACATAATCTAGTGGTTGTTGGGGGGACAACCAAGGAGTTACAATCAGAATGGGGAGTGGATGGAAAGACTTATACAGAAATTAAATATTATCTATCCAAGAGGACATGCCCTCCTTTAGAGTGGGTTTAGCCCTCAGCATGGTCATCTTGAAATATCTAATGAATTCATTCTTGCATTCATATATTGAGCAGGGTATCCCCTCAAATATTAGGTCATTCCTTTGGTTCCATATGCTCCAGCATCCAAGAATCATGATTTCCATAAAGTGATCAATATTGTATCTATTTTTAGCATCAATGATCATAGTGTTGATCTCCAGATCAGAGTTCCATTCAATGCCAATGTTCCACCAGAATCCTTGGCTAAAAGGGCAAGTGAATAGGAGGTGAGTTCTGTCTTCATATTCTTCAATGTTGCAAAGATTACATACTGTGGAATTTAGGTGCATGCTTTTCCTGGTCAAAAGGTCACATGTATTGATCCTGTCATTTAACATAAGCCAACAGAAGAATTTGTGTCTTGGTAGACAACATGATTTCCATATCCATTTAAAGGTTACAGGAGCATCCTCACCATTCATAATGTATCCATAAATCTTCTTTGTAATATTCTGATTGTTACCCCATTTGAATGTCCAAGTGTCCTTATTCTCTGAATTCCTGATATTATTCAGCTCATCAGATAGTAAATGAAGTTGATGGTGGGCCTGAATGGAAAGTGGTAATTGGAATAGACTGTATAGGCTCTCAAGTTCCTTGGCTTCTTTGATAGAGATACTATCTTTTTGTGTAAAAGAGTGAAGTTCAGGGTATTTGATTTTCATAATATCACCATTCCATAAGTCTTCCCATAGCAGATTAGTGCAACCAGATTTGATATCACAGTTGGTCATTTCTCTGAATAGGTCATACATTTTCATGCAGTCTCTCCACCAAAAAGATCCTTTGCTCCTGTTGGAATGAGGGACAATATTGTCATGGTAATGAGCTTCCCATATTAATTTTACCCATGGAATATCTATTTTGTTATAGAATTTGAATAAGTGCTTTATGAGAAGAGCTTTATTTTGTACTCTGAGGTTCAAGACCCCAAGTCCTCCTTTTGGCTTGGGTTTACATATCATCTCCCAGCTGGCCAGACATTTACCACCTTTATTGATTTCGTTTCCATACCAAAGGAAATTCCTGCTTGATTTATCCACATGGTCCAAAATGGTAACATGGACCTTAAGAGAACACATGGCAAATATAGGCATGGAAGCAACAACAGAATTTACATATGTGAGCCTCCCAGAGTGGTTCATGAATCTAGCCACCCCTGATAACCTCTTATCAATCTTTGATATAACTGGGATGAGGTCATGTACAGAGGGTTTAGTGGTCCCCATTGGTAGTCCAAGGTAAGTGAAAGGAAGGCTTTCAATTTTACATCCAAAGGAGTTAGCCAGGTTGTCTGTTGATAATTGATCCATATTTATTGGGATCAAGGATGATTTGCTGTAGTTCACAAATAGACCAGTAGACAAACTGAAAATATTAAGAAGGTATTTGAGGTTGCTGAGTTGTCCTTCATCTGCAGGCATGATCATTAATGTATCATCTGCATATTGGATAATAGGGTAGTCCAGTCCATAAGCCTTACTAATTGGAAGGGAAATTTCACCATTTGCCCAAGCAGCATTGACAATGGATTGCAAAAGATCAGCAGCAATGATGTAGAGAAGTGGAGAGTGAGGATCACCTTGCCTGACTCCTCTTTTACAAATAATTTTTTTCCCAGCCACACCATTTAGTAGTACAGATGTTGATGCAGTGTTGAGAATGTTTGTGACCCAGTTTATCCATCTAGGACCAAATACTTTTGCTTTTAACATGTTAATACTGGCATTATATTCAATCTTGTCAAAAGCTTTCTCAAAATCAAGTTTGAGTATGATGATAGGCTTCTTGGATTGATGACATAGATGGATATATTCAAAAGCAAATCCCAAGCAGTCCTGAATATTTCTCCCCTTTATGAATCCATATTGATTTGGATGAATGACCTGTGAGATGATTTTCTGAGCTCTATTGGCCATGAGTTTTGTAATTATTTTGAGTGGAAGGCTCACCAGAGATATAGGTCTGAAATCATTCATGTCAATAGGATTTGCAATCTTTGGGATGAGTGTAATAAAAGCAGTATTAATACTCTGAATATCATTGTTTCCTTCAAAGAAATCCCAAATCATAGTGTAGATATCTTGTTTTATGATATCCCAGCATTTTTTCAGATATAAGCCATTAAAACCATCAGGTCCAGGTGCTCTATCAGAGTGAATATTTTTAATGACTTGATCAATTTCCTCCATAGTAAAGGGGGCTTCAAGCTCAGATAAATCTTTAGGTTGGATAATTTCCTCAAGATTGAACAGCATAGGTGGGTTAATAGTTTTCCCCAATCTATCTTTGTATGATTTCCAAATAATGGCAGCCTTGTGCTCATGGGTTTGAAAAATGGCCCCATTTTCATCTTGCAAAGAAGTAATATAATTCTTTCTGAATCTTTGGGTAGCCATAGCATGAAAGAATTCAGTGTTTTCATCATCCAATTGTATACTTCTCATCTTGAACCTAGATTTCCAATATAATCTTTTGACTTCCAGTAGTTTTGTTATGTGCTTCTTGACAATGATTCTGAAATTAGCTTCAATGGTACTCAAAGTTCTTTGATCCTCTATTCCATCTATCATAGATATAACATAATTGCATGCAGAGATATTTGTATTGAGCTTTGATAGATTTCTGCTCCATTTTTTTAAGCCCATTCTGAGACATTTGAATCTTGCTACAGTATCCTTGGCAGAGTTTGTCATTTGCTGATTTCTGTTCCAACATTGGATCACTGTCTCATAGAAACCATCAAATTCAAGCCAGTAATTTTCAAATCTGAATATAGAAGATCTAGGTATTTCACTACCAATCTGTATGTGAATAGGAATATGATCAGAAGTGACTCTAGCAAGTGGATGAGCCAATGTGTTTGGAAAATTTAGGGTCCAGTTTGCAGAAGTGAAAACCCAGTCCAGCTTTTCCAGAAGAGGAGAGTCTTGCATATTGGACCATGTGAAATTTCTCCCCTTGATAGGTATTTCCACAAGATCTTGTTGTTGGAGTAAGCTGTTAAACATAAGCATGTTGTTGGTGTCTCCTCCTGGTCTGTTTCTGTCATGAGGGCTTCTTATGAGATTGAAATCACCCATTAAAATCCAATGGTCCATCTGAGAAGCATCAATATTGCTTAGCCAATCAAAAAATTCTGTTCTATCATCATTGTGACAGGGTCCATATATATTGCTGATGTAAAATATATTCCCAGATAGATTGCATGATAATCTTACAGTGATTTGAAAATAATTTTGGCTAACAATAGCTCCAGAGAAAAGACTGCCATTCCAGATAGTAATAATTCCTCCTGAAAGACCAACTGAGGCAGAGTATGCAAATTGGTTGTATCTCCATGGTGAAAATTTTCTGAGGTATGCTTGGTCAAAATAATCCCTCTTAGTTTCTTGTAAACAAATTATACCACAATTACTTTCATCAATTTTTGCTCTAATATCATCCCATCTAGTTTGGGAGTTAATCCCCCTGACATTCCAATTTAGGATGTTCAAGTTCCTACTCATTGATCAATTTGGGAAGGGGGTGGTAATCATGGATAGATTTAATCAAATCCATATAAAATGGGCAATACTCATGGTAATTGTTGTAACAAGACAACCTTATGATCTGATAGAAAACATATCTAATAAGCATCAAGTACATACTCCACTGTCCATTCAGACCCCTTGAAATGTAATAATTATCCATGATGTACCACTCAAAAGCAAATATTATGGAGTTTAACTCCTTACAGACCATGTTCATAAATAAAACATATAATATAACCCAAAGACTGACAGGATAAGCAAATAAACTAGGACTAGTATTGATCTTGGTAAAACAAGACCAATAAAATCTCCTGGGTCTTTTATTCATTGTCCACCTTGGCCATCAGCTTCTCTTCAGAAACCTCCTCAGGAGGAATCAGGCACTGCTTAGTAGCAAGAGCTTGGATTGTTCTAAGTGGCAGCTCTGGTGGTGGAGGAGCAGTTGGGTCCCTGACTTCATGTTCAAATTCAGAATTGAGGTTCTTCTGACAGTTGCTGATGCCATTAGCCTTGTTTGCAGCAGCTTCATTCTTGAAGCCCACACTCAGTCCAGCAATACGGCGGCTGCAGCGCAGATCATTAACATCAAGTGGGGCATTGGTCTTCTTCCTTTTGTTAACTGCTTGATTTGGGGGGATGGCAACAGGGGCAGGTGGTGCAGCAGTGGGAGAGCTTGGGTTGCTGGCTATGAAGTCAAGCATAGCAGGTGACATATCAACTTCCTGACTTGGCGACAGTATATCAGATGAGGATTCAGAACAATTTAGAATTTCAGATATCACAACAGAAGATACCATGGGTTCGGTTGGAGCTTCAGTAACAACAGTCAGTAGGCATTTCTTCACTGGGCCATGAGTATCATCAACATTCATCATTTGTAAACGAGTACTGACCACAGCAACACCATCAAGCAAGCCGAGGACTTCAGGTGCAGAAGATATAATTTTTGACATCATGTCATGCAGAGCGAGGAAGGCGTCAGCAGCTTCAACCGCAGGTTGTAGTGGTTGATCATCATGGGCATTCTCTGGTTCTTGAGGTGGTGTGTAAACCATGGGTATGTCCTCATGATCCCCACCAGGTGCATGGTGCGCAGCTGGCGCGGCATGAGGTTCTTCATTGTGTGCAAAATCAGCATCATGCCAAATACCCCCAAATGGTGCATGGGGCATGGGGTGTAAATTACCATCAGGTGGAATCGGGTCTTCATCGCCACCCATAGCACCAAGCAGCTCAGTGGAGATGATGTATACGGCACTAGTCCAAGATTGCCCATGACCATAATCATCTAAGCTTTCACACATGACATGACTGATAGGAATTTCCAATAGGTCAGGTACTCTAATCTTAACCAGTATACGAGCACGATTGGATAAATCTCTATTCCATACTAAAAACTTGTCAAACCCACTGACAGATTCACGGACTTTGTTAGGCCTCCATGCCTCAAGGGGGTAATTGACCATCATGATCCAAACATCATGCGAGAAGGTGCAGTCACGAAAGTTGATACCTCGATCATGGCGGAGAACACGTAGTGTTGAGTCGCCAACAAAATAAGGACTATTGGCGATAGCAGAGTCGATGTCGCAGGCATGTTGGAAACGGACGAGTGCAGCTCCCATGCCACATCTGGAGATTTCGGCAATGCGGAAACCACGCTCATGGTCCAGAAAGTGACGGATGAGCATGGCGTCCATGTCAAACTGGTTAGGATCCGGTGGCGGAGCGAGGAGATGATTGCCCAATCTCCTGATTGGACCAGAGCTTCGCCTCCAAGGTAGTGAAAAGCTTGACGGCGACGGTTTCCATGGGCTTCCATGATAGCCGTGCCTGGTGGAAGGAGAGGGAGGGGATCGCAAGGGTAGTTTGCCATGGTTGATGTGGGGGAAGGTGCGACAATGGAGAAACACGGCGGAGCAGAGCAGGGGTGTAATGATGAGCAGGGGGTTTGGCAGGCTGGGCGGTCGAATAGAGGGGGGGAGGGGTTTTGGGGAGACGAGTCGTCAAGAGGGTTATCGGGCAAGGGTGTTGGAGGGCGAGGTGGAGTTTGGTGGGGTTTGACCCGATAGACAAGGGTTTTGTTTTTGGATGAATAACAGAATCGGGATATATGTCCATAACGAAAACATGATCGACATCTAAACTGATTTTTGCAATCTATGCGTAAATGCCCGGTGGATAAACATTTACCACAGAAAGAAAAGAGGGAGTTTTGTTGGTGGCCAGGTGGGCCATGATCGGAGGGTTGGGCTAGGATGGGTTGGGTATAGGTGATGGAAGTGGCTTGGGCTCCGGTCAATAGAGGGGTAGTGGTGGGCTGGGCTCCCGTCAGTAGTGGGATGGTGGTGGGTTGAGTTGGTACTGCGGACCTGGTCGCAGGGTCTCCGGGGATAGAATTTTGAATAGCTTGAATCCCGCTCGCCGTTGGCACGTGATCCGAGGAAGATGGGATGCGATTGTTGGTCGCCGGCGTGGAGCACGGTGGAGGTTGGAACGGCCTTGTGTCGATGGGAACCACGTTTGCACTGGTGAGATGGCCATGATTGGATCTAGAGATCGTAGTCCATTCATTCTCAAGCTCGCAAAGCCAAAGATTGAATTCCCGAACCCACGATGGTCCACCAAAACCCCAAAGATGAAAATGACATGAAAAATTGGGACAAGAATAGGATCTTAAGCGGTAGATCATAAATCCAACAGCTTTAGAAATAACAGAGAATTTGTAGACTTGTCCACGGATGTGAGAAACATAAAGTTTAGATGGATCTCCTCCAATACAAGCCTTAAGGGCAAAACCAACATTCTCCACGTTAAGTTGGAAGGAGGAATGGCCAAAAGAGACCACCAGATGGAAAGCATGGTTGGGGTCAAGGCAATGAACAGAAGTGGAGAATCTGGCTCTAACCTTGTTGGCAATTTCCACTCCCAGGGAGAGATCCAGGAGAGGGGGAACCATCTTGGCCAGAGAGATTCACAGGGAAGGAGCGCCATAGTTCGCCCGGGGAGTCGCCCTAGGAGTCGCCAGAGAGGGGGTGGAGGTGGGGAGCGCCATCTGAACAAAAATGAGCCTTTCACTGGTGAACCTGTTGTAGAAACATCTGAGAATCCTAACGATATTTCTATTTCTAATGCTGAAACACAATCTGGTGATGAACATGAAACTGGTGATAATGTTAATGATAATGTTCATGTTGATGCTCAACCTAGTAATAATAATGATGTAGAGATCGAACCTGCTGTTGATCTTGATAACCCACAATCAAAGAATCAACGTTATTATAATAGAGACTTTGTTGCTAGGAAGCACGGTAAAGAAAGAGAACCATGGGTTCAGAAACCCATGCCTTTTCCTCCTAAGCCACCCAAGAAAAATATTGATGAGGATTTTGAGCGCTTTGCTGAAATGATTAGACCTATCTTTTTTACGTATGTGCTTAACTGATATGCTTAAAGTTAATCCTTATGCCAAGTACATGAAAGATATTATTACAAATAAAAGAAAGATACCTGAAGCTGAAATTTCCACCATGCTTGCTAATTACACATTTAAAGGTGTAATACCTAAGAAACTAGGTGATCCAGGAGTACCAACTATACCATGCTCCATTAAAAGAAACTATGTTAAAACTGCTTTATGTGATCTTGGAGCCGGTGTTAGTGTTATGCCTCTCTGTTTATATCGTAGACTTGAATTGAATAAGTTGACACCTACTGAAATATCTTTGCAAATGGCCGATAAATCAACCGATATACCTGTCGGTATTTGTGAGGATGTGCCTGTTGTGGTTGCAAACGTTACTATCTTAACAAACTTTGTTATTCTTGATATTCCCGAGGACGATAGTATGTCTATTATCCTTGGTAGACCCTTTTTGAATACTGCAGGGGCTGTTATTGATTGCAACAAAGGCAGTGTCAGTTTTCATGTTAATGGTAATGAGCATGCGGTACACTTTCCGAGGAAACAACCTCAAGTTCATAGTATCAACTCTATTGGAAAAATTCCATCAATTATTATTGGAGGTTTTGAATTTCATCTTCCTACTATCAAGAAGAAATATGATATTCTTATTATTGGGGATGTGCATATCCCCGTTGAGGTAACCTAGTGTTATTCGAAATTTCTCCGATTCCATGTTATTCGGGATGAGTTTGTTAACAAGACTTGATCAACCTTGTTAGTGGATTCCTTTTGATGATCATGAGATGGATGAAGTTAGAAGGCACAAGCTTTTGTACCCTCTTTTTACTTTCTGTTATTTAGAATAAATAAAGCAAAATTAGTATTTTTTGTCTGTCTTCTGAATTATCCATGCAATAAAAAATACCCCGAAAATATAATTTCTCCAAATGCCCTGCAAATTTAATATGATTTTTTCTGGAATATTTGAGAATATCTGGCACTGAGAACATAGTAGGGGGAGCTGGCACCTGGCCACGAGGGTCAGGGGCGCGCCCTACCCCCTAGGCACGCTCCCTGCCTCATGGGCCCATGATGGCCCCCCTCCACTTATTCCTGCACCCATGCACTTCTTCTTCCTCCCAAAAAATCAATATACAGCTCAAGCACGAGTTCTAGCTCATCTTGCTGCCATTTTCGATCTCCTTGCTCAAAGCTCCATTCACAAAACTGCTTTGGGGGATTGTTCTTTGGTGACCCTGTTCTTGAGCTTGCATGTCAAATTTATATGGTCCCAAGTAATTCTAGTGCATTATATAGCCTCTAGGCACTTGTAGGAGTAGTTGCTATCAACCTTAGTGAGTTTGGTTCACTTTTATTTTGAGTTACTAAAATTTCAGAAATTTTCAGAAAATGATGAAGAGATTTTTGAGGGGGCCTTCTAGCCAAAGCTCAAAGGAGAAACAAAGTAAGGAGAATAAGAAGCCCAAGTATAATCTCCCTTGCGTCACGGAAGTTCGGCCGTGTGAATGGCCTTGTGATGATTTCTTGAAAGAAGCCGGTATTCATGATGATTTTTGTTCTTTGGCTGATAATTCGGGCCTCACCGACTTCTCCACGACCAGCTCGATCAGTATCTCCTACTCACTAATACTTTCGTGCAAAAATTTTACTTTTATCCTAAGAAATCACCTCCTTCAGTAGAGTTTCATTTATATGATGAGGCTAAGGAGATGTCATTATATGAATTTTGTGCGGTTTGCAAGATACCCTTCGAGGGAAGCTTAGAGGAACCACATCGTAAAGATGTGGATAGATTTATTGATACTATTGCTATAGGGGAAACGAGGAAGGTTTCCGATGCAAGAATTACAAGCATACATTTTCCTGTTTTACGCTACTTTGCAATATTTGCTAGTCGATGCTTAATTGGTCACGGAAACCGTGGAAACCTTAGTGTTCATGATATTATTATTTTGTTGCATGCTTTATTTCGTGATAACTCTGTTAGCATGGGCGCTATTATTGCTAAACGATTATATCTGAACCGTACAAAGGGCCCCATCTTTGGAGGTATCTAAGCTTCACACCTTGCTGAACACTTCAGGATACCTATTAGGCATTTTGAGAAAGAGGAAAAGCTGTTGTCCCCTACTTTTCTAGATTATAAGAGCATGGGAGTGCATGAGTTTATTGTTAAAAATGATGAGAAGATGATCGAGTATAGTTTGAGATTTAATAAAACTCACAGTGAGACTATTATCCTGCCTGCACCCTCTTTGTTTGACTTAACTGCATGCCCTTACCTCGTCTTGCCGGAGGCTGTTTATGCGTTCCGGGGCCAGACATCAGCTCCAGAGCCTGAGCCGGAACCACCAATTGACCCTTATCCACCATCCTATTATCAGTGGGATCCGGAGAAGATTGTCAGCCAGTGGCAGTCAGATGACACATCTCAGTATGACCCCAGTTACAACTTCGGATATCCGCTAGGCCATCCATGGGCATAGACCAACTTAGGCCAGAAGCCTAAGCTTGGGGGAGTACGTATTTCTCACCGACACTCATGTTCACACACTCATTCTAGTTGTCGATGCTCATACTTTTTCATTGTACTATCCATGCTAGTTTATATTCTTTTTCTAGCTTTCTTCTTGTGTGTTCGATAACCTTAAAAAAACCAAAAAATTAGTTAGTTTACTTTTCATGCATGTAGTAGTAGTAACTAAAAGAAAACCCAAAAATATTTCTCGTTCTTCTTTTGCTTGTTGGGAGCTTTCCCGTCTAAATAGTTTTCTTTCTTTTCTTTTTTTTGGGGGTCGAGAGGAGAAGACCATAATGAAAATGTTAAGTGGCTCTCATATGCATTATTGTTTATTTAAGCAAGTGCCCATATTACCTTGTCTTCTCCCTTGAATTGAATGCTTCAAGGTTCCATCTTATTCCAATGCTTCGTGATAACTCTGTTAGCATGGGCACTATTATTGCTAAACGATTTAGTCTGAACCATACAAAGGCCCCATCTTTGGAGGTATCTATGCTTCATGCCTTGCTGAACACTTCAGGATACCTATTAGGCATTTTAAGAAAGAGGAAAAGTTGTTGTCCCCTACTTTTCTAGATTATAAGAGCATGGTAGCGCATGAGTTTATTGTTAAAAATGATGAGAAGATGCTTAAGTATAGTTTGAGATTTCATCAAACTCATAGTGAGACTATTATCCTGCCTGCAACCTCTTGGTTTGACTTAACTACATGCCCTTACCTCGTCTAGCTGGAGGCCGTTTATGCGTTCCGGGGCCATACATCAGCTCCAGAGCCTGAGCCGGAACCACCACTTGACCTTATCGACCATCCTGTTATCAGTGGGATCCGGAGAAGATTGTCAGCCAGTGGCAGTCAGATGACACATCTCAGTATGACCCCAGTTACAACTTCGGATATCCGCCAGGCCATCCATGGGCATAGACCAACTTAGGCCAGAAGCCTAAGCTTGGGGCAGTACGTATTTCTCACCGACACTCATGTTCACACACTCATTCTAGTTGTCGATGCTCACACTTTTTCATTGTACTATCCATGCTAGTTTATATTGTTTTTCTAGATTTCCTCTTGTGTGTTCGATAACCTTAAAAAAACCAAAAAATTAGTTAGTTTACTTTTCATGCATGTAATACTAGTAATTAAAAGAAAAACCAAAAAGATTTCTCGTTCTTCTTTTGCTTGTTGGGAGCTTTCCCGTGTAAATAGTTTTATTTCTTTTCTTTTTTTGGGGGGTCGAGAGGAGAAGACCATAATGAAAATGTTAAGTTGCTCTCATATGCATTATTGTTTATTTAAGCAAGAGCCCATATTACCTTGTCTTCTCCCTTGAATTGAATGCTTGAAGATTCCATCTTAGTCCAATGCTTCGTGATAACTCTGTTAGCATGGGCGCTATTATTGCTAAACGATTTAGTCTAAACCGTACAAAGGGCCCCATCTTTGGAGGTATCTATGCTTCATGCCTTGCTGAACACTTCAGGATACCTATTAGGCATTTTGAGAAAGAGGAAAAGTTGTTGTCCCCTACTTTTCTAGATTATAAGGGCATGGTAGCGCATGAGTTTATTGTTAAAAATGATGAGAAGATGCTTAAGTATAGTTTGAGATTTCATAAAACTCACAGTGAGACTATTATCCTGCCTGCACCCTCTTGGTTTGACTTAACTACATGCCCTTACCTCGTCTTGCCGGAGGCCGTTTATGCATTCCGGGGCTAGACATCAGCTCCAGAGCCTGAGTCGGAACCACCACTTGACCTTATCGACCATCCTGTTATCAGTGGGATCTGGAGAAGATTGTCAGCCAGTGGCAGTCAGATGACACATCTCAGTACAACCCCAGTTACAACTTCGGATATCCCCAAGGCCATCCATGGGCATAGACCAACTTAGGCCAAAAGCCTAAGCTTGGGGAAGTACGTATTTCTCACTGACACTATATTCATGTTCACACACTCATTCTTGTTGTCGATGCTCATACTTTTTCATTTTACTATCCATGCTAGTTTATTTTCTCTTTCTAGCTTTCTTCTTGTGTGTTCGATATGCTTAAGAAAAACCAAAAAAATTAGTTAGTTTACTTTTCATGCCTGTAGTAGTAGTAACTAAAAGAAAACCCAAAAAGATTTCTCGTTCTTCTTTTGCTTGTTGGGAGCTTTCCCGTCTAAATAGTTTTATTTCTTTTCTTTTCTTTGGGAGTCGAGAGGAGAAGACCATAATGAAAATGTTAAGTGGCTCTCATATGCATTATTGTTTATTTAAGCAAGAGCCCATATTACCTTGTCTTATCCCTTGAATTGAATGCTTGAAGATTCCATCTTAGTACAACGCTTCGTGCTAACTCTGTTAGCATGGGCGCTATTATTGCTAAAAGATTTAGTCTGAACCGTACAAAGGGCCCCATCTTTGGAGGTATCTATGCTTCACGCCTTGCTGAATACTTCAGGATACCTATTAGGCATTTTGAGAAAGAGGAAAAGCTGTTGTCCCCTACTTTTCTAGATTATAAGAGCATGGTAGCACATGAGTTTATTGTTAAAAATGGTGAGAATATGCTTAAGTATAGTTTGAGATTTCATAAAACTCAAAGTTAGACTATTATCCTGCCTACACCCTCTTGGTTTGACTTAATTGCATGCACTTACCTCGTCTTGCCGGAGGCCGTTTATGCGTTTCGGGGCCAGACATCAGCTCTAGAGCCTGAGCCGGAACCACCAGTTGACCCTTATCGACCATCCTGTTATCAGTGGGATCCGGAGCAGATTGTCAGCCAGTGGCAGTTAGATGACACATCTCAGTATGACCCCAGTTACAACTTCGGATATCCGCCAGGCCATCTATGGGCATAGACCAACTTAGGCCAAAAGCCTAAGCTTGGGGGAGTACGTATTTCACACCGACACTATATTCATGTTCACACACTCATTCTAGTTGTCGATGCTCATACTTTTTCATTGTACTACCCATGCTAGTTTATTTTCTATTTCTAGCTTTCTTCTTGTGTGTTCGATAACCTTAAGAAAAACAAAAAAAATAGTTAGTTTAGTTTTCATGTATGTAGTAGTTGTAATTAAAAGAAAACCCAAAAAGATTTCTCGTTCTTCTTTTGCTTGTTGGGAGCTTTCCCGTGTAAATAGTTTTATTTCTTTTCCTTTCTTTGGGGGTCGAGAGGAGAAGACCATAATGAAAATGTTAAGTGGCTCTCATATGCATTATTTTTTATTTAAGCAAGAGCCCATATTACCTTGTCTTCTCCCTTGGATTGAATGCTTGAAGATTCCATCTGAGTCCAATGCTTCGTGATAACTCTGTTAGCATGGGCGCTATTATTGCGAAACGATTTAGTCTGAACCATAAAAAGGGCCCCACCTTTGGAGGTATCTATGCTTGACGCCTTGCTGAACACTTCAGGATACCTATTAGGCATTTTGAGAAAGAGGAAAAGTTGTTGTCCCCTACTTTTCTAGATTATAAGAGCATGGTAGCACATTAGTTTATTGTTAAAAATGATGAGAAGATGCTTAAGTATAGTTTGAGATTTCATAAAACTCACAATGAGACTATTATCCTACCTGCACCCTCTTGGTTTGACTTAACTGCATGCCCTTTCCTCGTCTTGCCGGAGGTCGTTTATGTGTTCCGGGGCCAGACATCAGCTCTAGAGCCTGAGCCGGAACCACCACTTGACCCTTATCGACCATCCTGTTATTAGTGGGATTCGGAGGAGATTGCTAGCCAGTGGCAGTCAGATGACACATCTCAATACGACCCCAGTTACAACTTTGGATATTCGCCAGGCCATCCATGGGCATAGACCAACTTAGGCCAAAAGCCTAAGCTTGGGGGAGTACGTATTTCTCACCGACACTATATTCATGTACACACACTCATTCTAGTTGTCGATGCTCATACTTTTTCATTGTACTATCCATGGTAGTTTATTTCTTTTTCTAGCTTTCTTCTTGTGTGTTCGATAACCTTAAGAGAAACCCAAAAAATTAGTTAGTTTACTTTTCATACCTATAGTAGTAGTAATTAAAAGAAAACCCAAAAAGATTTCTCGTTCTTCTTTTGCTTGTTGGGAGCTTTCCGATGTAAATAGTTTTATTTCTTTTCTTTTCTTTGGGGGTCGAGAGGAGAAGACCATAATGAAAATGTTAAGTGGCTCTCATATGCATTATTGTTTATTTAAGCAAGAGCCCATATTACCTTGTCTTCTCCCTTGAATTGAATGCTTGAAGATTCCATCTTAGTCCAATGCTTCGTGATAACTCTGTTAGCACGGGCGCTATTATTGCTAAACGATTTAGTCTGAACCATATAAAGGGCCCCATCTTTGGAGGTATCTATGCTTCACGCCTTGCTGAACACTTCAGGATACCTATTAGGCATTTTGAGAAAGAGGAAAAGCTGTTGTCCCCTACTTTTCTAGATTATAAGAGCATGGTAGCGCATGAGTTTATTGTTAAAAATGATGAGAAGATGCTTAAGTATAGTTTGAGATTTCATAAAACTCACAGTGAGACTATTATCCTACCTACACCCTCTTTGTTTGACTTAAGTGCATGCCCTTACCTCGTCTTCCCGGAGGCCGTTTATGCGTTCCGGGGCCAGACATCAGCTCCAGAGCCTGAGCCGGAACCACCACTTGACACTTATCGACCATCCTGTTATCAGTGGGATCCGGAGGAGATTGCTAGCTAGTGGCAGTCAAATGACACATCTCAGTACGACCCCAGTTACTACTTTGGATATCCGCCAGGCCATCCATGGGCATAGACCAACTTTGGGCAAAAGCCTGAGCTTGGGGGAGTACGTATTTCACACCGACACTATATTCATGATCACACACTCATTCTAGTTGTCGATGCTCATACTTTTTCATGGTACTACCCATGCTAGTTTATTTTCTTTTTCTAGCTTTCTTCTTGTGTGTTCGATAACCTTAAGAAAAACCAAAAAAATTAGTTAGTTTACTTTTCATGCATGTAGTAGTAGTAATTAAAATAAAACCCAAAAATATTTCTCGTTCTTCTTTTGCTTGTTGGGATCTTTCCCGTGTAAATAGTTTATTTCTTTTCTTTTCTTTGGGGGTCGAGAGGAGAAGACCATATGAAAATGTTAAGTGCCTCTCATATGCATTATTGTTTATTTAAGCAAGAGCCCATATTTCCTTGTATTCTCCCTTGAATTGAATGCTTGAAGATTCCATCTTAGTCCAACGCTTCGTGATAACTCTGTTAGCATGGGCGCTATTATTGCTAAAAGATTAAGTCTAAACCGTACAATGGGCCCCATCTTTGGAGGTATCTATGCTTCACGCCTTGTTGAACACTTCAGGAACCCTATTAGGCAATTTGAGAAAGAGGAAAAGTTGTTGTCCCCTACTTTTCTAAATTATAAGAGCATGGGAGCGCATGAGTTTATTGTTAAAAATGATGAGAAGATGAATAAGTATAGTTTGAGATTTCATAAAACTCATAGTGAGACTATTATCCTGCCAGCACCCTCTTGGTTTGACTTAACTACATGCCCTTACCTTGTCTTGCCGGAGGCCGTTTATGCGTTCCGGGGCCATACATCAGCACCAGAGCCTGAGCCGAAACCACCACTTGACCCATATCAACCATCCTGTTATCAGTGGGATCCGGAGAAAATTGTCAGCCAGTGGCAGTCAGATGACACATCTCAGTATGACCCCAGTTACAACTTCGGATATCCACCAAGTCATCCATGGGCATAGACCAACTTAGGCCAAAAGCCTAAGCTTGGGGGAGTACGTATTTCTCACCAACACTATATTCATGTTCACACACTCATTCTAGTTGTCAATGCTCATACTTTTTCATTGTACTATCCATGCTAGTTTATTTTCTCTTTCTAGCTTTCTTCTTGTGTGTTCGATATGCTTAAGAAAAACCAAAAAAATTAGTTAGTTTACTTTTCATGCCTGTAGTAGTAGTAACTAAAAGAAAACCCAAAAAGATTTCTCGTTCTTCTTTTGCTTGTTGGGAGCTTTCCCGTCTAAATAGTTTTATTTCTTTTCTTTTCTTTGGGGGTCGAGAGGAGAAGACCATAATGAAAATGTTAAGTGGCTCTCATATGCATTATTGTTTATTTAAGCAAGAGCCCATATTACCTTGTCTTATCCCTTGAATTGAATGCTTGAAGATTCCATCTTAGTACAACGCTTCGTGATAACTCTGTTAGCATGGGCACTATTATTGCTAAAAGATTTAGTCTGAACCGTACAAAGGGCCCCCTCTTTGGAGGTACCTATGATTCATGCCTTGCTGAAAACTTCAGGATACCTATTAGGCATTTTGAGAAAGAGGAAAAGCTGTTGTCCCCTACTTTTCTAGATTATAAGAGCATGGTAGCACATGAGTTTATTGTTAAAAATGGTGAGAATATGCTTAAGTATAGTTTGAGATTTCATAAAACTCAAAGTTAGACTATTATCCTGCCTACACCCTCTTGGTTTGACTTAATTGCATGCCCTTACCTCGTCTTGCCGGAGGCCGTTTATGCGTTCCGGGGCCAGACATCAGCTCTAGAGCTTGAGCCGGAACCACCAGTTGACCCTTATCGACCATCCTGTTATCAGTGGGATCCGGAGCAGATTGTCAGCCAGTGGCAGTTAGATGACACATCTCAGTATGACCCCAGTTACAACTTCGGATATCCGCCAGGCCATCTATGGGCATAGAATAACTTAGGCCAAAAGCCTAAGCTTGGGGGAGTACGTATTTCACACCGACACTATATTCATGTTCACACACTCATTCTAGTTGTCGATGCTCATACTTTTTCATTGTACTACCCATGCTAGTTTATTTTCTATTTCTAGCTTTCTTCTTGTGTGTTCGATAACCTTAAGAAAAACAAAAAAATTAGTTAGTTTAGTTTTCATGTCTGTAGTAGTTGTAATTAAAAGAAAACCCAAAAAGATTTCTCGTTCTTCTTTTGCTTGTTGGGAGCTTTCCCGTGTAAATAGTTTTATTTCTTTTCCTTTCTTTGGGGGTCGAGAGGAGAAGACCATAATGAAAATGTTAAGTGGCTCTCATATGCATTATTTTTTATTTAAGGAAGAGCCCATATTACCTTGTCTTCTCCCTTGGATTGAATGTTTGAAGATTCCATCTTAGTCCAATGCTTCGTGATAACTCTGTTAGCATGGGCGCTATTATTGCGAAACGATTTAGTCTGAACCATAAAAAGGGCCCCATCTTTGGAGGTATCTATGCTTGACGCCTTGCTGAACACTTCAGGATACCTATTAGGCATTTTGAGAAAGAGGAAAAGCTGTTGTCCCATACTTTTCTAGATTATAAGAGCATGGTAGCACATTAGTTTATTGTTAAAAATGATGAGAAGATGCTTAAGTATAGTTTGAGATTTCATAAAACTCACAATGAGACTATTATCCTACCTGCACCCTCTTGGTTTGACTTAACTGCATGCCCTTACCTCGTCTTGCCGGAGGTCGTTTATGCGTTCCGGGGCCAGACATAAGCTCTAGAGCCTGAGCCGGAACCACCACTTGACCCTTATCGACCATCCTGTTATTAGTGGGATTCGGAGGAGATTGCTAGCCAGTGGCAGTCAGATGACACATCTCAATACGACCCCAGTTACAACTTTGGATATTTGCCAGGCCATCCATGGGCATAGACCAACTTAGGCCAAAAGCCTAAGCTTGGGGGAGTACGTATTTCTCACCGACACTATATTCATGTACACACACTCATTCTAGTTGTGGATGCTCATACTTTTTCATTGTACTACCCATGCTAGTTTATTTCTTTTTCTAGCTTTCTTCTTGTGTGTTCGATAACCTTAAGAGAAACCCAAAAAATTAGTTAGTTTACTTTTCATACCTATAGTAGTAGTAATTAAAAGAAAACCCAAAAAGATTTCTCGTTCTTCTTTTGCTTCTTGGGAGCTTTCCGATGTAAATAGTTTTATTTCTTTTCTTTTCTTTGGGGGTCGAGAGGAGAAGACCATAATGAAAATGTTTAGTGGCTCTCATATGCATTATTGTTTATTTAAGCAAGAGCCCATATTACCTTGTCTTCTGCCTTGAATTGAATGCTTGAAGATTCCATCTTAGTCCAATGCTTCGTGATAACTCTGTTAGCACGGGCGCTATTATTGCTAAACGATTTAGTCTGAACCATATAAAGGGCCCCATCTTTGGAGGTATCTATGCTTCACGCCTTGCTGAACACTTCAGGATACCTATTAGGCATTTTGAGAAAGAGGAAAAGCTGTTGTCCCCTACTTTTCTAGATTATAAGAGCATGGTAGCGCATGAGTTTATTGTTAAAAATGATGAGAAGATGCTTAAGTATAGTTTGAGATTTCATAAAACTCACAGTGAGACTATTATCCTACCTACACCCTCTTTGTTTGACCTAAGTGCATGCCCTTACCTCTTCTTCCCGGAGGCCGTTTATGCGTTCCGGGGCCAGACATCAGCACCAGAGCCTGAGCCGAAACCACCACTTGACCCATATCAACCATCCTGTTATCAGTGGGATCCGGAGCAGATTGTCAGCCAGTGGCAGTTAGATGACACATCTCAGTATGACCCCAGTTACAACTTCGGATATCCGCCAGGCCATCCATGGGCATAGACCAACTTAGGCCAAAAGCCTAAGCTTGGGGGAGTACGTATTTCTCACCAACACTATATTCATGTTCACACACTCATTCTAGTTAATGATGCTCATACTTTTTCATTGTACTATCCATGCTAGTTTATATTCTTTTTCTAGCTTTCTTCTTGTGTGTTCGATAACCTTAAGAAAAACCAAAAAAATTAGTTAGTTTACTTTTCATGCCTGTAGTAGTAGTAATTAAAAGAAAACCCAAAAATATTTCTCGTTCTTCTTTTGCTTGTTGGGCGCTTTCCCGTGTAAATAGTTTTATTTCTTTTCTTTTCTTTGGGGGTCGAGAGGAGAAGACCATAATGAAAATGTTAAGTGGCTCTCATATGCATTATTGTTTATTTAAGCAAGAGCCCATATTTCCTTGTCTTCTCCCTTGAATTGAATGCCTGAAGATTCCATCTTAGTACAACGCTTCGTGATAACTCTGTTAGCATGGGCGCTATTATTGCTAAACGATTTAGTCTGAACCGTACAAAGGGCCCCATCTTGGGAGGTATCTATACTTCACGCCTTCCTGAACACTTCAGGATACCGATTAGGTATTTTGAGAAAGAGGAAAAGCTGTTGTCCCCTACTTTTCTAGATTATAAGAGCAAGGTAGCGCATGAGTTTATTGTTAAAAATGATGAGAAGATGCTTAAGTATAGTTTGAGATTTCATAAAACTCACAGTGAGACTATTATCCTGCCAGCACCCTCTTGGTTTGACTTAACTGCATGCCCTTACCTCGTCTTGCCAGAGGCCGTTTATGCATTCCGGGGCCAGACATCAGCTCTAGAGCCTGAGCCGGAACCACCACTTGACCCTTATCGACCATCCTGTTATTAGTGGGATTCGGAGGAGATTGCTAGCCAGTGGCAGTCAGATGACACATCTCAATACGACCCCAGTTACAACTTTGGATATTCGCCAGGCCATCCATGGGTATAGACCAACTTAGGCCAAAAGCCTAAGCTTGGGGGAGTACGTATTTCTCACCGACACTATATTCATGTACACACACTCATTCTAGTTGTGGATGCTCATACTTTTTCATTGTACTATCCATGCTAGTTTATTTCTTTTTCTAGCTTTCTTCTTGTGTGTTCGATAACCTTAAGAGAAACCCAAAAAATTAGTTAGTTTACTTTTCATACCTATAGTAGTAGTAATTAAAAGAAAACCCAAAAAGATTTCTCGTTCTTCTTTTGCTTGTTGGGAGCTTTCCGATGTAAATAGTTTTATTTCTTTTCTTTTCTTTGGGGGTCGAGAGGAGAAGACCATAATGAAAATGTTAAGTGGCTCTCATATGCATTATTGTTTATTTAAGCAAGAGCCCATATTACCTTGTCTTCTCCCTTGAATTGAATGCTTGAAGATTCCATCTTAGTCCAATGCTTCGTGATAACTCTGTTAGCACGGGCGCTATTATTGCTAAACGATTTAGTCTGAACCATATAAAGGGCCCCATCTTTGGAGGTATCTATGCTTCACGCCTTGCTGAACACTTCAGGATACCTATTAGGCATTTTGACAAAGAGGAAAAGCTGTTGTCCCCTACTTTTCTAGATTATAAGAGCATGGTAGCGCATGAGTTTATTGTTAAAAATGATGAGAAGATGCTTAAGTATAGTTTGAGATATCATAAAACTCACAGTGAGACTATTATCCTACCTACACCCTCTTTGTTTGACTTAAGTGCATGCCCTTACCTCGTCTTCCCGGAGGCCGTTTATGCGTTCCGGGGCCAGACATCAGCTCCAGAGCCTGAGCCGGAACCACCACTTGACACTTATCGACCATCCTGTTATCAGTGGGATCCGGAGGAGATTGCCAGCTAGTGGCAGTCAAATGACACATCTCAGTACGACCCCAGTTACTACTTTGGATATCCGCCAGGCCATCCATGGGCATAGACCAACTTTGGGCAAAAGCCTAAGCTTGGGGGAGTACGTATTTCACACCGACACTATATTCATGATCACACACTCATTCTAGTTGTCGATGCTCATACTTTTTCATGGTACTACCCATGCTAGTTTATTTTCTTTTTCTAGCTTTCTTCTTGTGTGTTCGATAACCTTAAGAAAAACCAAAAAAATTAGTTGGTTTACTTTTCATGCATGTAGTAGTAGTAATTAAAAGAAAACCCAAAAATATTTCTCGTTCTTCTTTTGCTTGTTGGGAGCTTTCCCGTGTAAATAGTTTATTTCTTTTCTTTTCTTTGGGGGTCGAGAGGAGAAGACCATAATGAAAATGTTAAGTGCCTCTCATATGCATTATTGTTTATTTAAGCAAGAGCCCATATTTCCTTGTATTCTCCCTTGAATTGAATGCTTGAAGATTCCATCTTAGTCCAACACTTCGTGATAACTCTATTAGCATGAGCGCTATTATTGCTAAAAGATTAAGTCTAAACCGTACAATGGGCCCCATCTTTGGAGGTATCTATGCTTCACGCCTTGTTGAACACTTCAGGAACCCTATTAGGCAATTTGAGAAAGAGGAAAAGTTGTTGTCCCCTACTTTTCTAGATTATAAGAGCATGGGAGCGCATGAGTTTATTGTTAAAAATGATGAGAAGATGAATAAGTATAGTTTGAGATTTCATAAAACTCATAGTGAGACTATTATCCTGCCAACACCCTCTTGGTTTGACTTAACTACATGCCCTTACCTCGTCTTGCCGGAGGCCGTTTATGCGTTCCGGGGCCATACATCAGCACCAGAGCCTGAGCCGAAACCACCACTTGACCCATATCAACCATCCTGTTATCAGTGGGATCCGGAGAAGATTGTCAGCCAGTGGCAGTCAGATGACACATCTCAGTATGACCCCAGTTACAACTTCGGATATCCGCCAGGCCATCCATGGGCATAGACCAACTTAGGCCAAAAGCCTAAGCTTGGGGGAGTACGTATTTCTCACCAACACTATATTCATGTTCACACACTCATTCTAGTTATCGATGCTCATACTTTTTCATTGTACTATCCATGCTAGTTTATATTCTTTTTCTAGCTTTCTTCTTGTGTGTTCGATAACCTTAAGAAAAACCAAAAAAATTAGTTAGTTTACTTTTCATGCCTGTAGTAGTAGTAATTAAAAGAAAACCCAAAAATATTTCTCGTTCTTCTTTTGCTTGTTGGGAGCTTTCCCGTGTAAATAGTTTTATTTCTTTTCTTTTCTTTGGGGGTCGAGAGGAGAAGACCATAATGAAAATGTTAAGTGGCTCTCATATGCATTATTGTTTATTTAAGCAAGAGCCCATATTTCCTTGTCTTCTCCCTTGAATTGAATGCCTGAAGATTCCATCTTAGTACAACGCTTCGTGATAACTCTGTTAGCATGGGCGCTATTATTGCTAAACGATTTAGTCTGAACCGTACAAAGGGCCCCATCTTGGGAGGTATCTATACTTCACGCCTTCCTGAACACTTCAGGATACCGATTAGGTATTTTGAGAAAGAGGAAAAGCTGTTGTCCCCTACTTTTCTAGATTATAAGAGCAAGGTAGCGCATGAGTTTATTGTTAAAAATGATGAGAAGATGCTTAAGTATAGTTTGAGATTTCATAAAACTCACAGTGAGACTATTATCCTGCCAGCACCCTCTTGGTTTGAATTAACTGCATGCCCTTACCTCGTCTTGCCAGAGGCTGTTTATGCATTCCTGGGCCAAACATCAGCTCCAGAGCCTGAGCCGGAACCACCACTTGACCCTTATCGACCATCCTATTATCAGTGGGATCCTGAGAAGATTGTCAGCGAGTGGCAGTCAGATGACACATCTCAGTACGACCCCGGTTACAACTTCGGATATCTACCAGGCCATCCATGGACATGGACAAACTTAGGCCAAAAGCCTAAGCTTGGGGGAGTACGTATTTCTCACGGACACTATATTCATGTTCACACACTCATTCTAGTTGTCGATGCTCATACTTTTTCGTTGTACTATCCATGCTAGTTTATTTTCTTTTTCTAGCTTTCTTCTTGTGTGTTCGATAACCTTAAGAAAAACCAAAAAAATTAGTTAGTTTACTTTTCATGCCTATAGTAGTAGTAATTAAAAGAAAACCCAAAAGATTTCTCGTTCTTCTTTTGCTTGTTGGCAGCTTTCCCGTGTAAATAGTTTTATTTCTTTTCTTTTCTTTGGGGGTCGAGAGGAGAAGATAATAATGAAAATGTTAAGTGGCTCTCATATGCATTATTGTTTATTTAACCAAGAGCCCATATTACCTTGTCTTCTCCCTTGAATTGAATGCTTGAAGATTCGAGCTTAGTCCAATGCTTCGTGATAAATCTTTTAGCATGGGCGCTATTATTGCAAAACGTTTAAGTCTGAACCGTACAAAGGGCCCCATCTTTGGAGGTATCTACGCTTCACGCCTTGCTGAACACATCAGGATACCGATTAGGCATTTTGAGAAAGAGGAAAAGCTGTTGTCCCCTACTTTTCTAGATTATAAGAGCATGGTAGCGCATGAATTTATTGTTAAAAATGATTAGGAGATGCTTCAGTATAGTTTGAGATTTCATAAAACTAATAGTGAGACTATTATCCTGCATGCACCCTCTTTGTTTGACTTAACTGCCTGCCCTTACCTCGTCTTGCCGGAGGCCGTTTATGCGTTCCGGGGCCGGACATCAGCTCCAGAGCCTGAGGTGGAACCACCACTTGACCCTTATCGACCATCCTGTTATCAGTGGGATCCAGAGGAGATTGCCAGCCAGTGGCAGTCACATGACACATCTCAGTACGACCCCAGTTACAACTTCGGATATCTGCCAGGCCATCCATGGGCATATACCAACTTAGGCCAAAAGCCTAAGCTTTGGGGAGTACGTATTTCTCACTGACACTATATTCATGTTCACACACTCATTCTAGTTGTCGATGCTCATACTGTTTCATTGTACTATCCACTAGCTTATTTTCTTTTTCTGGCTTTCTTGTTATGTGTTTGATAACCTTAAGAAAAATCAAAATAATTAGTTAGTTTACTTTCCATGCATGTAGTAGTAGTAATTAAAAGAAAACCCAAAAAGATTTCTTGTTCTTCTTTTGCTTGTTGGGAGCTTTCCCGTGTAAATAGTTGTATTTCTTTTCTTTTCTTTGGGGGTCGAGAGGAGAAGAACACAATGAAAATGTTAAATGGCTCTCATATGCATTATTGTTTATTTAACCAAGATCCCATATTACCTTGTCTTCTCCCTTGAATTGAATGCTTGCAGATTCCAGTTTAGTCCAATGCACGTGCACTATTATTATTATCCACACCGTTCGGTCGTGCAAGTGAAAGGCAATAATGACGATATATGATGGACTGATTGACATGAGAGAAGTTGGTATGAACTCAACCTATCTTGTTTTTTTAAATATGATTAGTTCATCGTTCCTGATTCAGCCTATTATGAATAAACATGTTTGCAATGATAATTAGAGATTATAGTTGCTTATGCCATGCATAATTAGCTAGGAGCTTACAATGGTTTACCTTGCGTGCCAACATGCTATTAAAATGGTTGTGATGTGGTATGATAGGGTGGTATCCTCCTTTGAATGATTCGAGCGACTTGACTTGGCACATGTTCACGCATGTAGTTGAAACAAAATCAACATAGCCTTCATGATATTTATGTTCATGGTGGATTATATCCTACTCATGCTTGCACTCAGTGTTGATTAATTTTAATGCATGTTCATGACTGTTGTCGCTCTCTAAATTGGTCGCTTCCCAGTCTCTTTCTAGCCTTCACCTGTACTAAGTGGGAATACTGCTTGTGCATCCAAACTCCATAAACCCCAAAGTTATTCCATATGAGTGCACCATACCTTCCTATATGCGGTATCAACCTGTCGTTCCAAGTAAATTTGTATGTGCCAAACTCCAAACCTTCAAAGGAAATTCTATTTTGTATGCTCGAGCCGCTCATGTATCAACTAGGGTTGTCTGTATCTTCCATGTTAGGTGGGTTATTCTCGAGAGGAGTGGACTCCGCTCCTCACTCATGAGAAAATGGCTGGTCACCGGGATGCCCAGTCCCATGCCCAATTCAAATCAAAATAATTAAACAAAACTCCCCTAGGATTGTTGTTAGTTGGAGGCACCCGTTGTTTCGGGCAAGCCATGGATTGATCCTTGTTGGTGGAGGGGGAGTATAAACTTTACCATTCTGTTTGGGAACCACCTATAATGTGTGTAGCATGCAAGATATTGAGATCTCTTAGTTGTTATGTTGACAGTGAAAGTATACCACTCAAAATGTTATTTACCTCTATTTCAAAATCGAGCTCTGGCACCTCTAAAATCCCTGCTTCCCTCTGCGAAGGGACTATCTATTTACTTTTATGTTGATTCATCACCCTCTTATTAAAAAGCACCCGCTGGAGAGCACCGCTGTCATTTGCATGCATTACTATTAATTTATGTTGGGTATGACTATGACTGGATCTCTTTTACCATGAATTACAATGTTTAGTCAGTCCTTGATCTTTAAAGGTGCTCTGCATTTATGTTTTGCGGTCTCAAATAGGGCTAGCAAGATACCATCTTGTTATATCATATTATGATTGTTTTGAGAAAGTGTCGTCATCCGAGATTTATTATTATTGCTCTCTAGTTGATTATGCCATTGATATGAGTAAACATGAGACCTAAGTGTTATTGTGAATATGGTTAGTTCATAATCTTTGCTGAAAACTTGAATGCTGGCTTTACATATTTGCAACAACAAGAGCAAACAGAGTTTGTAAAAGTTTTTCTTTATCACTTTCAGTTTATCAACTGAATTTCTTGAGGACAAGCAAAGGTTTAAGCTTGGGGGAGTTGATACATCTTCGTCGTATCTACTTTTCCAAACACTTTTGCCCTTGTTTTGGACCCTAACTTGCATGATTTGAATGGAACTAACCCGGACAGATGCTGTTTTCAGCAGAACTGCCCTTGTGTTATTTTTGTGTAGAAATAGAAGTTCTTGGAATGACCTGAAAATCCACGGAGCAAATTTTCAGAATTAATAAAAAATATTGGCGAAAGAATCAACGTCAGGGGGCCCACACCCTGTCCACGAGGGTGCCCCCCTAGGGCGCGCACCCTGCCTCGTGGGCCCCCTGAACCTCCACTGATGTCAACTCCAACTCTATATATTCACTTTCGCAGAGAAAAAATCAGAGAGAAAGATTCATCGCGTTTTACGATACGGAGCCGCTGCTCAGCCCTAATCTCTCTCGGGAGGGCTGATCTGGAGTCCGTTCAGGGCTCCGGAGAGGGGGATTCGACGCCGTTGTCATCATCAACCATCCTCCATCACCAATTTAATGATGCTCACCGCCGTGCATGTGTAATTCCATCGTAGGCTTGCTGGACGGTGATGGGTTGGATGAGATTTACCATGTAATTAAGTTAGTTTTGTTAGGGTTTGACCCTAGTATCCACTATGTTCTGAGATTGATGTTGCTATGACTTTGCTATGCTTAATGCTTGTCACTAGGGCCCGAGTGCCATGATTTCAGATCTGAACCTATTATGTTTTCATGAATATATGTGAGTTCTTGATCCTATCTTGCAAGTCTATAGTCACCTATTATGTGTTATGATCCGACAACCCTGAAGTGACAATAATCGGGATACTTCTTGGAGATGACCGTAGTTTGAGGAGTTCATGTATTCACTAAGTGCTAATGCTTTGGTCTGGTACTCTATTAAAAGGAGGCCTTAATATCCCTTAGTTTCCATTAGGACCCCACTGCCACGGGAGGGTCGGACAAAAGATTTCATGCAAGTTCTTTTCCATAAGCACGTATCACTATATTCGGAATACATGTCTACATTACATTGATGAACTAGAGCTAGTTCTGTGTCACCCTATGTTATAACTATTAGATGAGGAATCGCATCCGACATAATTATCCATCACTGATCCAATGCCTACGAGCTTTTCACATATAGTTCTTTGCGTATTTACTTTACCGTTGCCACTCTTACAATTACTACAAAACTGCTACTGTTACTTTTGCTACCGTTACTGAGGGAGTCCTGGAGTAGGGGGTGTCCGGATAGCCGAACTATCATCATTGGCCGGACTCCAAGACTATGAAGATACAAGATTGAAGACTTCGTCCCGTGTCCGGATGGGACTTTCCTTGGCGTGGAAGGAAAGCTTGGCAATACAGATATGTAGATCTCCTACCATTGTAACCGACTCTATGTAACCCTAGCCCTCTCCGGTGTCTATATAAACCGGAGGGTTTTAGTACATAGGACGAACAACAATCATACCATAAGCTAGCTTCTAGGGTTTAGCCTCCTTGATCTCGTGGTAGATCCACTCTTGTACTACCCATATCATCAATATCAATCAAGAAGGAGTAGGGTTTTACCTCCATCGAGAGGGCCCGAACCTGGGTAAAAACATCGTGTCCCTCGTCTCCTGTTGCCATCCGCCTAGACGCAAAGTTCGGGACCCCCTACCAGAGATCCGCCGGTTTTGACACCGACATTGGTGCTTTCATTGAGAGTTCCTCTGTGTCGTCACCTCTAGGCCCGATGGCTCCTTCGATCATCAACAATGACACGGTCCAGGGTGAGACTTTTCTCCCTGGATAGATCTTCGTATTCGGTGGCTTTGCACTGCGGGCCAATTCGCTTGACCATCTGGAGCAGATTGAAAGCTACGCCCGCGCGCCGCACTGTCACGATGGGCATGGATTTAGCTCTACCGGACAGTGCCCTGGAGGCCGCACACGAGTCTGCTCCGACCCTTAACTCGGAGCCGACTGCGCCGATCGAGGATGGGTGGCTAGTCACCGCCTTGGGGGCTGTTACCTTTACGGTGATGGAGCCGAATACCGACCCTGTCCCTTGTGAAGCTCGTGACTCCGAGGTGCCGGACTTCTCGCCGGGCTCCAAACCTCCCGCGCCCCTACCAATCGAACCCGATTGGGCTCCGATCATGGAGTTCACCGCTACGGACATCTTTCAGCACTCGCCTTTTGGCGACATCCTGAATTCGCTAAAGTGTCTCTCTTTGTCAGCAGAGCCTTGGTCGGACTATGGCCAGGACGGTTGGGATGCGGACGACAAAGAAATTCAAAGCCCACCCACCACCCACTTCGTAGCCACTGTCGACGACTTAACCGACATGCTAGACTTCGACTCCGAAGACATCGACGGTATGGACGATGATGCCGGAGACGACCAGGAACCAGCGCCTACTAGGCACTGGAAAGCCACCTCGTCATACGACATATACATGGTGGACATCCCAAAGGATGGGAATGGCAAGGGAACAGCGGAGGAAGACCCCTCCAAGAAACAGCCTAAGCACCGGCGTCAGCGGTGCCGCTCTAAATCCCGCCACAGCAAGAATGGAGATTCCGGCACCAGAGACAATAACACCCCGGACAGTGCCGAAGACAACCCCCTCCAGCAAGATTCAGCATAGGAGGACGGAGAAGCCAGCCCTCACGAGAGAGCGGTAGACGAAGAGGTAGAGGACGATAATTACATGCCTCCCTCCGGAGACGAGGCAAGCCTCGATGACGACGAATTCGTCGTGCCTGAGGATCCCGTCGAACAAGAGCGTTTTAAACGCAGGCTTATGGCCACGGCAAGCAGCCTCAAGAAAAAGCAGCAACAACTTAGAGATGATCAAGATCTGCTAGCCGACAGATGGACCGAAGTCCTTGCGGCCGAAGAGTATGAACTCAAACGCCCCTCCAAAAGCTACCCCAAACGCAAGCTGCTGCCCCGATTAGAGGAGGAAGCATATAAACCTACATCACCAGCGCACAATACGACTGACCGGCCACCTCGTGGCCGCGACAGAGAGGCCTCTAGGCCCTCCACTAAAGCCGTACCCCGGCATCGCTTGAAAAGTGCAAAGCCACGGGGGAATGTGTCGGACTTGCGAGACATATTAGAGGATAAGGCAAGACAATCAAGATCGATCTACGGATCGCGTGGGGACCCCACGATACGCGACGACAACCGTCGCGCCGGATACAGCAAGTCCGGCCGAGCTGAACACAGTAGACAAAGCTCGTTTGAGCTACGTCGTGATATAGCCCAATATAGAGGCGCCGCACACCCACTGTGCTTCACAGATGAAGTAATGGATCATCAAATCCTAGAAGGGTTCAAACCAGTGAACATTGAATCCTACGATGGCACAACAGACCCCGCGGTTTGGATCGAAGACTATCTCGTTCATATCCACATGGCCCGCGGTGATGATCTTCACGCCATCAAATACCTCCCACTCAAGCTTAAAGGCCCAGCTCGGCATTGGCTTAACAGCTTGCCAGCAGAATCAATTGCATGTTGGGAGGACCTGGAAGCCGCATTCCTTGATAACTTCCAGGGCACATACGTGCGACCACCAGACGCTGATGACCTAAGCCACATAATTCAGCAGCCAGACGAATCGGCCAGACAATTCTGGACACGGTTCTTAACCAAGAAAAATCAAATTGTCGACTGTCCGGATGCGGAGGCCCTCGCAGCCTTCAAACATAACATCCGCGATGAGTGGCTCGCCAGGCACCTAGGACAGGAAAAGCCCAAATCCATGGCAGCCCTCACATCACTCATGACCCGCTTCTGCGCGGGAGAGGACAGCTGGCTAGCTCGCAGTAACAACCTCAGCAAAAATCCTGGCAGTCCGGATACCAAGGACCGCAATGGCAAGTCACGTCGCAACAAGCACAAACGCCGCATTAACGGCGATAATACTGAGGATACGGCAGTCAATGCTGGATTCAGAGGCTCCAAACCCGGTCGGCGGAAAAAGCCATTCAAAAGAATTACTCCGTGTCCGTCCAATTTGGACCGAATACTCGACCGCTCGTGCCAGATACACGGCACCCCCGAAAAGCCAGCCAATCACACCAACAGGGATTGTTGGGTATTCAAGCAGGCGGGCAAGTTAATCGCTGAAAACAATGACAAGGGGCTGCATAGCGATGACGAGGAAGAGACCTGGCCGCCGAACAATAGAGGACAGAAGGGTTCCCCCCCACAAGTGCGGACGGTGAACATGATATACGCAACCCACATACCCAAAAGGGAGCGGAAGCGTGCACTCAGGGACGTATACGCGATGGAGCCAGTCGCCCCAAAGTTCAACCCATGGTCCTCCTGCCCGATCACTTTTGATCGAAGGGATCACCCCACCAGCATCCGCCATGGCGGGTTCGTCGCATTGGTTCTAGACCCAATCGTCGATGGGGTTCACCTCACTAGAGTCCTAATGGACGGCGGCAGCAGCCTGAACCTGCTTTAGCAGGATACAGTGCGCAAAATGGTCATAGACCCCTCAAGGATTAAACCCACAAAGACGACCTTCAAAGGCGTCATACCAGGTGTAGAGGCCAATTGTACAGGCTCAGTTACACTAGAAGTGGTCTTGGATCCCCGGATAACTTCCGAAGCAAGGAGTTAATCTTCGACATAGTTCCATTGTGCAGCGGCTATCATGCACTGCTCGGACGAACCGCGTTTGCAAAGTTCAATGCGGTGCTGCACTACGCATACCTCAAGCTCAAGATGCCAGGCCCTCGAGGAGTCATCACGGTCAACGGAAACACTGAACGCTCCCTCCGAACGGAGGAACATACAGCGGCTATCGTGGTAGAAGTGCAGAGCAGCCTCTTAAGGCAATTCTCGAGTCCGGCGTTAAGCGATCGGACACTGCTAAGCGCGCCCGGAGTAACCTACAACAAGACCACCTGGCACGTTCCGAGCACGCGTAGCAATGCGGCCCCAACCCCAGCCCTTGCAAAATTGCAAAACCAGTACCCCGCGTACATCACTACGCTCTGGAAATACCATGGGCAAAGGGGGAGGGGCACGACCACGGCAGGCCCAGAGTGCGGCTCAACCACACCAGGGGCTCCCAAGTGTGTCATCCTTTTTCTTTTTCTTTTTCTTTTTTATTTTTAATCCTCAGGACTCCATTTACCAGAGGCCCTGTCCGGCAGCAGACCTGCCGAACTCACGATGCAACAGCCAGGGAAGGAGAAAAGCTACGACGATTATCCAGGTGGTCTCCATTATGAGCATTATACCTGTTTTATACACCATTCCGCAGCCTACCCCTGGAGGGGGACATGTTAAATAGTTCCACCCCTTGCTTATCGCACTATTTGTTTCGTTCTGCATTCACAGCAGTATTTTTTGAATAAACAATGCATCGCTTTTTGCCTATAATTGCATTTCTTTCTTATACATATGTTCATTTATGACATGTTGCATTTTTACACTTTGGTACGGCTAAATACACCAGGGGCTTAAGTTCCCCACATCATGGTGTGATAAGTCCGAACACTTTCACAAGTGCGGCACCCCGAACTTATAGCATTATATGCATCGGCTCCGAATCATGTCTTGGGTCAATAGTTGGGTTTGCCCGGCTCCCATGTTTTGGTACCTTACGTTCCGTTATATCGGCTAAGGTAGCACTGGGAGAACCACTGCGATTGTGCCCCAGTTGAGCTCGGCGAGCACCTCAGTGGAGAAAGCTAAAACTGACCGTCATGATGAGGCGAGAGCCGGTCGCTGTTCGAGAGGTTTTTTCGAGTCCCTAAAGACTTATGCCTCTTAGAGCGAGGAACCGGCTCTGTCCGGCCCAGGCATGGATAGCGCCCCGAATTCGGCCTTCCAAACACTAGGGGCTTCGCCGAAATTTAAAATTATAGAATTCTATGGCTAAGTGAGAGTGTTCAAGCACTATAAGTCCGGTTGCCTTGTTCGTTGTGTTGAGGGCCTCCCTAGATGGACCCAAAAATGGGAACAAGAGCGCTCAAGTTTATCCCAAACACCCCAGCACTCGTGGGTATGGGGGCTGAAGCCGACGACTTGCCATCTCTCAGATTTGATAAATGGCCGCACATAAGGTAATATTTTAAATTAACAAGCGTTTCTTAGCGCATATGAACAAAGTTTTCAGCGCACATGATAACAAAATGCGAGTCTACTCAAATATTACATCTTTGGAGCACTCACCCGCAATAATGCGGGCACCCTTCTGGACACCCTTATAATGCATTTCGGGTGTGCGATACTCCTTGCCCAGCGGTGGCGCGTCCGTCACAAGCTTCTCAGCATCCATCTTGCCCCAGTGCACTTTAACACGGGAAAGGGCCCGACGGGCACCTTCAATACAGGCGGAGTGCTTGATGACTTCAACCCAGGGACACGCATCCACCAGCCGCCGCACCAGGCCGAAGTAGCTCCCAGGCATGGCCTCTTTGGGCCATAGCCGAACTATAAGGCCCTTCATGGCCTGTTCGGCCACCTTGTGGCACCGAATGTCCGGCCTCAGCATACTAAGACCAGAACACCTTCTCCGTCGAGCTCCCCTCCTCGGCTCTGTATAAAGCGGCAGCATCAGACACGCTGCGGGGCAGATCTGCGAACGCTCCTGGAGAGCTCCGAATTCGGGTAAGTTACAGGTAATTCACTTTTACATGCTTGCTTTGCATGAAGAATGCCTTACCCGCCGCTATCTTCTTCAAAGCCTCGATTTCCTGGAGGGCCTTGTGGGCTTCGGCCTTACCGGCTTTGGCACTCTCAAGAGCCGACGCAAGCTCGGACTCTCGAGTCTTTGAGTCATGCTCCAAATTCTCGTGTTTTTCCACGAGAGCCTGGAGCTCTTGTTGTACCTCCGCCACCCGTGCCTCCTGCTTCTCTCGCCCGGTGCGTTCCGCGGCCGCATTGCATTCGGCAGCGGACACCGCCTCCTTCAGGGTCGCCACCTCGTTCGTAGCCCCTGGAGTACCCACGTTATCCTTGTCATTTCTCTTGCAACCAAATCCTTTTCTATAAGGTACAACTTTAATACGGTGTTACTCACCTTCCTTGTCCTCGAGCTGCTTCTTGGCACGGCCGAGCTCGCTCTCGGACCGCTCGAGGCTCTGCTTCAAGGTATTGACCTCCGCAGTCAGTGCGGCAGAGGTCAGCAACGCAGCCTGCATTCCCATATTGACATATTTTTGTTAAGACTCCTGCGTATATCTTTTTAGATCCTCAGTCCGGCTTTTCTTTCCGAACACCGAACCGAGCATCAGGGGCTACTGTCTATGCGGTATTATATTACATATCTTAAAATTCTTACCTCAAAGCCTGTTAGAAGGCTGCTGCAGGCTTCGGTCGGCCCGCTCTTGGCGAGCTGAACCTTCTGAATCACCGCACTCATGATAGTGCGGTGTTCCTCTTTGATGGAAGCGCCGTTGAGTGCCTCCAGCAAGTTATCCGGCGCCTCCGGTTGGACGGAGGCCGCCGGTGTCACAGTCTTGCCCTTCTTACGAAGGGGCCGCCCGCCGGACTCCGGAACCACTGCAGGTTCCGGTGCGGTGTCCGGTCCGAAGTCCGGGAGGTTGCCCTGCGGCACCTTCGGGGCCTCCTCCTCCTGGTGGGTCCCTTTCTAGGATCCTACCTCGGTGTCGTCGGTGTCACAGGGGGAGGAGGCGGCCGGAAGTGAAGTACTATTCACATCCGACGTACCCAAGGACCCGCTCGACAAAGTGGGAAGATCGTTCTAGGGCGGACTACAGGGTTGTATGCGGCGTTAAAAGATGCTATGCGACAAAAAATCATGAGTTATTCAGGAGTCCGGATACTTACAATCTCCCCAGGGGCTTGGCCCTTGAGGGCCACTCCTTGTCGCCGTCGCCAGCGTTGGCAGAGCAGTCCGGGGGAAGGGTCCTTCCCTTCTTGGACCCTTCGGCCTCCCCCGTTGGGGAGGCCTTCCTCTTCTTCTCTCCACCCGCTGGGGGAGAGGCCTCTTTCTTCTCCTCCTCGCCCTCGTGGGAGGAGTCCGCCTCGGAGTCATCGGACGATGAATTCGATAACACCTGGCGCCGGGAACTCCTCCGGGTTCCCGTGGCCTTCTTCTGGGCCTTCTTCTCTGGCACCACGTAAGGTGCCGGGACCAGCAGCCCTGTTAGACGGGCATCCACTGGGTCTTCTGGAAGGGGAGCCGGACAGTTAACCAGTCTGGACGTCTTCTGCCAGGCCTGTTAAAGGTATTGGGAGTTTAGATCCCACATGGAGTCAAACTATGAAAAGCAAGTGTCCCATAAAGGATAACATGGCTTACCTCGCCAGCCGGACGCTGCGAGCTGAATCCGCGATCTTCAGTAGCGGATGCGGGGGCCTTGGCACCCTAGAACAACACCCTCCAGGCTTCTTCCTACGTAGTGTCGAAGAGCCTGCTCAGGATTTGGTGTTGTGCCGGATTGAACTCCCACAAATTGAAGTCCCGCTGTTAGTAGGGGAGAATCTGGCGGATGAGCATGACCTGGATTACGTTGACAAGCTTGAGCTTCTTGTTCACCAGGATTTGGAGACAGGATTGGAGTCCGGTCAGCTCTTTCGAATCGCCCCACTGCAAGCCCTTCTCTTTCCAGGAAGTGAGCCGCATGGGGATGCCAGATCTGAATTCGAGGGCCGCTGCCCATTCAGGGTCATGCGACTCGGTGATGTAGAACCACACCGATTGCCACCCCTTGATGGTTTCCACAAAGGCGCCCTCGAGCCAAGTAACGTTGGGCATCTTGCCCACCATGGCGCCTCCGCACTCTGCTTGGCTGCCCTTCACAGCCTTTGGCTTGACATTGAAGGTCTTTAGCCACAAGCCGAAGTGGGGCTGGATGCAGAGGAAGGCCTCGCACACGACGATAAACGCCGAGATGTTGAGGATGAAATTCGGGGACAGATCATGGAAATCCAGGCCATAGTAGAACATGAGCCCCCGGACAAAGGGGTGGAGTGGGAAGCCCAGTCCGCGGAGGAAATGGGGAAGAAATACCACCCTCTCATGGGGCCTTGGGGTGGGGATGAGCTGCCCCTCGTTGGGGAGCCGGTGCGCAATGTCGCTAGACAAATATCCTGCGCCGCGCAGCTTCTTGATGTGCCCCTCCGTAATGGAGGAGGCCATCCACTTGCCTCCCGCTCCGGACATGGCTGGAGAAGGTTGAGGTGAGATGTGCGGACTTGGGCTCTGGAGCTCGAGTGCGCGGAGATGGATAAACAAAGCAGGAAGAAGGCGTAGGTAAAAAGGTGGATCCTTATCCCCTTATATATGGGCGGATGAAACTATGCGTCCCCACCAGCCTGGTAAAACTCGCTTATCTCCCAAGCGCCACAATCAATGGTGTGGTTGGGTTACCCACGTCTGTATTGATGAGAATCCCAGAATAAGGGGACACAATCTCTGCTTCGACAAGATGTGCCAAGGAAACCGCTTCGATAAACACGCTGAGGTGGAATAATAAAAACGATTCGAATAAAGGCTTGGCCGTGGCGTGACGTCATGCCACAAAATACGTCAGCAGATTGAACTTGTGTAAATATTATTCTCGCTACGGTGGTATGTGGAATTTATTCTGCAGAGCCGGACACTATCCTGGCGTTCACAATCTTCTACGAATTTTTCGGAGGAGGAACCCGCCTTGCAATGCTGAAGACAATATGCGCGCCGGACTCGTCGTCATTGAAGCCTGGTTCAGGGGCTACTGAGGGAGTCCTAGACTAGGGGGTGTCCGGATAGCCGAACTATCATCATTGTCCGGACTCCAAGACTATGAAGATACAAGATTGAAGACTTCGTCCCATGTCCGGATGGGACTTTCCTTGGCGTGGAAGGCAAGCTTGCAATACGAATATGTAGATCTCCTACCATTGTAACCGACTCTGTGTAACCCTAGCCCTCTCCGGTGTCTATATAAACCGGAGGGTTTTAGTCCATAGGACGAACAACAATCATACCATAGGCTAGCTTCTAGGGTTTAGCCTC
Organism: Triticum timopheevii; assembly: GCA_963921465.1. Classification (NCBI taxonomy): domain Eukaryota; kingdom Viridiplantae; phylum Streptophyta; class Magnoliopsida; order Poales; family Poaceae; genus Triticum; species Triticum timopheevii. The sequence continues at coordinate 354,211,058 of OY997274.1, forward strand.
CTTGATCTCGTGGTAGATCCACTCTTGTACTACCCATATCATCAATATCAATCAAGCAGGAGTAGGGTTTTACCTCCATCAAGAGGGCCCGAACCTGGGTAAAAACATCGTGTCCCTTGTCTCCTGTTGCCATCCGCCTAGACGCACAGTTCGGGACCCCCTACCCGAGATCCGCCGGTTTTGACACCGACAGTTACTGTTACTTCCATACTACTTTGCTAGTAAATACTTTGCTACAGATACTAAGTTATCCAGGTGTGGTTGAATTGACAACTCAACTGCTAATACTTGAAATATTCTTTGGCTCCCCTTGTGTCGAAACAATAAATTTGGGTTGAATACTCTACCCTCGAAAACTGTTGCGATCCCCTATACAGGTGGGTTATGACGGGTTCACCTTGTGAACTTATGCATAGGGGTTGGCACATGTTTTCATCTTGACTCTTTGGTAGAAAATTTGGGGCACTCTTTGAAGTTATTTGTGTTGGTTGAATAGATGAATCTGAGATTGTGTGATGCATATCGTATAATTATGCCCATGGATACTTGAGGTGACATTGGAGTATCTAGGTGACATTAGGGTTTTGGTTGATTTGTGTCTTAAGGTGTTATTCTAGTACGAACTCTATGATAGATCAAATGGAAAGAATAGCTTCATGTTATTTTACTACGGACTCTTGAATAGATCGATCAAAAAGGATAACCTTGAGGTGGTTTCGTACCCTACAATAATCTCTTTGTTTGTTCTCCGCTATTAGTGACTTTGGAGTGACTCTTTGTTGCATGTTGAGGGATAGTTATATGATCCAGTTATGTTATTATCGTTGAGAGAACTTGCACTAGTGAAAGTATGAACCCTAGGCCTTGTTTCCTAGCATTGCAATACCGTTTGTGCTCACTTTTACCACTTGCTACCTTGCTGTTTTTATATTTTCAGATTACAAATACTCATATCTATCATCTATATTGCACTTGTATCACCATCTCTTCGCCGAACTAGTGCACCTATACAATTTACCATTGTATTGGGTGTGTTGGGGACACAAGAGACTCTTTGTTATTTGGTTGCAAGGTTGTTTGAGAGAGACCATCTTCATCCTATGCCTCCCATGGATTGATAAACCTTAGGTCATCCACTTGAGGGAAATTTGCTACTGTCCTACAAACCTCTGCACCTGGAGGCCCAACAACGTCTACAAGAAGAAGGTTGTGTAGTAGACATCAATATAAAACAACTAAGAACAACAAATAAAATCTACTTAGTGAATAAAGCAAACAAGCACACACGAGAATATTCACCCAACGCTATTGCTCCCCGGCAACGGCGCCAGAAAAAGTTCTTGATAACCCACAAGTGTAGGGGATTAGTTTTAGCCTCTTTCGATAAGTAAGAGTGTTGAACTCAACAGGGAGCTAAAGGTAGAACAAATATTCCCTCAAGTTCTATCGACCACCAATACAAGTGTACGCACACTTAATGTTCGCTTTACCTAGAACAAGTATGAAACTAGAAGTACTTTCTAGGTGTAAAGGAATAGGTTTGCAAGATAATAAAGAACACGTAAATAAAAGCTAGGGGCTGTTTAGAGAAATAAACAATTAAGTTAGTGTAGCGAGTGTGGAAAAGTGGTGGTAGGAGTTGCGGAATTGCCCCCAAGCAATTGACTACTTTACTAGACCGATAGCAAGTTTTATGTGGGAGAGGCCACTGCTAGCATGTCATCCCTTACTTGGAATTCTATGCACTTATGATTGGAACTATTAGCAATCATCCACAACTAGTAACATTCATTAAGGTAAAACCCAACCATAGCATTAAGATATATTGGTCCCCCTTCAATCCCGATGCATCAATTTCTATGCTAAGCTACAGCTGCTGTCACCCTTGCCCTCCAATACATAGTCCTATCAACATACAACTAATCCTATGGTGTGATCCACACACATGGTCATATGATGGGCACCAAATGACAGCAACATAACTACAAGCAAATTAAACCAATCATAGAAATACACCAGTCAACAATAGTACAACAAAAATCTACTCAGACATCATAGGATGGCAACACATCATTCGATAATAATATGAAGCATAAATCACCATGTTCAAGTAGAGGGTACAGCGGGTTGCAGGAGAGTGGACCGCTATACATAGATGGGGGAAGGTGATGGAGGTGTGGCGAAGATGACAGAGCTGTTGGAGTCGATCACCGTCACGCCATGATTGCCCCGGCGGCGTTCGGGCGCCATCGGGAGAGAGGCGGCGTTCGGTCAGCATTGCGGCAGCAGGTCAACTAGGGCGGTCCAGGTCAAACCTGACCAGTGGGAACCGCTGGTCAGTGTCACTGTTAGTTAACTAACATAATTAGAATTAGATTAATCCTAAGCTAGGTTTGACCAAAGGGCAGGGCCCACATGTCACTGACCCAGGGGGTCAAATCCCTGGTCAAACTGGGTTGACTCGCCGGTGTTTAGCCGCCGGCGACGTCCAGACACGGTGGACGGTGTGGGTTTCGCCCTCCGGCGACCAAATGGACGGCGAAGGCCACCTACAGCTAGGGGAAAGCCGCGTCGGGGGGTTGTGGTGGTTGAGCTAAAGGTCGCAGAAAACAACGCTGGCGACAAGCTTTGCGGCTGCCGGAGTTCGGGCGAGGCCGAACTCATCGTTGTTTTGGTCCTGGAGGCACGAGGCGAGCTCCTACGTGGCCTACAGGGTGCGGTGAGCTTGTTGGGCAAGGTGGTGTGGCCGTTGGGTGGCCGGAGCGACGTCGGCGATGAGCTCAGGCGGCGGCGCATGTGGTGGTGCTTGTTGTAGTCGCTGCACAGGACGGCAGCGAGAACGGAGAGGATGTGGAGAGGCAGGAGCTCACGGTGATCGCAACAAGCTAGGTGGCGATGTCGGGGATGAGCTGGAGTGAGCGTGACGGCGAAGGGGATCTCCGGTGACGGTGAGGTCGGGCGAGGCTGTTGCGGTGGTTTCAGGGTGAACGGGCGCTTGGGGCTCGGTCTGCTCGATGAAGAGGAGGATGGCGAAGCTCCTGGACACGGCGAGGTGGCGTGAAGTCGATGGTGGCCGCGGCTACGACGGTGGTGCGGCTACGGCTGCATCGGCCATGGTGGGAGAGGGAGAGGGAGAGGCGCTGGGGGAGAATGAGGTGTCCAGGGGGTCGAGACGACGACGTGGAGGACGTCCAGGCGTCTAGCAGCTCAAGCGGCAAGTAGCTGGCGCCGTGGCGAGCTCGCGCATGCCGGTGTCACCTCCCTGCCTGCCTGGCAGGGAAGAAGCAACTGGCTGGCGCGGGCCAACACAGTGCTGGGCTGCCAGGTGGGCCGGCTCGTGGGTTTGGCCAGGTAAGTTTCCTTTCCTTTTATTTTGTTTTTATTTTCTTTCTGTAGGTTTGTGGATTTTCTAAAAATGTGTAAGCACTTTCAAAATTCAACAAACTACTCATGGCCACTATATAGAACATGTCCAACAGTAAATATTTTGGCTTAGGATTATTTGGACATTTAAAATATTTTATAGTATTTAAATGCCCAAATGCAAATAACATATGATTTCATCCAGTGACCTTAGGATGTCCTAGAAAGTTGTGCATTATTTTTGTCAGAGGTTTTAGACCAAGGCAAAGATGATGAACATTTTACAAGGGCATTTCAGGTTCATTCAAAATGATTTTAGTAAACCCTAGTTGGATTAAGGGAGGTGCTGGGGGTTTTGTCATCCCAATTCCAAGTTTCCGATCAAAGTAAACATGATACAATCACTCTAATGCATGAACTAGCTAGGGTGTGACAACTCACCCCCACTCAGAAATATTTCGTCCAAAGATTTAGGATCGTTCAGAAAGAAGGTGGGGTACTCAAGTCGAAGATGATCCTCCCTTTCCCAAGTGGCTTCTTTCTCGGAATGGTGTAACCATTGAACCTTGAGAAACTTGATGTTATGGCATCGAGTGGTACGCTCGGCTTGATCAAGGATACGAACGGGATATTTTCGATATGTGAGATTATCTTGGAGATCAAGCATTTCATGGTCCACTCCACGGATAGGATTCCAGAAGAAACGCATGAGTTGAGAAACGTGGAAGACATCATGGACTCTGGAGAGGTGCGGAGGTAGTTCCAATTGGTAGGCAACTTCTCCTCATTTGGCAGGAATGCGAAAGGGTCCAATGTAGAGAGGAGCCAATTTGCCTTTGATACCGATGCGATGGGTTCCCTTCAGAGGAGTAACCTGAAGGTAAGCCTTCTCGTCAAGTTCAAAAGTCATAGCCTTATGTTTACGATCATATTGGCTCTTTTGACGGGATTGGGCTGTTTTCAACTTTTAACGAACAATGCGAACTTGCTCTTCTGCTTCCTGGATCATATCCGGGCCAAAGAATTGTCTTTCCCCGGTTTCTGACCAGTTAAGAGGCTTTCGACACCTTCGTCCGTAGAGAACTCGAAAAGGAGCTTTGCCCAGGCTAGATTGATAGCTATTGTTACAAGGAAATTCGGCAAATGGAAGGCATTTCTCCCAATCCATTCCGAATGAGATAACAGAAGCTCGGAGCATATCTTCCAGAATTTGATTGACACGTTCTACTTGACCACTTGATTGAGGGTGGAAGGCGGTGCTAAAGGAGAGACGAGTTCACATAGCATTTTGGAAACTTTCCCAAAATCAAGAGGTGAAGAGACTTCCACGATCCGAGTTAATTTCCAATGGAACACCATGGAAAGACACTATTTGGGAGATATACAGATCTGCTAGCTGACTAGAGCTTATACTCTCTCAAACAGGCAGGAAATGGGCTACTTTGGAAAGACAATCGATAACGATGAAGATAGTGTTATTCCCTCTCTTGGTCCTGGGAAAACCGGTGATGAAATCCATACCAATTTTATCCCATTTCCATTCAAGAATAGCTAAAGGTTGAAGGGTGCCAGCAGGGCGTTGATGCTCTGCTTTAACACGATGAAAGACGTCGCAAGTAGCAATATACTGAGCAATTTCTCTCTTCATCCTGGTCCACCAGAACCTCTGGCATAGGTCTTGATACATTTTGGTACTACCGGGATGAATAGTGAGAGGAGATTCATGAGCCTCCTTAAGGATCAACTGCCTAGATGCTGGTTCTTGGGAACCACCAGACGGTTCTCAAAGAAGACAACACCTCGGTCATCCATAGAGAAACATTCAACAGCTCCGCTAGCAATGTTTTCCTGGATGCGGGTTATACCTTTATCTTGCTTCTGGGCAACTATGTTTTGATCCGTAAGGGTAGGCTTTGCCACCAAGGTGGAAAGGAATCCTTGAGGAACAATGTGAAGGTTAAGCTTCCGAAATTCCTCATGGAGAAGTGGTTGACTTTGTTGTAACAGCAGGTTGTTACAATAAGATTTATGACTTAGTGCATCAGCCATGACATTGGCTTTTCCTGGGGTGTAAGTTATCCCTAAGTCGAAATCTGTGATCAACTCAACCCAACGTCTTTGCCCGAGATTCAAATCCTGTTGGGGATCGGTGAAGATTTCACAATGATTACCGAGAAGGTAATGTCGCCAGGTTTTCAGTGCATGGACTACACCTGCAAGCTCTAGATCATGTGTAGGATAATTTTCCTCATGTGGATGCAATTGCCGGGAAGCATAGGCAATTACATGACGATATTGCATGAGTATGCAACCTAGTCCTTGTCGCGAGGCGTCGCAATAGATAACAAAGTCCTTGGAGAAATCTGGTGGTGCCAGTACGGGAGCAGATGTCAGGCGTCTTTTCAGTTCCTGAAAACTGTGCTCGCACTGTGGGGTCCACTCGAACTTTTTATATTTCCTGAGGAGTTTAGTTAGAGGTTTAGCAACTTTGGAGAAGTTCTCGACAAAGCGACAACAATAGCTCGCTAAGCCAAGGAAACTCCGAACTTGCTTGACCGATTCAGGTGGAGTCCAGTTAAGAACGGCTTGAACTCGCTCGGGGTTGATAGCAATACCCTTACCAGAGATTACATGGCCTAGATAGGTCACTTCTGGCAACCAAAATTCACATTTAGAGAATTTGGCATATGCTCTCGAAGTTTCATCAACACTAGCCTTAGATGCTCGGCATGTTGTTCCTCATTCTTGGAGTAGATGAGTATATCATCGAGGTAAACCACGACAAACTTATCCAAATACTCCATGAAGATCGAGTTCATTAACCGAGAGAAGGTGGCTGGGGCATTGTTTAAACCGAAGGACATGATGGTGTACTCGTATTGGCCATAACGAGTAACAAAGACCATTTTGGGAATGTCCCCGTTCTTGATTTTGATTTGATGGTAGCCCAACCTCAAATCCATCTTAGAGAAGACCGAGGATCCAGTGAGTTGATCATACAGATCGTTGATGCTGGGAAGCGGATACTTGTTCTTTATGGTGACCAAGTTGACAGGTCGATAATCTACAACCATCCGATCTGTACCATTCTTCTTCTTGACGAATAGGACAGGACAAGCCCATGGAGAAGAACTAGGATGGATGAAACCCTTTTTCAAGGACTCATCGAGTTGTTTCTTGAGCTCAGCTAGTTCTAGTGGTTCCATCTTCTAGGGTCTCCTAGAAATTGGGACAGTTCCTGGGACAAGATCTATCACGAACTCAACATCCCTGTCAGGCGGAACACCTGGCAGTTCTTCTAGAAATACATCCGGAAAGTCACGGACTACCGAAACGTCTTCAAGTACTAGCAAAGGATTGGCATTAAGAGAGTAGAGCTGTCGCTTAGCTACTTGGGTCAAGACATTAACTACCTTGCCCGATGGATGTGTAAGTTGAACAGTCCTAGAGAAGCAATCAATCTTAGCATGATGGGCTGACATCCAGTCCATACCCAAGATGATATTAATGTTCGAGGATTTGAGAGCTATCAAAGATGCAAGGAAAACAAGTCGATCGACATGAATTTCATTCCCATGGCTTACTTTAGAAGTTTGCCATCTAGAACCAGGAGTAGAAATTTCCATGGTAGAGGGCATGTCACAAAATGCGGTGTGATGCATAGGAGCATAATTCTCAGATATAAATGAATGAGATGCTCCAGTATCGAAAAGAACAGATGCCGGATGGCAGTTAACAAGGAGCATACCAAGAACGACGTTGGGATCATCCTGAGCCTCTTCAGCTGAGACACAGTTCACATGGCCACATGCAGCGGTGGCCAGCTTGGCGTAGTACACCTTCCCTGTTGGCTTGCCACGGCCAACAGTCTTTTCGGACTGGTTGGGGTTGGGGTTGTTCTGGGGACACTCTCGCATGTAGTGACCCGGTTCTCCACACTTGAAGCAGGTCACAGTGTTGGTGCATGGGGGAGCATTGGCGGTTGATCCACCATGAGACTTGGGGGTGCATACTGCTGGGTTGGACGAGGCGCCTGATAGGATGGCCTCGATGTGAACCTCGATGGCAAAGTGTGTTAGGCACCCACACCTGGCGCTTCTGAGAGCCAGAACCGGATGAGGAACCAGTGTCACGGGCGTGCTTGCGTGTAGCTTTGAAGTCAGTCTGACTTGTCTCAGCACTGATAGCCTTGTTCACTAGCTTCTCGAAGGAAGTGCATTCGTGCAGTCGGAGATCACGGCGAAGCTCGGGGCTAAGTCCCTTGCAGAACCTTGCCTGCTTTTTGGCATTGGTGGATACTTCCTCAGTTGCATAACATGCTAGGTTTCCAAACTCTCTACTGTATGCATCCACGGTTAGTCTACCCTGAGTGAAGTTGCAGAAATCCTCCCGCTTGCGATCCATAAGACCTTCCAAAATGTTATGCTCACGGAAAGCCTCGCTAAACTCTACCCAAGTGGTAACCTGGCCAGCTGGGCGCATGGCCTCATAGTTCTCCCACCAAAGGCTGGCAGGGCCTTTAAGATGATAAGCAGCGTAAGTGACCTTGTCAGCTTCGGCTACGTGTGCAGAGCGTAGCTTGTGGGTGATGCTACGGAGCCAATCATCCGTGTCGAGGGGCTCGACAGAATGATGGAAGGTGGGTGGGTGCAACTTGATGAAGTCACTAAGAGACACCAAGTCGTTCCTCTGGTGTTGTGTTGTGTTCTGCTCAATGCGTTCCAGCAAATTGGTCTCACGTTTGTTCCTTTCGGCCTCCAGCATGACCTCAGCCAAGGAAGGAGGATGAGGCAGATTCGCATTTCTAGCCCCACTACCTTCAGCCTGCTCCGGGGTAGCAGGGTTGTTTCAGGTGTTGACCATCCTAGGAAAACAAAACAACGGTTTAGACAAGGATGACAAAATTCTGACATAGAAGTGCAGAATGTAATGGATGACTCGGAATTCAAGGATGTTCATCCGTACGACATGGTAATATAGAAACTACCATATATATATATATATATATATATATATATATATATACACACACACACAGATATATATATATATATATATATATATATATATATATATATATATATATACCATCGGTCATACACACCATACAGGTTTAGTACAAGACCAAACTGAAGTACAACTGCGGTGAAAGAAAGATTACATCTCATCGGAGGCATTCCAAGCTCCTATACATTATTTTTCTACACCTCTGGAATTAGTACACACTAAGTCATATTCCACAAGATGCGCAGGACTGTGGAGATACAACTACTACATACTACTAGTGTCGTGATCCAGCTCAGTCGTCTCCGTCTCCGTAATAGTCCTCATAGAGATTGCCCGCATAGCCTGGAAGCGGGACGTGCTGATCCGGAAACTCACAATCACGTCGGGCCTGTGGACCATATGGACTCGGATGAGGCCTCGGCCCCACGAAGGTTGGAAGATGGTGCCCACGTGGAGGCGTGATACCCCCAACATCTGGATAATCCATGCGAGCTGGCAGACGTGTGCGGACGGGGTACAAATCTCGCATATCCAGGTAACCGGTTTGCATGACTAGTGTGAGCCGTGTCAGGGTAGCCCAGTGGTCCACACGGGTGTTGTACAGCTCCATGCATAAGGCACGGTTCTCTCAGTCTCTCTCCTCCAACATCTCAGTGGTGGTGCGAAGACGTGGCTCCTCTTGAGAAGCATCGGCGTAAAGCCCAGTGTAATAGCCCTCCTGGCCAGTGTGTGCCACTGACAGATAGCGGAACTCAGTATCCTGAAGTGATGCATACCCAACTCGAATGATGGAGATCAGAGAGTACGCAGCATCCTGCACGGACATCTCCACCGTAATACCAAGCCCATTGGACCAGTGCAGAGGCTCGGTAGCTCCGGGATGAGAAGGGAAGATCCTCACGGTGCAGATATACTAACTTTGATTAAAGTCATGAAACTGCCCTTCGACGGTATATTCAGGATACCACCTGTAGCTTGTCTCAGTCATCACTCGGACTAACATGGCCGTGTGCCCGGGCACGTCAATGCACCGGGTCAGTCGTACCACCTGGTGAGTAGTGCGAGAAGACATCTGAAACACCAAATAATGCAAAGGAATTAGAATTTCTAACATAAATTGGACAACATAACGGTTATAAATGCTCAAAAAGGATTTTGAGACATGTTGCAAAAGATTGCATAGACATTCAGCGACATCATATCAAGGTTCGGGGTCCAACTAACAACATACTGAAGTAGTAGAACTGAATTGGGCATGTAACCTACAATCTAATAAGTTACTACGGATTAGTAACACGTGAACCTAATAGAGAGAAGAGATCCTAGTCCTTAACCCCCATGGAAAGAATGGACTGACTCAGATCAGAATGCCATGAGGTAAAGGAGTAAAAAGAGCCTTACGTTCCATCCCACCATCAATTCCCCTACATATAACTAAAGCATTTCTAGACTCGACATCGACCAGTTGGGCTTGAAGAACCTACAGGCATTCCGGCTCTGATGCCAACGATGTCAGAACCCCGATCCAATGCCACACTGATCTAGCATGTAACACCTCATATCACTCTGCGGCCTCACGCACGGTATCCCCACGGGTGTTGCCTTACCAGGCCCGGGACTGTTTGCACCTTTTGGCTCACGTATATGATAGTGTCCCTAGCATCCATATGACAAAGAACCCAGGCTAACATTGCAAGGCGTGAACCCAAAGTGGCGCTAACTTACAGGGACAGGCATACATGACCCAACAACGAACGTGTCGATCAACAGCGAATGAATCCCAAGTTGTAGCAAGCTACAAGGACTTAAAGGATCACCGCGTGACATTTCCCCGAAGGGACAGACACAGGAACGAAGAAGGACACATACCGGCTAGCCTAAGTGTTCCGAAGCAGTAGCAAGCTACCATGGACCAATGGAAGCACTAGGAGACATTTCCCGGTAAGAGAGGCTACCAAGGATAAACAACTAGATAGCCAGATCCCACAGATACCAAGCATTTCAATCATACACACAATATGCTCGATATGTGCAAATACAACATGGCATCACAACAGAACTCTACAACTCAAGTACTTTATTTAAAAGGCTCGAGAGAGCCATACATATCATTCATACAGATAGGGGTCTCACGACCCATCATTCATGTCATACAAGTATACAAGCCATAAGCGGAAGCAACATGTCCGGGTACAGACATCTTGAAAGTAAAAAAAGGCTTGAGGAAGCCTAACTATCCTACAAGGGTCCACCATGTGCTCATGATCACCACCTGGGCCTCAAGCTACACGTCGACATCAAGGTCTATGTAGGACCCATCAGAAGGGATTGCAGCATCTTCTGCAAACGTAATTAGGCAAACATGAGTACAGAGGTACTCAACAAGACTTACATCAGATCCTACTTACATGCACATTATCAATGAAGGGATGGTGGGGTTATCGCAGCAAGCCAGCTTTGACTCTTGGCTAAGCTATCTTACGAGACTACAATTTGTAATTGTTTTGCTCACTCGAGTCCACTACACACCACAACAATACACTACCGAGGATCCACTCCCGTCATCCTACGGAAGGGCCATCCATGGCACTCACACTTGTCTTGAGGCTTTTAGTAGTTTCCATTTACTTGCCTATGAACTGTATAGGCAACCAAGTAGTCCTTTACCGCGGACACGACTATTCAAATAGATGATGTTAACCCTGCACTTCTTCATACATGTTTCCACCACTTAGCGTCTGCACACGACATGTGCTCGGCAGACTTCAAGCGAAAGCCGATGTGGGTGTAGACCACGACCTGACTAACCACACAAGTCTCTAGTCCAGGTTTATCGCCTATTCAGGTTCCATCCGCAAGGAGTCCGGCCGAGGTTTCCACATACGGCCCTGAACGATGTGTACAGGGTTGCGAGACACCTAACTGGTGCCCGGCATACCCGGCCACGTACCTACCGCATCACAGCCCACCCCGAGGTCAGGGCTGCGCATGGCCTCCAGTATACTACAAACACCAGAAACTACTTGCAACTCCTGGACAGAGGACAAGAGGGGCTAATAAGTCGAGCGGGGTCATATTTCAGGGCCCAATGCATGGTAGTAGCTGATCTTAAATCACACATACAGATCGTAGTTCTTAAGGACAGTTCCAATGAAACAGCCCACCATGTACTCCTACATGGCCTCTCATCGATACCTTTACCAAATCGTGTTCAACACATCACTCACATTACCTACATGATCATTTCTCTCAAGCCCATCACCCAGATGAACCAGACCTGACACGACTCTAAGCATAGCAGGCATAGCAAGGTAGGAAACACATACATGGCTCAATCAACTCCTACACATGCTAGTGGGTTTCATCTAGTTACTGTGGCAATGATAGGTCGTGCAGAGGAAATGGGTTCAACTACTGTAGCACTCAGCAGTTTGAAACGTGGTTGTCTTAAATGTAGTAAATTAGAGCAGGAGCAAGAACATGGGATTTTATCGATATGATCAAATGGGTGGTTGCTTGCCTGGCAGGTCTGTAGTCTGATAGTGTCCTTCAATCGGGTACTCACAGTATTCTTCCGAGGCAGAACCTACCGCAGAGAGCACCGGTAGCACAATCAATATCAAACAATATGCAACAATATGATGCATGCATGTGACATGGCAAAATGAGTGTGTTGGGATAATGCAACTATAACCAGATGGGTTTGAGCTATTTTGAACCAAAGATTCAAAGTCCAAACTCATTTGTGATGTTAAATAGTGCCTTATCATGTTTTGCACTAAACAACAAGTTAACTTGTTTAAACATGCATGAAACCAGTACAGATGGATAGATTGGATTTTTTTTTGATCATTTTTCATATATAACACTTTGCATTTGGAGTTTCATATTAATTTTTATGAATTTTTGAAGTTAGTACTATTTTCTGAAATTTCCTGAATAAGAACAAATCCAGAAAATGTACTACTGCGTCAGCATTGCGTCAATATTGCGTCAGCAGGTCAACTCGGGCGGTCGAGGTCAAACCTGACCAGTGGGAACCGCTGGTCAGTGTCACTGTTAGATAACTAACATAATTAGAATTAGATTAATCCTAAGCTAGGTTTGACCAAAGGGCAGGGCCCACATGTCAGTAACCCAGGGGGCTCAAATCCCTGGTCAAACTGGGTTGACTCGCTGGCGTTTAGCCGCCGGCGATGTCCAGACGCGGCGGGGGTGCGGGTTTTGCCCTTCAGCGACCAAATGGACGGCGGAGGCTACCGACGTGCAGCTGGGAGCAAGCCGCGTCGAGGGGTGGTGGTGGTTGAGCTCAAGGTCGCCGGAAACGACACCAACGACGAGCTTTGCGGCTGCCGAAGTTCGGGCGAGGCCGAACTTGTCGTTCCTATGGTCCTGGAGGCACGAGGCTAGCTCCTACGTGGCCCACAGGGTGCGGTGAGCTTGTTGGGCAAGGTGGCGTGGACGTTAGGTGGCCGAAGCTACGTCAGCGACGAGCTCAGGCGGCGGCGCGTGCGGTGGTGCTTGTTGCAGTCGCTGTAGAGGACGGCAGCGAGAACGGAGAGGATGGGGAGAGGCAGGAGCTCATGGTGACCTCAGCGAGCTAGGCGGCGAGGTCGGGGACGAGCTGGAGCGAGCGTGATGGCGAAGGGGATCTCCGGTGACGGCGAGGTCAGGCGAGGCAGTTGTGGTGGGTTCGGGGTGAACGAGCGCTTGGGGCTCGGTCTGCTCGATGAAGAGGACGTCCAGGCGTCCAGCAGCTCAAGCGGCAAGCAGCTGGCACCGTGGTGAGCTCGTGCGTGCCGGCGTCACCTCCCTGCCTGCCTAGCGGGGAAGAAGCGGCTGGCTGGCACGGGCCAGCACAGTGCTGGGCCGCCAGGAGGGCCGGCTGGTGGGTTTGGCCAGGTAAGTTTCCTTTCCTTTTATTTTGTTTTTCTTTTCTTTCTGTAGGTTTGTGGCTTTTCTAAAGATGCCTAAGCACTTTCAAAATTCAACAAACTAGTCATGGCCACTGTATAGAACATGTCCAATAGTAAACATTTTGGTTTAGGATTATTTGGACATTTAGAATATTGTATAGTATTTAAATGCCCAAATGCAAATAACATATGATTTAATCCAGTGACCTTAGGATGTCCTAGAAAACTGTGCACTATTTTTGTCAGAGGTTTTAGACCAAGGCAAAGATGATGAAAATTTTAGAAGGGCATTTCAGGTTCATTGAAAATGATTTTAGTAAACCCTAGTTGGATTAAGGGAGGTGTTGGGGGTTCTGTCATCCCCATTTCCAAGTTTCTAATCAAAGTAACCATGATGCAATCACTCTAATGCTTGAACTAGCTAGGGTGTGACGCTGGATCAATATGTTAGTCCCAGAAATAATATAAAAAGTTGCCAAAGGTATATAAAAGTCATAGAATATTTGCATAAAACAATCTAAAATTATAGATATGACGGAGACGTATCAAGGTTGACTTGCTCCTCTGGTCTGTTTTGACTATCACTAGGCTCTGGCATCTCTACAAACTTACCCTATGAACAGATGGATTTGGGTAGAGTGGATGAGTATCACAAAACACAGCTGGTTTGTGTAAAAATTGAGTCAAAATCTTAACTTTACTTTCTGCATAAAGCATTTCGGAGCTACCGATATGATAATCGATACTGAAGCAGTTAACAGAGTCTAAACATGTAGTTTCAGTCAGGAGTTGAAATTCGGTGACTCCGAGATGCTAGGGTTTCACTAAAAAATTGCTTTTGGTCTTACCAACCAGTACATTTTGGTCAGACCGAGTTGTACTTAGTGCAATGGCCAGGGCTAATCGGTGGGACCGAAAACTTCATTTCAATCGGTCTGAGATGAATTCGGCGGCAACCTGACCCTAAGATTTTGCATCAAGTCTAATTTAATGGAACTTTTTTGTGGATATGAAATTTTCAATTGTGGCAAGAATACAGGCAATAACTTTATGCATTGAACCCGAGAAAGGAATTTGCACAAAGGCTCAAACCATACCCTAACTCGGTGATGGCTCGCTACGGCAGCAACGACAGAGGCGATTCCCATTGACGGCGGCGGAGACCTGCGACGATGTCGCACAGGTGGAGATGACGATGATCCGGAGACCAAGAGTGGCAGCAATGTGGGGGGGGGGGGCAGGCTCGAGTGTTTGAAGAAATTTCGAAACGTCGGGCCGCGACATATATATACCCATTAGCTATCGGTGGAACCGAGTGGAACGGCTCGATGGGACTGTGATGTAAAACTGCTTGCGGTTGCTGCAACTCGGTGAGACCAAATAGTTCTAATCGATGGCACCGACGTGAAAACCAAGATCAATCTAGCGGTTTTAGTGAGACTGAATAGGAATGTGTTGGCTGACAGAAATTCACTAGAAGGTTTTGGAAGTCAGCCCTTGACGGATCGGTGGCTCCGAGTGCTCCTCACCTTGAGGGTCCAAAAAAGACTTGTTCAAATTTTGTGATGCATCATGAATAGAATATCAGAAGAGAAAAAGCATAGATAGCTAGAGGGAGTACTTAGGCATTCTTGTCCATTAATTTGGCCAATAAAAACAAAATAATCAAAAGTACAAATGGATGTCCTCGAATGGAGAAAATTATGCAACCAACATGCTCACACAATAAGATAGCAAATGAAACATGTGACAAAGCATGCACATACACTCTAGCACCTATCAAGAAAGTGGCGATGACTGGGTCATCTATATATGAGTATATTGACTGAGGAGTGAAATGAGAACATTTGATCGTAGGTCATACTCATCGTTTAAGCACAAGTGGGGTTACCACTTTTACATAAAGCATTGTTGTGCTGACACTATTAGAGTTGCTTTAGCTCAATTTTTAAAGCAAAGCTCCCCCTATATGTGATATCCCCCCTATGAGGGATAAATTAACCTTGGGTTTTGTCGATGATGACTTCATGTAGATGTTGAAGATGTGGATGCTCAATGTTGATGTTGATCTTTTGGAGAAATCCATTGGAGTGTTGCACGTTAAATACCTACATGGGTTAGTTCCACAAGGAACATACAAGGATATCTATAGACATAAGTGAATTACACATATGATGATGTCCATGAAAGCATTAGTGATACGGGGCTAACCTGGTGTAGGCCGATCTTTCACGATTGGAGTGGGATCCCTCGAAGAACACGCGGAAGAACAGGGAGAAATCACAAGCGGGAAAACTCAAGAACAAGTCCAATCACACATCCACTAGACAATCAAACACACAAGATCCACATGGTACATGAACAACAAAAGGAAAGATACAAGGTAGAGTTCATCTCCAAAAGGAGGTCTTGATGGTATCCTAGACAGATCTTCCCGCGAGGGGGTCTTGATGATATCCTGCAAGATCTTCTCAGATGGAGGTCTTGAACTCCATGGGAGTGGTCTCTCTCTCTCAAGAAGAGCAGGTAGGAGCAAAGCTCACCTAAGAATGAGCTATCATATTTGCCGACCCTAACTAGGAGGAGGGGGAGGAGTATATATAGTCTTAGCCACGAAGGGGTAAGTGGGGAAGGGATACATGGACCTTTGGCCCGACGCTGCGCGCAGGCAGGAGCCGGATGTCCGGGCTGGGGGCCGGATGTCCAGGCTCTCGTGAGACACCGGATGTCCGGGGCGGTTGGTCGGATGTCCGGCCCGAGCGGGGTGGCCTTCTGTTGGCTCCTGTTGTCGATGCCTGATTTCTTGGGGAAGGACGGATATCCGGGCCGTCGGTAGGCGCCGGATGATCGGGACTGACGCTGGATGTCCGGGGCCTGTAGCACTTGGGCTATTGGGCTGTTGTTATCGTTGACATCTCCAGGGGCCAGACGTCTGGGCCAGGGCCGTATGTCCGGGTCCTGGGAGCTATCTCCGTCTTCTTCCGTCGTCTCTTCCAAGCTTCCCTCACGGATGGTGTACATGTTCCTTGGCGCTTGCACTCCTCCTCGTCGACTGTAGTGTTCCGACAATACCTATGCATGCACACGAGAGAAGTGTCAAGTAGTACACCATCCCCAAAGGGGTCAAGTGAACACGTGTAAAGGAGAAGATTCACCTTTATGTATGAGAAGTAGAGGTCGCACGTGTCACTTGCCAAACGAACTTTTGGCATGGTGATGCCCATAGGATGCTCCATGTTAATTAGATTACCTTGTCCCTTGTCTTACCAACATGAGGGTTTGTGACTCCATGAACTAGTGCAAGATATGGAAGTTCATTGCACATGTTCTTGCCAAAATGAGTATGAGTGAAGTATGTTGGCGGAGTCACCCTCAATAACACTCTAGTTCTTCTTCTTGGGGATCCACATCAACTCCATGGGAATCCTTGGAGTTCTAGTCGTACTTGACGTAGTCTTGGGAACCCACTTAACCATGGCCTTAGGAGCTTCTTCAAATGAATCAATCTCTTCTTGAAGCTCGTACTTGCCTTTTAGCTTGTGGTCTTTGGTGGAAGATCATCTTGAGCTTGTGTTCCCTTGATAGAAGTGGGGTCATACTTCTCTTGTTAAGGAACAAACTTCGTGTTGGGGTATTGATCTTGTTCCCACCCAACTCCATTGGCATTGAACTTTCGTTCAAAACCAACACCTTGATTCTTTCGATGCCTTCCTTGCTTGCGTACAATTTCCTCAAATTGCTTACTTCCGGCAAGGCTCTTGTAAACACTTTTTTCTATTATTCCCCTCAATAAGCTATTTTAACTTCCTTGAGAGAATCATTAGTGGAATCAAGAGAACTACTAGAAGCAACAATATTGGATTTAACATGACTATTGTTACTACTAGAGGAAGAATCTTTCCTGTTCTTGTTGCTAGATTTTACTTGTGGCATATAAGTAAACAAGAGGAGATGTTTGGCAAGATAAGAAGAACTCTTCTTTTGAAGATCATCATTGATAGCTTCTAGGAACACATGCTCTTGCTCTAAATTTATCTTCTCAAAGCGTAGCTTCTCACGGGTCCTTTAGAGCTCTCTATGATCCTCTAGAGTTGTTTCATAAGCTAATATAAGAGTGTTTGGTTCTTTAGTTAGACTCTCAACTCCTTATCATTTTCATTTGTTTCATCTTGATAAGCATGATTACTAGGAAGTTCATCATAGTTTTCATGACTAGTGTTGTCAACAAGTAAATCATCATCACCTAGCAAATCATCTTCATCACTATTGAAATCAACATACTCGGGGTGTGATACCTTAGGGCCTTTAGACATGAAGCATCTTCCAATTCCTTCATTTAGTGAGTCAAATATGTCATAGGAATTGGATGACACAAGTGCAAGACCCGTAACACCTTCATCTTGAGTATATTCAGAGTCGTAGTGATATCTTCTCTAAGAGTAGTTCTCAGAGTCGGAACCGGATACCTATTCACCAACGTGAGCTTGATGTCTTCATCTTGTGTAGCTCTTTGATGACTTGTCCTTCCTTTCTGAATCCTTGCTTCTATGAGAGGGTCTTCGTTCGTAACGATCATATCTACTCCTTTTCTCTCTTGGAGGTAATTCATCTCTTCTACTCCTCCTTTTTGGTGAATCTTATCTTTTCTTGTAGGGAGCAGTACACTCATTGAAGTAGTGTCTGGGTCTTCCACAATTGTAGAGATTACGATCACGACTAGAAGATCTTTTGTCATTGTAGGATCTTGACTTGGAGCTTCTCTCTTTGCTTCTATTCTTGTAGAACTTGTTGAAGTTCTTCACCATTAAGCTCAATTCTTCATTGGAGACTTGCTTCTCACTTGATGTTGTAGGAGCATCACTTGAAGCTTTGTAAGCACCACTTGACTTGTTGTGGAGCTCTTCCTTATCCTCGAGTGACATCTCACGAGCAACAATTCCACCAATGACTTCCGTGGGCTTGAGATCTTTGTAATTGGGCATCATTTGGATCAAGGTGTACATGGTATCATATTTTCCATCCAAGGCTCTTAGGATCTTCTTGATGATGAATTTGTCGGTCATCTCTTCGCTTCCTAAGCTGGCAATCTCATTTGTGATGAGAGAAAGCATAGAGTACATCTCGGCGACTTCTTCACCATCCTTCATCTTGAACTTGTCAAGATGACTTTGAAGAACATTGAATTTGGATTCCTTGACGGACTCGGTACCTTCGTGTATGTCAACCAAAGTATCCCAAATTTCCTTTGCATTCTCAAGGCGGCTGATTTTGTTGAATTCTTCAGGGCACAATCCATTGAGGAGAATATCACAAGCTTGAGCGTTGTATTGCAACATCTTCATTTCTTCTGCGGACGCTTCACGATCCGGTTATTTTCCATCCTCGAAGAAATCACCTTGCAAGACAATATGCACAATAGCCCAAATGGTAGGGTTATGACCAAGAATATGCATTTTCATCTTATGCTTCCTACTAGCAAAAATAGTACCATCAAAGTAAGGACCTTTACGGTGGTAATTTCCCTCGCTTGACGCCATACTCTCCTAGGTTGTGAAACCAAGGCTATGATCACCAAAGCTATGGAAAGAAAGGAAAATGGAGACCAAAGCTTTGATACCACTTGTAGGATCGAAAGTAGGTCTAGAGGGGGTGATTGGACTACTTGACCAAATAAAAATCTAACCTTTTCTCAATTTTAGTTGTGGGCAGATTTTAGCAACTAGCAGAGGTCAATCAATCAACCTACACATGCAATTCTAAGAGTGTAGCAGCGGAAAGTAAAACATTGCATATGAAGGTAAAAGGAAGGGTTTCGAAAGTGCAAACGCAATGATGGCACGGAGATTTTTGGTGTGGTTCCGATAGGTGGTGCTATCGTACTTCCACATTGATGGAGACTTCAACCCACGAAGGGTAACGGTTGTGCGAGTCCATGGAGAGCTCTACCCGTGAAG
Source organism: Triticum timopheevii (assembly GCA_963921465.1). Taxonomy (NCBI): domain Eukaryota; kingdom Viridiplantae; phylum Streptophyta; class Magnoliopsida; order Poales; family Poaceae; genus Triticum; species Triticum timopheevii. The sequence goes on from OY997274.1 coordinate 354,230,298, forward strand.
AGTCCACGAACAAGAAACCTTGTCTATCCCACCATGGCCATCGCCCATGAAGTACTTGCCTCACTCGGGTAGATCTTCATGAAGTAGGCGATCTCCTTGCCCTTACAAACTTCTTGGTTCAACTCCACAATCTTGTCGGAGGCTCCCAAGCAATACCTAACCAATCTAGGAGACACCACTCCCCCAAAGGTAATAGATGTTGTGTTGATGATGAACTCCTTGTTCTTGTGCTTCAAATGATAGTCTCCCCAACACTCAACTCTCTCCCACAGATTTGCATATGGTGGAAAGATGATTTGGGTGAAAAGCAACTTGAAGGCTAAAAATCAAGATTCTTGTGGTAGGATAGGTATATCTTAATCTCAACACATGAGTAGGTGGTTCTCTCTCAGAAAGTCTATGCTGGAAGTGTAGGCACATTCTGATGGCTCTCTCTCATTTGGATAAGGGGGTGGAGGGGTATATATAGCCTCCACACAAAATCCAACCATTACACACATTTGAGCCAACTCAGTCAAACTGAATAGAAGAACTCGGTGAGACTGATTTAGTTCAAAATGTGAACGTTAGGAATCTCGGTGGGACTGACTGGAACAAATCAGTGGGACCAATGTGCTAGGGCTTATGGCAAACATCAACTTAGTGGCACTGATTGCATCAACTTGGTGAAGGCCCAACTGAAGCAATAAGGCAACAGAGAGAATGTCAAGCCAACTCGGTCAGACCGATTGCATAACTCGGTGAGACCAAAATAAATGCAACAATCCGCGGAGCGTTGGCAAGGCCATCTCGGTGTGACCGAGAACTGTATCAGTGTGACTGAATTTTTAGGGTTTCTGGTAGTGGCTATGTCATATGAACTCGGTGGTTCTGGATAGAATGAATCGGTGGGGCCGAGTTGGACTATGGGATTTTGACATATTTGGATGGAGAAAGTGGTTGAGGGATTTGGAGCAATATAGAATTTGACCAAGTAAGCATTAAGCAACACCTCATCCCTTTTAATAGTATTGGCTTTCCTATGGACTCAATGTGATCTTGGATCACCAAAATAGAAATGAAGAGTCTTGAGCTTTTGCCAATATGTGTCCTTAGCATTTTGAGGGGTCCACATCTCTACTCCATGCCATGCCATTCATTGAACTTTCTGAAATATTAAGCTTTAATGTATATTAGTTCAATGAGCTATATGTTGTTATGAATTACCAAAACCACCCGGGGATTAGTTGCATTTTCACTATCAAAACTACCATATTACTGTGCTACTGATCCCTTTGCTGCAGATATTTAATCTCCAGGTGTTGTTGAATTGACAACTCAGCTGCTAATACTTACAAATATTCTTTGGCTCCCCTTGTGTCGAATCTATAAATTTGGGTTGAATACATGGGTACAGCAACATGCTATACAAAGGGTTTTTAACCCCTTTCCGTGACGTCGCTTGGAATTGTCGCCAAGTGAGTGTGGGCGATAGGCAGGTCCTTCCCACACGACCCAGAAACCATCAGGGATAGGCCCCCTGGCACACTAGTGGGGTAAAATGAGTTCGTGTGCGATTTGGCGGGGCATCGAAACCCTAATTGTTTCCATTCGTATGTACATCCCACACGGTGAATCCCAGAAAAATATTTTCGCTCATATGTATATCACACACAGTTTTTTTGTGGAAACGTTTGTGCAAGGTGGCCTAACGCAAACAGTTCTCTACCGAAAATCATGTGTGATTGTTAGTTGATCGAACACGCCTACTTTCTAGAAACCGTGCGTGTTGTTTGAGTCCATCGCCCACGGTGCTGTCTGAGTAACCGTCTGCAATAGAAAACCCCAATAAGCAGGGTAATTAACCTATTATTGATAATCCATGTACTAATCAAATTGATATTTCTTATAAAAACACACCAGATATTTCATATCTGTATAACAGCAACCTGGATTTCATAATCGAATTACATCAGATAGCTTTGACACTCAGTTCCGCCATTACACAACAACACCAAGTTTCACATGCAACATCAAAAACCTTTGGAAAGTAGCATCATACACAATAAATAGACAGATGAATCTCTTCTGGGAAACTGCAGAAGCGGAAGGCAAATGTTGAGCCTTCAGTGATGTTGAATGTCCTTGCAACTTTAGTCAAGTGGCTATGGATAATTGCCCGCCCAACCTTCGTCCTCTTCAGCAAGGTTTCAATATTTTAGCGTGGGTGTTGAATGAATACCTTCCTCGCCTCTTGACCATGCAGATGGTTTGAGAGGTAATCATCGGTGAACTGCTTTCAAAAGTACTGAAAACTAAGATATGCAAACAAGGTAAAAGAGTTAGTACCATCCTATAGTTGACTGATGGCGCAAGGGGTAAAAACAAGGTAAAAGAGTTAGTACCATCCTATAGTTGACTGATGTCCTCTTCATTGTGCAAACAAAGATCTTGCTGTTATTCTTCACAAGTTTCTTCATCCTAACAATCTTTCTGAGTTTCTTAACTTGACTGATATTCATGGAGATCTCATTTCATCATATGCAAAATGGGTCGAACAGTGGGTCTAAGCCTCTGATAGCAGGACCTACATGTGCAAGACCAAATTGTAAGAAACCTAAATATTAGAATGATTCCTACAACTGCACAATAATGTGCTACTATCCAAAGGACCATGCTTGAACAAACCTCGATGGTAAACCGTAGTGTCTCCCATTGTTTCCCTGCAACACACATAAGGAAGATCTTGATCAGGTTAACTGAGAGTTGTCATACTATCAGTAGAATATGTATTGAGTACATCCAAATTCGTTTTATTTCACATGCGTAACAATACAAAATTGTACCCACAGCAAATGAAAATCAAATTGCAGAACTGAACCAAACAGTTAAATGGACAATAGTCCAAATGAACCAAAATAGTTAACTAAGCACGACATTGCAGAATAGAAACATGTACTAGAAGATAAGACAGTTAACAAAACAAAGAATGCTTGAGAACACTACTACGAAATTTGGCAATTGTTAGACCAAACTGTTAACTGAACATTACATTTCAGAGGACCAAAGTGTTAACTGAACATTACATTTCAGAGGACCAAACTCTAAACTGAACATCAGATTGCATATTAACATTACAGAAGACAAACCACTAGAAGGCATTGGTGGTGGCCCCGAGAAAACAGCACGAGCTATATTTTAAAGTAGACAACCGCGTGGCGGTGTCGATGGTGGCCTCAAAGACGAGGTGCTCCTCCAAGATCTGGCGGTCGGCACGCATGGCAGCCATAGCAACCTCGTGCGCATGTGCGGCCGCGATTTTCTTCTCCGCTGCCAGATGCTACTGAGCTCCATGTTATAATGCATACAAAATGGCTGTGGGCAGCGCTTAATTGGAGGAGAGGGTAGTGATTTCGGCGGAAGGTGTCGCGCCGTCGGTCGAGGCATGTGGGACGGGAAAGGAGGAGGATGGTGTGGGTGGGGTGTGGATTACCTGACCATATCGACGAAGACGCGCAGGAAGAAGAAGGGTCGGCGGCAAGGAGACCGCGCAGCAAGAAGAAGGGTCGCCAGCAAGGAGATGGTGCTGCAAGAAGAAGGGTCACCGACGAGGGCGACGCTGCAAGAAGGGTAGCCGGCGAGGAGGCGGCGTTGCAAGAAGAAGGGTCGCCGGTGAGGAGGCTGAGCTTCCAGTAAGTAGCAGTGAAGGTTTGAACTTGGAAAGCAAGGGGGAATAGTGGAAATGTGGCTTTTGGTGGGAGGGAGGGCGGGGAGATCGATATTTCCGCGATGGCAAAAACATTTTGCTCGGTGCCGCGAGAAACTGGCGCGCAAGTGTGGTTCAAGTGGGGGCGGTGGACTGTAGACGACGAAGCTTCCTGCGTAAGCCAGACAAGATGGTGCGCCAAGATATTTTATATCGCACCCCACACGATTCTTTCTAGCAAACTGCTTGTGGTATACCTGATTTTTTCATTATGTTTCAAAAGACAAAATAGTGTTACTGAGGGAAAGGATGGTTTTTGAATTGCTAGAACATTTATGTACAGTGAACATGCAACTACATGAGTGTCGTGTTTAAATTTGGAATTATTCCGGGTTCGTTTGGCATTTTTGTGGATTAATTGAGTTTCTCGGCATTTAATGTGCATAATTCGAATTTGAACTACAAGCACATGCTCCAGTGCGCCAAAGTTTGTTGAAAAATCACATGTGTGTCTTTGGGTGAATTTATAGGTCCCATGCAAGAAATGGGAATGAAATTCAAACCTCTGTGTGGCTCAGTCAGGAACATTGAGGAACTTGGTTTTCAAATACCCGGAAATTCACAACTCGCCTGAAAATCATGAAACTTGGCATGGTGTCATTTCATGGCACCAATATGTTGTGGTAAAAATATTGGCCGCATTTGGACAAGTTTTTGGTCTAAGCTTCTTGCAAACCGGAGCTTCTCACGAGAAGACTCGTGGTTTCCGAGGGGGGACGTGTCTCCTTTGTGTTCGAAACGATATACGCAGCCTTCCCCCCTTATTGTTTTACAGAGGCAACATAGAACTATATGAGTGTCGTCTTAAAATTTGGAATTATTCCGGGTTCGTTTGGACTTTCTTATACATTAATTGAAATTCTATTCATTTAATATGCATAATTCCAATTTGAATTGCAAGCACATGCTCCAATGCACAAAAGTTGGTTGAAAAATCACATGTGTGTCATTGGGTTAATTTCTAGGTCCCATGCAAGAAATGGGAATGAAATTCAAACATCTGGGCGTCGTGCCTCGGCCGAAATTATTGAGAAACTTGGTTTTTAATTGATGTAAATCCAAAACATGCTTGAAAATCATGAAACTTGGCATGGTGTCATGACATGGCATCAATATGTTGCAGTGATTTTTTTGGCCGAATTGGGACAAGCTTTGGTATAAGCTTCTTGCAAACCGGAGCTTCTCTCAAAAAGGCTCGTGGTTCCGAGAGGGAACGTGTCACCTCCGTGTGCGAAACGACATGCCTACACTGCCTTCTCCCGCCTTAATTTTTTTACACGGGCAGATTAGACCAAATAGAAGTATCATGCTAAATATTGGAATTATTCCGGGTTCGTTTGGACTTTTTTTATACATTAATGGAATTTCCGGGCATTTAATGTGCATAATTCAAATTTGAACTACAAGCACATGCTGGCGTGCAGCAAAGTTGGTTGAAAAATCACATGTGTGTCCTTGGGTGAATTTCTAGGTGCCATGCAAGAAATGGGAATGAAATTCAAACATCTAGGTGCCGTGGCTCAGTCGGAATGATTGAGAAACTTGGTTTTTTTAATTCATGTAAATCCAAAACATGCCTGGAAATCATGAAACTTGCATGGTGTCATGACATGGCACCAACATGCTGCGGTAATTTTTTTGGTCGAATTGGAACAAGCTTTGGTATAAGCTTCTTGGAAACCGGAGCTTCTCTCAAGAAGGCTCGTGGTTCCGAGAGGGAACGTTTCACCTCTGTGTGTGAAACGTCATACATACACTCCCTTCTCTCGCCTTAATTTGTTTACACAGGCAGATTAGACCAAATAGAAGTATCGTGCTAAATTTGGGAAGTATTCCGGATTCGTTTGACCTTTTTTATACATTAATTGAATTTCTAGGCATTTAATGTGCATAATTCAAATTTGAACTACAAGCACATGCTCTAGTGCACCAAAGTTGGTTGAAAAATCGCATGTGTGGCCTTGGGTGAATTTCTAGGTCCCATGCAAGAAATGGGAATGAAATTCAAACATCTGGGCATCGTGGCTCGGCCGGTAAGATTGAGAAACTTGGTTTTTAATTCATGTAAATCCAAAACACGCGTGAAAATCATGAAACTTGGCATGGTGTCATGACATGGCACCAACATGTTGCGGTAATTTATTTGGCCGAATCGGGACATGCTTTGGTACAAGCTTCTTGCAAACTGGAGCTTCTCTCAAGAAGGCTCGTGGTTCCGAGAGGGAACATGTCACCTCCGTGTGCGAAACGACATCCGTACACTGCCTTCTCCCGTCTTAATTTTTTTACACAACCATATTAGTCCAAATAGAAGTATCTTGCTAAATTTTGGAATTATTCTAGATTCGTTTGGCCTTTTTTATACACTAGCAAAAGGGCCCTGCGTTGCAACGGGTATAAAATAAATTTGATAATACAGGTTTTTGAGAGTTTACCTGCTTCTCGCTGCCTTGGTTGTATGAATATATGAATATGGTATATGCTAACTGTCAAACATATAATATATTCAGAACCTAGGCATTATACCCTCACTTAATACAAAGGGCAGAAGGATTAGCTATATAATGAAGATAATCTGATATTTAGTGTGTGTTATGAAGAAACAACAGACAACGAACAATGTGTATCCTCTTCATGAGAAATGTTATATAGATTTCATTGGCTATATTTAGATTTCATATTGCGAGGTTAATTAATCTAAGATCCATGTTTAATTCATGGATGCATCATCTTAAGTCGCATAGATTACCTTAAAATGTAGAGGCCACGGGCTAACAACACGATACAAAGTTGCACCGTACCTGTAAGCCACGCACCATGGTCAGATCAAACAAATGCATGAGCTGGAGCAACATACATATTGTGGAGCAAGCACCAAACATATATCTTTTAGATTCAGAAGTGGTTTTACCAAAACCCACCAAAACATATAACACATGAGCTTTTACCAAAACCTATCGTTATACAACCATAATATACAATTTATCTATGTCTGCCCGTTAGCTTGTGATACATATCGACACACAAACATGAAAAACACGATCACCAAGAAGAGCTGTGCATACGCCGGATAGACTAAACTATGCAAGCATCGACATGTAGTAAGGAGAAGCAATGCATGATTTTAAAATTTACCTCAGATGAACAGCATGGAAATAGCCGCGCAACTAAAATATCAATCACCGCATGGCCCAGGTTCCGGTGTAGCAATTCTTCTTCTTTCTATGTTGTTAAACATGTAAATCTATGGTGATTTTGGCATGCATCTGAGTGTCAGTTTTACTGGATAAAAGCAACACACATTTTTTTCTCACCTCGATCATCTGGTTTTCTGAAAAAATGTTGAGAATACATGTAAGCGCATCAATCATAGTCCATATCGATAAATCAACTCATATGGACTTGTGCAGAAACAAAAACATGAATTCTTATACGAAGATACAGATGGAATTTTGAACCCACACTTAAGTATAATCTAAACTTTGAGCTGAATTACTACTTCAAATGCCACATGTATCACAATTAACATAGACTCTATCTTCATTGTTGAAATTTCTTGAGAAGGGAAAACTGTACTCTAAACTAACGTCAAAGCCATTATATATTATATGGCAATCTAGGATGCATGTACTTCAAGGAGACATGCTAAGCAATATTACATTCTTCCTATTGTGGAGAACACATTCATGACTTTGAAACAAAGATCCTCTATCATTGGGGAAAGTAACCACCTTATATCTAGTATAGAGCAGCTGTTCAGTTGAGCACAAACAGAAAAGCTTGAATTCCAGAATGTCATGATTAGCAGAAACAACATGCACCTATCTTGTGGACTGAACACAAAGAAAACAAGAAACCTATTTATTAAAAAGTAGAAACAAATACTAAATACTTCTTCCTATTGTCAAATAATTATTACTCCTATTATCATAGATGTGTGTCAACTAACTTTCCAAGTACTAATCAGGAAGCGAATACTAAATACATCTCCAGCGATGCACCATGTTAGCACACTACATTCATTTAAATTGACCCCTGCAATATTCAAGGATTGCTCCCAGAATTAACTTCGCTAGATACATCAAACTCTTCTACAATCAGCTATTGTGGACCTCCTGTGGGTATCCATTGGAATCTCATGAATGCATCCTAGAGTGATGTATTATCAAGTTCTATGCTGCTGATGAAAGCGGCATGGGAGGTTTGAAGTGTTGCTGTAGCATTCTTCACAAAGGCCAAACCCAATTACTTTATATGCAGTCCTTGCATTTGATCAAAGTAATTCAAGATATGGGAACTAAACCAAGGATACATTGGTGCTTATAAATACCTCCCAATTGGATTGCATCGTGGTCGTCATGATCAGTTCTGACAAATCAGTGTCCTCGCCGTCATAGTAGAGAAGGGTCTGGGTGGAGGAGCTGGCTTCCGTGGACAACACACGCTCGGCCGCCAGGGCGGCGCCCAGCCGAACCATCTCAGACGACGCAGAGATATGGGGTGCGGCAGCGCAACAGGGTTGCTTTACTCGATTGGGCGCTCGTTGTGGGGCCTTGAGGAGCAGAGGGCCACTGGGTCTTGAGCCAGTGGAGGGCCTGGACTAAATCCCCTAAATTTCTCCACACAAAAAAACATAATAACATCAACACATAATTCAACTTGATCTCAACTCCACATGTCCTGGACAACAAATCCATTTTAAGTACACATAATTAAAAGTTGCAAATAGTCCATAACTTAATTTTGTAGTAGTTCTGCTAAAAAGCAAGTTGGAACTATTATTAGCGAAATATTTCAGCACCTACTGAATGTTTATATCCATTTAAGTATCCAGTTTGTTAGACAAAAAATATGCAAGCAACATCATGAACAACTCTCCATAACTTAATTCTCCTAGATACATTGGACTGTACAACATGTTCACTTTTGAAACAAATTACACCAGGTTGCCTAATACACCAAAGAAAAACCTGAAAAAAATATTATGTTCAACTCCCCATATGCATAACATCAAACATTTGGTGGGCGGCATATCAAAAACAGTCAACTCCCCATATGCATAACATCAAACATGTGGTGGGCGGCATATCAAGAACAAAGGCACACATTTATTTGGAAGAATGCAGTTGCCAATCCATGAGAGAGAGAGAGAGAGATCCTGATGGAGAGAAGTAGCATCAGCCGTGACCACCAGTACAGAGAGAGAGAGAGAGAGAGAGAGAGAGAGAGGCCGCTCCTGCGATTCGAGATGATTGTGTAGGAGGCGATGGGCAGGGGGAGGAGAAGTGGCGTGTGGCAGTGGTTGAAAGACTACCAGTGTACGCAGGCGGAGCAGCACGCTGGGAAGGTGGCTCCACACGGCGGCGATCGACGAGCAGGAGCTGACGCGGGCGGCGGTGCGAGATGGCTGGGAGCAGGTGGCGTATTGGAAGACGGGGTCATGTAGTGGCCGGCGGCGCCCGGTGAGGTGGGAAGGGGAGGGGCGCGGCAGGAAGCGGCCGGCGGCGCACGATGAGGCGGGGCGGGGCTGGAGGCGGCCGGCGGAGCGCGGTGAGGCAGGGCGGGGCAGGAGGCGGGGCGGAGCGTGACGATGCAGAGGCGGGGTTGGGTTATCTTCCTTCGTAACGATTCGGGTTGATTTATGTCGACGACCGCGGGTTGAATAACTAAAACAACATGGACATTTTTATAAAAACACCGCGACGGTGAATCCGGAGATCCAATCCGTGCTTTATTATTAGGGAGAGACTAATTGAATTTCTGGGCATTTAATGTGCATAATTCAAATTTGAACTACAATCACATGCTCCAGTGCACCAAAGTTGGTTGAAAAATCACATGTGTGTCCTTGGGTGAATTTCTAGGTCCCATGGAAGAAATGAGAATGAAATTCAAACATCTGGGCGCCGTGGCTCGGCCGGAAAGATTGAGAAACTTCGTTTTTTAATTCCTGTAAATCCAAAACACGCCTGAAAATCATGAAACTTGGCATGGTGTCATGACATGGCACCAACATGTTGTGGTAATTTTTCTGTCCGATTTGCGAAGGTGCACACGTTAAAAATCAACAAAGTCAGTTTGAAACAAGTTTTGTCATGTTACAAATCGGAAACACAAATATTATTGAAACCGTGGGTGTTCTACTTACCAATTACGTGCCTCCACGCGTCTGTTTTTTTATTGGCTAGGACGTGTTGTGTGGGGTAGCTATTTGAGTACGAGAGGCGTGCGATCAGACCCTTGTGGGTGCTCATCAGGAGGAGAGCCCTTTGACCTCTATCCGCTGCACACCTCCCTTCCAACGTCTCCATTAATGGCACCCGAGCCCCTGTTTCACGGCGTGGCTATGTCTCACTGGACTAAGATTTAAGAGAGAAAAGTGAAAATCTGAAAAGAAAGTTTTTACACGGATCTTGATATAAGATCTGACGGACCTATATAGCATCGGCTGCGACTTATAGCAAGCATGATGAATATAAGGACGATGATAGTGGATAATAATTGTCTTACATATCTTGGAAGACAACTAAAAAAGCCATATGCGGCTACACCCGAAATACACAAGGGCAAAAGAAGAAGGAAGATGCATACAATGATCTAGCTTGCTGATATCTTCTTTCTTGATGCGCTCCAGGTCGCGGAGACTGGTTCTCGCGGTGAGCGGTGATGATCTCTTTCATCAGTTTCATGTCCTTAATACGCTGCTCGGAAGCAACCGTGAATTCCTCCACCAACCTGTCGTGCTCGATGCGGAGCATGGCATTCTCGTCCATAAGTTTCTTCACGATGACGTCTGTCCTCTTCAACAAGGCAGCAGTCTCCTCCGCCTGCTTTGCCCTTCCGGCGATCTTCGCCCTCAGTAGGTCGCGCTCGGCCCAGAGTTGTTCAAATGAGGCATTCAACTCGTCCTGCAGGTTCATCCAGCCAGAGATCTAATCCATCTGGCTATGGACGATCGCATGCATGCGCCTGTAAGAGTCCTTGCCTGCCCGCGAGAGATTTCCCAAGCTGCCGTGGCACGGGAGGACATCTCTGTTGCATTCACGGTGCGACAGGACATCTCTACTGCTTCCGCGGCGTGGCCGGACTAATCTACTGGATTGACGGTGCGGCGGGACCTCGGTGTCGCTTCGGCGGTACGGCGGGACCTCGGTGCCGCTTCGGCGGTGCGGCGGGACCTCTGTGCTGCCACTGCCCGTATGGCGGGACATGTCTGCTTTCGTGGCTAAGCGGGACATCTCTCGTGCTTCCGCTTCCATGCTCGCCTCTCCCTGGTGGTAATCTCTCGAACGAGAACTCAGTCTGGCCATGGTAGACGCAAGAGAACGATGCTGAATGACTGGTTTGCTTTTGTGGGTGAGGAGTTGAGGAAGGAATGTGCAGTCATCTTGGCATAGTACAGTATTTATAACCGAGTACTAATACGCTCCTAAGTGGGAAACCGTTTAGGTTTTGATCGGTGTCGACAGGTTTGCAATTTGGAAGGTGGAGGGATGCAGGCTCAAAATTTATTGACGGTTCTATAATTTCTAAGTGCGGCACTATTCCCGGACGGTGTAACGTGGGCACGCTTTCTCGACCGCGTACGTGGCCATGTTTGTCATCACACGTCTTGTTCCAAGAACCGTGCGTGCTCATTATTACCATCGCGCACGCTTCTTTTAATTAGAATGTGTGCCCGTCTAGCGCACACACACACTGATCTGTCTAACTGTTTCTGTTTGTGACTAATCACAAACAGTTCATCTGTCTGAAGTGTATGCCATCAATCGCACACACCTTTGATCTGGCTGACCATTTCTGTTCCGTTGCCTAATCGCAAACAGATAATCCTGCTAACGTGTATGCCCTCAATCACACACACCTTTATCTAGCTGTCCGTTTCTGTTGTTCCGCCTCATCACAAACAGTTAATATGATTGAACTGTATGTCGTATATCGCACACGCCTTCATCTAGCTCCCGCTTCCGTTCTTCTTGATCATCGCAAATAGTTCATCGAACTGAACCGTATGCCGTGCATCACACATGCAACTAAAATCTGAACCGTGTTTGATGCATCCGTCATCGCAAACGTTTTGCACCTTTTTTGACGGGTTTTTTACACCACCGTTTGCAATATTGCATCGCACACAGTTTCGTTGAAGGGTCTCTGATCGTAGTGTTGTATTAGCAGCATCCTACAGTAGTGATACTCTACCCTCGAAAACTATTATGACTCCCTATACTTGTGGGTTGTCAAGACCTTTTTCTGGTGTCGATGCCGGGGAGCATAGCTATATTTTTTGAGCCACTTGGGATTATTATCTATTTATTACTATGAAAAATCTGAAGGATACTAAGACTAAGATCGTTTCCTCTAGAACGAGGGGAGGTAAGGAACTGCTATCACACTCTACACTTGATTCACCTTATGTTTTGAGTAGACTTGCAACGCCACCACATGCTATTAACCTTGATATGTCACAAGTTATTGATGATGCTACTTCTGCTCTGAATGATACTCATGATGATGCTAGTACCTTGATTGATGATAATGTGCCACTAGGTGAATTTCTTGATGAACAACATGCTTGAGCTAAAGATATTGAGAATGCTGAAATTGATGAAATTAATGAAACTGATGAAGTACTTGAAACACCTACTAGACCTAGCTCTCCTAGATATGAAATTCCTAAGATACCTGAAGGTTATGTTATGGATGGGGAGATAGTTGGAGACTTTCTTGCTTGCAATGATAGAGAAGATCTTAATAAATTATTATGCAAACTGAAAGAAAAATCTTTGAATGCTAGAATGAAATGTGATCCTAAGTTTGCTACTTCACCTATCTTTGTTACTGATAAGGATTATGAATTCTCTATCGACCCTGAGTTAATTACTTTGTTTGAATCTGACCCTTTCCATGGTTATGAAACTGAAACTGTTGTGGCATACCTTACTAAATTAAATGATATTGCCACCCTATTTGCTCATGATGGGAAAATTCGCTATTATGATATTCTCAAATTATTTTCGTTCTCATTAAAGGGTGATGCTAAGATATGGTACAATACTATTGCTCCCGGTTGTGTGCGTAGTCCCAAGGATATGATTTATTGCTTCTCTGAAAAATATTTTCCTGCTAATAAGAAACAAGTTGCCTTACATGAAATATTTAGCTTTGTGCAAATTGAAGAAGAGAGTCTCCCACAAGCTTGGGGGATGCTTCTCCATTTGCTTAATGCTTTGCCTAATCATCCACTTAAGAAAAATGAAATACTTGATATCTTCTATAATGGACTAACTGATGCTTCTAGGGACTTCCTAGATTGTTGCGCTGGTTGTGTTTTCAGGAAACGAACTATTGAACAAGCTGAGGAACTATTGAATAACATATTGAAAAATTATGATGATTGGACCCTTCCTGAACCATTGCCTAAACCCACTCCGAAGAAGAGGGGTGTCTTATATCTCAGTCCTGATGATATGCAAGAAGCAAAGAAAAGTATGAAGGAAAAAGTTATTAAAGCTGAAGATGTCAAACATTTACCTCTTCGTGTAGAAATACATGTACTTGACACACCACCACCACAGGTGGTAGAGGTAAATCCTTTAAAGAAATTTGATGAAAATGACATCCCTTACAATATGCATCATAGACAATGCCTTTATGAGTTTGATAACTACATTAGGAAACAAGATCACTTCAATGCAAATGTTATGAAATAGTTGAAATACAATTCTGATATGATTGCTCGCTTGAGTAACTTGTTATTTAGAATCACTAATGATGTTAGAGGTGTAGGAAAACATGCCTCTATGGTTCATACTCAGTTAGAACAAGTTGCTAAATCTCAAAGAGAATTGCTTCATGAAATGAACAATAATATAAATGATCATGATGTTAGAGTAATGACTAGAGGAGGTAGAATAACTTAGGAACCAGTTTATCCTAAGGGACACCCTAAAAGAATTGAACAAGACTCTCAAAGAATTAACACTAATGCACCTAGTCCTTCTAAAAAGAATAGGAAAAATAAAAATGATAGGACTTTGCATACCCCTAGTGAACCTGAAGTAGAAAAAATTCCTGATAATAATAAGGATGTTTCTATTTCTGATGCTGAAACTCATTCTGATAATGAACATTCATCTAGTGATAATGAAAAAGATAACGATGATGTTCATGAAGACACTCAACCAGAGAAAGATAAAGAACCATGTAATGATGTTGAGATAGAACCTATTGTTGATCTTGATAACCCACGGCCTAAAAATAAAAGATATGATAAAAGAGACTTTGTGGCTAGAAAACATGGTAAAGAAAGAGAACCATGGGTTCAGAAACCCATGCCCTTTCCACCTAAACCAACTAAGAAAAAATGTGATGAAGAATTTGAACGCTTTGCTGAAATGCTTAGGCCAGTCTTTTTGTGCACTCGCTTGACTGATATTTTAAAGATGGCCCCTTATGCAAAATAAATCAAAGACATCATCACTAAGAAGAGAAAGATACCGTAAGTTGAAATCTCCACTATGCTTGCTAATTATTCTTTTAAGGATGGAGTACCTAAAAAACTTGGAGATCCAAGAATACCAACTATACCTTGCTCCATGAAAAGAAATTATGTCAAAACTCCTTTGTGTGATTTAGGAGATGATGTTAGTGTTATGCCTTTCTCTTTATATAAAAAGACTTAATTTGAATAAACTCACACCTACTGAAATATGTTTGCAAATGGCTGATAAATGAACTGCCATACCTATCGGTATTTGTGAGGATGTGCGCATTGTTGTTGCAAATGTTACTATCTTAACAGACTTTGTTATACTTGACATGCCTGAGGACGACAACATGTTGATTATCCTTGGTAAACCATTTTTCAATATTGCATCGGGCTTTTATTGATTGATATAAGCAAGGTCATTTTCATATCAATGGTAGTGAGCATACTGTGCACTTTCCGAAGAAACAATTCCAAGTGAATAGTATTAATGTTATTGAAAAATCTCTGACACTCAGTATTGGAAGTTTTTAACCACCTCTACCTACTGCCATAAAGAAATATGATATACATACTGTTGGGGACACGCATATTCCTGTTGAGGTAACTTAGTGTTTTACGAAAGTTGTTTGGTTTAATGCTAATCGAAGGTGGTTGTTAATAAGACTTGATCAACCTTATTAATGGATTATTTTTGAGAGGTATGAAGTTGAGGAATTTAGTAGGCACTACCTTCTGTCCTTACCATTTGTTCTCTGCTTTTCTTTGTTAAATAAAATAATATGACATGTTTATCCTATTTTCTAGATATTCCATGCAATAAAAAATGACCCAAAAGTAAAAGTGTTCAGAATGCCTTGAAAATTTAGTATGATTTTTTCTGATTTTTTCTGAATTTTTGGTGCAAATAACATCAAGGGGGGGGGGGTGCACCTGGTGACCACAAGACACCAGGGCGCGCCAGCAACCCCATGCGCACCATGGTGGGTTGTGGTACCCACGAGGGTCCCCTCACTTATCTCTTTTTCCCATGTCATCTCCTACCTCCAGAAAAAGATCACGTTGCTATCTCTCACTCACTTTCTTGCTCTCAAACCCACGGATTTTGATCTCTTAGCTTGAAGCTCCATTTCCAAAACTGTTTTTGGGGATTGCTACTTGGTACGTGACTCCACTATTGCTCCAATTAGTTTTTGCTTTAGTGGTTTGTATTTTGAATAATTAGCTACTCTTGGTGCTGCTCTAGATGAGCTTGCATGTTGAATTCTTAGAGTTCTTAGTAGTTTGAATGCTTAATATAGCCTCTATGCATCCATATGAGTAGCCGGTATCAATCTTGTGAAGTTTTGTTGACAAAAATTTTGTGCAGAAATTGTTTCAAAATTTTATCTATAGGAATAAGATGAGTTTCTTTAGGAAGTTTGCCTCCAAGAAAAATTCTAAGGGAGTCATTGGGGAATCATCGGATGATGACCTCCATGCGAATGACTGCATAATTCCTTGATGGAGGGGGCCAGGATTCATCAAGAGTTTGCCCAATTCACTGCAAATGTCGGCCTATCCGACATTATCGCAGCTGAGTGTTAACAATGCCATCTCCTTACAAATTCCTTTGTGCAAATTTTTCATTTTTTGAGTGGAATAATCCCCCTAAGGCGCAATTTAGTTTATATGATGAAACCCGTTAGATACCACTCACTGACTTTTGTGATATATTCTTGATCCCTTCTAACGGGGAAATAAGAGAGCCTAGACCTGCATAGTTTGAGGACTTTTATAGTACTCTGTCAGTGGGAGATGAGAGAGGTGTGTCGAGTGTTACCGCCACTAGCTTGCAGTTTCCTTCTATGCATTATTTTGCTCTATTCATTGCTAAGTGTTTAACTGCTAGAGAGAAGGTCGGTGCACTCAGTGCTCCTGACTTCGCCATTTTACGCCGTGCAATATACGGCGATAACACCTTTACCCAAGGGGCTTTTATTGCACATCGCCTGCACCTTAACAAAACCAAGGGCAATATTCATGGTGGTATTTATGCTAGCGAGTCATTTTAACGTTCATATACGCCAACATGATTATCCTCTGCCCAAGGTTTATCTAGATCAGCAGGCAATGGTGGCTCACAAGTTTACTGATGATGCCGACTCTCTTAATAACATTCGTTATAACCTGGTTGACAGTGTGGAAACTTGTGATATTATCCCATTTCCTACACCTGCTTTGTTTGATTCTATTACCAGGGGTGGATACAGGGTCATGCCAGTGGACCTTATTTCCTATCGGAACGCCCAGGAAGTTGCAGAGGAAGAGCCTCAGGAGTGGGACATTCAGGATTTGCTGCCGCTGCATCACTTCAAAATGTGACCAGATGGCTACTACAGATGGTGATTACCAAGCTAGGCCAAAAGCCTAAGCTTGGGGAAGTACGTATTTGCACGGACATTACATTCATGTTCTCACACTTCATTCCAGTTGTCGGTGTTCATACTTTTTCATTGTATTATCCATGTTAGATTTATTTTCTTGCTTCCTTCTTGTGTGTTTGAAAAACTTTGAGAAGACCCAAAAATATTTCTTGCTTCTTTTCAGTTTTTCTTTCTAGTTCAATTAGTTGTAGTATTAAAAGAAAACCCAGAAAGATTTCTCAATTCTTCTTCTTGCTTGCTGGGAGCTCTCGTGTGTAAATAGTTTTTCTCATTTTTGTTTTTCTTTCTTTAATTTGCTTTCTTCAAGAAAAACAAAAAATTCAAAAACCATTTCAGTGTGTTTCTCTGAAATTCTTTTATTTTTATTAAGTCATACAGAGGAGAAGACCACAACAAAAATGTTGAGTGGCTCTCATATGCATTGCTATTGATCTAACAAAGAGCCCATATTACCTTGTCTTCTCCTTATGAATAAAATTGTTTGCGGATTCCAGCTTAATCCACGACACTCTTGCACTACTATTATTTTCATATCGTTCGTTCGTGCAAGTGAAAGGCAATAATGATGATATTTGATGAACTGGGTATGGCAGAGAGAAACGGGTATGAACTCAACTTGTTTTGTTTTTGTAAATATGTTTAACCTAGTATCCATGATTCAGCGTACTATGATCAAACATGTTTGCAATGACAATTAGAGATTATAGTTTCTCATGCCACACCTAAGCAGCTAGGAGTGGATAATGATTTATCTTGGATGTCAACATGCATTAAAATGACTGTGATGTAGTATAATGTTTCAAGTGGCTTGACTTGGCACATGTTCATGCATGTAGTTGAATCGAAACCAACATAGCCTCTATGATATTTATGTTCATGGTGTTCATATCCTACTCAGGCTAGTGTTCAATGCTAACTATGTATAACGCATGTTCATGACCATTTTTGCTCTCTAGCTGGCCGCTTCTCAACCTATTTGCTAGCCTTTGCCTGTACTAAGCGGGAATATTGCTTGTGCCTCAAAATCCTAAAACCCAAGTTATTCCAAATGAGTCCACCATATCTACCTATATGCGGTATTACCCTGCCGTTCTAAGTAAATTTGCATGTGCCACCCCTAAAAACTTCAAATAAACATTTGTTTTTGTGTGCCTGGGTTGTTCATAGAGCGACAGGGGGTAGTCGGTATCTTCCATGCTAAGAGGGTTATTCTCATGATAAGTGTTCATTGACTCGTCCTTGCACGAGAGGGGTGGTAATAGGGATTCCCTGTCCCAAAATAAAAATTGCAAATAATTAAACAAAACTCCCCCAGGATTGTTGTTGGTATGGACAGTACCCATGGAGTCGGCTAGCCCTGGAGTGTGTTTGTTGGTGGATGGGGAGTAAACCTTTACCTTTATCGCTTGGGAACCACCACAAATATGTTTAGCATGGAAGATATTGATAAATCTTGCTCGTGACGTAAACATGAAGAGTGCATTTCCAAAAATTTCATTTATCTCTGTTTTAAAACTTTGAGCTCTAGCACCTCTGCAAATCCCTGCTTCGCTCTACGAAGGGACAATCTATTTAATTTTATGTTGAGTAACCACCTTCTGAAATAAGCGCCAGATCCGAGAGCACTATTGTCATCCTCATGCATTGTGTATAGTTAATGTTGGATGCATCATGACTGGATCTTTTCTACCATGAATTACAATGTTTAGTCGCTGCTTGAACTTTGGAGGTGCTCTGCATTTATGTTTTGCGGTCTTAGAAAGTGCTAGCGAGATACCACTGTTGTCATATTATATCATGATTGTTTTGACAAAGTGTTGGCATTTGAGATATATTATTATTGCTCGCTAGTTGATTAGTCCATTGATATGAGTTAATATAATTTTTAAGATTTATTACTAATATGGTTAGTCATGATCTTTACTGAAAACTTGGGTGCTACTTAAGCCTATTTATGTAAACAAGAACAAAAGAGTTCAGAAAAGGTTTTGTTTTTCACTTTCAGTTTGTCAGCTGAATTGCTTGAGGACAAGCAAAGGTTTAAGCTTTGGGGAGTTGATACGTCTCCATCGTATCTACTTTTCCTAACGCTTTTGCTCTTGTTTTTTAGTCTAATTTGCATGATTTGAATGAAACTAACCCGGACTGACGCTATTTTCAGCAGAACTACCATGATGTTGTTTTTGTGCAGAAATAAAAGTTCTCGGAATGGAACGAAACTTCTTGGAGAATTGTTTTACAAAAAAGAAAAATACTAGATCCAAGAACCACCGGATGGGGCCTCTGGGTGAGCACAAGACATTACGGCGCGCCCCCCTCCAGGCGCGCCCTGGTGGGTTGTGCTCACCCCCACAGACCCTAACTCCGACGTTATAAAATCCTATTTTTGGAGAAAAAACAGGGAGGAAGGTACATCGCGTTTCACGATACGGAGCCTCCACCACCTCCTGTTCTTCATCGGGAGGCTGCTACCTCTTGAGCACTGCGTTGATTTCCCCGAAGAGGAGAGGATGATGCAGTAAAGTAGCGTAAGTATTTCCCTTAGTTTTTGAGAACCAAGGTATCAATCCAGTAGGAGACCACGCACAAGTCCCTCGTACCTACACAAAACGATAGCAACTCGCAACCAACGCTTAGGGGTTGTCAATCCCTTCACGGTCACTTACGAGAGTGAGATCTGATAGAGATAATATTTTTGGTATTTTTGATAGATAGATGCAAAGTAAAAAGTAAAGGCAAAGTAAAAACAAAGCAAGTAAATAAAGTGATATAGATTGATATGATGAGAATAGACCCGGGGGCCATAGGTTTCACTAGTGGCTTCTCTCAAGAGCATAAGTATTCTACGGTGGGTGAACAAATTATTGTTGAGAAATTGACAGAATTGAGCATAGTTATGAGTATATCTAGGCAATGATCATGTATATAGGCATCAGGTCCAAAACAAGTAGATCGAAACGATTCTGCATCTACTACTATTACTCCACTCATCGTCCGCTATCCAGCATGCATCTAGAGTATTAAGTAAAAACAGAGTAACGTCGTAAGCAAGATGACATGATGTAGAGGGATAAATTCATGCAATATGATAAAAAAAACCATCTTGTTATCCTCGATGGCAACAATACAATACGTGCCTTGCAACTCTCTGTCACTGAGTAAGGACACCGCAAGATTGAACCCAAAGCTAAGCACTTCTCCCATTGCAAGAACTACCAATCTAGTTGGCCAAACCAAAAAGATAATTCGAAGAGACTTGCAAAGATAACTCAATCATACATAAAACAATTCAGAGAAGAATCAAATATTTTCCATAGATAATACTGGATCATAAACCCACAATTCATCGGTCTCAACAAACACACCGCAAAAAGAAGATTACATCGAATAGATCTCCACGAGAGAGGGGGAGAACATCGTATTGAGATCCAAAAAGAGAGAAGAAGCCATCTAGCTACTAGCTATGGACCCGAAGGTCTGAAGTAAACTACTCACACTTCATCAGAAGGGCTATGGTTATGATGTAGAAGCCCTCCATGGTGGATGCCCCCTCCGGCGGAGCTCCGGAACAGGCCCCGAGATGGGATCTCGTGGGTACAGAAGGTTGCGGCGGTGGAATTAGGTTTTTGGATCCTGTTCTGATCGTTCGGGGATACGTAGGTATATATAGGAGGAAGGAGTACGTCGGTGGAGCTCCGAGGGGCCCATGAGGTAGGGGGGCGCGCCCAGGGGGCGCCCTCCACCCTCGTGACCTCCTCGGGCAGTGCTTGGAGTAGGGTCCAAGTCTCTTGGGTCACGTTCGGTTGGAAAATCATGATCCCGAAGGTTTCATTCCGTTTGGACTCCGTTTGATATTCTGTTTCTTCGAAATACTGAAAAAGGCAAAAAAAAACAGCGATTCTGGGCTGGGCCTCCGGTTAATAGGTTAGTCCCAAAAGTAATATAAAAGTGGAAAATAAAGCCCAATATAGTCCAAAACAGTAGATAAAGTAGCATGGAGCAATCAAAAATTATAGATACATTGGAGACGTATCAGTGGCCAGATCTGGAGTCCGTTCAGGGCTCCTGAGAGGGGGATCTTCGATCTTTGTCATCACCAACCCTCCTTCAACGCCAATTCCATGATGCTCCCCATCGGGAAGGAGTAGTTCCTTCGCACACTCACTGGTCAGTGAGGAGTTGGATGAGATTCATCATGTAATCGAGTTAGTTTTGTTAGGGCTTGATCCCTAGTATCCACTATGTTATGAGATTGATGTTGTTATGACTTTGCCATGCTTAATGCTTGTTACTTTGGGCCCGAGTGCCATGATTTCAGATCTGAACCGTTCATGTTTTCACCATTATATCTATGTTCTAGATCCGATCTTGCAAGTCATATTCACCTATGACGTGTTATGATCCGTAAATCCTAGTGTGACAGTAATTGGGATATTTTCCCGTGATGACCGTAGTTTGAGGAGTTCATGTATTCACTATGTTTTAATGCTTTGTTTCGGTTATCTATTAAAACGAGGCATTAATATCCTTTAGTTTCCTTATGGACCACGCTGCCACGGGAGGGTAGGACAAAAGATGTAATACAAGTTCTTTCCATAAGCACCTATGACTATTTTCGGAATACATGCCTACATTATATTTATGAACTGGAGCTTGTTTTGTATCGCCCTAGGTTGTGACTATTATATTATGAATATCATTGAGCGAATCCACCTATCCAATGCCTATGAATTTTCCACATATTGCTCTTGCTAAGTTATTAGTACTGCTGTTACTGTTACACTTGCTACAAAATCATTGCTATCACTGTTACCGTTACCACTGCTATTACCACTCCTATCAAAACTATCATATTACTGTGCTACTGATCCCTTTGCTGTAGATATTTAACCTCCAGGTGTGGTTTAATTGACAACTCAGCTGCTAATACTTACAAATATTCTTTGGCTCCCCATGTGTCGAATCTATAAATTTGGGCTGAATACTCTACCCTCGAAAACTTATGCGATCCCCTATACTTGTGGGTTATCAAGCCCTTTTTTCTCCTATGGTTCTTGGCTCCAGTATTTTTGTTGTTGTACAAAATTCTCCAAAAAGTTTCGTTCCATTCCGAGAACTTCTATTTCTGCACAAAATCAACACCATTGTAGTTCTGCTGAAAACAATGTCAGTCCGGGTTGGTTTTATTCAAATCATGCAAATTAGAGTCCAAAGCAAGAGCAAAAGAATTAGGAAAAGTAGATACGATGGAGACGTATCTGACATCCGGCCCCTAGTCCAGAGATTCGGAACCTACCTATGTGCAGAGAACGGGCCGAAGGACCATGTATCCCTCCTTACCCCTCTTACCTCGTGGACTATTATATATAGACCTCTCCACTCTCCATCTAGGTTTAGCATTGTGATATCTCAATATGGATATAGAGCTTTGCTCATCCACTTATCCCTACTCATATGGAGACCAAGACCACCTAGGAGAAGATCCCACAAGTGGATTCAAGACCGCCTTGTGGGAACATACTCCAAGGATTCAAGACCTCTGTCCTTCAAGGATTGGGATGAACTAGTTCCCCCTTTCTTGACTTTGGATCTTGTATCTCCCCTTTGTGTATGTGGATTTAGCACATGTGTGATTGGATCTAGTTGATTTGAGTGTTTTTCTCTCTTGTGTTCTTCGGGAAATCCTCTCCATTTCATGAAAGATCGACCATTAGGGTTCCACCCTACATCACGCCCAATATTGGCTGCTTGGAAGGGAGAAGCAATATAGTAACAAATAGTATTTCCCTTAGTAGATAACCAAGGTTATCAAACCAATAGGAGATCTAGCAAATGATATTTAGTGGTACCTACACACACAAGAGCAAATACTTGCACCTAACACGTGCAAGAGGGTTGTCAATCCCCTTGTACTCATTAATTGCAAGCATCAAATGTGATAGTAGGAAATATATAAATTGCAAATTAAAAAAATAAATAAAATTTAGCAAGGTATTTAGGGTTTTAGTAATATGGTTTAAATAGACCCGGGGGCCATAGTTTTCACCTGAGGCATCTCTCTGAAGAACATAGCATACGGTGGGTACACAAATTACTGTTTGGTAATTGATAGAAAAGCGCATAGTTATGATGCTCATCATGGAATGATCAATACATAGGCATTACATCCGTGATAAGTAGACCGTTAAACTTACAGACGACTACTACTATTACCACTCTGAAAGCGCTTCTATGTTTGCCTCTGTAGGTATTAAGTTCATGACAACCAGAGCAATGCATGAAGTATGATGACATAATGTAGACAGAATAAAACAAAGCAATATGATTAAACCCCATCATGTTACCCTTAGTAGCAACAATACAAATACGTGCTCCGCTACCCCTCCGATGGCAGAGTGAGGACATCACAAGATTGAACCTACTACAACACCTCTCCCACTGAAGATAAATCAATCTAGTTGGCCAAACCAAACAGATAGATTGGAGAGAAATACAAATAAATAACAATCACACATAATAAAGTTCAAAAAAGACTCAATTGCTTTCAATGAATACTCTGTTCATAAACCCAAAATTCATTGGATCCCAAGAAAGACACTACGGAAGAAGATTACATCGAATAGAACTCCAAGGAGAGCATTATATTAAAGATTAGAGAGAGAGAGAGAGCTAATAACTATGGACCCATAGGTCATGTGGGAACTACTCACACATCACCAGAGGTGCAGCAAGGTTGATGTAGAAGCCCTCCATGATCGATTCCCCCTCCGGGAGAGTACTGGCGAAGGCCTCTAGATGGGATCATCGAAGAACAGAGGCTTGCGGCGGTGGGAATGTTGTTTCTTTGGTGCTTCTGGTTTTTTGTGCAATATTTGGGAACTACAACGTTGGAATTAGGTCAGACAGATCCCCGAGGGTTCCACAAGAGAATAGGGCGCGCCTACCCATAGGGCGCACCCTGTTGTCTTGTTGTCTCCTCGTAGGTCTTCTGGTCCTCCCCTTAAGCATCTAGGGTCTCTTCTGGTCTAGAAAAAACCATCAAAGAGTTTCATCATGTTTGGACTCTGTTTGGTATAGGTTTTCTATAAAAACAAAAAAGTTGAAAACAACAACTGCCACTAGGCACTAGGTTAATAGGTTAGTTCCCAAAAATGATATAAAATTGCATATACAATATGTAAGATTAAAAATATAATACCATGAAATAAAATAAATTATAGATATGTTGGAGACGTATCAACATCCTCAAGCTTATTCCTGCTGGTCCTCGAGTAGATGATGATAATTTTTTTTATGTTGAATGCTACCTAGCATGTTTATCATGTAATCTTCTCATGGTATGAATATTAGTATACAAATGAGTTAGGGCAATAGTCTATCATTTGAAATAAGGACATTAATACTCAAACTTACTAGTAAACAATCATGCCCTTCCAAAATAAAGAATGCTAAAATAATGCTATCCCTACAAAATGATATAGCTTAGAATGCTTAGTCTTCCTAGCACACAATAATAAACACGAACTACCGCGATGACAAGCCGAGTAATCAAATCGTACTTTTTCTCGCTTCATCTTTTTCAACTTTTATGCAATACTTGAGGCTGGGGACTTTGGATGACAAAGAGAATGATGATGGGGGTTCATAAGGGAGGACAAATATAGAGAAGGTCTCACACCGATGCGGCTGATCCTTAGGCAATGGAGATGCCTTACAATCGATGCCAATGTGAGGAGTAGGGATTGCCATGCAACAGATGCACTACAGCTATAAGTGTATGCACTACAAAAAAAGACACATCCGTGACCTTTTGGGCCAAACAAAATTCTTTTCTGTCATGCTTATGACACTTCTATGACGATAATTGTGACAAACCCGGTATCATCATATATGTGGTGGGCTCCGACTTCTATGACTAAAAAACATGACAGAAAATGGGCTTTTCGTCCTGGGCGGGCCGGAGACGCAGCTGCATGACTTTCTTTGGGCCGTCCATGACAGAAAAAACCGTGGTAGAAGCGAGGGCGAGGAAAATATCAGGGAGTTCCCGGTTACGGTGGGTGGTCGGGGGCCAAGCGATGCACGTTTCTCTCGTACACGTATGTGTTTGGGTGCAAGGTGTTGGGCTCTAACTGAACCCGACCGAGGCGTTCGCCTACTGAACCCGAGCGATTGCACTGCAGGCTACGCGTTACTGAACCCGAGCGATCGATCAATCTGGCTGTTAACTGAACCCGATCGAGCGATTCCTTTGCTACTGCAGCTAACTGAAGCCGATCGAACCTGCTGCCTCCTTCACTTGATGAACAGTGAGCGTTGTTGGGGAGGGGGTTTGGATGAACAGTTCCTGGTGGGGGGTTGGATGAACAGGACCCCATGGTAGTAGAGGCCGTTGCCACTAGATGAACAGGACCCCGATCGAGCCGGTCAGGGGTGCATGAACAGGACCCTGTGGAGGGCTGGATGAACAGAACCCCATGGAGGGTTGGTTGAACAGTAGCCGGTGGAGGGCTGGATGAACAGTAGCCGGTGGAGGGCTGGATGAATAGTAGCCCATGGAGGGGTGGTTGAATATACCCCATGGAGAGGGTTGGTTGAACATTAGCTGGTGGAGGAGCGGTGGAGGCGGGATGAACTAGAGGCCGTGGATGAGCAGTCATAGATGGAGGCTGGAGGAGGTCAACTGTGGATGAATAGTAGCCCATGGAGGCTGGAGGAGGTCGATGGAGGAGATGAAAAGTAGCCCGTCGAGTCCCGTTTTGCGGTACGCCACACCCATCCCGATGAACAGGACCCCCGTTTCGACCGTAGTGCTCCAACACAAGTCCGTTTCCTCCATTTTGTAGTACGTCAAACCCCTCCCAATCAACAGGACCCCATTTCGACCGTAGGCACTTGAACACAAGTCAGTTTCCTTTGTTTTGTGGTACGCCAAACCCCTCCCGGTGAACAGGATCCCGTTTCGACCCTAGGTGGTCGAACACAAGGCCGTTTCCTCTTTTCTGCGGTGCGTCAGGCCTCGTTTAGATCGGTTGTTTCGTCCAGACCGGTTGCCTCTCGATGAACACGACGATGCAGTTTCTCAGTTTCGACCAAGTCGGTTGGCTGCCCAAGAATAGGACACTGTCCCTGCCTCTCCATGTACACGAGCCCTGGCCGTACGTATGTGCGAGTAGGCATTCAAGACCCCGCTCGTATCTACGTATGTGGCCGTATTTACTTTCTTGCACCCTGGTTGTACGTACGTGTACATGCTGTGTGCACGCCTCTACTATGACATGTGGCCTTCCTTACTCGGCCATGGTTCATCGCTGCAGCCTGCAGACAGACCGATCGACAGTATGTACATACACGTTCACGACCAGAATGACAAGGATACGTACGCTTCGATGAGGTGGGTCCCGACTGTCAGGAACTTCCTTGCGTGCGAAGATGTAGCTGGTGGGTCCCAGCTGTCAGGGCGGATACATTTTTTTCGTGAAATACGGTGGCCCGTCCGGTGGGTCCCTACTGTCAGGTGGAGGAATCATTACTTTGCGCATAATGAGGTGGCACTTCCTTGCTGCGGCCATAGACCCAGCTGTCAGCCTCTCCACGTACAGTACTCTTCCGATGGAAGTTGTTCCTTGACCACATTGACCACACTGCACTGAGAGCACCAAGGCGGTGGACGACGGCGAGGCCTGGGAAGGGGACAACGAGGAGCTGGGGAAGACGCGGTACTGGATGCCCATGTGGAGAGGAGTATGAGGGTTCACCGTTTCGGCTGCAGTGTGAAGCTACCGTCGTCACAGGGCCTGGTCAGTGGTGGGAGTGGTAGGGGCGGTGAGGCCTCCGCGGCAGCACAGCCGGCCACGGGAGGCAGGAGCTGGCGGCACGACCGATGCTGGTTTGGGCGGGTTGAGCAAGAAGATCAGAGGCTGAACAAGCACTATGGTCATTGGATGGACATCGTACGGTCACTGGAGCTAGAATCGTTCATATTGACTAAGTTGACAAAGCTCTCCGTCCCCGTCAACTTAGTAGGCCCACAAGTCAGCCTCCCACTATGGTGGATCCCAGCTAGCAGGGGAAGTATTAATTTTTCTGTGTGTTGACCACGCTGCGCCGAGCGCATCCAAGGTGATGGACGAGGGTGAGGCCCCGGACAGCAACGAGCCAGAGATGGGAAGACGCGGGAGTGGAGTCGCAGACAGAGAGGTGTACGAGGGTTTACTGGTTCTGGTACGACGTGGTTCTGGTGTAGGAGGTGTGGATGGGTGGAGGGATGGCCTGGCCAGTGGTGGGGTAGCGCTTCACAGTGAAGTGTTCTATGTAGAGCTGCTAGCAGCAGGAGGTGGGAGCGGGTGGTCCCGGTGGCGCTGGAGGAAGAAGACGAGAGATTTAAGATGGATGCCAGTCGTTGGATGTAAATCCAACGGCTAACAATGTAAGAATCATTTGTTGACTAAGTAGACAACAACTTGCGTTGGCTTCGACCTATTGGCCCGCATTTTAGCCTCCAAAAATGTGGCACATATTCAACCCATTTTTTCAGAATTTATAGTCCATTTCATTTTATTTTATCTTGAGAATTATAGTCCATTTGCTGGGCTGTGTGAACAAATAATGTAGCGTGCATGCGGCCCATTTTTCAAAACTACAACCCATTTTCACATTATGGAAAATACACGAACTTGCTGGGCTGGCTAAACAAATAATGTAGCATCCATGCGGCCCATTTATATATTTCCTAAAAAATTACAAGCCATTTTGCACTTTCTCGAAATACACGATTTTGCTGGGCTGGTTCCAATTATAATGTTGGGTTGGGCACAACAATGTTATCAATAAATAAACAGGGGCTGATCATTTTGTTATAAATATATTTTAAAAATAAGTGATTTATTATTACATTGGTCCTTAAATCTTACCAAGCTTTTGTACACAATCACCAGGAATTTCGTTGCCTTAATGTCAAAATATCCAGGCTTTTATTGTTAAGAAAATATTTTTATAAGTTAATAAGATGTGGGATATTGTTTTCTTATATCTGTAAGTATCTGTCAAATATATGATGACAATAACAATAATATATAATAACATATAAAATAATTTAAATGTGTATAATATAGTTAGAAGGGAAACATAAGTTGGACATGGTGTTCCTATTCTTATATAGAAAAATAGAATAAACCTCTGCATTTTCTTCAAATAAATACATAAGTAGGGCTGCCGATGTTTCAGGAAAAATAAAATCTCAGATGGAAGGTCCATAGGCCGGACGATACATGACGGCACTCAAGGAAATACAAACCGGCATGTCGTGGGCTGCGCATGTTAAAAAAGAAAGCTGGGGCAGCCCACAACCTGGCTGATACTTGCTGGCCCACTGATAATAAATGATAACTGCCAGCTCCCCGGCTTCATTGTAAATTTATCTCCTTTAGTAATAAGTTGAAGCACCTCAAAAAATATGTAACTATGTTGACAAACCCATGGGCCCCAATGTCAGTATAGAAATAGGACGAAGTATTTTTTTCTATGAGGCACTTGCTTGCGTACGACCATAGACATAGTTGGTCCCGACTGTCCACCCTCCATGTATAGTCCTCTCCAGATTCCTCTTGTTTGTTCAGCATGTTCACAACGGCAGATAGCGGCGCCGCAGCGAGCGCACCAAGGCACATGATGAGAACAAACATCGTGAAGTAGTGCCTTACTTATACTGAAACTACTGAACTAGCCCAGTGGCCAAGTGACACTACCCGACCGATGTTCTGCCCGGGTTCGATTCCACCTGATGCTGGGAAAATATCTCCAACCTTTTTGCCTCTACCATTATTGACATGTCGGTCCCCATTCTCATCTACGCACACCATGTCCAACACTTCCCAACACTTCGTCCCTTGTTTTCTCTGTTTTTCGCACAGTCGACATTGTGTGGGCATTTTGAAAATAGCATATCTTTTTGAATGTGCATCGTATGAAGATGTGCTATGCATGAATCTTGATCAGCTTGATGTTAACTGGCTGGTAGTTCCATTTTCGACCATGAATATAACTTCCAACATGATGTTATCCTTGCTTAAAAAGGGCGCGTTAATATCAATGCTCTGCCTCTGAAACTTGTAGTTTCTTATCTGAAACTGAAACTTGTTGTTTCTTATCTAAAACTGAAACTTGCAGTTTGTTCTCTGAGAATCACATTGTCTGCACTTTTATACTCCTATGAAACTACATTTTTTAAGTGCTAAAAATAGATCTCTAGAATTCATAAAATACTTCATATGCTCAATACTGCAAATCTGAAATTCAAAAGACATTCATATCTAAAAATACTCGCAAAATACACAACACAAAACACAATTCACAACCTGCAAATACTGACAACTCTAAGCTCCTCCTGACAATTCACAACCTGCCCGACTACTGGGCTGGGGGGTAGTCCCTTCCTATTCCTCGGTGGCAGGCAGCTGCCCCGTGAGACGATGTGAACGGCAAGGGAGAGGATGGCGGGGAAGCATCGTCGGCCGAAATACTTTTCTCCTCTTGCAATTGGGTTCGGTCGACAAAGACTCCACTGGCTCGCCCTGGCACGGCACCCTCACAAACCGCACCCTGTAGAAGCTCGATCCTTCAATCTTTAGTGGATGCTCCATCTGGGATCGATACTCCCACCACCGCTCCCTCATGATCGGATTCGATGAATCTGTTTGCTCCATGGCCCAGAGGAGTAGCTCTATGTACTTCCGCACGACTCCCTTTGGGAGTATCGCCGCCTTTTTGCTCTGTTGCAGATATTTGGCCATGGATGGCGCCGTCGCCGCTAGTTGGTCCTTGTTGTCAAACCAAGACTGTATCTCCAACATCCTAGCTAGCTTCACATGGTCGCCGTCTGTGATCGTCATGTATCCGTTGTACTCCTCCATTTATCTACTTCTCCACAACACCTTCACTCGCTGGTAGTGGTTTTTGAATGGAAGAGGAGAGGAGTGGCGCTGGTTTTGGATTAGAACAGGAGCGGAGCGGCGTTGGTTTTGGATTGGAACAGGAGACGAGGGGCGGTGGTTTTGAAATGGAAGAGGAGACGAGCGGAGCTAGATTTAGATTGGAACAGGAGAGGAGGAGCGGTGGTTTAAGAGGAGAGGAGCGGCGCTGGTCTTGGAAGTATTTTTTTTGTTTTGCGTATTTTTGGTCAAAGTTTGATCATGTACTGTATTTGACAAGCAAAATGTGAATGCCTGTCACCAAAAATTGTATCGTTTGGTTCGCATCTGAATGTACTTTCAAATTGTATTATTTTTGCAATTTATAAGATAATTTTTTTGTGAAAATCATGGTCAATTATAACCCGGAATAAAAGGGAGACTAGTTAATGTGGGTCACATTCTTAATAATTGAAGGGTAAACTGATTTTTATTTTGATCCAGTCACAGCGCGCCGGCCCTCTCGTCCAATCCTAAATCGCTGCCGCACGCTCCTCTCCCTCTTCTCCATTGCAAAACCACCTCCTCTCCTCTCCATCATCTCCATTCCAAAACCACCGTCTCGCCTCTCCCTCTTCTCCATTGCAAAACCACCCCCTCTCCTCTCCATCTTCTCCATTGTGAAAGCACTGTTTGGCCTCTCCCTCTTATCTATTGCAAGACCACCGTCTCTCCTCCTATCTTCCAAAGCTAGCACCGGACCTCTCAGAAGGACATCTATGGAGAGGATGCAGCAGCAAATCAGGCATATCACCAGCGGCAACCAGGCAAAGTTAGCCAAGTTGAAGGAGATCCTTACTTGGTTTGACAATGAGTGGGAAATTTCAAGGACGGTGAGGGCCATGTGGCAATGTAAGTGAAAGAGCGAGACGGCGGTGATGAGGGATGCTATGTACTCCTAGGCAACAGTCATGCCGCAGTCCTTCGAGTTCATCGAGTATCTCCTTTGGGCGATGGAGAAGACAGATTCACCCGAGGAAAAAGTTAGGCGGAGGTGGTGGGCGTACAGGTCGAAGGTCGAGCATCCAGAGGATAATGAATCGATCGAGCATGGTGTGCCGTTTGTGAGGGTGCAGAGCCAGCCAAAGCCATAGGGATATTCGTTCTCCCACCGCAAGCGGAGGTAGGTTGGCGCGACGTCACTTCCCCGCTGTTCCCCATGGTTCCCTCGATGCTCGCCTTGTTTCAGTGGCGGCGGTAGGGTTTAAGGTAAGCTTCACACTAACCTAATCTTCCATCTGCTCATGCTTACAATCAGTGTGACGGCTAATGAAAATCATCCTTACAATCAGTCTTTGAGTACTACGCCAACCACCCTAAAATAGCTCTGGACATTTGGGTCAAAGTTGTGACACTGTGTACAAATAAAGAAAAATAGATTGGTGCTTCTTTCAGAAAAGAGTACTCCCTATAAAACTGCCAATATAAGCTACTAGTATTTGGTTAGAGGACTTGCTGCCGAGAAACATCCGTCCATAGAGAGCGCCACACATCCCACTGGTGGTGGTGGATGCCAATGCGTGCATGGAGCATGGTTGGTGTCGTTAATTTTTACATGGCACACCTCGCACTCTGCATATATGCCGGTTCCATTCGTACATCTGTACAGTTCCACCAAAATGCAGCTGAATAACCCATGTTTGCACAGATAATGAAAAAGCGTGATTACAATATAGTGGCACTAGTTGATGAAACATACACTCATAATAGAAGAAAATATTGCGATAGTGTCATAGTATGCCATGCTGCGAGGGCGAGATGGGACCTGCAACGCCTCATACGGTAGGCCTCATACTGGAAATCAACCCAGTTCTCCCCGATACACGTTCTGCCAGTGATGAACATCAGTGTACAACGGTAGTACAAGGAGTGGCCTTGAGACATTCCAATCTCTATTTTTGTGCAGATCAACTAAAATTAAGCACCCCAATTTGCAGAAATGCTTAAACATTAACAATAGGACTAGTTGATGAAACATATACTAAAAAGAAAACACTTTCTTTGCCTACATTGGAAATGAAATGATAGAGAGCACAATTGCTCTATTTTATCTGTATTATTACTTCATTTTATCAGTGGCACTAGGGTCGAGCAGGTGGCAAACGAGGTGTACCGTGCGTCGCAAGGATGGAGGCCGGGGGTGCTTAGACTGGGATGCTGAAGCTGGCTCTTTCAGTCCCTATCTCCCCCCCTTATGTTTATGTGGTAGCATTTTGGTTGTAATCCAAACTTGGTCGAGCTGGTGCTGCGTTCCCCTACCTGCCTAGCTTACGTGGCGAACTTGCCTCCTGCTAGTACTCAGTCCGTTCTAGTAGAAGTTGCATAACTGCCTGTTTACACTGAGATGTTGTCGGATAATGGTTCTCTATGGTTGGTTTTCTTTAATGAAATCGGAGGAAACCCCCTCTTTCGATATATAAAAAAAATTAGTGGCACTAGCAATGCCAAAACATTGCCTCAAATTAATAGTGCCACTATGAAAGGATCGATATAGTTGACTAGAGGGGGGGGTGAATAGGCAACTAACAATTTTTAGCTTTTCTTTACCAAATTAAACTTTGCATCAAGTAGGTTGTCTAGAAATGCAACTAGGTGAGCAACCTATATGATGCAACAATAACAAGCACACAATCAAGCAAGGGATACAACACAAATAAGCTTGCACAAGTAAAGGCACGAGATAACCAAGAGTGGAGCCGGTGAAGACGAGGATGTGTTACCAAAGTTCCTTCCTTTTGAGGGGAAGTACATCTCCGTTGGAGCGTTGTGGAGGCACAATGCTCCCCAAGAAGCCACTAGGGCCACCGTATTCTCCTCACGCCCTCACACACTTCGAGATGTCGTGATTCCACTATTGGTGCCCTTGAAGGCGGCGACCGAACCTTTACAAGCAAGGTTGGGGCAATCCCCACAACATAATTGGAGGCTCCCAATGACACCACGAAGCTTCACCACAATGGACTATGGCTCCACGGTGACCTCAACCGTGTAGGGTGCTCAAACACCCAAGAGTAACAAGATCCGCTAGAGATTAGTGGGGGGGGGAATAATATTTCTCTTGGTGGAAGTGTAGATCAGGGCCTTCTCAACCAATCCCGAGCAAATCAACAAGTTTGATTGGCTAGGGAGAGAGATCGGGCAAAAATGGAGCTTGGAGCAACAATGGAGCTTTTGGGGGAAGAGGTGAGTCAACTTTGGAGAAGAAGA
Organism: Triticum timopheevii; assembly: GCA_963921465.1. NCBI lineage: Eukaryota > Viridiplantae > Streptophyta > Magnoliopsida > Poales > Poaceae > Triticum > Triticum timopheevii. The sequence goes on from OY997274.1 coordinate 354,263,130, forward strand.
CCCCCTTTTATAGAGGGGGGAACAATCCAACCATTACCCCCCAAAACAGCCCTGCAGAGGGCAGTACTACCGCAGGGGGCAGCGGTACTACCGCTGGCCCCAGCGGTACTACCGCTACCCCTCGCGGTACTGCCATGCAGCCAGGGAGGGCAAGCAGATGGGTAGAAGACGGATCTAGTGCGGTACTGCCGCGGTGGTAGGGCGGTACTACTGCTCTCGAGCGTTACTACCGCTTCTAATGCTGCTGCTTAGTGCCGGACAATCCGACACGAGAGGCGATCCCCTCGAGTCGACGTGGTAGGAGCCTGTTACCGCAGCGGTACTATGGCTGAGGACCCACAGGCGGTACTACCACTGCAGAGTGGTATTGCCGCCTATGGCTCTTGATCGGTACTACCGCTGGGCACCGCGGTACTACCGCTGGGACCAAAACACACTCATAGAAAGGGAAGAAAACGTCCATCGAAGCGGGAAGGCTCAGTGGGTGCAAAAAGGATGTGTATGTGTTGATTCCACCCTAGCCTCACCAAAGTGGACCCCCTCTTGATAGTACAGTGACTCCTACGAAACATGTCCACCAAAACAGAAATGAAAGAGCTACACCGTCTTGATTAAAACTCCGAGGGGAAAGAATCATCTCGTGCGAAAGGATGAATCTCTGAAATGCTCAAAGCACATGACTAGTCCGCAAACGTGTTGTCATCAATCACTAAAACTACATCGAGAGAGGTATGCCTTAACAATCTCCCCCTTTTTGGTGGAATGATGACAACCAGGGATTTGCACAAAGATAGGACATGAAAGTAAAGATAACCTTAGAACTAAAAAATATAGACGGGCTCCCGCTGAATGTGTGCACCTAATTAGTGGTGCTTTTGGAATGCAAGGTGTCGGTATCAAAACTGGCGGATCTCGGGTAGGGGGTCCCGAACTGTGCGTCTAGGCGGATGGTAACAGGAGACAAGGGACACGATGTTTTTACCCAGGTTCGAGCCCGCTCAATGGAGGTAAAACCCTACTCCTGCTTGATTGATATTGATGATATGGGTAGTACAAGAGTAGATCTACCACGAGATCAAGGAGGCTAAACCCTAGAAGCTAGCCTATGGTATGATTGTTGTTCGTCCTATGGACTAAAACCCTCTGGCTTATATAGACACCAGAGAGGGCTAGGGTTACACAGAGTCGGTTACAACGGTAGGAGATCTACATATCCGTATTGCCAAGCTTGCCTTCCACGCCAAGGAAAGTCCCATCCGGACACAGGACGAAGTCTTCAATCTTGTATCTTCATAGTCTTGGAGTTCGGCCAATGATGATAGTTCGGCTATCCGGACACCCCCTAGTCCAGGACTCCCTCAGTAGCCCCTGAACCAGGCTTCAATGACGACGAGTCCGGCGCGCATATTGTCTGCGGCATTGCAAGGCGGGTTCCTCCTCCGAATAATTCATAGAAGATTGTGAACACCGGGATAGTGTCCGGCTCTGCAAAATAAATTCCACATACCACCGTAGAGAGAACAATATTTACACAAGTTCGATCTGCTGACGTATTTTGTGGCGTGACGTCACTCCACAACCGAGCCTTTACTTGAATCGTTTTTATTATTCCACCTCAGCACGTTTAGCGAAGCGGTTTCCTTGGCACGTCTTGTCGAAGCAGAGATCGTGTCCCCTTATTCCGGGATTCTCATCAATACGGACGTGGGTAACCCAACCACGCCATTGATTGTGGCGCTTGGGAGATAAGCGAGTTTTACCAGGCTGGTGGGGACGCATAGTTTCATCCGCCCATATATAAGGGGATAATGATCCACCTTTTTACCTACGCCTTCTTCCTCCTTTGCTTATCCATCTCCGCGCACTTGAGCTCCAGCGCCCAAGTCCGCACATCTCACCTCAACCTTCTCCAGCCATGTCCGGAGCGGGAGGCAAGTGGATGGCCTCCTCCGTTACAGAGGGCACATCAAGAAGCTGCGCAGCGCCGGATATTTGTCCAGCGACATCGCGCACCGGCTCCCCGACGAGGGGCAGCTCATCCCCACCCCCGGGCACCATGAGAGGGTGGTATTCCTTCCCCTTTTCCTCCGTGGACTGGGCTTCCCACTCCACCCCTTTGTCCGGGGACTCATGTTCTACTACGGCCTGGATTTCCACGATCTGGGCCTGAATTTCATCCTCAACATCTCGGCGTTTATCGTCATGTGCGAGGCCTTCCTCTGCATCCAGCCTCACTTCGGCTTGTGGCTAAAGACCTTCAATGTCAAGCCGAAGGTTGTGAAGGGCAGCCAAGTGGAGTGCGGAGGCGCCATGGTGGGCAAGATGCCCAACGTCACTTGGCTCGAGGGCGCCTTTATGGAAACAATCAAAGGGTGGCAATTGGGGTGGTTCTACATCACCGAGCCGCGTGACCCTGAATGGGCAGCGTCCCCCGAATTCAGATCTGGCATCCCCATGCGGCTCACTTCCTGGAAAGAGAACGGCCTGTAGTGGGGCGATTCGGAAGAGCTGACCAGACTCCAATCCTGTCTCCAAACCCTGGTGAACAAGAAGCTCAAGCTTGTCAACATAATCCAGGTCATGCTCATCCACCGGATTCTCCCCTGCCAACAGCGGGACTTCAATTTGTGGGAGTTTGATCCGGCACAGCACCAAACCCTGAGCGGGCTCTTCGACACTGTGTACAAAGAAGCCTGGTGGGTGCTATTCAAGGGCGGCGAGGCCCCCGCATCCCCTACTGAAGATCGCGGATTCAGCTCGCAGCATCCGGCTGGCGAGGTAAGCCATGTTATCCTTTATGGGACAATTGCTTTTCATAGTTTGACTCTATGCGGGATCTAAACTCCCAATACCTTTAACAGGCCTGGCAGAAGACGTCCAGATAGGTTAACTGTCCGGCTCCCCTTCCAGAAGACCCAGCGGATGCCCGTTTGACAGGGTTGCTGGCTCCGGCGCCTTACATGGTGCCGGAGAAGAAGGCCAAGAAGAAGGCCACGGGAACCCGGAGGAGTTCCCGGCGCCAGGTGTTATCGGATTCATCTTCCGATGACTCCGAGGCGGACTCCTCCCACGAGGAAGAGGAGGAGAAGAAAGAGGCCTCTCCCCCAGCAGGGGGAGAGAAGAAGAGGAAGGCCGCCCCAACGGGGGAGGCCGAAGGGCCCAAGAAGTGAAGGACCCTTCCCCCGGACTGCTCTGCCAACGCCGGCGATGGCGGCGAGGAGTGGCCCTCAAGGGCCAAGCCCCTGGCGAGATCGTAAGTATCCGGACTCCTGAATAACTCATAATTTTCTTTTTGTCGCATAGCATCTTTTAACGCCGCATACAACCCTGTAGTCCGCCCAAGGATGATCTTCCCGCTTCGTCGAGCGGGTCCTTGGGCACGTCGGATGTTAATAGCATTTCACTTCCGGCCGCCTCCTCCCCCCGTGACGCCGACGACGGCGAGGTGGGATCCCGGAAAGGGACCCACCAGGAAGAGGAGGCCCCGGAGGTGCCGCAGGGCAACCTCCCGGACTTCGGACTGGACTCCGCACCGGAACCTGCAGTGGTTCCGGAGTCCGCCGGGCGGCCCCTTCGTAAGAATGGCAAGACTGTGACGCCGGTGGCCTCCGTCCAACCGGAGGCGCCGGACAACTTGCTGGAGGCGCTCAACGGCACTTCCATCGAAGAGGAACACCGCACTGTCATGAGTGCGGTGATTCAGAAGGTTCAGATCACCAAGAGCGGGCTGACCGAAGCCTGTAGCAGCCTTCTAACAGGCATTGAGGTAAGAATTTTAAGATATGTGATATAATACCACATAGACAGTAGCCCCTGATGCTCGGTTCGGTGTTCGGAAAGAAAAGCCAGACTGAGGATCTAAAAAGATATACACAGGAGTCTTAACAAAAATATGTCAATATGGGAATGCAGGCTGCGCTGCTGACCTCTGCCACACTGACTGCGGAGGTCAATACCTTGAAGTAGAGCCTCGTGTGGTCCGAGAGCGAGCTCGGCCGTGCCAAGAAGCAGCTCGAGGACAAGGAAGGTGAGTAACACTGTATTAAAGTTGTACGTTATAGAAAAAGATTTGGTTGCAAGAGAAATGACAAGGATAACGTGGGTACTCCAGGGGCTACGAACGAGGTGGCGACCCTGAAGGAGGCGGTGTCTGCTGCCGAACGCAATGCGGCCGCGGAACGCGCCAGGCGAGAGAAGCAGGAGGCGCGGGTGGCGGAGGTACAGCAAGAGCTCCAGGCTCTCGTGGAAAAACATGAGAATTTGGAGCGTGACTCGAAGACTCGAGAGTCCGAGCTTGCGTCGGCTCTTGAGAGTGCCAAAGCCGCCAAGGCCGAAGCCCACAAGGCCCTCCAGGAAATCGAGGCATTAAAGAAGATAGCGGCGGGTAAGGCATTCTTCATGCAAAGCAAGCATGTAAAAGTGAATTACCTGTTACTTACCTGAATTCGGAGCTCTCCAGGAGCGTTCGCAGATCTGCCCTGCAGCTTGTCCGATGCTGCCGCTTTCTACAGAGCCGAGGAGGGGAGCTCGACGGAGAAGGTGTTCTGGTCTCAATATGCTGAGGCTGGACATCCGGTGCCCATTAGCGACCAGCTGAAGCTGCAGGTCGAGCTCCACAAGGTGGCCGAACAGGCCATGAAGGGCCTTATAGTTCGGCTATGGCCCAAAGAGGCCATGCCTGGGAGCTACTTCGGCCTGGTGCGGCGGCTGGTGGATGCGTGTCCCTGGGTTGAAGTCATCAAGCACTCCGCCTGCATTGAAGGTGCCCGTCGGGCCCTTGCCCGTGCTAAAGTGCACTGGGGCAAGATGGATGCTGAGAAGCTTGTGACGGACGCGCCATCGCCGGGCAAGGAGTATCGCACACCCAAAATGTATTATAAGGGTGTGCTGAAGGGTGCCCGAATTATTGCGGGTGAGTGCTCCAAAGATGAATATTTGAGTAGACTCGCATTTTGTTATCCTGTGCGCTGAAAACTTTGTTCATATGCGCTAAGCAACGCTTGTTAATTTAAAATATTACCTTCTGTGCGGCCGTTTATCAAATCTGAGAGATGGCAAGTCGTCGGCTTCAGCTCCCATGCCACGAGTGCTGGGGTGTCGGGATAAACTTGAGCGCTCTTGTTCCCATTTTTGGGTCCATCTAGGGAGGTACTCAACACAACGAACAAGGCAACCGGACTTATAGTAACACTCTCACTTAGCCATAGAATTCTATAATTTTAAATTTCAGCGAAGCCCCTAGTGTTCGGAAGGCCGAATTCAGGGCGCTATGCACGCCTGGGCCGGACAGAGCCGGTTCCTCGCTCTAAGCGGCATAAGTCTTTAGGGACTCGAAAAAACCTCTCGAACAGCGACCGGCTCTCGCCACATCATGACGGTCAGTTTTAGCTTTCTCCACTGAGGTGCTCGCCCAGCTCAACTGGGGCACAATCGCAGTGGTTCTCCCAGCGCTACCTTAGCCGATATAACGGAACGTAAGGTAGCAAAACATGGGAGCCGGGCAAACCCAACTATTTACCCAAGACATGATTCGGAGCCGATGCATATAATGTTATAAGTTTGGGCTGCCGCACTTGTGAAAGTGTTTGGACTTTTCACACCATAATGTGGGGAACTTAAGCCCCTGGTGTATTTAGCTGTACCAAAGTGTACGGATGCAACATGTCGTAAATGAACATATGTATAAGAAAGGAATGCAATTATAGGCAAAAAGCGATGCATTGTTTATTCAAGAAATACTGCCATGAATGCAGAACGATACAAATAGTGCGATAAGCAAGGGGTGGGACTATTAAACATGTCCCCCTCCAGGGGTAGGCTGCGGAATGGTGTATAAAACAGATTAAATGCTCGTAATGGAGACCACCTGGATACTCGTCGTAGCCTTTCTCCTTCCCTGGCTATTGCATCGTGAGTTCGGCAGGTCTACTGCCGGACAGGGCCTCTGGTAAATGTATTCCTGAGGATAAGAAAAAAAGGAAAGAAAAAGGATGACACACTTGGGAGCCCCTGGTGTGGTTGAGCCACACTCTGGGCCTGCCGTGGTCGTGCGCCTCCCCCTATGCCCATGGTATCTCCAGAGTGTAATGATGTACGCGGAGTACTTGTTTTGCAATTTTGCAATGGCTGGGGTTGGGGCCGCATTGCTATGCGTGCTCGGAACATGCCAGGTGGTCTTGTTGTAGGTTACTCCGGGCGCGCTTAGCCGTGCCCGATCGCTTAACGGCCGGACTCGAGAATTGCCTTAAGAGGCTGCTCTGCACTTCTGCCGCGAGAGCTGCTGTATGTTCCTCCGTTCGGAGGGAGCGTTCAGTGTTTCCGTTGACCGTGATGACTCCTCGAGGGCCTGGCATCTTGAGCTTGAGGTATGCATAGTGCGGCACCGCATTGAACTTTGCAAACATGGTTCGTCCGAGCAGTGCATGATAGCCGCTACGGAACGGAACTATGTCGAAGATTAACTCCTCGCTTCGGAAGTTATCCGGGGATCCGAAGACCACTTCCAGTGTAACTGAGCCTGCACAATTGGCCTCTACACCTGGTATGATGCCTTTGAAGGTCGTCTTTGTGGGTTTAATCCTTGAGGAGTCTATGCCCATCTTGCGCACTGTATCCTGGTAAAGCAGGTTCAGGCTGCTGCCGCCGTCCATCAGGACTCTAGTGAGGTGAAACCCATCGACGATTGGGTCTAGAACCAATGCGGCGAACCCGCCATGGTGGATGCTGGTGGGGTGGTCCCTTCGATCAAAAGTGATCGGGCAGGAGGACCATGGGTTGAACTTTGGAGCGACTGGCTCCATCGCGTATACGTCCCTGAGAGCACGCTTCCGCTCCCTTTTGGGTATGTGGGTTGCGTATATCATGTTCACCGTCCGCACTTGTGGGGGGAAACCCTTCTGTCCTCTATTGTTCGGCGGCCGGGTCTCTTCCTCGTCATCGCTGTGCAGCCCCTTGTCATTGTTTTCGGCAATTAACTTGCCTGCCTGCTTGAATACCGAACAATCCCTGTTGGTGTGATTAGCTGGTTTTTCGGGGGTGTCGTGTATCTGGCACGAGCGGTCGAGTATTCGGTCCAAATTGGACAGACCTGGAGTAGTTCTTTTGAATGGCTTTTTCCGCTGACTGGGTTTGGAGCCTCTGAATCCGGCGTTGACTGCCATATCTTCAGTGTTGTCGCCGTTAATGCGGCGTTTGTGTTTGTTGCGACGCGACCTGCCATTGCGGTCCTTGGTATCCGGACTGCCAAAATTTTTGTCGAGGTTGTTACTGTGGGCTAACCAGCTGTCCTCTCCCGCGCAGAAGCGGGTCATGAGTGATGTGAGGGCTGCCATGGATTTTGGCTTTTCCTGTCCCAGGTGCCGGGCAAGCCACTCGTCGCGGATGTTATGTTTGAAGGCTGCAAGTGCCTCTGCATCCGGACAGTCGACGATTTGATTTTTCTTCGTTAAGAACCGTGTCCAGAATTGTTGGGCCGATTCGTCTGGCTGCTGAATTATGTGGCTTAGGTCATCAGCGTCTGGTGGTCGCACATACGTGCCCTGGAAGTTATCAAGGAATGCGGCTTCCAGGTCCTCCCAGCACCCAATTGATTCTGCTGGCAGGCTGTTAAGCCAATGCCGAGCTGGGCCTTTAAGCTTGAGTGGGAGGTATTTGATGGCGTGAAGGTCTTCGCCGCGGGCCATGTGGATATGAAGGAGATAGTCTTCGATCCAAACCGCGGGGTCTGTTGTCACATCATAGGATTCAATGTTCACGGGTTTAAACCCTTCGGGGATTTGATGATCCATTACTTCGTCTGTGAAGCATAGTGGGTGTGCGGCGCCTCTATATTGGGCTATATCACGACGTAGCTCAAGCGAGCTTTGTCTACTGTGTTCGGCCCGGCCGGAATTACTGTATCCAGCGCAACGGTTGTCGTCGCGTGTCGTGGGGCGCCCATCCGTAGATCGATCTTACTTGTCTTGCCTTATCCTCCAATATGTCTTGCAAGTCCGGCACACTCCCCCGCGGCTTTGTACTTTTCGAGCGATGCCGGGGTATGGCTTTAGTGGAAGGCCTAGAGGCTTCTCTGTCGCGGCCACGAGGTGGCCGGTCGGCCGTATTGTGCGCTGGTGATGTAGGTTTATATGCTTCCTCCTCTAATCGGGGCAGCAGCTTGCATTTGCGGTAGCTTTTGGAGGGGAGTTCGAGTTCATGCTCTTCGGCCGCGAGGACTTCAGTCCATCTGTCGGCTAGCAGATCTTGATTAGCTCTAAGCTGTTGCTGCTTTTTCTTGAGGCTATTTGCCGTGGCCATAAGACTGCGTTTAAAACGCTCTTGTTCGACGGGATCCTCAGGCACGACGAATTCGTTGTCATCGAGGCTTGCCTCGTCTCCGGAGGGAGGCATGTAATTATCGTCCTCTACCTCTTTGTCTGCCGCTCTCTCGTGAGGGCTGGCTTCTCCGTCCTCCTGTGTTGAATCTTGCTGGAGGGGGTTGTCTTCGGCACTGTCCGGGGTGTTATTGTCTCTGGTGCCAGAATCTCCATTCTTGCTATGGCGGGATTTAGAGCGGCGCCGCTGACGCCAGTGCTTAGGCTGTTTCTTGGAGGGGTCTTCCTCTGCTGTTGCCTCGCCATTCCCATCCTTTGGGATGTCCACCATGTATATGTCGTATGACGAGGTGGCTTTCCAGTGCCCTGTGGGCGCTGGTTCTTTGTCTTCTCCGGCATCGTCGTCCATACCGTCGATGTCTTCGGAGTCGAAGTCTAGCATGTCGGTTAGATCGTCGACAGTGGCTACAAAGTGGGTGGTGGGTGGGCTTGGAATTTCTTCGTCGTCCGCATCCCAACCGTCCTGACCGTAGTCCGGCCAGGGCTCTCCTGATAACGAGAGATACTTTAGCGAATTCAGGATGTCGCCAAAGAGCGAGTGCTGAAAGATGTCCGTAGCGGTGAACTCCATGATCGGCGCCCAATCGGATTCTATTGGTAGGGGAGCGGGAGGTTCGGAGCCCGGCGAGGTGTCTGGCACCTCGGAGTCACGAGCTTCACAAGGGACAGGGTTGGTATTCGGCTCCATCGCCGTAGAGGTAGCAGCCCCCGAGGCGGTGTCTTGCCACCCATCCTCGATTGGCGCAGTCGACTCCGGGTTAGGGGTCGGAGCGGACTCGTGTGCGGCCTCCAGGGCACTGTCCGGAAGCAGAGCTAAATCATGCCCATCGTGACAGTGCGGCGCGCTCGGCTGTGGCTCGAATCCGTCGAAGATCAAGTCTCCGCGGATGTCGGCCGTGAAGTTCAAACTTCCAAATCTGACCTGATGGCCAGGGGCGTAGCTTTCAATCTGCTCCAGATGGCCAAGCGAATTGGCCCGCAGTGCAAAGCCGCCGAATACGAAGATCTGTCCGGGGAGAAAAGTCTCACCCTGGATCGTGTTGTTGTTGATGATCGAAGGAGCCATCGGGCCTATAGGTGACGACATAGAGGAACTCTCAATTAAAGCACCAATGTCGGTGTCAAAACCGGCGGATCTCTGGTAGGGGGTCCCGAACTGTGCGTCTAGGCGGATGGTAACAGGAGACAAGGGACACGATGTTTTTACCTAGGTTCGGGCCCTCTCGATGGAGGTAAAACCCTACTCCTGCTTGATTGATATTGATGATATGGGTAGTACAAGAGTAGATCTACCACGAGATCAAGGAGGCTAAACCCTAGAAGCTAGCCTATGGTATGATTGTTGTTCGTCCTATGGACTAAAACCCTCCGGCTTATATAGACACCGGAGAGGGCTAGGGTTACATAGAGTCGGTTACAATGGTAGGAGATCTACATATCTGTATTGCCAAGCTTGCCTTCCACGCCAAGGAAAGTCCCATCCGGACACGGGACGAAGTCTTCAATCTTGTATCTTCATAGTCTTGGAGTCCGGCCAATGATGATAGTTTGGCTATCCGGACACCCCCTAGTCCAGGACTCCCTCACAAGGCACACATATTAGGATCAACACTCCGCCTATATTTTATAGTCCAACAACTTAAGCAGAAGGGTACGTGTGAGCAAGATATATAGCAGGATAATCATGCAACTCACAAATTACCAAATTACTTGATGGACATAGAAAAAGATAGATAAGGTAGCATATGTCTCACACCATATGAACTGGAACTAGGTCTCACAGGCACAAAAACCAAACAAAGCAAACGACGAGAGAAAAGACACAACTCGGCAACGACACAACAAACCACAAAGACACACTCGCAACTCAGCAATGATGACAAATCCCTAGACTCTCTCCCCCTTTGGCATTGAGACACCAAAAAGGCAAAGAGCGTTGCTATGGCTCCAGGTGATAGCAAACTGAGGATCTCGAACTTCACATCCCAGCGGGATCGTCTGCACCGCTGTCATTGGTAGGAAACTACTCAGTTTCTGAATCTGTCCACGGGCAGTGCTGCTGAACCCACTCCTCCTATTCGGTGATCCTCCCCTCAGATCCGCTATTAACAGTTGTACCCAACTGATGCATGAGCTCCTTGTGACGGCTGCGGGCCTTCTTCTCAGAGACATGAGACATGTACTGGCCATGAGACTCCATGCAGAAAAGTTTCTTCATCTTGCGTTTAATCTTCTTCACCCAAGAGGGCTCCACTCCAGAGGGCTCATAATCCTCATCATCATCGGCCTCAGCCTCGCCCTCGGTCTCCATGTCAGCAGCATTAGATGGACCTCCAGATTTAGGAGCCGGGGTGCCCCAATTGTCCTTCTTCCTTAGACGCTTGATCTCATGAGAAACCAATTCTCCAGTTTCCAGCATAACCTTGGGATAGACACGTGCCCAGGCCTTCTCAATGAGCAACATGATAAACGGACCATAGATCGGGAACTTGCGCTCAGAAACGGCAGAGAGAAGTTCAGACCACATGACATGTGAAATGTCCAGGGACTCGCTAGTGTTTGCTTCCTTCTCATGCTGGCAGAAGAGAAGCATGTCCACGAGATAGGAGTGGGCAATATCCAGATTCCCGGTACGAGGGAAGAGAGTCTCACGGAAAACACGATTGAGGATGTCCAAAAAGGCAGGCAACTCATAGGTCTCCTTCTCAGTCATGGGGTGAATCTTCACAGTACAGTATGGCCAGAGAGCTTGCTTGTAATTGGAGGTTGCATTGAAGTGAGGGCTAAGCCGACTGGAGTCTCAAGCCCGTGATCTTCCACCCCAAGTAACTCCATGAAGGCCTTCCACTTGACAAGAAGCAACTTGCCATTTGTCATCCAAGTCAGGGTCCTTTCTTCATCAGTTCCAAGATGAACAGTGGCATAGAATTGAGCCACCAAATCTGCATCAAAGTCCTTGTTGAACTGCATGATTCTGAGAATCTTCAGCTGAGAGCACATCTGATGGGTTTCGCCAAAGTACTCAGGGTCCTTTTCCATAGCATCCATGTCGATGGAACGTACATCAACATAGAGATTCTTATTAGCCTTGATCACATCAAATAAGATGGCAAACTGAAAGTGGTTCCAGAACGGGCGGTTGACCAAAGTGGGTTCTTTGTCTTCCGCATAGGGGTTGTGGCGACGCCTTTCCCAGAATTCCTTGGCAGTCATCTCAGTTGCAGTCTTGCCCCTCGGCTTCGGCTTGTTGGCAGGCTTCTTCTTGAGTTGTGGCGGAGGTGGAGCACTTGAGGAAGCACCCGCTGTCTCAGAGGTGCCGTAGCGCTTTGACGTTGAACGTCCGAGGTTGACACGGCAGACTTGCTGCTCAAGATGTTCATCACCTGGAACCAAACACACGAGCAGAAGAAACAACACGAAAGAAAGAGCATAAGCCTTCAAACAAGACAACATGGATCAAAAAGTGGTAGGAAATGATGGAATTGGGCATTCAGCAGTAGTACCGCGACCCAACCGCGGCAGTACCGCTCGAGCAGTAGTATTGCGCAAGATGAGTGGTAGTACCGCTCTAGACGGGGAACGACGGTTCCCTACTGCCATGGACAGATCCGGCACTACCGGTGATGCAAAATTCAAAAATAAACCTAAACATCAATCCAAAAGGCCTAGATGCCATCTCCATCCTACTCAAGCCTCGACTTAGCCAAATATCAAGAAAACCAATGCGTATTGCCCCTAACAACTAGACATGAGATCTAGGCAAAGAGAGAACGAGAACGGGGGCAATACCGGCATTCATGGCAAGAGGGCCCGGTGGGGATCGATTCAACCGATGGAACTGGAGAGGGGAGGCACGAAGACGGCGGCTGGCCCAAGCCCTCCTGCGGCGAGACGTCGCTGCATCGACGAAGAAGACGAGTGAGTGGAGCGAATGGGTCTGGGGGAGAAAAGCAACTCCCCATGCCCCAACATAACCCCACATCACCCACCCCGGAGCGGTAGTGCCGCTGGAGTGGCGGTAGTACCACTTGATGATCATCAGCGGTAATACCCTGCACCCAGCGGTAGTACCGCTCAGCCGCAAAAGGACTGGCCCAAAAAGGCTTAGCTCAAGAAAAGAAAACGACGAGAAAATAGAGCAACCACACACGCAAAACAAACACACGGAAGACGAGAAGCACACTCCTCTCCAAGAGAGGGTGATGGCCGAGGCCACCTATGTTTGAGTCCGGAGGTATGGCGCCGCGAAGATTTTAACCTTGGGCCCATGACCAAAACTCATCTTTGAAGCACAAGTTCTATCAAAAATGGCGATTGTGAAAGAGTTTGATTAGTTTATGCATAATGGGGGGAGGGAAAGTTCATTGAGAGAACAACACTCCCACTATGTCCATGCCTACACCTAGACAAGAAAGCACATTGCTCGAGTCAATGATATTTAGCTCATGCCTTAACTCGCAAAATCTTGCTTCATCAATGGGCTTCATGAAAATATCTGCAAGGTTATCATGAGTGTTGACATACATGAGCTTGATCTCCCTTCGCCTAATGTGATCCCGGATGAAGTGATACCGAATCTCAATATGCTTCGTCTTGAAGTGTTGCACTGGGTTGAGAGAGATCTTGACGGCACTTTCATTGTCACACCAAAGAGGCACTTCATCACAAGTGACACCGTAATCCTTTAAAGTTTGCCTCATCCATAGGAGTTGAGCACAACAACTACCGGCAGCCACATACTCTGCTTTGGTGGATGAGAGAGATGCACAACTTTGCTTCTTAGAAGACCAACTCACTAAAGAGCAACCTTGGCACCCTCCGGAGGTGGACTTCCTATCCACTTTGTCTCCCGCCCAATCTGAATCTGTGTAGCCCAAAAGATCAAAGTTGGCTCCTCTTGGGTACCATAAGCCAAAGTTTGGGGCATGAGCCAAATATCGAAAGATTCGCTTGACTGCCACAAAGTAGCTGTCCTTAGGTGCGGCTTGAAACCGTGCACAAATTCCCACACTTAACATGATATCCGGTCTAGATGCACAAAGGGAAAGCAAGGATCCAATCATGGAGCGATATACCTTTTGATCCACCGCTTTACCATTGGGATCAATGTCAAGTTGTGATAGAGGCAAAGGTGTCCCGTCTTTCGATGAGATGGTGGCTATCGTTTTGGAGGAAGTCGACTTTGACGATCCGACTACGAATGTGCGAGGACATCGCGCCTTAGCAATCGCTAAACCAACTCCGAGAGGTTATTGACCGCGCCGGAGCACGATCAACCTGACCACGAAGGTCTGTTTCCTGCAGGCAAACAAAGAAGAAGCAAGAAACTAAGATTGCAATCTGGATATTGCGAATATAAGAGGAAAGCTTTATTGATCAAGGTGGGGTTCTGTGACGCCTTTGTCTGGTCGTTGAACACAAACGAAGTACGCGAAGTTGCAGCTATGGCGAACTTTAATCTAAACAAAACCCAAAGTCTAAACGGTGCCCTAAGGGCTGTATATATGGAGGAAGAGGGGGGGGGGGGGAATTTTGTGGCCCTTGGTGGAGGGGTCCGAAATCAACCCTATCTCTTGTTTCCCCACACATACGGACTCTAAAAATAGCCTATACTTATGTATTTCGAAATTACATGGGCCTGGCCCAATAATAAGGTGACGCAGCACCTAGAATAGCCTCAGGACGAAATTTATGAAGTGGCATCTTGTATATTTCGTCGAAGGCTTCATGCACCCATTATGGTGGCTTCAAAGTCCTGAAATCATCACTTGTAACTCCGTTATTGTTCCCCTTACGCATGCCATCATCTCCATGCTTGTTCGTGCTCCAATGTCCATCCTTCTCCAAGCTAGGCCCTTCATTTGTAAGAAAAACAAATGTATCCAATTTAGGCAGCATCATATTCTCATGAACATTAGAATCATTACCAAGAAATGAAAGTACCTGATAATTTAATTGGCGGGCGCGTGCTCTAGTAATTGGTCTAGTATATGTAGCAGTAGGGGCTCTGGGTGTAACAATGGTATTGATGTCCTCATCATCCTCCCCTTCTTGAAATGAAGTCGTCCTCGACGGAAACTCATCTTCCTCACCCAAATAAGGCTTCAAATCTGCAATGTTAAAAGTGGGACTAACCCCAAAATCTGCAGGCAGCTCAAGTTTATACGCATTATCATTTATTTTCTCTAACACCTTAAAAGGTCCGTCAGCACGTGGCATTAGCTTTGATTTGCGCAAATCAGGAAATATATCCTTACGCAAATGTAACCAAACAAGATCTCCAGGTGTAAACACAACATGTTTTCTACCCTTATCTCTAGCAAGTTTATATTTATCATTCATACGCTCAATGTTTTCCTTAGTTAACTCATGCATTTTTAAAATCAATTCAGCACGTTGTTTAGCATCAAAATTAACCTTCTCCGAAGATGGAAGTGGCAACAAATCAATAGGTGCACGAGGTAGAAACCATACACAATTTCAAAAGGGCACATCTTAGTAGTAGAATGCAATGAACGATTATAAGCAAATTCAATATGAGGCAAGCATTCTTCCCACATTTTCTTATTGTTCTTCAAAACAGCCCTAAGCATAGTAGACAATGTTCTATTGACTACTTCAGTTTGTTCATCAGTTTGGGGGTGACAAGTAGTACTAAAAAGCAGTTTAGTCCCCAACTTAGCCCATAAACATCTCCAAAAGTGGCTAAGAAATTTAGTATCACGATCTGAAACAATAGTACTTGGCACACCATGCAAGCGAATAATTTCACAAAAGAACAAATCAGCAACATTAACAGCATCATCGCTTTTATGACATGGTATAAAGTGTGCCATTTTCGAGAATCTATCCACGACAACAAATATGCTATCCCTCCCCTTCTTTATTCAAGGTAAACCTAAAACAAAGTCCATAGATATATCCTCCCAAGGAACACTAGGTACAGGCAAAGGCATATATAAACCATGAGGATTGAGTCGTGACTTAGCTTTTTGACATGTAGTGCAGCGAGCAACAAAGCGCTGAACATCCCGTCTCATCTTTGGCCAAAAGAAATGTGTAGCAAGTACGTCCTCCGTCTTCTTCACGCCAAAGTGTCCCATTAGTCCTCCTCCATGCGCCTCCTGCAACAACAAAAGATGAACGGAGCTAGCTGGAATGCATAGCTTGTTAGCACGGAACACAAATCCATCATTAACGACGAACTTGTTCCAAGTTGTTCCTTCTTTACAATTCTGCAATACATCTTTAAAATCAGCATCATGCACATATTGATCTTTGATGGTTTCTAAGGGAGTTCTGGACTAGGGGGTGTCCGGATAGCCGGACCATCATCATCGGCCGGACTCCAAGACTATGAAGATACAAGATTGAAGACTTCGTCCTGTGTCTGGATGGGACTTTCCTTGGCGTGGAAGGCAAGCTTGGCAATACGGATATGTAGATCTCCTACCATTGTAGCCGACTCTGTGTAACCCTAGCCCCCTCCGGTGTCTATATAAACCGGAGGGTTTTAGTCCATAGGACGAACAATCACAACAACAATCATACCATAGGCTAGCTTCTAGGGTTTAGCCTCCTTGATCTCGTAGTAGATCCACTCTTGTACTACCCATATCATCAATATTAGTCAAGAAGGAGTAGGGTTTTACCTCCATCGAGAGGGCCCGAACCTGGGTAAAAACATCGTGTCCCTTGTCTCCTGTTACCATCCGCCTAGACGCACAGTTCGGGACCCCCTACCCGAGATCCGCCGGTTTTGACACCGACATTGGTGCTTTCATTGAGAGCTCCTCTGTGTCGTCACCGATAGGCTTGATGGCTCCTTCGATCATCAACAACAACACAGTCCAGGGTGAGACTCTTCTCCCCGGACAGATCTTCGTGTTCGGCGGCTTTGCACTGTGGGCCAATTCGCTTGGCCATCTGGAGCAGATCGAAAGCTACGCCCCTGGCCATCAGGTCAGATTTGGAAGCTTAAACTTCACGGCTGACATCCGTGGAGACTTGATCTTCGATGGATTCGAGCCACAGCCGAGCGCGCCGCACTATCTCGACGGGCATGATCTAGCTCTGCTGCCGGATAGCGCCCTGGAGGCCGCACATGAGTCTGCTCCGACCATTAATTCGGAGCCGACCGCGCAGATCACGGACAGGTGGCTAGACACCGCCTCGGGGGCTGCAACCTCTACGGCGATGGAGCCGAATACTGACCTTGTCCCTTGCAACGCTCGTGACCCCGAGGTGCCGGACTCCGAACCTCCCGCGCCCCCTCCAATGGAATCCGATTGGGCGCCGATCATAGAGTTCACTGCCGCGGACATCTTTCAACACTCACCTTTTGGCGACATCCTGAATTCGCTAAAATATCTCTCACTATCAGGAGAACCCTGGCCGAATTGCTGCCAGGATGGCTAGAATGCGGACGACGAAGAAATTCAAAGCCCACCCACCACCCACTTTATAGCCACTGTCGACGATCTAACCGACCTGCTAGACATCGACTCCGAAGACATCGACGGTATGGACGACGATGCCGAAGACGACCAAGAACCAGTACCTACTGGACACTGGAAAACCACCTTAACTCATGACGTATACATGGTGGATACACCAAAGGGAAGCAATAACGAGGAACAACGGGACGCGGCGAAGGATAATTCCCTCGAAAAACAACCAAAATGGCAACGCAAGCGCCGCCCGAAGTCCCGCCTCGATAACAACAGCACCCATAATGACCCAGCCGTAGAGCAGGGCGAACCAGTGGGCGACGAACAGGCAACCAAGCAACCAGCCAAGCAGGATGAATTGGACAAGCAACCCATCTCCGGCGAAAACAACAGTCCAGACGATCTCACGCCGGACACATCACCGGAGCACAAGAACCTTCACAAAAGGCTCGTCGCCACTGCAAGAAGTTTGAAGAAGCAGAAACGGAAGCTCAAAACAGCAGAAGACGTACTCAGAATGAGATGGAGCGAAGTACTCAAGACCGCAGACAAATACGACAATAGTCACCAAGCAAAGAGCTACCCGAAGCGCAAGCTGTTGCCCGAATTCGATGAGGAGGCCGTAGAACCACCACAATCAAAAAGCAAAGAGGCCGCCTGGCCGGATAGACGACCAGATGATAGGCTAAGAACGGCAAGCGGCGCCACACACAAGCCGGCACATGATACACACAAAGATCCTCGCAAAAAGGATGGCCTAGTTAGATCCATTTACGGGCCAAAAAAGAGGGCTCCAGAGAGCAAAACAACACGCCGAGTGTTCGAAGATAACGACACACCTAAATACAGGGGCGCCGCACACCCACTATGTTTCACCAATGAGGTACTGGATCATGAATTTCCAGCGGGATTCAAACCCGTAAACATAGAGGCATATGACGGAACAACAGACCCCGGAGTCTGGATCGAGGATTACATCCTACACATACACATGGCAAGAGGAGATGATCTCCATGCCATAAAATACCTACCCCTCAAGCTCAAAGGGCCAGCTCGGCATTGGCTCAAAAGCCTCCCAGAAAATACCATTGGAAGTTGGGAAGAGCTCGAGGATGCGTTTAGAGCAAATTTTCAGGGGACTTATGTCCGCCCTCCGGATGCAGACGATTTAAGTCACATAACTCAGCAGCCCGGAGAGTCAGCACGCAAATTCTGGAACAGGTTCCTCACCAAAAAGAACCAAATAGTCGACTGTCCGGACGCCGAAGCCTTAGCAGCTTTTAAACATAACGTCCGAGACGAATGGCTCACCAAACACCTCGGCCAGGAAAAACCAAGAACAATGGTCGCGCTAACGAGCCTCATGACCCGCTTTTGCGCGGGAGAAGATAGCTGGCTGGCAAGATGCAGCACCAGCGACCCAAGTACATCCGAGGTTAGAGATGGAAATGGGAAATCACAACACAGAAAGGATCAACCCCGGAGTAAAGAAAATGGCCCAAAGAACACGACGGTCAACGCCGGATTCAAAAGCTCTCGGCCGAACAACAAAACAATGCCTCTTAAAGACAACAATGACGAGCTATCCAACCTAAACAAAATTTTGGACAGGATATGTCAAATTCACAGTACTCCCAGGAAGCCTGCAAACCACACCCACCGAGATTGTTGGGTCTTCAAACAGTCCGGCCGACTTAACGCCGAACACAAGGGGCTCGACACACCAAGCGAAGACGATGACGAAACCAACAAGCAGAGCGCCGGAAAATAAAAGACTTTCCCACAAGAAGTCAAAACAGTAAACTCACTTCACATGATAATACGGAACAATAGTGCGGCACCTACTAAAGTACGCGCCGCAGGGTCCACCCCAGCGGAATCCCGAGATTGGATGTCAAAACCAATTACTTTCGACCATCTGGATTACTCCAGAAACATTCGAAACGCAGGATGGACTGCTTTGATATTGGATCCTATAATCGATGGGCTACAATTTACACAAGTCTTAATGGATGGCGGTAGCGACTTAAACCTGCTATATCCGGACACAATCCGCAGGATGGGGATAGACCCGACCAAAATTCGCCATAGCAGCACCTCCTTCAAAGGAGTGACGCCAGGCCCTTACGCCAATTGCACAGGATACTTACTACTAGAAGTTGTGTTCGGTTCATCCAATAACTTCCGTCGCGAAAAGCTAATCTTCCATATCGCCCCATTTAAAAGTAGCCATCAAGCACTATTGGGACGTGAAGCTTTCGTCCGCTTTAACACAATACCGCATTACGCGTCTCTTACACTTAAAATGCCCGGTCCACGTGGTATTATCTCTTTGAAAGGTCGCTTAAGACCCCGGACACAGCTAGGCGAGTCCGTCTTAAATAAACTAGGGGCTTCATAGCCGCACACCCCTTTCACTACTAGGAAAAGGCATGCTAGTGGGGCACCAGTTTTGCCTTCTAATGGCGCATGGCTGGTGCGCCACTAGCCTCACGCCATTAGAATTTTTTTCTAATGGCGCACCACATGTGCGCCATTAGAATCTGGTATTCTAATGGCGCACCAGGCAGTGCACCATTAGTACTGCCCACAGTGCGCCACTATTATCTGCTATACTTATAGCGTAGCACATGGTAGTGCGCCATTAGTAACAACTTTTTTATTTTTTTTCTTAATCTCAGGTCACTATTTCACATATGAGATATTCAACACATATATATACAACAAGCATCCATATAGCAATCATATCCAACACACAAGTTTCATCATATATACATACATAGCCAACACATAGTTCCGTCGTTACAAAAGTTTCACATTGTTCATCCAACACCGTTATCCATAAATTCACAAAAGTTTCACATTGATACAAAATAAAAACACAAATGGAAAAGAAGCACTCCATCCACGCAAGCTTCCGTCAATTAAATCAAATCTGCAAACTGATAAACAAGAAGTTAGAAGAAGAAAAAGAAGAAGACTAGAAGAATACTAGAAGAAGAAGAACACTAGAAGAAGAATAAGAAGAGTTTTGGAAAAGAAGAAGAATAAGAAGAAGACTATAAGCTTATTATGTAAACTTGATCATTTTGTGCTAACATAAGTTATTTTGGAGCTAACCTATAGGAAACTAAGCATATAAGCTCTAAGTTAGTATATTAGAGCAACTTAGGTAAAATGAAGCTAACCTATGTCATTTTGGAAAAAAGAAGAAGAATAAGAAAAAGACTATAAGCTTATTATGTAAACTTGATCATTTTGTGCTAACATAAGTTATTTTGGAGCTAACCTATAGGAAACTAAGCATATAAGCTCTAATTTAGTATATTAGAGCCAACTTAGGTAAAATGAAGCTAACCTATAGGAAACTAAGCATATTAGAGATAACATAGGTAACTAAGTATATATATATATATATATATATATATATATATATATATATATCATTTTGGATAGCTAACCTATAGGAGATCTGACATACCTGACAAAGTAGGCTGTTCTTCTCCTTCTTCTCCTTCATCTCCCTGATGCGCCTAGAGCGGCGAGGCGGTGGAGGCAGTGGAGGCAGTGGGATGTAGTCTTCTACCACAATTGGCGTGGTCATGTCGCCCAGCTGTGGGATCGCCGGCGCCACCACTGGTGTGTGGTCATTGTCAGGCACCACCACCATCGCGAGGCCACCTTCAGGCATGACCATCGCTAGGTCATCCTCAGCCACCTCCATCTCTTGCCCATGGTCAGCCACCACCATCTCTTGCCCTAGGTCAGCCACCACCAGCGCTAGGTCATCCTCAGCCTGATGCCCATCGTCATCCTGCAGCTCCTTATCCTCACTCTACTCCTCTTCTCCCGCACTCCAGTCCGGATTATCCTTCTTGTTGTCTATGCTGCTGCCAGAATCGCTGCTGCTTTCGCTACAGCCAGAATCGCTGCTGCTTTCGCTACAGCCATAGTCGCTGCTGCTTTGGCTATAGCCAGTGTCAGTGCTGCTGCTCCTACCTGTCCAAAATGCAACAATGACCGTTAACAATCGATGTGAGACAAAGCCAAATGTAGAGAATAAGAAGAGGCAGAACGTACCGGATCATCATCGGCAGCGTAGCGCATGCGACACATAGTCTTGTTTTACACCTTCACAATGAGCATGTTGGCATCGTCGTCATACCTGAAGACAAGGAAGTACCCCAGCTGCAGGTCGTAGGCACGGTAGAACTTCTCCCACCCACGAGACAAGTACATGTGGCCCTTCTTGATCGCCAACTGCACATCCCACTGCCTGCGAAACCCGCTGCCGGCCTGTCGCAGCTTCACATTATTTGGCGGATCTTCACCCATCAGCATGTTCATAAAACTGTCAGGCAGCCTCTGCAGTTTGGGACAATGAGTGATGTAGCAAACAACAGATATCATAATGAGATGGGTGAAGGGGAGGTCTCTTGTTTTATATACCTGCGTCATGGATGATACTGAAGCCTCAAGTATGATAGTGAAGAACTCGGAAGCATCCAACTCGTACTGCGGTGTCGCAGATCGGCGGTGGCTGCTTCCCGCCATCTCTGATAAGCAGCAGAAGAGACCAATTAGTACCCATGCATGATAACATGCATTAGTCGCAAGTACCCCATATGTCCTATTTTTAGCAAAGTAATGCTAAAATTCACGGAAAATTTTAGCATTACCTTTGCCGAAAATAGGACATATGGAGTACCCGAATTTGCCGGAACGGAAGTTAATCGACATTCCGGCAAACTCAAGGGCCTCTTGGGGTACCTGCAAATTCATCACGACACAATGGTCGGAGACAAAACCCAGCAAACTAGCACCACAACGCACATAACAAAATTTAGTAAATTTCCAGCAACTACTCCTAATGCAAACAAGATTCACCTAGCAAGGTTTATTTGACATGGAGTAGTTTATTTCATAGAGTAAACATTAATTACCACTATTTGACAGTAAAAGGTTTTAGCTAAATTGAATTAACTGAAAGCAGCAGTACATCATTTTTATTGATAGTAAAATGTTCAAAGAAACAGAAATATCAGTACAATAGCTAGATTACACTATTAGTACACTAGCAGTAAAATGTTCATTTACTTTGAATAAACAAATATTCAAGCAGATTTGCTTGTCCTACTCCTGCAGATCACCAAGCATCTTTTTTAATCCAGCTAATTAACTGAAACTTGCACTAAACTACTGTTGTCCCGCACTACTGCAAGTGCCATACTACTACAAGTGCTATACTACTGCAAGTGTACTGGACAGTTGTGTCAAACATTAAACGGAATTTGTATAAAACAGACCAAGGATGTTGAATTCTCTTCTAAGTTTCCCCTACACTGAATGAATTAAGGCGATTTACTTATGAATCAGAACACTTAAAATATTGGATGAGTGGTCCATACTCTGTTTTTTGTTTCTACTGTTCAAAGCATAATTTTAATGAAAAGCATAATTCTCTTGATCTTGCTGTCCAGGACATGGAGAGAGAGGGAGAAGGTGCAGGGAAGCTCACCTTGGACGATGCAGAGAGGAAGCAGGGGAGCTCGGGGTTGGCGGCGAGGGTCACGGCACCGTCCTTGGCTCGCCGGCTGCTGCGGAGGTGACCGGTGGCGGAGGACGGCAGGGGCAGGCGGGGTGGGCGCGTCGGGGCCGCGCTTGTCGGCTGCTGCAGGGGCCGGAGGAGGCCCTCGCTCGTCGGAGGGAGGAGGAGAGGAGAGGAGCGGGCGGCGGGGTGAGGAACCCTAGCGCGTGCGCTCGGCCGATCCTGTTCGGGGGGCGCGGGGGCGGCGGGGGTGGAGTCCGGCGGCGGTCGGGGCGGCGGCGTCGGGGCAGCACAAGACCACAGCCAGGAGAGGCGGTGGCGTCGCCGACAGCATGCAGGCACGGCGGACGGAGGGGGCGGAGCAAGGCGGGACGGCGAACACGGGGGGGGGGGGGGGGGGGGGGAGGGGGGAAGCGGGTGAGATCGATGAGGCAGGGGAGAGATTAGAGAGATTGGGGATTAATTAGTGTACGACTATTCTAATGGCGCACCACCATCTCGTGCGCCATAAGTACGACTATTCTAATGGCGCACCAGAGCTCGGTGTGCCATTAGAATTTTGTTCTAATCTAGCCCACTAGCCCTATCTACAACCTAACCCTATCTACAACATAACCCACCCACTAGCCCGACTGCTCGGCACGTAGCACACACACCAGGAGGTCCTGGGTTCGATTCCCAGGATCCCCAATATTTTTTTATGCATTTTAAATGCTGTTTTTTATATTTATTTGTGTTTAAATATATTCAAACTTGTTTAAATCATAACAGTAATATTTTTTTATAAAAACAGTAATAATTTTTTAAAAAATATGTTCAAATTTGTTACTTGGAAATATCATCGGCGGCGGCGGTGGAGCGGGGGAGGGTGCGGGGGGCCGGGTGCTCGTCGGCGGCGGTGGAGCGGGGGAGGGTTGCGGTGGGTTGTCGGCGGCGGCGGAGCTAGCGGGGGAGGGTACGGGGGGTGCCCGTTGGTGGCGGTGGAGCGGGGAGGGTGTGGGGGGGCCGGGTGCTCGTCGGCGGCGGTGGAGCGGGGGAGGGTTGCGGTGGGTCGTCGGCGGCGGTGGAGCTAGCGGGGGAGGGTGCGGGTGGGATCGAGATCGAGATCAAAAAGTGTCCATGAAAATATACACGGTGCGCCATTAGCAGTTTTGCAAAAAAGTAAAAAAAAAATACTAATGGCGCACTGCTTACAAGGTGCGCCATTACTTGGTAGAACTAGTAATGGCGCAATTCGGCGCCATGCGCCATTAGAGTGTATGGAAAAATGAAAAAAAAAATCAATACTAGTGGCGCACCCTGTGCCTGGTGCGCCATTAGTATATAGTAGTCGCGCACTGCTTACCAGGTGCGCCATTAGTATCAATCCTATCTATAGCCCTTTTCCTAGTAGTGTTTATAAGGGGCTGTGAGCATGAACAATGAGAACCAATAAAGGCTCAACATCATTCATTTCTTTTTCATGCTCTATTTTAATACATTGCTCGCACGATATCTCTCCAAACTAAGTTCTTCTCTTTTACAGATGAACAGCGTGCTACACCCGTCCAGGATACAGCACAACGGAGACACAGGCGCAGACGTGCATCAGGGACCCGTTGTGAGGATTCTTTTCAGATTAAGACCCTGCGTAAACCTTTCTTACTGTCTCTTGTTGATCCACATCCCCCGGTTTCTTACCATAACCGGTGAGGAGGTTGGCGTTTTGGCATCGGCCGCGTCAGAAATTTTCGCCCGTACCTGGACACGAGGGGCTTAGGGCATCGTTCTGCCCGTTATCATAAAGACCGAATACCTTAGGGAGTGTTCGACGTCTCGAGTTAGGCCTTATATGCATCAGCTCCGAATCATGTCTTTGGTCAAATGTTGGGTTTGCCCAGCTCCTGTGTTTTGCTGCCTTGCGTTCCGTATCATCGGCTAAGGTGGCACCAGGAGAACTACTGTGATTGTGCCCCGGTTCGGCCGGGTGAGCACCTCAGTAGAGAAAGCCGAAAACTGACTGTCATGATATAGCGAGAGACTGGTCAACCACTCGATCGACTACCGGAATTTCTAGAATTCCTCCGCTTTGACGAAGGACCGTTTCCCGGTCAGGCACATACGCGCCCCAAATTCGGAAGAGCGCGGTGCCCCCAGGGGCTATATCGTAGCCCCACTTTCGAACTCCTATGGCTAAGTGAAAGTGATAAAGCATTATAGTCTGGTTGCCTAGTTTGCTACGCTACCACCTCCTTCACAGGACCAAGACGTTAGATTAAGTGTGAAAATGCGCTATTTTTGCAAACACCCCCGCACCATGTGCGTGGGGGCTGAAGCCGAAGACTGCCATCTTTCAGGTTATATACACATATACATTATTTCAATACTTGAACGCACAAGTATAAAAAGCACTCATATTATAAATATGGTTTCACAAATCATACATGTCATTTGAACATAACATTTTTCGAGCACTGTGACTCTATCAAACGAGCGCCCTGCAGGACTTCCCCAAAATAGTGCTCGGCAGGTAACCGGCTTTTGTCCGAACCCCGGGAGGCAACATCAGTGGCATCCATCTCCGCCCAGTATGTCTTGACATGGGCGAGAGCCATCCGTGCACCCTCCATGCACGCCGACCGCTTCATCGCCTTGATATGCGGCACCGCCCCAAGGAACTGCTGCAATAAGCCAAAATAACTCTTCGGCTTCGGCCTATCCGGCCACACATGAGCCACCACATCCGTCATGGCAAATCCGGATAATCTATTAAGCTCAGCCCACTCAGCCAACCGATCGGTCAACGGAAGTGGACGCTCCAGACTGCGGAATTGAGACCAAAACAGCTCTTCCATCTCGTGATCCTTTTGGCTTCGGAAGTGCACAACCGCATCCGCCGCACTCGCCGCAAAATCCAGATAAGGATCCTCCGCACCCCACAGCTGGTCCAGCTGAGCATACTTCAGATCTGTGAACTTCCTGCGCAGCAGAAAGGGCTTTCCAGCTGCAATGTCTCCAGCCTGACGCAGCTCCTCCTTTATAGCCCTCAGTGCAGAATGGGCATCCTTGGCTTCGGTGGTGGCCTTCTTTAGGTCCTCTTGCTCCATTCGGCATTATTTTTCAAGAACCTCATAGCGGTCGGTAACATCATTCAGCTTCACGGCCATTCCGGCCATCTCCTCCCTGCTTCGGCAGTGAGCAGCCTTTTCGGCTTTTAGCTCTTCGGCTGCCCTCGAGACAGCCGCATCACTCCTTCTGGCCTGCTCCTTGGCTCGAGAAAGCTCTGCCCGAAGGTCCTCCACAGCAGCGGCACCATCTGCATCAAGCATACATATCGTAAGGAGTGGGCGTCAGCTCCCTTACTAGGTGACCACGGAGAAACAACCTACCTTGTGACTCGTCGAGTCGTTTATTGATCAGCGCGATGTCTGCATCCGCAACGTCAAGTTGCCACTTCAGCTCGGCAACTCTATCAGTCCGGCTGGCCACCGGACGATCCGCCACCTGCATAGGAAAGGCGAGAATTAATAACTGAGGTTATGATCCTCAACACACCGTCGCTTTCGACAACATCCCGAGTCTTAAGGGCTACTATCTATACAGGGCGCACTCTATGTGCAAAACTGTCAAAAGGTATGTCATTTTTACGTACCTCAAAGCCCACCAGTAAACTTCTGATGGCATCATGCAACCCGCCCACAGCGGATGAAATTCTTCCAATCATCGTATTTATCAATATACGGTGATCTTCTGAGATAGACGCCCTCTCGAGTAGATCCTTTAGCTCCCCCGGCCGTACACCAGTAGGTGCCGAACTCTTCGGCCCCGCCGGACTTGGGGAGACCCTCCGTGAGGACACTTCAGGGTCGTCCGCCCCGCCTGATGGCGCGGCAGATGGAGGCGTCTCGCTCTCCATCATCTCCGGACGAAGGTCCCCCAAAGACGAGCTCAGGTGAGAAGGACGGAGATCAGAACTACAAGATAACAACTTCGGTTATCCTCAGAAGCAACAATAGGGATGTCTCTTATTACAAAACTCCCCTTTTCCTACTTACGGCTCGTTGGAGGGCTAATTCCTTAGGGGAGATAGTGCCGCCGGGGTTTCCCCTGGCGTAGGACCCTCTGGTGAAGATTTCTTCCCCCGCTTTGAGGCATTAGCCTCTGGATCTTCGGAAGCGGTCCTCTTCTCCCCCTGGAAGGAGGGATTCTCGATCCCCCCTTTCTCGAAAGCCTCCATAGTAGAGGCAGTAGTTTCTCTGTTTTCCCCTTCGCCCTCCTCTGGAGGCGCAACCTCCAGCATCTTGACCAACACCGAGTCCGGCGCGGTCTCCGGGAGGGGGGCCGGACACCATATCTGTTTTGCTTGCGCTATCCACTCCTATTCAAAGGATGATTGGTTAAAAGGCAAATCCAAGAATATGCAAGCAAAAGGTATGTCCGGACACAGGGCTACTTACTTGAGCATCCGGGCGATTGCAGCTTAAGCCAGCGTCCTCGGTCAATTCCGGACACACTTCGTGTGATCTGAAGAACAATTTGTACATCTCCACGGGTGTCGTACCCATGAAGTGTTGGAGAGCTCGTGGCCCCTCTGGATTGAATTCCCACAGGCGGAGGGGGCGCCGTTTGCAGGGCAGGAGACGCCGAATCAGTATAACCTGCATCACTACGACCAGATTGATCTCCCTCTCTTGGAGGTCTCTAATCCGGCCCTGCAATAGGGGTATGTCCTTTGACGGCCCCCAGTTAAGCCCTTTGTTGATCCATGACATCAGCCGTTGTGGAGGGCCCGAGCGAAAGACGGTCGGCAGCTTCTGCCTGCTGCCCTTGGGAGCGGTAATATAGAACCACTCCTGTTGCCACAAACCGAGCTCCTCCTGTAAAGAGCCCTCGGGCCATGGAGCATCGGCCCTCTTGCTTACAACCGCCCCGCCGCACTCTGCTTGATGCCCCTCGATCATCTTCGGCTCCACGTTGAAGGTTTTGAGCCACAAACCGAAGTCAGGGGTAGTGCGGAGAAAGGCTTCACAGACGACAATGAATGATGAGATGTGGAGGATGGACTCCGGAGCCAAGTCGTGGAATTCCAACCCATAGTAAAACATGAGCCCCCTCACGAAGGGATCCATCGGGAAGCCTAAATCCCGACGGAGGTGGGACACGAACACGACGTTCTCGCCTGGCTCGGGAGTGGGAATGACTTGCCCTTGGGCAGGAAGCCTATGCGAAATCTCATAGGTTAAGTACCTGGCTTCTCTTAACTTTAGCACGTCCTCCTCTGTGACGGAGGAGGGCATCCACCGGCCCTGCAAGTCGGAGCCAGACATCGTCGAAATTCCGAAGCGCTCGAATCTGGAGCCCTAAGTGTTGGAGCTCGGGGCGAGGGGCGGATTCGATTGAGGATTGAAGAAAAAGAACGAGCCTGGGTCTCATTATAAAGAAGGAGAATACCAAGAGCCGTCTCCGTGACCGTTTGGAACCCGCCTTCGATGGAGGGGGCGTGGCGGCGGGCGCGATTGGGTTACCCACGTCCGTATTGATGGGAATCCCGGAATAAGGGGAAAACGATCTCTGCTTCGACAAGACGTGCCAAGGAAACCGGTTCGCTAAACGCGCTGAGGTGGTATAATAAAAACGATTCAAGTAAAGGCTTGGTAGTGGTGTG
Source organism: Triticum timopheevii (assembly GCA_963921465.1). Lineage (NCBI taxonomy): Eukaryota > Viridiplantae > Streptophyta > Magnoliopsida > Poales > Poaceae > Triticum > Triticum timopheevii. Next base: position 354,291,144 of record OY997274.1, read on the forward strand.
ACGTCACGCCACGAAATACGTCAGCAGATTGAACTTGTGCAAATATTATTCTCTCTACGGTGGTATGTGGAGTTTATTTTACAGAGCCGGACACTATCCTGGCGTTCACAATCTTCCATGGATTATTCGGAGGAGGAACCCTCCTCGCAATGCCGAAGACAACATGCGCGCCGGACTCATCGTCATTGAAGCCTGGTTCAGGGGCTACTGAGGGAGTCCTGGACTAGGGGGTGTCCGGATAGCCGGACTATCATCATCGGCCGGACTCCAACACTATGAAGATACAAGATTGAAGACTTCGTCCCGTGTCCGGATGGGACTTTCCTTGGCGTGGAAGGCAAGCTTGGCAATACGGATATGTAGATCTCCTACCATTGTAACAGACTCTGTGAAACCCTAGCCCCCTCCGGTGTCTATATAAACCGGACGGTTTTAGTCCATAGGACGAACAATCACAACAACAATCATACCATAGGCTAGCTTCTAGGGTTTAGCCTCCTTGATCTCGTAGTACATCCACTCTTGTACTACCCATATCATCAATATTAATCAAGCAGGAGTAGGGTTTTACCTCCATCGAGAGGGCCCGAACCTGGGTAAAAACATCGTGTCCCTTGTCTCCTATTACCATCCGCCTAGACGCATAGTTCGGGACCCCCTACTCGAGATCCGCCGGTTTTGACACCGACAGTTTCCAAACCAAATATTTTGAAGTCAAGTTGTGAAAGCATAGTATAGCGACGAGACAATGCATCAACAATAACATTTTCTTTACCCTTCTTGTGTTTAATGACATAAGGGAAAGTCTCAATGAATTCAACCCATTTAGCTTGTCTATGATTCAGTTTGGCTTGACTTTTAATATGTTTCAAAGGTTCGTGATCAGAATGTATAACAAATTCTTTGGCCATAAATAATGTTGCCATGTTTCTAAAGTCCAAACAAAAGCATATAATTCTTTATCATAAGTAGAATAGTTCAGACTAGGCCCACTCAATTTGTTAGAAAAGTATGCAACAGGTTTGCCATCCTGTAATAACACACCTCCTAATCCAATTCCGCTAGCATCACATTCAAGCTCAAAAGTCTTATTAAAATCAGGAAGTTGGAGTAATGGAGCATGTGTCAACTTATCTTTCAACACCGTGAAGGCTTCTTCCTGTGCGGTACCCCAAACAAAAGGCACATCCTTCTTTGTAAGCTCATTGAGAGGTGCAGCAATGGTGCTGAAATCTCTCACAAAACGCTTATAGAATCCAGCGAGGCCAAGAAAACTCCTCACTTGTGTGACTGTTTTGGGCTGCGGCCAACTCTCAATAGCTTCAATCTTGGCTTTATCAACTTCAATTCCCTGTGGACTAACAACATAGCCAAGAAAAGACACTCGGTCGGTGCAAAAGGTGCACTTCCCAAGGTTACCAAACAAACGTGCATCACGCAGAGCAATAAAAACAGCACGTAAATGTTCCAAATGTTCCTCCAAAGATCTGCTATAAATCAATATATCATCAAAGTAAACTACCACAAATCGTCCAATGAAAGCACGTAAAACTTCGTTCATTAATCTCATGAAAGTACTAGGTGCATTAGTTAACCCAAAAGGCATGACTAACCACTCATATAATCCAAACTTAGTTTTAAATGTTGTTTTCCATTCATCCCCCAATTTCATACGAATTTGATGGTATCCACTATGCAAATCAACTTTGGAGAATATTGTAGAGCCACTAAATTCATCAAGCATATCATCTAGCCTAGGAATAGGATGACGATAACGAATAGTAATATTATTAATGCCTCTACAATCAACACACATACGCGATGTACCATCCTTTTTCGGCACTATAATAATAGGAACAACACAAGGACTAAGGGATTCACGTATATAACCTTTGTCGAGAAGCTCTTGTACTTGACGCATAATCTCCTTCGTCTCCTCTGGATTGGTACGGTATGGCGCACGGTTTGGCAGTGAAGCACCAGGAATTAAGTCAATCTGATGCTCAATCCCTCGAATAGGCAGTAATCCCGGTGGCACGTCCTGTGGAAAGACGTCAGCGAACTCCTGCAAAATGTTAGTGACAGCAGGAGGCAAAGAGGAAGGCACGTCCTCGAATGAAAAAAATGCCTCTTTGCACAAAAAAGCATAGCAACAGATTTGCTAAACTCTAGCTCATCAGTATCAGATTTAGTGGCAAGTAAACATGCACTTTTCAATTTAATTTCAGAAGCAACACTAGATGGTTTACTATTAGGCTTCATTTGTTGCTCAAATTCTTTTGCCACAATATGATTTTCACTCTTATTTTTCTCCTATTTTGCTTTATTAGCTCTATTAATATCATCTTTCAAAATGGACTCGGGAGTCATAGGAAGCAAAGTAATATTTTTATCCTTATGAACACGAGTATACTGATTGTTTCTACCATGGTGTACAGAATTTTTATCAAATTGCCATGGGCGACCAAGTAATAAGGAACATGCTTGCATAGGTACCACATCACAATCAACATAATCAGCATATGTAGAGATACTAAAATGCACACGAACAGTACATGTTACCTTAACCTTGCCACTGTTGTTGAACCATTGGATGTAGTAAGGATGTGGATGTGGTCTTGTGGTGAGAGATAGCTTCTCCACCATCTCCATGCTAGCCAAGTTGTTGCAGCTCCCTCCATCTATGATGACGCGCACAGAACGTTCCTTCACAACTCCCTTTGTATGGAACAAATTGTGCCTCTGATTTTGCTCAGCTTGTGTGACCTGCACACTCAAAACACATTGAGCAACTAAACATTCATACATGTCAGCGTCTTCAGGAGCCATGTATTGCGTGTCATGATCAGAATCAGCTCCACCATGTTCTTCACGTGTAATAAGAGCCAAAGTCTCCTCATGGTAGTCACTAGCGGACTCATACCCACCATCCTCAGTAGCAATCATCACACGTTGAGATTTGCATTCTCTCGCATAATGACCTCTTCCCTTACAACGACGACAAATAATATCACTTGTGTGCCCTGTGGATGCCATGGAAGAAGAAGAGCTCTATGTAGGCCCCGCAGGTGCGCTCTTGGAAGATAGTGGTGGTTGTGCCTGCTTTCTTGTATCACGGCTGGAGGTAGCAGCAGATGGAAGTGCTGGTGTAGTGGAAGTAGAGGATGCACGCGGTGTCCATGATGAAAGTCGACCTGCAGAAAAGTTAGTTCGCGCCAATGCTTGTCGATCCTGCACTTCACGTTCAGCTTTACAAGCAAGATGGAATAAATGAGTGATATTAGTATACTCCTTATACTCTAGAATGGTCTGAATCTCTCTATTTAATCCTCCTATAAAACGTGCAAGCGTAGCTTCATTCTCCTCAACAATACCACATCTAATCATGCCAGTTTGTAATTCCTGATAATATTCTTCCACAGAATTTTTTCCTTGTCTTAAACGCTGCAATTTTTGAAGCAATTCACGTTGATAATATGGTGGAACCCAACAAGTACGCATAGCAGTTTTCAAAGCAGCCCAAGTAGTTGGAATAGGATATAATCTACAATGTTCAGACCGCCATACACATGCAAAACTAGTGAAAGCACAAACAGCAGCAGCAACCCGTCTCTCCTCGGGATATTGTAAATATGTAAAATGTTGTTCAGTTTCTAACTCCCAAGTAAGATATATATCAGGAACATATCTACCCTCAAATGGTGGAATATTCAATTTTAGTTTAGGAATATGGTCATTATCTCGTACCTGAGGTGGTGGTGCAGGCCTACCATTGCGAACATATACCTAAGGTCGACCTGCTGGTGGTGGTGCTGGTGGCTGCATGTAGTTCTGATTTTGATCAACCTCATCCTCGTAATAGTCCTCCATCTCTGAAGTAACAGTAGGAGCTACAGAAGCACTAACAGCAGTAGCAGCGGCACCAGAATTTTGTCCTGGTTCAATAGGAACACGTTGTGCTCGCCCTACTGTATCGCGGCGTAGAACTGGTTGTGGGAAACGTTTGAGTAATTCATCAAACTTGGCGTCCAACTTGGTGTCAATTGTCTTCTCAATGTCATCCATCCTCTCCAATGCCTTTCCAAAACTGGCCATCATGTCTTCCACCTGTTGACCCAACATTTGATGAAACTTATCATGAAGATCCTTGTTCGTCATGTTCTCCCAGTCAATCTCATCGGCTTGTGATCCTGACATGGTTAGCAACAATAGAAACACACAAGAATATTATCCTACAGACTACTAACAAGAGGTGGTGGTGGGTGTCACAATTCCGTCAAGCAAATCTCAAATTCTTACCAGTTCTTACCCAGCAGCAGGTGGTGATCGGCAACCGTTGTAGTCAAAACTCTCAAAGCTTAGATAGAGCGATTACCAGGGAGAATCAAACGCACGACGTAGATGTATGTGGAGCTGGGAAGGCTTATAATATGGTAGCAAAAAGGGTCAGCAATAATCAATTCAGAGATGCAAAATTGAATAAACGCTCAACGACGGTACTGTGCTGGTCCTAGGCTAGACCGTGCTAGAGACGCGAGCCTAGGACACTAACAGAATCACAGCGCTGGACGTAAACAAGGGAGGAGCACACTCGGAAATTTTTTTCCTCTTTTTCTTCACTTTTTTTGCACTTCTTTTTCCTCTTTTTTTTTGCTCCGCAACAATTTTTTTTCGAAAAAGTCTACAAATGGTCTAGAAACTGCCTAGCCAGAATTTTCCAGACTGGATCTATTTTTCTACTGCGGGTAACCCGAAAGTTCGGGAGTCCTTCTCTATCACGACTCGGAGTATGGCGTGATCTGGAAATCGAGAACAAAGCAACAAATACTGGACTCGGACTAGGACTGGTGGCGGAGATGAATCTGGTGGAACTCGGACTGGTGGCGGAGATGAATCGGGTGGAACTCGGACTGGTGGCGCATATATGTTACAGGTGGACTCGGATTGGCGTGATGGAGGTGGATATGTGGTATATGGCTGCGGTGATGTCGATGATGGTAGATGGCAGCGGTGATGTCGATGGTGGTATATGGCAGCGGTGATGACAATGGTGGTATATGGTAGCGGTGATGATGATGATGCGGCGGCGGTGTGACAACTTGTGAACAGAACTCGAAACTCTAAAGGACTAGACACTAAGACCAGCAACTAGACACGTGCAACCGCAAATTCAACAACGCAAATATAGAAAAGATTATGCAATGGCTCAGACTGGTTTGGATATGATGAAATAACCCTAAAAAAATTTGTGTGGCTTTCTCGTGGACTATAGGTATGAAGAACAGACTCGATCTAAACTACGAAAAACTGTAAAATCTCACCGAGCAACCTGGAAATCTGATACCACTTGATAGAGGCAAAGGTGTCCCGTCTTTCGATGAGATGGTGGCTATCGTTTTGGAGGAAGTCGACTTTGACGATCCGACTACGAACGTGCGAGGACGTCGCGCCTTAGCAATCACTAAACCAACTCCGAGAGGTTATTGACCATGCCAGAGCACGATCAACCTGACCACGAAGGTCTGTTTCCTGCGGGCAAACGAAGAACAAGCAAGAAACTAAGATTGCAATCTGGATATTGCGAATATAAGAGGAAAGCTTTATTGATCAAGGTGGGGTTCTGTGACGCCTTTCTCTGGTCATTGAACACAAACGAAGTACGCAAAGTTGCAGCTATGGCGAACTTTAATCTAAACAAAACCCGAAGTCTAAACGGTGCCCTAAGGGCTGTATATATGGAGGAAGAGGGGGGGAATTTCGTGGCCCTTGGTGGAGGGGTCCGAAATCAACCCTATCTCTTGTTTCCCCACACATACAGACTCTAAAAATAGCCTATACTTATGTATTTCGAAATTACATGGGCCTGGCCCAATAATAAGGTGACGCAGCACCTAGAATAGCCTCGGTATGAAATTTATGAAGTGGCATCTTGTATATTTCGTACAAGGCTTTATTCACCCATTATGGTGGCTTCAAAGTCCTGAAATCATCACTTGTAACTCCGTTATTGTTCTCCTTGCGCATGCCATCATCTCCATGCTTGTTCGTGCTCCAATGTCCATCCTTCTCAAAGCTAGGCCCTTCATTTGTAAGCAAAACAAATGTATCTAATTTAGGCAGCATCATATTCTCATGAACATTAGAATCATTACCAAGAAACGAAAGTACCTGATAATTTAATTGGCGGGCGCGTGCTCTAGTAATTGGTCCAATATATGTAGCAGTAGGGGCTCTGGGTGTAAAAATGGTATTGATGTCATCATCAAGTTGGCATTTGATGGGCATTGGAGTGGAGGCCGGCTTCACATCACTTAGCTTGAATCTCTAGAGCATGTCTTGAGTGTATTTGGCTTGGTTGATGAAGGTTCCTTCTCTTCTTTGCTTGAATTCGAACCCGAGAAAGAACTTCAACTCTCCCATCATAGACATCTTGAACTTTGAGGTCGTGAGAGCGGCAAATTCTTCATTGAAAGCTTTGTTAGGGGAACCAAAAATAATATCATCAACATATAGTTGGCACACAAACAAAAAGAGTGGGGTCAATTTTCCCGATTTCGAACCCACAATCTTGTAACAACTCCGTAAGATGCTCATACCACGCACGTGGGGCTTGTTTAAGGCCATAGAGCGCCTTGTGGAGTTGGTACACATGATCGGGGAAATAGGGATCTTCGAACCCGGGGGGTTTGTTTGAGATACACCAACTCATTAATGGGACCATTAAGAAAAGCACTTTTCACATCCATTTGTTGCAAGGTGAAATTATGATGAGAAGCATAAGCAATCAACAAATGAATAGATTCAAGGCGAGCAACGGGAGCAAAGGTTTCACCGTAGTCGATACCCTCGACTTGGGAGTAGCCTTGTGTCACCAAACGAGCCTTGTTGCGAACAATGATCCCATGAGCATCTTGCTTGTTCTTGAATATCCACTTGGTTCCAATGACATTATGATTCCCGGTTGGCCTTGGCACTAATTTCCACACTTGGTTATGCTCAAAGTTGTCGAGTTCTTCATGCATGGCATTGAACCAATTCGGGTCCTCGAGCGCCTCATAAACCTTTTGGGGTTCGACACAAGAAACAAACGCATGGTGTTCACAATAGTTTGCTAATTTTGTACGAGTGCTTACCCCCTTTCTTAGGCTTCCAACCACATTCTCCATAAGATGACCTTTGGTGGTGATCTTGGAAGCGATCTTCATGGCACGACGCTCTGATTCCTCCTCGGATGTGAAAAGAGGAGGGGTAACTTGATCATCTTGAGCGCCATCTTAAGCTTGTTCTTGATCTTGAGCTTGCTCTTGATCTTGAACTTGCTCGAAGGGGAGAAATTGACCTTGGGCATCATTTGGTGGTTCACCACCATCTTGAGGTTGATCTTGCCCTTGATCTTGGTCAAGAGGTTGAGGGCCTTCACTTTGTTCTTAGGAAGCGTGTGGGTCTCGGGTTGGTGATGGCTCCACTTGAGTGGAGCATTGTCCTTCTCCTTCGGCCACAAGGGTTCCTCAATGGGTAGGATATGACCAACACCCATTCTTCTTATGGCTTGGGGAGGAATTTCATCACCTACATCACAATGTTGGAAATATGCTCTAGAGGCAGTAATAAATTAGTTATAATTATTATATTTCCTTGTTCATGATAATCGTTTATTATCCATGCTATAATTGTATTGATAGGAAACTCAGATACATGTGTGGGTACATAGACAACACCATGTCCCTAGTAAGCCTCTAGTTGACTATCTCATTGATCAATAGATGGTTACGGTTTCCTGACCATGGACATTGGATGTCGTTGATAACGGGATCACATTGTTAGGAGAATGATGTGATGGACAAGACCCAATCCTAATCCTAGCACAAAGATCGCGTAGTTCGTATGCTAAAGCTTTTCTAATGTCAAGTATCATTTCCTGAGACCATGAGATTGTGCAACTCCCGGATACCGTAGGAATGCTTTGGGTGTACCAAACGTCACGACGTAACTGGGTGGCTATAAAGGTGCACTACGGGTATCCCAAAAGTGTCTGTTGGGTTGGCACGAATCAAGACTGGGATTTGTCACTCCGTGTGACGAAGAGGTATCTCTGGGCCCACTCGGTAGGACATCATCATAATGTGCACAATGTGACCAAGGAGTTGATCACGGGATGACGTGTTACGAAATGAGTAAAGAGACTTGCCGGTAACGAGATTGAACAAGATATCGGGATACCGACGATCGAATCTCGGGCAAGTACTATACCGGTAGACAAAGGGAATTGAATACGGGATTGATTGAATCCTCGTCATCGTGGTTCATCCGATGAGATCGTCGTGGAACATGTGGGAGCCAACATGGGTATCCAGATCCCGCTGTTGGTTATTGGCCGAAGAGTTGTCTCGGTCATGTCTGCATGGTTCCCGAACCCGTAGGGTCTACACACTTAAGGTTCGGAGACGCTAGGGCTGTAGATATTTTAGTATGCTGTAACCCGAAATTTGTTCGGAGTCCCGGATGAGATCCAGGATGTCACGAGGAGTTCCGGAGTGGTCCGGAGGTAAATATTATATATAGGAAGTCCAGTTTCGGTCACCGGGAAAGTTTCGGGTGTCATCAGTATTGTACCGGGACCACCGGAAGGGTCCCGGGGGTCCACCAGGTGGGGCCACCTATCCCGGAGGGACCCATGGGCTGAAGGGGCGTGGAAACCAGCCCCTGGTGGGCTGGTGCGCCCCCCCTTGGGCCTCCCATGCGCCTAGGGTTAGAAACCCTAAGGAGTGGGGGCGCCTCCACTTGGCTTGGAGGCCAAGCCACCCCTAGGGCAGCCGCCCCCTTCCCTAGATGGGATCTACAAGGGGCCGATGCCCCCCTAGGCCCCTATATATAGTGGAGGGGAGGGAGGGCAGCCGTACCAAAGTCCCTGGCACCTCCCTCCCTCCCGTGACACCTCTTCCTCCCCACTTGCGCTTGGCGAAGCCCTCCCGAGATCCCGCTACATCCACCACCACGCCGTCGTGCTGCTGGATCTCCATCAACCTCTCCTCCCCTTGCTGGATCAAGAAGGAGATGATGTCTCTCCCAACCGTATGTGTGTTGAACGCGGAGGTGCCGTCCGTTCGGCGCTAGGATCATCGGTGATTTGGATCACGACGAGTACGACTCCATCAACCCCGTTCACTTGAGCGCTTCCGCTTAGCGATCTACAAGGGTATGTAGATGCACTCCCCTTCCCTTCGTTGCTAGATTACTCCATAGATTGATCTTGGTGTTGCGTAGAAAATTTTGAATTTCTGCTACGTTCCCCAACAGTGGCATCATGAGCTAGGTCTATGCGTAGTTTCTATGCACGAGTAGAACACAAAGCAGTTGTGGGCATTGATACTGTCAATTTACTTGCCGTTACTAGTCTTATCTTGATTCGGTGGCATCATGGGATGAAGCGGCCTGGAACGACCTTACACATACGCTTACGTGAGACAGGTTCCACTGATTGACATGCACTTGTTGCATAAGGTGGGTAGCGGGTGCCAATCTCTCCCACTTTAGTTGGATCGTATTCGATGAAAATGGTCCTTATGAAGGGTAAATAGCAATTGACATATCACATTGTGGTTTTTGCATAGGTAAGAAATGTTCTTTCTAGAAACCCATAGCAGCCACGTAAAACATGCAAACAACAATTAGAGGATGTCTAACTTGTTTTTGCAGGGTATGCTATGTGATGTGATATGGCCAAATGAATGTGATGAATGATATATGATGTATGAGATTGATCATGTTCTTGTAATAGGAATCATGACTTGCATGTCGATGAGTATGACAATCGGCAGGAGCCATAGGAGTTGTCTTAATTTATTGTATGACCTGCGTGTCAATGAACAATGCCATGTAATTACTTTACTTTATTGCTAAACCGTTAGCCATAGTAGTAGAAGTAATAGTTGGCGAGACAACTTCATGGAGACATGATGATGGAGATCATGATGATGGAGATCATGGTGTCATGCTGGTGACGATGATGATCATGGAGCCCCGAAGATGGAGATCAAAAGGAGCAAAATGATATTGGCCATATCATGTCACTTTTGATTGCATGTGATGTTTATCATGTTTATGCATCTTATTTGCTTAGAACGACGGTAGTAAATAAGATGATCCCTCATTAAAATTTCAAGAAAGTGTTCCCCCTAACTGTGCACCGTTGCGAAAGTTCGTTGTTTCGAAGCACCACGTGATGATCGAGTGTGATAGATTCTAACGTTCACATACAACAGGTGTAAGCCATATTTACACACGCGAAACACTTAGGTTGACTTGACGAGCCTAGCATGTACATACATGGCCTCGGAACACAAGAGACCGAAAGGTCGAGCATGAGTCATATGGTAGATACGATCAACATGAAGATGTTCACCGATGATGACTAGTCCGTCTCACGTGATGATCGGACACAACCTAGTTGACTCGGATCATATAATCACTTAGATGACTAGAGGGATGTCTATCTGAGTGGGAGTTCATAAGATGAACTTAATTATCTTGAACATAGCCAAAAGGTTTTTGCAAATTATGTCGTAGCTCGCGCTCTAGTTCTACTATTTTAGATATGTTCCTAGAGAAAATTCAGTTGAAAGTTGATAGTAGCGATTATGCGGACTAGGTCCGTAAATTGAGGATTGTCCTCGTTGCTTCGTAGAAAGCTTATGTCCTTAATGCACCGCTCGGTGTGCTGAACCTCAAACGTCGTCTGTGGATGTTGCAAACATCTGACATACACGGTTTGATAACTACGTGATAGTTCAGTAATGTTAAACGGTTTAGAGTTGAGGCACCGAAGAAGATTTCGAAACATCGCGAAACATATGAGATGTTTCGAGGGCTGAAATTGGGATTTCAGGCTTGTGCCCACATCAAGAGGTATAAGACCTCCGACTAGTCTCTTAGCCTGCAAACTAAGGGAGAAAAGCTCAATCGTTGAACTGGTGCTCAGATTGTCTGAGTACAACAATCACTTGAATCGAGTGGGAGTTAATCTTCTATATGAGATAGTGATGTTTCTCCAAAGTCATTTCCACCAAGCTACTAGAGCTTCGTGATGAACTATAACATATCAGGGATAGATATGATGATCCTTGAGCTATTCGCGATGTTTGACACCGCGAAAGTAGAAGTCAAGTAGGAGCATCAATTGTTGATGGTTAGTAAAACCATTAGTTTCAAGAAGGGCAATGGCAAGAAGGGATACTTCATGAAACAGAAAATCAGTTGCTGCTCTAGTGAAGAAACCCAAGGTTGAATCCAAACCCAAGACTAAGTGCTTCTGTAATGAGGGGAACGGTCACTGAAGCAGGACTACCCTAGATACTTGGTAGATGAGAAGGCTGGCAAGGTCGATAGACGTATATTGGATATACATTGTATTAAATGTGTACTTTACTAGTACTCCTAGTAGCTCTGGGGTATTAAGATACCGGCTCGATTGCTAAGTGTTAGTAACTCGAAATGTGAGATGACGATGTGTGTTGGAAGTGTTTCCATGGTTGATGTGATCAAGCATCGCATGCTCCCTCTACCATCGAGATTGGTGTTAAACCTAAATAATTGTTATTTGGTGTTTGCGTTGAGCATAAACATGATTGTATTATGTTTATCGCAATATGGTTATTCATTTAAGGAGAATAATGGTTACTCTGTTTATTTGAATAATACCTTCAACGGTCTTGCACCTAAAATGAATGGTTTACTGAATCCCGATCGTAGTGATACACGTGTTCATGCCAAAAGATATAAGATAATAATGATAGTACCACATACTTGTGGCACTGCAATTTGAGTCACATTGGTATAAAACGCATGAAGAAGCTCCATGTTGATGGATCTTTGGACTCACTCGTTTTTGAAAAGATTGAGACATGTCAACCATGTCTATTGGTATATACGGATGAAGAAACTCCATGCAGATGGATCGTTTGGACTCACTTGTTTTTGAATCACTTGAGACATGCAAATCATACCACATGGGCAAAATGACTGAAAGGCCTCGTTTCAGTGAGATGGAACAAGAAAGCAACTTGTTGGAAGTAATACATTTTGATGTGTGCAGTCCAATGAGTGCTGAGGCACGCAGTGGATATCGTTATGTTCTTGCTTCACAGATGATTTGAGTAGATGCTAAGTATATTTACTTGATGAAACACAAGTATGAATTATTGAAATGTTCAAGTAATTTCGGAGTGAAGTTGAAGATCGTCGTGACAAAAGGATAAGATGTCTATGATATGATCATAGAGATGAATATCTAAGTTACAAGTTTGGCACACAACTAAGACATTGTGGAAATTGTTTCACAACTAATACCGCCTGGAACACCATAGTGTGATGGTGTGTCCGAACGTCATAACTGCACCCTATTGGATATGGTGCATACCATGATGTCTCTTATCAAATTACCACTATTATTTATGGGTTAGGCATTAGAGACAACTGCATTCACTTTAAATAGGGCACCACACAATTCCGTTGAGACGACACCATATGAACTATGGTTTAGAGAAACCTAAGATGTCGTTTCTTAAATGTTTGGGGATGCGACGCTTATGTGAAAAAGGTTTCAGCCTGATAAGCTCGAACCCAAAGCGGATAAATGCATCTTCATAGGACACCCAAAATAGTTGGGTATACCTCCTATTTCAGATCTGGAAGCAAAAGTGATTGTTTCAAGAATCGGGTCCTTTCTCGAGGAAAAGTTTCTCTCGAAAGAATTGAGTGGGAGGATGGTGGAGACTTGATGAGGTTATTGAACCGTCACTTTAACTAGTATGTAGGAGGGCACAGGAAGTGTTCTTGTGGTGCCCACACCAATTGAAGTGGAAGCTAATTAGTGATCATGAAACTTCAGATCAAGTCACTACCAAACCTCGTAGGTCGACAAGGATGCGTAATACTTCAGAGTGGTACTTAATCCTGTCTTGAAGGTCATGTTGCTAGAAAACAATGAACCTACGGGCTATGGAGAAGTGATGGTGGGCCCGGATTCCAACAAACGGCTCGAGGCCATAAAATCTGAGAGAGGATCCATGTATAAAACAAAGTGTAGACTTTGGAAGAACTACCTGATGGTCGTAAGGCTGTTGGGTACAGATGGATTCTAAAAGGGAAGACAGATAATGATGGTATGTGTCACCATTAAGAAAGCTCGACTTGTCGCTAAGATGTTTTCTGACAAGTTCAAGGAGTTGACTACGGTGAGACTTTCTCACTCGTAGCGATGCTAAGAGTCTGTTGGAATTGTATTAGCAGTTACTGCATTATTTATGAAATCTTGCAGATAGGATGTCAAAACATTGTTTCCTCGACGATTTTCTTGAGGAATGTTTGTATGAGAGACAACCAGAAGGTTTTGTCAATCCTGAAAGATGCTAACAAGTATGAAAAGCTCTAGTAGTCCTTCTAAGGACTGGAGTAAACATCTCGGAGATGGAATATACACTTTGATGAGATGATCAAAGATTTTGGGTTGATACAAAGTTTATGAGAAACTTGTATTTCCAAAGAAGTGAGTGGGAGCATTATAGAATTTCTGATAAGTATATGTTGTAAACATATTGTTGATCAAAAATGATGTAGAATTTCTAGAAAGCATATATGGTTATTTGAAAAGTGTTTTTCAATGGAAACCGGGATTAGGCTACTTGGACAATAAGCATCAAGATCTATAAGATAGATCAAAATGCTTGATAGTACTTTCAAATGAACACGTACCGTGAGAAGATTTTGAAGGAGTTCAAAATGGATCGGCAAAGGAGTTCTTGGCTGCATGGTGTGAGTATTGAGTAAGACTCAAGACATGACCTCGGTAGAAGAAAGAGAAAGGACGAATGTCGTCCCCTATGTCTTAGTCATAGGCTCTATACAGTATGCCATGCTTTGTACCGCACCTGATATGTGCCTTGCCACGTGTCTGGCAAGGGGGTACAAGAGTGATCCAGAAATGGATCATATGGACAGCGGTCAAAATTGTCCTTGGAGTAATAAGGACATGTTTCTCGATTATGGAGGTGATAAAGAGTTCGGCGTAAAGGGTTACGTCGATGCAAGCTTTAACACCTATCCAAATGACTCTGAGTAGCAAACCGGATACGAATAGTCGAGCAACCATTTGGAATAGCACCAAGTGGAGTGTGGAAGCAACATTTACAATATGACCTAGAGATTTGCGAAGTACATACGGATCTGAATTTGCAGACCCGTTGACTAAAACCTCTCTCACAAGCAAAACATGATCAAACCCCAGAACTCATTGAGTCTTAATCACATGATGATGTGAACTAGTTTATTGACACTAGTAAACTCTTTGGATGTTGGTCACATGGCGATGTGACCTGTGAGTGTTAATCACATGGCGATGTGAACTAGATTATTGACTCTACTGCAAGTGGGAGACTATTGGAAATATGCTCTAGAGGCAATAATAAATTAGTTATTATTATTATATTTCCTTGTTCATGATAATCGTTTATTATCCATGCTATAATTGTATTGATAGGAAACTCAGATACATGTGTGGGTACATAGACAACACCATGTCCCTAGTAAGCCTCTAGTTGACTAGCTCGTTGATCAATAGATGGTTACGGTTTCCTGACCATGGACATTGGATGTCGTTGATAACGGGATCACATCGTTAGGAGAATGATGTGATGGACAAGACCCAATCCTAAGCCTAGCACAAAGATCGTGTAGTTCGTATGCTAAAGCTTTTCTAATGTCAAGTATCATTTCCTTAGACCATTAGATTGTGCAACTCCCGGATACCATAGGAATGCTTTGGGTGTACCAAATGTCACAACGTAACTGGGTGGCTATAAAGGTGCACTACGGGTATCTCCGAAAGTGTCTATTGGGCTGGCACGAATCAGGACTGGGATTTGTCACTCCGTGTGACGGAGAGGTATCTCTGGGCCCACTCGGTAGGACATCATCATAATGTGCACCATGTGACCAAGGAGTTGATCACAGGATGATGTGTTACAGAACGAGTAAAGAGACTTGCCGGTAACGAGATTGAACAAGGTATCGGGATACCGACGATCGAATCTCGGGCAAGTACTATACCAGTAGACAAAGGGAATTGAATACGGGATTGATTGAATCCTCGACATCGTGGTTCATCCGATGAGATCATCGTGGAACATGTGGGAGCCAACATGGGTATCTAGATCCCGCTGTTGGTTATTGGACGGAGAGTTGTCTCGGTCATGTCTGCATGGTTCCCGAACCCGTAGGGTCTACACACTTAAGGTTCGGTGATGCTAGGGTTGTAGAGATTTTAGTATGCAGTAACCTGAAAGTTGTTCGGAGTCCCGGATTAGGTCCCGGATGTCACGAGGAGTTCCGGAGTGGTCCAGAGGTAAAGATTTATATATAGGAAGTCCAGTTTCAGTCACCGGGAAAGTTTCGGGGGTCATCGGTATTGTACCGGGACCACCGAAAGGGTCCTGGGGGTCCACCGGGTGGGGCCACCTATCTCGGAGGGCCCCATGGGCTGAAGGGGCGTGGGAACCATCCCCTGGTGGGCTAGTGCACCCCCCTTAGGCCTCCCATGCACCTAGGGTTAGAAACCCTAAGGGGTGGGGGTGCCTCCACTTGGCTTGGAGGCCAAGCCACCCCTAGGGCCGCCGCCCCCTTCCCTAGATGGGATCTACAAGGGGCCGGCGCCCCCCCTAGGCCCCTATATATAGTTGAGGGGAGGGAGGGCAGCCACACCTGAGTCCCTGGCGCCTCCCTCCCTCCCGTGACACCTCTTCCTCCCCGCTTGCCCTTGGCGAAGCCCTGCCGGGATCCCGCTACTTCCACTACCACGCCGTCGTGCTGTTGGATCTCCATCAACCTCTCCTCCCCTTGCTGGATCAAGAAGGAGGAGATGTCTCTCCCAACCGTATGTGTGTTGAACGCGGAGGTGTCGTCCGTTCGGGCTAGGATCATCGGTGATTTGGATCACGACGAGTACGACTCCATCAACCCCGTTCACTTGAACGCTTCCGCTTAGCGATCTACAAGGGTATGTAGATGCACTCCCCTTCCCTTCATTGCTAGATTACTCCATAGATTGATCTTGGTGTTGCGTAGAAAATTTTGAATTTCTGCTACGTTCCCCAACACACAGGTACCACTTTGCTCCATTTGGGAGCCGTTATTCTCGTCAAACTCCACGTTACACGTCTCCTCAATGAGTCCGGTGGACTTGTTGAGGACACAGTAAGCATAAGAGTTTGTAGCATAACAAAAAATATGCCCTCATAATCTCTAGCCTCAAATTTAGACAAACGAACACCTTTCTTGAGAATGAAACACTTACACCCGAACACCCGGAAGTACTTGAGGTTGGCCTTGTTACCGGTAAGTATTTCATAAGGAGTCTTATTCAAGCCTTTGCGGAGACAGAGCCGATTGGATGCATGACATGCTGTGTTGATGGCTTCGGCCCAGAAGTTGTATGGAGACTTGAACTCTGCCATCATGGTCCTTGCCGCATCCATCAACGTCCGGTTCTTCTTCTCCGCGACACCATTTTGTTGAGCGGTATATGGTGCAGAATATTGATGCTTGATCCCCTCATCACTAAGAAACTCATCCAAGGTGTAGTTCTTGAACTCGGTGCCATTGTCACTCCTTATTGTCAAGATCTTTGCATCATGTTGACGTTGAGCTTCATTTGCAAAGTCGGTGACGGTTTGTTGAGTCTCACTCTTCCTCTTGAAGATAAATACCCAAGTGTATCTTGAATAATCATCCGCAATCACCAAGCAATACTTTCTACCTCCAAGACTATGAAAGAATGGAGGCCCAAAGAGATCCATGTGAAGGAGCTCCAAGGGTCTCTTCGAGTAGATGATAGTCGTGGGAGGGTGAGCCTTCTCATGAAGCTTTCCTTCAATACAAGAACTGCAAGCACGATCTTTGGCAAAACTAACATTTGTTAGTCCATGGACATGGCCCCCCTTGAGAAGACTTTGCAAAGATCTCATATTGACGTGGGCTAAACGGCGATGCCAAAGCCATCCCATATCAACTTTAGCCATTAGGCATGTCGCGGTCTTAGTGGGTCGCTCCGAAAAGTTAATCACATAAAGACCGTTCTCGACATGCCCAACAAAGGCTACTTTAAGAGTCTTTCTCCACAAGAGGGCCATGATATCAGTATCAAAGAAAGTGGCAAAGCCCATGAGTGCAAGTTGACGAACGGAAAGTAGATTGTAAGCAAGGGACTCAACAAGCATGACTTTCTCGATCGTTAGATCATGAGAAATGACAACCTTGCCAAGACCCAATACCTTAGAAGACGAGGCATCACCCCACTCGATGTTGGTGGGCATAGAAGGGATCTTGTGCACGTCCACCACCAAGTCCTTGCTTCCGGTCATATGATTTGTTGCTCCACTATCGAGCAACCATGATCCCCCACCGGAAGCAAACACCTACAAGAGATCAATGCTTGGTTTTAGGTACCCATTTTGTAATCGATCTTTTGATGTTAGTAACAAGGGTCTTTGGAACCCAAATACACCATTCAATGTACTCATAAGGAGAACCAACAAATTTAGCATAAACATGCCCATCACTAGCACGACACAACACATAAGAAGGGTTAAAGTTGCCCGCTTTGTTGGAAGGGGTGGCATTGCCCTTTTTGAAATCACCACCCTTCACATTGTTCTTCCTCTCCTTAGGAGCACCCTCTCCCTCCTTCACAAAAGTTTGCTTGAGAGGGGGAGGTCATTTGGCCTTGTCGTTCTTCTTCTTATTCTTGGACTTGGGTGCGAACCCAACTCCCTCCTTGGCCACAACTTCCTTTTGATTGCTCAAAAGGTCATTGAGGTTCTTCTCACCTTGTATGCACATCATAAGGCCTTTCTCAATTTGCTCCTTCAACTTGGCATTCTCCTCCACAAGATGCACATGCTCACAGCACGGGTTAGTGGCATTTGCATTATCAATTAATACCATATGAGGAAAGGTGGATTTTTCTTTGGTTAGCTTCACTTGAAGTTGATCATGAGACTCCTTGAGGCTAGCATGAGCACCCTTCAAGACCTTGTGGGCCTTGTCGAGTATATCAAACTCCTCCTTGAGTCTAGCATGGTCAATGCCAAGTTTAGCCTTCTCGGAATTTAGCACACGAGATACAACAAGAGCATGATCAAGATCTTTCTTTAATTTAGCATGATCATTGTTGTGTGACTCCTCAAGAGCCAAACGATGGCCACGCTCTTCCTCAAGAGCATTAGAGAGATCTGATATCTCATCGGCATAGTCATGACTATGACCTTCCATATTAGAGATGGTTTCTTCATGAGCCTCGATCATGTCATTGGCTTCACCAAGTTGTTCCAAGAGAGCAAAGAAGTGCTTCTTGGATTTGCCCTTGAGCTTACTCATAAAAGACTCAAATTCATTCACCTCCTCATTAGACCCCTTACTTATATCAAAGCCATCCATCAAGGAGGGATTAGTAATGATGGTGGTTTTGATGTTAGGGGTTACCTTGTTGGTGGCTTTAGCCATGAGGCACTTGGCGGTGATGTTCTCATTGGGTGAGTCGAAGAGGGACACCCGAGGAGTTGTGGCAATGGCAACGGAGGCCATGGCCATGGCTTCACTATCTTCATCATCATCATCATCCTCATGGTATTCTTCTTGAACCACCAACCCTCTAGTTGGAGTCTTCTTGGTGAAGTTGTTCTTGTTGGGGAAAGACTTGGCTTTGTCTTTTCGGATGAGCTTGCCACCATTGTCTTCCAACTTCTCATAAGGACACTCCGCAACAAAATGGCTCACATTGCCACAATTGTAACATGTTCTTACATGTTGCCTGCCCTTGAAGCCACTTGAGTTATTCTTGTTAAAGCTTGGCCTTGAGTTCTTCTTGCTCCAAAATTGCCTTGAAGCAAGAGCCATGTGTTCATGATAATCATACTTGGTATCTTCGGGATTGCTCTCATCTTCTTCCTCATCATCCTCTTCTTCCACACTAACATTGGCCTTCAAGGCAAGGTTGGGCTTCTTTTCTCTTTGAGAGCGTAACACCGCATTGTCGGCGGTCTTGTCCAAGATGCTCATCACCACAAACTCATCCAACACTTCACTTGAGGACAAGGAGTGGAAGTCCGGCCTTTGACGAATGACTGAAGACATGGCCTTATGGTAAGGCATCATTGCCTTGAGGAATTTGCTCTTGATCCATTTGTCATCCATGTCCTTGCTCCCATGATCTTGGAGTGAGACCGCGAGTTTGGTTACTCTCCGAAAGAGCTCACGAGGTTCTTCATCTTCTTTCATTGCAAACTCATCGGCTTCATCTTGCACCACTTCATAGTTGGAGCATTGAATGCTAGCGTTTCCCTTGTAGAGGGAAACAACACAATGCCATGCTTCTTTGGCCATGGCGCAGGGTCGAAGATGAGGGAGATCTTTGGGTGGAATTGCATCTTAGATGATGAAGAGAGCATTCTCATTGAATTGATTATCCGTGGCTTCTCTAGGGGTGAAGTTGCTTCGGTCATGTGGATAGAAACCTTCTTCAATGATTCTCCAAAGATTAGTATTCACATTATTTAAATGACGCTTGAAGAGATAAACCCAAGAATCAAAGTCCTCATTTTTCACAATCTTAGGAGGAGGGCCGGCATGATTTAAATGAGTGAAGGGAATCGGTCCTCCATAAATTGGAGGTTCCACATGGGCAAAGATTCTGGTGCCATTTCTACCACTAGTAGAAGGACCCTTTTCACTAGTAGCTTCCCCCTTGTCGGAGTTAGCATCCGTCACCTTGTTAGTGGGATCACCCACTTTCATCGGCGAGGTAGATAGTTTAAGTCCTTCTAAGAACTTATTAAACATGCTTTCAACCTCGCTCGTCATGGAGGTTTTCAATGTGTCCAAAGCCACATTGAATTCCTCACGAGAGACCGAGGTTCCCCCATCGGCCGTAGACGAGCTCGGACTCACACCGGAGTGCTCCTCCCCACCGTCTATGGTGTCAACCATACTCTTCGGACGGCAAAGTCCTTAATAAAGAGATGAGGCTTTGATACCAATTGAAAGGATCGATATAGTTGACTAGAGGGGGGTGAATAGGCAACTAACAATTTTTAGCTTTTCTTTACCAAATTAAACTTTGCATCAAAGTAGGTTGTCTAGAAATGCAACTAGGTGAGAAACCTATATGATGCAACAGCAACAAGCACACAAGCAAGCAAGGGATACAACACAAATAAGATTGCACAAGTAAAGGCACGAGATAACCAAGAGTGGAGCTGGTGAAGACAAGGATGTGTTACCGAAGTTCCTTCCTTTTGAGGGGAAGTACGTCTCCGTTGGAGCGGTGTGGAGGCACAATGCTCCCCAAGAAGCCACTAGGGCCACCATATTCTCCGCACGCCCTCACACAATGCGAGATGTTGTGATTCCACTATTGGTGCCCTTGAAGGCGGCGACCGAACCTTTACAAACAAGGTTGGGGCAATCTCCACAACTTAATTGGAGGCTCCCAACGACACCACGAAGCTTCACCACAATGGACCATGGCTCCGCGATGACCTCAACCGTCTAGGGTGCTCAAACACCCAAGAGTAACAAGATCCTCTAGGGATTAGTGGGGGGAATCAAATTTCCCTTGGTGGAAGTGGAGATCGGGGCCTTCTCAACCAATCTCGAGCAAATCAACAAGTTTGATTGGCTAGGGAGAGAGATCGGGCGAAAATGGAGCTTGGAGATACACTGAAGCTTTTGGGAGAAGAGGTGAGTCAACTTTGGAGAAGAAGACCCCCTTTTATAGAGGGGGAACATTCCAACCGTTACCCCCCAAAACAGCCCCGTAGAGGGCGGTACTACCACAGGGGGCAGCGGTACTACCGCTGGCCCCAGCGGTACTACCGCTCCCCCTCGCGGTACTGCCGTGCAGCCAGGGAGGGCAAGCAGATGGGTAGAAGACGGACCAAGTGCGGTACTGCCGCGGTGGTAGGGCGGTACTACCGCTTCTACTGCTGCTGCTTAGTGCCGCACAATCTGACACGAGAGGCGACCCCCTTGAGTCAACATAGTAGGAGCCCGGTACCGCAGCGGTACTACGGCTGAGGACCCACAGGCGGTACTACCACTGCAGAGCGGTTCTGCTGCCTGTGGCTCTTGAGCGGTACTATCGGTGGGGACCGCGGTACTATCGGTGGGGACCGCGGTACTACCGCTGGGACCAAAACACACTCATAGAAAGGGAAGAAAACCTCCATCAAAGCGGGAAGGCTCAGTGGGTGCAAAAAGGATGTGTACGTGTTGATTCCACCCTAGCCTTACTAAAGCGGACCCCCTCTTGATAGTACAGTGACTCCTACGAAACATGTCCACCAAAACAGAAACGAAAGAGCTACACCGTCTTGATTAAAACTCCGAGGGGAAAGAATCGTCTCGTGCCAAAGGATGAATCTCTGAAATGCTCAAAGCACACAATTAGTCCGCAAACGTGTTGTCATCAATCACCAAAACTACATCGAGAGAGAAATGCCTTAACACACTAGATTAAGGTGCAAAATAATAACATTACTGCTTTATCGTGGCAGTGCCAAAACAGTAGCACAAGAGCAGACTCAACATGTAGGATCTTTGGCAAACGGTCGGACCAAAAAGGAACATACCTCGTGATGGAACCATATCTGTAGTCAACGCCATCATAGAAGGGATGACACCAGTCACCAACATGGATGATTCAATTCATGGGACCTTTTTGTGCAGTTCACCTAAAATGAAGCAATGTCCCATGAGCTAGCAGCTTCTTCTTCATTTTTTTAAGAAAAGGGCTCCAGCCCCTGTTCCATTTCCAGCAGAAAATGAAGCCCACAGAGCTTCTTCTTCATTAATTGCAATAAAATTGCACAACATCAAGGTTGGTTGTGAAGCTCTTCGAATGTTCAACCATAATTTGGATATCATTTGTGCAGTTCAACTAAGATCAATCATGAAATGTATATCTCTATTTGCACAAAAAGGTGGAAAGGAGGGTGACTAACAAGTGATGAAACATACATCAAATGAAAAAGAAGCATGTTCCTTATTTGAATGGCAATCCTACAAGGACAGTAGCAATTTCTAAAGCAGCAACATTGCTAGATATTAGTGTGGGCATTAGGATTAATACGACAACCGTTAAATACGACATTACTTTAATGGTGTCATTGCTTCATTTTACCAGCAACATTACATTAACAACTGCTACAGAGTTGGTATTTGAGCATGGGAGAGTAGCCGGGCTAGGACAGTTGCATTTCTAACGAAAAGAAGCAACTTATCTTAATGGGAAATTTAGTAGGACATGAAAAACAGTGCCATTGATTCATATTACTGGAGGCATTACACTGAAAACAACATTGGTTTAACGTGTCCTTACTTTTAGTAGTGCGACTGCGACATTTTACCAGTGGCATTACATAAGAGGGGCTAGGGGCAACAAACATCAAAACAGGATATCTGGGTTGGTTCCATTTTTGTTCGGTATAGCCACCTTATACTGCGTGAGGATAGCAAATCTAGTGCTAGACATAATCTGTTGACTTGTCCCCCAGTCCCCACTTTCTTTTCTTTTTCAACCAATATATCAGGTTTATATTGATTTTGTACTGTGTTTCCCTTTATTTCCCTATTAGACCAAGAGACCAGTTGGATAGCCAGTCTCTGCTACTTTTCACCCCCAATTCAGGTAGCAAATCTTCCCCCACCACCACCCCCTTTCTTCCTTGTTTGAACCAAGTAGTACTAGATTCGAGTGCATGAACTATTTTTACCTCTTAACAGTAAAAATTTAGGTGGCTTTCGAACAGCCAATCGATCTTATCTACGAAGGGCCCAGAGAAATAGTAAAAGATACAAATGCAGCAACGTCAGTAGCTGGGGAAGTAGAGCAAGGCCGATTTCGAAGGAAGTTATACCTGAGGGTCGCCGGGATGTTGCTAGGTGGGCGGCGGGAGGCCGGATCTGCCCATGCTACGGCATCGAGGAAGAAGGGGTCCGGGGCCCTCCCTAGCCGGTGGTGCATGGGAGAGAATGGTAAGGCACGCTGATCGGGACGCGCCGGCAGTGGGTAAGAGTCGTCGCCGAGGACGACCACGTTAACGTTGCACCTTCTCATCTTCCCCAGCGGAGAGGATCCGGCTGGATCTGTGACCAGCGGTGAGCAGAGAGAGTGTGGCCACTACTGTCGTGTTTAGATCGGGTGAGGATGAGACAGTGTGAAGAGAGCAACACTAGCAAGCAAGTGCGGAGGCTCCTCCCAATATAGTGGAGTAGTTTTCTTTCTACCGGAGCCGGCGTGACCTCATCAATGACTATCGAGAAGTCTTCATGCACGTGCCCTGGAGGCGCAGTTGTCGTCATTTTGATTTGAAGCACCGGATTAACATATGGCACCAAAAAATTCCACATGACAAAAAACCATAACCTCACTACCCCAAGGAGACAACATGAATCCCGACAAACAAACTAGACAAGGATCAAAGCTCAAGTTAAACATAAACTCGTAGAAAAGGGGTCCATCGATAGATGTCCTAATTATAATAGTCGGCTTGACCTAGATGGCAGCCGAGTAGTCTTCGTGCATGTGCCCCCAATGACCAGTGCCTTGGAGGAACTCAGTTGTCGTTGTTTTACCCTTAAAGTGACCCGAAGCACATGACACCTAATATTGTGAGATAACAAGAAGACTTTTTTTAGATTTCTCATCAAAACTATAGCCCTATATAACATAGCCTGCACGATATGTAGACGATAGCCAATCAAGCCGTGTCTGTTGGAGTCTGGTCACATGCATGGACGAACTGATCTTCCGTGTCATGCAGGGATCGTCCAGGCACCGATGGCTATACAACACTGCTCTAGTACTATCTCTCGTCTCTCTCTCTCTCTTCTATTAATCTACCCGACTTGCGGGGCCGGGGAGTGTGCCTATGGTCAGTTCTCAATTGCGGGCCCACATTTGTGTGCAAACGCAATATGATGCATGTTCCATTCAGAGAGTGGCGTGCCAGACCGACCGACCGTCTAGGGTGTGACGCGAACGCGACGGGCGTGTTGTATACTCCGTACATGTGTATCGCCGTTATCTTGAGGTTTGCTCCATGGCACAATCCATGGATACAAAATTATATTTAAAAGTTGAGGGCGGGTCTTTTCCCGCTCGGTAGGCGGGGCAGTTCCACCTAGTCGGTTCAACAAAGACGCGAGAAGATGAGGGAGTAGGCTACTGCAGATGTAGGGTTGTGTGATTTGACAACAAGTTACTACTGGACAGGTGGGGCCCTGTGATTTGACTTTCCATTATCATTTGAACTACGGCGCTATGACCGGCGCGAGTCTCCTGATTCCTGAGCACCTCCATGGTATACAGGTGCGTCTCTCAATGCTGCACCATGTAGAGCATGGTTAGTATAGCCAGCTGATGGTGCTGCATGAGTATATAAGCATGCCATGTCATCAAAAGTTAGTAGTATTATTTATTAGTCATACAATAGGGTTGGCTGTAAGGTTTTTCTCACTTTCTCTCTATCTCTCTCCTTGTATTAAATGCTTTTGTCTAGGAGCACGTGTAGAGGCTCTCTCTTGCATGAGAGCCCACTCCTCCACTTTTCCTTGCTTCTCTCCTTCACATATGCAAAAATTTCATGTAAGCAGGCTTATAGCCCACTATTGTAATTCCTCGTACAGGTGAGAAAATAAATGTGATTGCTCTCTATTTCACCTTGGAGCTTGTGCAAATGTTGTTGGTTAATCTACATACAACTTTGCTCTCTATTTCACCTTGGAGCCCATGCAAATGTTGTTGGCTAATCTACATACAACTTTGCTCTCTCTCTCTCCACATTTATTACATGCCACATCATCACTATGTCCTAGGTGGCAAATTCACCAACATCTATCTTACAATTGTTGGATATGCCCTTAGCAACAATAAACTAAGCACCTATGCTTTGGGGACTTGAGTAGCTAAGCCATTTAATGCCCTTAGCACCTCATCTAAGCCCCATTTCATTGGAAGAGGTCACTCCTTGGCGAATGCAATAAATACTACGAAGAAAGAGATAGAGAGAAGTAAAAAAATACTCTTATAGCCAACCTTGTAGCTAACCTTGTTGTATGAGTGACTAAGTGATGACTATGTATGACATGCCAACATCAGATAGCCTAACGCACCGCGTGAAATCTCAAGGGCGCGACCGCACAAGCGAGGTGACGGTCGTGGTAGGAGCGACCATGATACAGGCTATTGGCAGCCCTTGGATCTACGATCGAACGGTCGCATGCTAAGTTGCTGAAACTTTGCAGAATAACCCTCCAGGATAGGTATTCACCCATAGGTCTAGAACCGCACCATGCAACTGTTCGATCTCAGATCCAAGGGCTCTCGGAAGCCCGTATCATGGGAGAGAATGGAAAGCCCTACCGTTCGCATGCCCCACTCAACATTTTTACAATCGAAAAACCGCTAGTAGTTCGCTCCTACTCGTCCCTGGCCGCCCTTTAACATGATGGCAGTTTGCTCCTAGTCGTCCCGTCCTTTCACATTACAGCAGTTCCACTAGTCCTAACCCTCCTCCCAAATCCATGGCGTCCGAAATCTCGATGATCGGTGGTGAGTACAAGGTTAGAACCATCACCGGCGATGAGTTCGACGTCATCTACACCCATTCTTCCGCGACGGTGAAAGGATGCCTTGCTCACTTCAGACACATGTTCAAAAACTCAAAGGCAGAGTGATTAGCTGGTCTAGATGTAGCGACCAGACCTCAAACAGTCTGGTCTCTGTGCATCAGTGTCATCCCTGGATCGGTAATGCTGACACACATAGTACTTGAGGGTTTACAACAGAGTTTCATTCACACACTTATTACATCGAATGTCTCAAAAGTGAACTTATTAGAATAATATGGCTTAAGGCCATGTGAAAACGATAACAACGGAAGGCTTGGAAGATAAAGTGAGTCCATCAACTCCAACGACATAGCTGAGTGAACGACAATGACCTATGGCACCTTACTCATCGTCTGAAAAGTCTGCAACATGATATGTTGCAGCCCGAAATGGGTCAGCACATGGAATATGCTGGCAAAGTAACACATAGAGTAATGAACAAAATATTGAGATCAACATGCATATATTGAGATCAATATTGAGATAACCATATTGGTGTAGTATTCTAACATCATCCTTAGTTCGATTGGAGAGCGAGACAAGTACTATGGAGATTATGTTTTGATAGTTGAATTCATAACAATGGCCATGGCATTGGTGTTGTTTATATATCTCCATATAGTGCTGTTCTGTGAAGCCTCATGCCTGTTAAAATATTTATTGCACAATAATCAAAGCCGAATATGCAATGTTATTCGGTTTGGAACTTTTGCCATATGTGCTAAATATATTGAGGCTTTCGGTGATTCGTTATGAGTAGTACAAAAAATATCCAAGGGTTATCAATGTTTTGACAATTCACTTATAGTTTATCTTGGGTATGTCTAGATGCAAAATTTACCTTGGGTTGCTTTTAAATTGATCATATATCTAGGCATGAAAATTGGAGAGGGTTGGCATAGCAAACGTATGGCTACCATGTTGGTCATGGTGTATCGCACGTCTATCAATAGCCGATGCTTATTCTTGCCAACATAGGTAAGGCTGAATTGGAGCTCACCACCTCGGCCACTAATGAAACTTTTATGCAGGCAAAGTAAGGATTCGAGAAAGTTCATTGTTGATTATTTGCAAGATCCTAGCAGAAGGCTGAACAATACGGTTGATGGATGGTTTTGGCATGCATACCAATGGAACTTTATAGTCGGATTAATGAAGTTGAGAAAGTTTCACCCAAGCTTGCATCAAAATATTCACACAACCAATGGCCGGTATAAACTTATCATCCTAAGAATATGCAAAAGGACTGATGGAGTGTTGACATCGTCCTTAGAGCAAGCTATGTGCAAGTTATTTTTCGGCACACAATCTTTGCCGAAAAACAGGGGGACATGTGTTGACACCAGATTTTGGCACAGTGAAGAACTTATTTAAAATGGCCTCAACTGGACAAGTGTTCTACATGAAAAAGTTTCATATTGTTGATATGAACATCTTTGAAGTTTGGGTCATCGCCATTCAATTTCATCTCGAAGGCCGAAACTATGCTCAAAGTACTATGATCTTATATTCAGAGTACAGTTTGGTCGATTAAGCCCCGAAGACGACCTCAAATGGAAAAATGATCTACATGGCTTGTCTTTGTATCGTCGAAGCGATTGATTTTGATATTTAAATCGTTCCAATCCTAGTTCGTATGCAAAAGTTAGAGCCATCGGAATACAGCCCAGTCAGTAGGCAAAAACTAACGCGCCTCACCACACACCCTGTCTGATGGGTAGCGCGAATAATATCCTGTTTTGCGTGACCGATTTGACCCTCAAGATGACCTCTGATCAAAAAACATTCAACATGAAAGTTGTACGTCTCGTCGAAATGGTCAAGATTACTTTTGGGCTCGTTTCCATCCGAGATTGTTTACCACCTCAAACATTACCTGCAAGATGCAGCCAGTTTAAACCGAACAGTTTTGGAAAGTTCGTACAAAACCAATCTGATTTTGTCTAGGGTTTTGGACGTGAATCTAAGTCTTTTCTTGGCACGGGAAGTCCAGCCGACTCTTATATACCTAAGGTGTGATGGCCGATTGAACAACACACAATCGATCAATTCATCTACCACTTTTTATCTTTTATCTTTTCTCTTTAACCCTAGTTCTTCTTCTTCTCATTCTTCGTTTGTTCTTCTCCATTGCAAGGCGGCGAACCTCGAGGCCGTAGGGGAGACAGGTCGACCTAGGGCAATCCATAGCCGCTACGCGCCCTGACGGGGTCCCTCCCGGGCGTGTGGGGTTTCAGGTCTACAAAAGCGCCCGCTGGATTGCTTGTGTACCGCGCTTCCGGACGGGTCTCCTTCAACGTGAGCTGCGGTGCATCACCCCGAGCGTCGAGGGGACACGTTGACTTGTTCGTGTGTGAACATCCACTCCATCCATATTTCAATACAATGGCCACCAACAGTAGCCCTGGCAAAAATTGATCATGCTGCTTGCGTCCTGGTTTATTGGCCCCCTTTTTTGTGCCACTTTTTATGACATCCATAAATATTATGTTAGTACTTGAAAATGTGGTCAAAATTGGCACAAAATATGAAGGAGACCAATGGAAGTAGCAACCCATGATTTAACTACTCGCATGCACGAAGTGGAGTAGTAATGTCTTTCTCAACTACTTCATCCCTCACGTATACTCAATTTGCATGCGCTGTATTAATTGACCATTAATGAAGTGAAGGACTTTACACGCATCAAATTATCACATGGGGTGGATCTTCGTACAAAAATGCGTCCCACCATGTACCCGTGTGTATGTGCGTGCACATCTTTGCTTCGTGCATGTACTGCCAGTGTGCTTGAGAGAGGACGAGTACATTCTTCTAGAACCACCAGCACGTCACTGTAATCAATCCACACAAGGAGGTCGCGACAACACCTCCACATGTGCCATGTGGTTTCATGAACTGAAAGAGAGACACTATGTAGCGTGCCATTGGAATTCCAATTTACGTGTTTTTCACATATTGGAAGTACTAGTAAGGTACACGTGCATTGCACGCATCAGATTTGGCAACCAAATTTTGAATAAATACCACACTATAGCATGTAAGCTTTGAGTCATATATGCATGATGTAGACGTTCGTTTAATTCCTATAGTTCATCTCATGCAAAATCAATTAGTTTTTATAAAGAAGTTAGGGCCTAGGATTTCCAAAACGCGGGAATAGGAAAAACATGGGATTAGAGTGGAATGTCGTCTTCAATCCTACAGGATTGTACGAGTGCTTGATTGTGCATAGAAAAAAACGTAGGATTCTTTCAAATAGGTTTGAGTGCATGGAAAGTTTCATATCAAACCTAGTGAAAACAATCCTATGGAAAAATTCCTATGGTTTACAATCCTATGAATCAAACAACCAAGATAGGAAAATTTCCTAAGGATTAGAATCCTCCAAAATTCCTTTGAGAATCCTTTGAATCGAAGAAGCCCTTAATCTATTTTATGATTCATGGAATTGTGCGTTGTAAAGCATAAAGTAAAAACAAATAATGGAAATTCAACTAGAAAAAAAGTTTGGGTAGTTATGATACGGAAGATTCTAGAACAAAGGAGAAGCACTTTTATTTTGAGGTTTGTGCATTATGCTTAAGTTCAACCATGGAGTCTGCTAGATTGTACATGCGGCAAAATCCGATGGGGGGGGGCTAGAAGATGATGCGAGGGGCCAAGTGGAGGGAGACTAGCTATGAAGGAGTGCACAAGTGCGAGATCGATATTTAAAGAGAGGGGGCGAGAATGTGCACTGTTGCGTGCAGGCGGAGCCATGAAAAATAAATGAGCTAGGGGGACAAGCATTGCTAATCCTTTACGAGGAGGGCCAATTCATCAACTTAAACCATTTTAC
The DNA here is from genome assembly GCA_963921465.1 of Triticum timopheevii. Classification (NCBI taxonomy): domain Eukaryota; kingdom Viridiplantae; phylum Streptophyta; class Magnoliopsida; order Poales; family Poaceae; genus Triticum; species Triticum timopheevii. Next base: position 354,320,704 of record OY997274.1, read on the forward strand.
CAGCAATTGATCTACTGATCATGTTTATATTAGCCTCAATATATAGTGATGTTAGGGGTGGGGATCAGGGCCCTTGCTGCCCCCTGTCTTCGCCTCTATACATGCGTCTGAGAGATGAAGTGGAAGGCATGAATATATAATTAATGCGGGTGTATTACCTATGTATTCCTATATAGAGAGTTATAGATTGATCGATGTATAAGTGGGAAAGAGGGTGAGACCTGACTAGAGATATAGATTGATTGGTTTGTGCGGAAAGCTGGGAAAGACCTAGCTATATATACACACACATAGAGGAACATCGATCATTGCGCATGCACGTGAGAGATAAAGAATGCCCGATATGATGAAGAGGGGGAGGTGTGTGTGTGCATGCATGGAGACCGACCCGAAGAAAAAGATTGCATGTGTGCGATGGATAATGTCGATTGGTAGTGTGTGTGCATGCATGCACGAGAGAAAGTTAGTGGTACAATTATAAAGAGAAGACGACTGTGTGGGTGTAAAAGAGTAGGTGTGGTCATAATCAATGTAAAGTTGAATTAAAATATTTGAATAAGAGATCATAATGTTTGAAACCCATGCATGCACAAATATAACCGAGATATGCACGGTGTGGTACGAGCATGATATACTGTATACACTGTGAAAATGGTCAGACTGATTTGAATTTCAGATACCGATGGCAGAGATCGTTTGGCCACAGTGAAAATGGAAACGAGCATGATATACTGTATACACTATTATAATTGGATATGATGGGTGGCTTTCGCATCACATATATATATATATACCCCTGTATATTATATTTTATATTTTTATATAGTGTGCGAATAACTTTAACTTTAAAAGATGGTCCTTGGATGAAGCCAACCCGACGGTGCAGAGATGGCAAATTCAGGCACTACTGGCCATTGGATATCATCTACATTCCGCCAGATTTTGCCACATGTACAATCTAGAAGACTCCATGGTTGAACTTAAGCATAATGCACAAACCTCAAAATACAAGCACTTCTTCTTTCTTATAGAATCTTTTGTAGCATAATTGCCCAAAATGTTTTTCTATATGATTTGCCATTATTTGTTTTTTACTTTATGCTTTACAACGCACAATTCCATGAATCTTAAAATAGATTAGCTTTAATTTCTTATAAAAACTAGATGATTTTGAGTGAGATGAACTACAACAATTAAATGAACATGTACATCATGCATATATGACTCAGAGCTTATGTTGTAGGGTCAAACCCTAGGTTGGATCTTTTCACACTTGGAGGGGGAAAAGGAGGAAAAACTCTCAAGAACACAAGAACAAAACTCTCAAACAAACCCAAATACCACATACACTAGAGGGGCATACATGAGATCCACAAGATTACAAGATCAATCCAAGGGGAATAGCACTAAGATAAAGGTCTTCTCACTAGGTGAGGTCTTGCATCCAAAGAGGATCTTCTCCAAGAGGAGGGCTTGATCTCCAAGAGGAGCTTCTCCAAGTGGAGGTCTAGATCTCCTAAAGGAGGAAGATGAGCAAAGCCCTCTTTTGTGTTCAAATATCTTTGCTAACCCACAAATGACCTAGGAGATGCACTTATATAGTCTAGGGACGAAATGAGGGAGGAGGGAGGAAATAAGGGCAAAGCCCCGAGGAGGCACACAGGTCCACGGCTTCGTCCGGGCACCCGGGGTCATGGGGTCCGAGAACCCGGACCGGACAGGGCCATCTTTAGGTTCGGCCGGGCACCCGGGGGCGAAGGGTCCGGGCACCCGGCCCATGCAGGGGGTCGGCTGGGGAGTAGCCCGGGCACCCTGGGTGGTGCCAGGCGGGTGGCTGGGAGGGGCCGGGCACCCGGTGGGGCGGACAGCGGCTGGGAGCAGGGGGCCCGGGCACCCGGAGGCCAAGGGGTCGGGCACCCGAGGCGAGCCGGGGCAGCTCCCAGGTGGTGAGGCCGGGCACCCGGGGTGTCCAGAGGCTCCTCCTCCGTTCTTCCTTCTTCGTTCTTCTTGTCCTCTCCTTCCACCTCTTGCTCCATGGGTGCTTGTGTCTTCCTCCTTTCTTCCTCACGATGATCTCCAATGTACCTAAGAACGCATAGTGTATCTCTTTGAGGTAGGATCCCATTCTCAAGTGAAACCGAACGAAACTCGAAGAGGAGAGAATCAACCTCGTTCTTGATGGCGCGTACACGTGCTCTTGTCATTGGTCCACTCGGTGCTTGCAGTGGTGATGGAGTGTCGGTGCGAGTAGTCGAGGGATGCTCTGCATCATCCCCCCCCCCAGGAGAGATCCATCCACGGATCGTGCTCTTCATCACCATGGTACTTGGCCAAGTCTTTGATGTTGAAGATGTCGCTAACATTGTACTTGTCGCGTGGGATGTCGACCTTGTAGGCGTTGTCGTTGTAGCGTGCGATCACCTTGAATGGTCCGCGACTCTTGGTAGTAGCTTGGACTTGCGCTCCTTGGGGAAGCATTCTTTGCGGAGATGTATCCATACTTGATCACCCGGTTGGAACACCATCGGAGACTTGTTGATGTTGAGCTTGGCGGTGAGGCGTTGCACTTGGCGCTCGATCGTGGAACGTGTTTCCTCATGCATCTTCTTGAGGTAGGTGGATCTTGGACTTGCGTCCATGTTGGCTCATTCTTGAAGTGGTAGGGGAAGGATGTCCAATGGCGACAAAGGGTTGAAACCATAGACGACCTCGAAGGGGGACTTGCGGGTTGTAGAGTGTCTTGCGCGGTTGTAGGCGTACTCGGTGATGGGTAGGCACTCCTCCCACTCCTTGATGTTCTTCTTGATCAACACGCGTAGAAGAGTTGCAAGTGTCCGGTTAGTGACTTCTGTTTGGCCATTGGTTTGAGGATGATACGCCATGGAGAATAGTAGCTTGATCCCGAGCTTGGCGCATATCGTCTTCCAAAAGTAGCTTAAGAACTTGACGTCTCGGTCTGACACAATTGTCTTTGGCACGCCGTGCAACCTCAAGATTTCCCTACCAAAGAGATTGGCAACATGTGAAGCGTCGTCTATCTTATTGCATGGGATGAAATGAGCCATTTTAGAGAATCGGTCCACAACAACAAAAATGGAGTCCTTGCCATTTTGAGTCCTAGGCAATCCAAGCACAAAATCCATGCTAATGTCTTCCCAAGGTTGATGTGGAATAGGTAAAGGCATATGTAAACCATGGGATTGAGAGCGTGACTTAGCTTTGCAACATGTAGAGCACCGGTTGGTGAAGCGGGCGACATCGCAAAACATCTTGGGCCAATAATAGTTCTTGGAGAGCGTGGCGAAAATCTTGTCGCGTCCAAAGTGTCCGATGAGTCCGCCTCCATGAGCCTCTTGCAAAAGGAGCAAACGAAGAGAAGACTTGGGAATGCATAGTTTGTTAGCTCTCATAAGATAACCATCTTTGATATAATATCTTTCCCAAGAAGTGTGCGTCACACACTTAGAATAAGGAGTAGAAAAAGTCACATCACCCTCATACAAGTCTTCGATATGATCAAATCCGAGTACATTCAATTAAAGTTGAGTAAGTAACATGCATTTGCGGGAAAGGGCATCCGCCACCACGTTTTCTTTGCCCTTAATGTACTTTATCACATAGGGAAACGTTTGAATTAATTCACTCCATTTAGCATGTCGTTTATTCAACTTGGTTTGACCTTTGACGTATTTAAGTGTTTCATGATCGATATGTATGACAAACTCATGTGGTCTAAGGTAATGCTCCCACACATGTAACACACGCACTAAAGCAAACAATTCTTTGTCATAGATGGGATAGTTAAGTTGAGCATTGGAAAGTTTTTCACTAAAATAAGCAATAATTCGTTTTTCTTGCATCAAAACTCCACCAATTCCGGTACCACTTGCATCGCAATGAACCTCAAAAGTTTTGTCAAAGTTGAGTAAAGCAAGAATCAATGCATGTGTAAGCAAAGATTTGAGCTCATCAAAAGCGGTTGATTGCAAAGGTCCCCAAACAAAAGGAGCATTCTTCTTACTCAAAGCATGCAAAGGAGCGGTAATAGTGCTAAAATCTTTCACAAAGCAACGATAAAAACCAGCAAGACCAAGAAAACTTCGCACTTGTTGCAAATTGGTGGGTTGGGGCCAAGTTTTAATTGCTTCAATTTTAGATTCATCAACATGTACACCCTTGGAAGAAACAACAAATCCCAAGAAAACAAGCTTGTCAACACCAAACATGCACATTTTCATGTTGGCATAAAGACGTTCATTGCGAAGAGTTTGTAGAACAACCCTAACATGACTTAGATCCTCTTTTATGGATTTGCTAAAGACAAGAATATCATCAAAGTAAACCACAATGAAAACTCCAATGTAAGGTCAAGCACAAAATTCATAAGACGCATGAAAGTATCGGGAGCTTCCGATAAACCCATAGGCATAACCAACCACTCGTACAAGCCAAATTTAGTTTTGAAAGCGGTTGTCCATTCATCACCTTCTTGTATGCGGATTTGATAATAACCACTTTTAAGATCAATTTTTTGGAAAATGGTGGCACCGCTAAGTTCATCAAGCATATCATCTAAGCGTGGAATGGATGCCTATAACGAACGGTAATAGCAATGATAGGTCTACAATCCGAGCACATGCGAAAACTACTGTCTTGCTTGGGCACAAGTATAACGGGAATGGCACAAGGGCTTAAGCTTTCACGTACATGACCGTTGACCATGAGTTGTTGTACTTGCCGTTGGATCTCCTTTGTTTCTTCGGGGTTGACATGGTAACGAGCCTTGTTTGGAAGAGGTGCACCGGGGATGAGGTCGATTCGATGCTCAATGCCTCGAAGAGGAGGTAGACCCGGAGTTAGCTCATCGGGGAAAACATCTTGAAATTCCTGCAAAAGAGATTGAAACACCAAAGGTAGCTCGTGAGAGGTGTTAGTTTTTGGTTCTCCATCCTTGCACACAAGGACAAAGTGCATTACACTCGATGGGTTCTCACACACTTCTCTCGTCTCACTTTTTGTGGCAAATAGTATGAGGTTTCTCTCTCTAGGCGAAGAGGCGCTCAAGTTTGGCTTGTGGCTCTCACTCACATTTGGGTGGATCACTTTCTCACTCTTCTCTCCATGAAGTGTGGCTTTCTTGTCGGCTATCACTTGACTAGGAGACATAGGTCGTAGCACATATTCCTTCCCTTTCCTCTTGAAGCTACAGTGATTGGTACGCCCATTGTGGATGACACCACGGTCGAATTGCCATGGTCAACCAAGAAGGATGTGGCAGACGGTCATTGGGACCACATCACACTCCAAGGTGTCCTCATATGCACCAATTTTGAAGGAGACCTGGACCATATGCTCAACTCGGATAGTGCCAGAGTCACTTAGCCATTGAACCTTGTAAAGGTGCGGATGCTTCCTCTTGACCAATTGAAGCTTGGAGCATAGTTCTTCACTTGCCAAATTGTGGCAACTACCTCCATCGATGATGACCTTGACGGACCATCCATTGATGCCGGCCTTGGTGTGAAAGATGTGGCACCGTTGGTCTTCTTCTTGCTGGTGTTGGAGCGTCAAGACCTTGGAGACCACGAGAGAGGGACTTGAATCGTTGTCACAAAAGACTTTATCATCTTCATCTTCGTTCACGCGCCGGTGCATGGCCACGTGCTCAATGGATTCCGTTTCTTCATCACTCACTGAGTCGTATGTGCCATCATCATTGAAGATCATTGTTCGCTTGTTGGTGCATTGGAAGGACTTGTGTCCTCGGCCGCCACATGTGAAGCACTTGATTGAACTTGTCTTGACGGGGTCATCGGGAGGCGCCGAAGATGAAGGAGTCTTGGATTTGTAGGTGCTTGCCGGAGGACGAGTTGAGGAAGGTGCCACTTGCTTGGAACTTGACTTGTCGCCGGTACTTGGTGATGCTCGAGTTGACGTAGGAGGTGCCAAAGTCGCGGGAGCTTGAGAGTAGGAGCCATAGGTCTTGGACGAGTACTTGGCATATTTGAAGTCATCTTGCACTTATCGCTCAGCCTTGGTCGCTTGATGAACTAGCTCAAGAAGGTTGGAGTATGGTTGGAAGTCGGCGATCCGCTTGATTGGGTGGTTGAGGCCATTCAAGAAGCGTGCCATTGTTTGCTCGTCATCTTCCTTGACATTGGCTCGTATCATGGCAATCTCCATTTCTTGGTAGTATTCTTCCACCGTCTTGGTGCCTTGCTTGAGGAGTTGCAACATCTTGAAAAGATCTCGAGTATAGTGAGTAGGCACAAAGCGGGCTCTCATGACTTCCTTCATGGCTTCCCAAGTTGTGATTGGTGGTTCGCCTCTTGTATGTCGTCGCTCGATCACTTGTTCCCACCAAATGAGGACATAGTCTTGGAACTCGAGGGAGGCCATGGCTATCTTCTTTTCTTCATCGTAGTTGTGGAGGCGAAAAATCTTGTCCATCTTCAATGCCCAAGAGAGATATTCTTCGGGATCATTGCTTCCGGAGAACTTTGGCATGGTGAACTTGAGCTTGCCGTAGCGGAGTTCTTCATCTTGATAGCGGTTGTGATAGCGCTCTTGCCTTGGAAAGTCCTCAAATGCTCGTTCCTCGTGATGTCGCTCTTGGCATGGAGGAGGGTCTTGAAGCACTTGTTCCACTTGGTGTCTCTCTTGTCTTGGAGGAGGGCGAGGAATGTGCGCTTGGTTGGGCCTTTCTTGTTGCTCTTCATGTCGGGCGGCTACTTCTTGTATCTCGCGATGAAAAGCTTCCTCTTGTTCTCGCACTTGGCGGTTGCAGTCTTCAACGGCTCTAGTGGCCTCGGCGAGTGTGCGTTGAGCTTCGAGTGCTTGTGCTTCACGGTCGGGGGCTTGTGCTTCACGTTGCTCTTGTGCTTGTCGAAGTGCATCACCGTCTTGAGGTGCTTGACATGGTACTTGTGGAGGTATTTGCTCTTTCTCCATTGCTCCATGAGGTACTTGGTGTCGCATCCGTTCACGTGCTCGAACTCGGTCTTGTAAGCCATTGCCATGGAATGGATTTTCTTGAGCTTGGTGATCTTGATGATGATCACGTCGAGGAGGACGAGCTCGTGGCGGACTTGCATCATAAGAGGAGTAGTCCGACAATTGCCGACTTGTACGGTGACTTGAGTGGCGCCGTCTTGAAGAAGCCGATGAGGAAGATGGGCGTCGCACAATCATGTTGCAGAGCTCCTCTATTTGTGTGTTGAATTTGTCGTCGATATTTTGACGAAGGTCGGAGGCGAGTTGTTCCAAGCGTTCACCCAATGCGACGTTTTCTTGATGAAGCGCTCGTTGCGCGATGAAGAAGTGGTTCTTGGAGACGAAGCCGGAATCATCACCTTGCTCCTCGAAAAGTGGGTTTGACGACGAGTTTGGCCTATCCATCATAACCAAGTGGGGTGAATAGGAAAATGAGAGAACAATACCAAAGTTACCTTCTCCGAGGATTGAAGATGTAACAAGTGTCACTCAATAAAAATGCCACAATAGGAGAATTGCAACCGTGTTTGTTTCTCACACCTACAAGTAAGAGGCTTATGGAGTAGCTCAGTTAGGATGGTGGCAAAAATTTCAAGCAAATGTTAGTCAAGATATCGATAAGGTTGAGAAGGTTCGCAAAAATGCAAGTAAAGCAAATAGATCAAACCCCAAAGGTATCACTAGGTACACACGCATGAAAGATAGATGGGATCCGCACAACCAAGGAGTGAGCTCAAAGTGTGCAACCACGGAAAATGCTCTTGTTGTGTGAATGCTCGAGAGACACTAGCTCGATTGCTCAAATGGACAAGATACGCTTGTGCACCTACCTATTAGAGAACTGTGCCGTCTTCAATCCCAACTATGGTATATATGCGGTGACCAAGATGATATAGGTATGCAAATGGCTCAACTCTATTGCTTACAAGCTCTTTGTTTCTCCTATTTTGCTTAAAAGCTTTTCTTTGCTTTTTTTTTCTATGCTTGATGCTCGAGCCGAGTATGATATGAGACAAGTATATATGATATGCACGGGAGAGACTTATGGCACAAGGATGATAACACGATCACTACGGTGCACAATTTCATGGCCCGACAATTCTCAACTTGCTAGTCTCAATGGGTAAGCAACGCAAAGGGGCTCGGGCTATCAATGCAAAAAGCAAGGTAAGAAGTAAGTGTCGTCGAGGTTACCGTCCTTTCTCACGGTTAGCGATGAAGATGACTCCAAGTCGATGATGGTGATGACGATGTCACACGCTCCTAAGTAGCCGAAACACCTTAGGACACGCAAACGGCAACACAAAATCGGTCAAATGCGGAAGGTGGGTGTTTTGTGATGATTTTTTGGATGGGGCTAATGGTGGTTGTAGTGGGATGAGTGGATGGGGGATGTAAAGATCTTCTAAATGAGCTAAAGAACACGAAAATCAGACTGATTTGGGGGGGTGCGGGCACCCGGGGGTGTGAGGTGCAGGTGCCCGGGGGTGGCTGGGCGCGGTGCGAGTGCCCGGGGGTTCGAGGTGCGGGCACCCGGTGTTCTTCGGGATGGGCGGAAAAATTGGGGAAAAAGCAAAATTCCGCGAATTTCGTGGTGGGAAGGGTGGGGATTGTTGGGGAGGGGCTAGATCCACTTGCCAAACATCAAATCCATGGACCAAAACAACCAAATCTCACAAGATCCAACAAATTGCAAGAAAAAAATTTGCGCTATTTTTGTGGGGATTTTCGGATTTGGACAAAAAACAACAAAATCAAGCTAGCAAATAGGGGGATGGGACTCCAAGATGTGAATAAACCTTGCTCATGATACCAAGATGTTGTAGGGTCAAACCCTAGGTTGGATCTTTTCACACTTGGAGGGGCAAAAGGAGGAAAAACTCTCAAGAACACAAGAACAAAACTCTCAAACAAACCCAAATATCACATCCACTAGAGGGGCATACATGAGATCCACAAGATTACAAGATCAATCCAAGGGGAATAGCACTAAGATAAAGCTCTTCTCACTAGGTGAGCTCTTGCATCCAAAGAGGATCTTCTCCACGGAAAGGGCTTGATCTCCAAGAGGAGCTTCTCCAAGTGGAGGTCTAGATCTCCTAAAGGAGGAAGATGAGCAAAGCCCTCTTTTATGTTCTAATATCTTTGCTAACCCACAAATGACCTAGGAGATGCACTTATATAGTCTAGGGACGAAATGAGGGAGGAGGGAGGATACAAGGGCAAAGCCCCGAGGAGGCACGCAGGTCCACGGCTTCGTCTGGGCACCCGGGGTCATGGGGTCTGGGCATCCGGACCGGACAGGGCCATCTTCAGGTTCGGCCGGGCACCCGGCCCATGCAGGGGGTCAGCTGGGGAGTGGCCCGGGCACCCGGGGTGGTGCCAGGCAGTCGGCTGGGAGGGGCCGGGCACCCGGGGGTCCCAGGCCCGGGCACCCGGTGGGGCGGCCAGCGGCTGGGAGCAAGGGGTCCGGGCACCCGGAGGCCAAGGGGCCGGGCACCCGGGGCATGCCGGGGCAGCTCCCAGGTGGTGAGGCCGGGCACTCGGCACTCGGGAGGCCGGGCACCCGGGGTGTCCACAGGCTCCTCCTCCGTTCTTCCTTCTTCGTCCTTCTTGTCCTCTCCTTCCTCCTCTTGCTCCATGGGTGCTTGGGTCTTCCTCAATGCTTCCTCATGATGATCTCCAATGTACCTAAGAACGCATAGTGTATCTCTTTGAGGTAGGATCCCATTCTCAAGTGAAACAGAACGAAACTCGAAGAGGAGAGAATCAACCTCGTTCTCGATGGCGCGTACACGTGCTCTTGTCATTGGTCCACTCGGTGCTTGCGGTGGTAATGGAGTGTCGGTGCGAGTAGTCGAGGGATGCTCCGCATCAGCTTACATGCTATAATGTGGTATTTATTCATAATTTGGTTACCAAACCTCATGCGTGCAATGCACGTGTACCTTACTACTCTAAATGGTGTTTGTGTGTGTGTTGTGCGTGTTAAACACATTGTACATAGTATCATACATGGTTTAGATTCCAAACATCTAGCTAGAGTACATGTACTATGATTTGAATTCAACATAAAATTGATATATATATATATATATATATATATTTGAATTTCAGATCGTATGTACAATTAGTTCATATTTATATAGGAATTTACTACTCCTATATTCAAGTCATGTGTTGTGAAGATAATATTTAGATGGTTGTATAACTAACCCGAGTACAATCCCTTTCAAACAGGGAAAATGTACTCAAATTTAGTCCATATGCTAGACAACACAAATTGTTTTTTATTATTGAGGGAAGTGCAAATTGATTTGGTACTATACACGTTATGTTTGTTGTCCCGATTTTTTGTTGTTGTTGTATTTGAATGCATTTCTACTAATATAGTAAAACGGGACATGGCTCTCTATAGTGATAAGGTGTGAATTTTCTTTTTTTTTGTACACGTTAAGCTTATTCTCCTGAAATTTCAAGACGCGCCTTGTTATGCCGAAATTTCAAGCTAGCATCTCTGTCTATCGTGCTGCGAAACTCCCGCCTTTTCAACCCGCGCCTTGTTACCCTGAAATATTTAGTATATATCTTCGTCTCGTTGTGCTCCGAAAACTCCCTCCATATCAACCCGCGCCTTGCTATCCCACAATTACAACGCACGCAGAAACACCCACCTCCTGCGAAATCCCGACACGTGAAATGCCCGTGATACCCCTGAGCTGAAAGAACCTCCTAGCTCCAATCGGTGGGGGTACTTTTGTAACTTACCCCACATTTCAGAGAAGCGCGTCCCTAAGCCATGGTTCCCCCCTCCCATCCCATCCGTCGACCCATACTACAAAAAAAGACACATTCGTGACATTTTGGGCCAAACGAATTTTTTTTGTCATACTTATGACACTTCTATGACGATAATTGTGACAAAACCTGGTATCATCATAGATGTGGTGGGACCCTACTTTTATGACAAAAAATCATGACAGAAAATGGGCTTTTTGTCCTGGGTGGGCGGAGACGCAGCTACATGACATTCTTTGGGCCGTCCATGACAGAAAAAAAACCATGGTAGAAGAGAGGGCGAGGAAAATTTTGGGGAGTTCCCGGTTATGGTGTGTGGTCGGGGGTCGAGCGATGCATGTTTCTCTCGTACACGTATGCGCGCGTGTGCGAGGCGTTGGGCTCTAACTGAACCCAAGCGAGGCGTTGGGCTCTAACTGAACCCAAGCGATTTCACTAGCTACGTTACTAAACCCGAGCGATCGATCCCTTGCTGTTAACAGAACCCGAGTGATTCCTTCACTACTACTGCTAACTGAAGCTGATCGAACCCTGCTGCCTCCTTCCCTTGATGAATAGTGAGTGTTGTTGGGGGTTTGGATGAACAGTTCCCGGTGGGGGTGGATGAACAGGCCCCCGTGGTGTTGCCTTTGGATGGACAGGACCTCGATCGAGCCGGTTGGGGGTGGATGAACAGGACCCCGTGGAGGGCTGGATGAACAGGACGACCCCGTGGAGGGCTGGTTGAACAGTAGCCGGTGGAGGGCTGGATGAACAGTAGCCCGTGAAGGGGTGGTTGAATAGGACCCCATGGAGAGGGCTGGTTGAACAGTAGCCGGTGAAGGAGCGGTGGAGGCTGGATGAACAGGAGCCCGTGGATGAACAGTCACAGGTGGAGGCTAGAGGAGGTCAACGGTGGATGAAGATTATCCCGTGGAGGCTAGAGGAGGTCGACGGTGTAGATGAACAATATCCTGTCGAGTCCCGTTTTGCGGTACGCCACACCCTTCTCGATGAACAGGACCCCCGGTTCGACCGTAGCGCTCCACACAAGTCCGTTTCCTCCGTTTTGCGGTATGCGACACCCCTCCTGATCAATAGGACACCGTTTCGACTGTAGGAGGTCCAATAGAAGTCTGTTTCCTCCATTTCGCGGTACACCAGACCCCTCCCGATGAACAGGATCCCATTTCGACCGTGGCCGGTCGAACACAAGGACGTTTCCTCCGTTCTGTGGTATGCTAGGCCTCGTTTCCATCGGATGTTCCGTCCACGCCCTCCCGATGAACACGACGACGCATTTCGTTCTGACCCAGCCGATTGGCTCCCCATGAACACGACGAAGACGCAGTTTCTCCATTCTGACCCAGCCATGTACACGAGCCCTGGCCATACGTATGCGCGAGTAGGCGTTCAAGACCCCGCCCGTATGTATGTACATGGTCGTATTTACTTTCTTGCACCCTGGCCGTTGTACGTACGTGTACATGCTACGTGCGTGCCTCTACTATGACACGTGCGCGCCTCTACTACGAAACGTGCGCGCCTCTACATCGACCAGTATGTACGTACATGTTCGCGACCAGAATGACAACACTACATGCGCTTCGACCAGGTGGGTCCCGACTGTCAGGCACTCCTTGCATGCGAAGATGTAGCTAGTGGGTCTCAGTAGTCAGGGGGCGAATCATTTTTTTTGCCCGTAATATGGACGCACTTCCTTGCGTGCGAAGATGTAGCTGGTGGGTCCCAGCAGTCAGGGGGAGAAAACATTATTTTTCAGGGTAAAAAGGATGCAGTTGCATGCATGCGTCCATGGGTGTGGTGCGTCCCTACTGTCAGCCTCTCACGTACAGTTATCTTCCGATGACTCTCGTTTGTTGACCATGTTGACCACACCATGCTGAGCGCACCATGGCCGGTGGACGACTGCGAGGCCCCGGACTGGAATGACCCGAAGATGGGGAAGACGCGGCAGTGGAGTCGCAGATGGAGAGGAGTGGGAAACTTGACTGGTTCGGGTGCTGCCACGGGAGACAGGAGCTAGAACAAAGGTTGAAGAAGGAGCACGGCTGTTGGATTAACATCCAAAATTCCGGCTGCTAGAATCATTTGTTGATTAAGTTGACAAAGCCCTGCATACACGTCTGCTTAGTAGGCCCACAAGTCAGCCACTATGGTAGAATTTAAAATATCAGGGCTTTGTCAATGATATTATGAAACAATGATGTAGCATCTATGCAGCCCGTTTATATATATGGTAGAATTTAAAGTCCATTTAAAACAATGATGTAGCATCTATGCAGCCCGTTTATATATCATGTTGGGCTGGACGGAGAAATGTTATAGAAACATAAACACATGATTACACGTCTATTACTGCATTGGTCAGTAAAATCTTTGCAAGCTAATGTACGCAATCACTAGGGGTTAACTTGCCAAGTTATATATAAACAATTATTATTATTATTTTTCAATTTACGAAATAAAATATCATTTTAATTTGATGAGTTAATAGGACATGGGGTATTATTGTTTTTAGGCTAGACGTGGAACAATTGAGTTGGTTCTAGGGAAAAGTATTGGGAGAAAACTCAGTTTACATCAAAAAAGAAAGTGGAAGAAAATTCAGATATAGGATTATTGAAAACAAAAAATAAAGGAAGTGGGAAGGTCTATAATATGGTTGGACGAACGACAGGTTTAACGGAACCTTATGTTGTTTCTATTATATATATATGTAAAAACATAGGTTCGGTTTTGCATTTTTATAGAAAAATAGAACTGAGTTGTGCGTCGTCTAGAAAAAAACAAACATAACTTGGGCTATTGATGTTATAGACAAGCTAGGTCGGGAGGCCCAGAGGCCGCATAATCCAAAAAACGTTGAAACATGTCGTGACCTGCCCATGTTAAACAACAAAACCTAGGCCATGGACCTGGTGGGCCCAGGACTGTCAGCCTCTCGACGAACAGTTGTCTCCCTCCTCTTGTTTTGCTGACCATGTTGGGAACGACAGACGGCGGCACCGCGGCGAGAGCAGCAAGGCGGAGGACGACGTCAAGATCGCAGACCGAAAGGACCGGAGCGGGGGAAGACACAGGCGGAGGGGAGTATGAGGGTTGACTTGTTCGGGTGCAAGGTGGGCCGATGGAGCTGCCGCCGGCAGACAATGTGTGGGAGTAGAGGGATTACCTGGCAAACGCCATAGGCTCTGATGGCCAGCCGCTGTATAGGAAGAGGACGAAAGATTGAACAAAATAAAGAAATACAAATGGATAGGTGGTTGGTCCCATATATTTGTGTACGAGACCTGCTGGGTCCACCTGAGAAGGGGAATATGTTGGGAGGAAGGAGATTCAAAGCAAGGCAGCCTGTGAACTAGTTTTTTTTTTTGAAACGGACGAGTGAACTAGTTACATACATAAGCAAATAGCCACTAAAAAAGCAAATAGGTTAATGGGTTCGTAGAAGAAATATTTCGGAGAAAACAGATAATTACGACACATAGGCTAATGCATTAAACACTCAGATGATAAAGGTGCTTAAACAGATAAAGTACAACATCTAGACCTTCCTGGCACGCTTAATCATGACGCCACGGCTGTCCGTGTACTCGTTGGTTACAGGAAGCATACACGCCCTCATGTCCAAGATCCGCCTGTACATGTCATAGCATGCGTATGCGCCTTGGCCGTGTAGGTTATGTAGGCTAGATTCAGAGGTACCTCCCACGTGTTTAGGTCCTTGGTATCATTATCTTCTTTCATGTTGGCATAGCAGGGGTTGATGATGGTCTCGGCGAGGTCAACCACGGAGTCCTTCTCCTGCCCATTGCCGATGATCTTGCATTGCTTCTGGATGTTGACAAGCTTGTTGCACCAGATGGCCGAATCTTCGCGTTCTTCCTTCTTTCCACCGTAGCGAAGGTGCAGTCGGCGTTGTCGATGAAACGGGCGAATGCTCCAGAACCTCTGATGGCCCTACAACATTGGTAGACGAGAACCTTGTCCCGCACGCATACCTGAGAGACCGCGATCCGTTGGTCCCTATCAGGAGACGAATGGATGGGCACAAGGTATAATCCTGCGACCTTGTGCTTTCTCATCCTGTAGGTACTGCTTGAACTCGGTGAGGCAGAGCTTCACCGAGTCTGGATTGTTGGTGTACATCACATTCAACTTGGTGCCTCCATGGGACTGAACGAAGAACTCAAAGGTGAACTCCTTGCTGAAGTCCATATCCAGCAGGCTCACCCCTTGGATCGCCATTGGAGTCTCTTCAAGTGAACGAGTGAGTAGGCGGCAGCAGCAGTTCGCTTTTCAGCTCTTGGCGAACTGGATTCAACAGTAAATTGAGTGTGTATATGAGACAACAGTTACTACCCCTCCCTCGCCCGTTGCACGCCCGGCAGAATATGCACCCTCAGCGCATTCAAACGCCTCCATTAAGAAACTTATTTCGGCCACACACATCGGTTCACAAGCAGGTCTGTATTGGTACTGTAATAACAAGTGTTAGTGGTCACTTTACTTAAATTTAATTAGCTTTAATTAAAATGTATTCTTAAAACAAGCAATGCATTGGCTCCTTGTACCAGTGCCACGGGATCAACATGCACAATAATTAGAATTACTAGTCATCCTCCCGTGCGTGTGCACGGTCTAGATATTATAGGGGTCCATAATTTGGAACACAGTTGTAGTAACATGTAAAATGCAATAGTATGAATTATGGATATCATACTGGCGGTAGAAATACTTGTTAAACAAACAATAATATCATGAAATATATAGATGTGTTTTATAGGCTTCATGATTGGATAGTGTATCCATTTTCCCTTTATGTTGCGCAAACTAGCATTATTGGTCTGAATGTATCCTTCGTTGGCTATTTCATAAAAAACAATATATTTATCTATCTAGTATCAAATTAAACAGTAGAGTATTTCATAAGAATTGAAAAGTATGTGTATAAATTTAAAATTTAATATACACGATTGTGAAATATCCCTATTGGGAATACTCAAAATTCTGACTTGCCAAACCGTAGCACAAAAACCAATTATATTACATTAATTTATATTTATTTTCAGGGTTATGTTCGTATAAGATTTTTCGGTGTCCGAAACATTTTACATGTTTTCGTAGTTGGGCCGCAATAAGGTGATTTCTCTTATTAAATTAATGACCTTGGGAGACATGATATGTGTGAGTCGTTCTAGAGAGATTTTATATATTTGTGTCTTATTTATATTATCTTGACTGGTCTTTCTATACGGCGAAATTGAAATTTCTTTTCCAGGTACAAATATACTATTTTTTTATTAGTTTATGTCTTTATGGTTCTTTATTTGTACATGTCTATTTTATTTTTAAAGGAAATATGTGC
Source organism: Triticum timopheevii (assembly GCA_963921465.1). Lineage (NCBI taxonomy): Eukaryota > Viridiplantae > Streptophyta > Magnoliopsida > Poales > Poaceae > Triticum > Triticum timopheevii. Next base: position 354,336,866 of record OY997274.1, read on the forward strand.
GTGCTTTTTCTTTTTTAGAAACCTGCCATGTGAACATTTTTTCCTATGTACACAGAAGGAATGGCCAACAAAAAAAAGAACTTTTAGACATGTGTACGTGAGGTTTTTTTTGGATTATGTACGTGGGTGTTGAGGACTTCTCCTCTTCTACGTGTAGGGAGATTTTTTTGTGGGGGAGCTTTTGTGGTGGATTTTTTCCAGAGGTGTGTCGTGAGGGCTGAGGACTTCTTTTGTTATACGTGTAGGTTTGGTCCTCTCGTGTACGTGGTGTTTCTTTTTCTAAATCATTAAACTTAGAATCTAATGGCTAAATTAATTTTGGTGATGTGGATTAACGTGAAGGCTCGTATGGTGCCTCCAATTAGTAAATATAAGATATAAGATTATTCTCAGGACACAAATGATCAGCACATTTGCCGCACTTTCACACAGACAATACTACCAAGTTTGTACAATTTGTTATGGTTGCTATCCTCTACATCATCATGCCGTGTTTCCCGGCTTGCAAGATTCAGAACCAACGAATAAGATTCAAATAATAAGTACAACAAATATGCCTACACATCTCATTGATTCCCAGCTTCCAAGATTCAGAACCAAGAAACAAGATTCAAATAATAAGTACAACAAATATGCCTACACACTCATTGATTCCCAGCTTGCAAGATTCAGAACCAACCCATTAGAGCCTTTTGATAAAGTGAATATCAGGATTAAATCAATCTTGGATAGCTGTGTCATGCAACCCTAGTACTTGGCGAATGCTCTTGACCATCACGACATCTGTAGTAGAGTATTCCTGTTTGCACAGACAAGAAAAAGCATGGATTTAGGACTCTAGCAGCCGTAGAGATGGTTGTACAAACATTGGCCTTTTCTTTTGGCCACCAATTCTATATATGTTCCTGATGTGTCAATCTTTGACGCATCCCTTTGTAACATCCCAAATTTTCAATTTGGAATGTTATACATTAGATCATCATGCATTACATATTTTCTTGCCTTTTTGTCGATCCTAGAAATTTCACGCAACTCAAGGACCCTCGGAGAGAGTTGGAGATTTCGAAATTTTCATATTTGAGTTCTCTCAAATTATGAAAATAGGATCATTTGATTTGATTTATTTCATCTTCAAATAATTTTTCCAATATCAAAATAATATGAGAGGGAATAATATCACTTTCCCAAAATTTAGGAAAAATGAAGATTTAATAAATAAATCAAATTTTAGATTTTCTCGGAATTTATTTGCCTTAGGGAAAAATGCGTGTTTTCAAAAATTGCATTTTAGGCCCCGAGTAAAAGTTCATTTTGTTCGACTCATTTTTAGGAGTCGGGGAAAATTTACTTTGTAATTTTTGGAGTTCATTTAGATTTTCTTTTCCTTATTTTTCTTCTACGCGCGTATTTATAAAAAAAAACAAACACAGCGCCCGACTGGGCCAAGGGCCCAGCCAAGCTGGCCTAGCCGCGCCCCCTCCCGCGCGCAGCCGCGCCGCCGCCGTCGGCCGAATCCGAGGAGGACTCCTCCTCCTCCCCTTGCTTGCCCCCTCCCCCAAGCCACCCTCCCCCCTTTAAATACCCAAGCCCCCCCTCTCCTCCTCACACCGCCCGCCGCCCCGCAGTCGCAGCCGCAGCAGCAGCGCCGCCGCCGCCGCCGCTCGCGCCGCCGCCGCCCGCCGCCAGCGCGGCCGCCCGCGCCGCACGCCGCCGCCGCCACCGCGTCGCCGTCGCCCCGCGCCAAGCCGCCGCCCCGCCGGAGCCCCTCGTTGAGGTAGCCACCACGCCGCGCCGCCCTCGCCCGGTTCGGTTTTCTAATAAACCGTTCCGGTTTATTTTTTTTGATGTTTCGGTTTTTTTCAAAAACCCTAGATCGGTTTTTATTTCCGGTTTTGTTGTTTAGCGAGCGTTCGCCGGACCGTTCATCTTAACGAACGTTATCACTGGTTATTTCCGGTTAACTAACGTCCGTTCGTTTAACTGTTCGTCGTTTTCTTTTTAGTCGGATTTATTCCGCGATTTTTTGATCGCGATTTCAGATCCGATCTTCGATCTGGTTTATCTTCTCGCTCGTTTATCGGAATCAGGTGATTCAAGCGCCTGGAGTTTCATTTCGAAACCGCCGTTCCGACTAATCAACTTAAACAAAGTTTTGCTACTGTAAAATTTGACCTAGTTTCAACTTGCTAGAACCGAGTTGTTTTCTTCCGCCGTTTGTTTTCCGTTGTTTTGTTCGGTTCATTTTCTTTTGCAACCAAGGTTCTTAAGTGAACTTCCTGGTTCGATCTTTTATTCGAGATTTACCTGTGCATTAGATGATTACTTATTGTATGCTTGTTGTTTGTCTGCGATAGATCACCCGGAGTGCGCTGCTTGTTATTTCAAATCTCTAGGTTTCGCGGATCATCAGCAAGGCAAGTAACACTTGATCATACCCTTTTCTACTACCCAGTTTTTATGCATTAGATCAATCCTCAAACATTGCTTGATTAGGATCTAATTAAATCGTGGGATGGGAAGTAGATGAGGTAGTACCTATTAACTGTTTTACTTATGAAACCTTTGGGAGTTACTTCTGCGTTTGCTTGTTATGCCATGCTATGCTAGTAGACGTGGATTGGGTGAATGATATCCATGACAGATGTGAGTTCGCAAATTAATGGTTTATCTAAGGTGGCAACTTAAATACACATCTGGGTGGATTGAGGCACCTGGGGTTTCCAGGACTTGCCTGTTTTTCTTTTGGACCGCCACCCAGGCTCAAAGGGATCATAAGATAATTCATGCTAGTAACTTCCGTGTGCAGCCACAAGCCATTATGGGCTCTGGCATAGTTGACTAAGTCGTGCGAACTCTTATAGTGGTAGACTAGCAGATGTAGGGGATGTAGGTGTACAGGTCTACCCATCGTAAGGTGCTAGCGCTTCTGAAAGACTATGTCTCGGTCATCCGTTTCTCAAACACCATGAAGTGCGAGAAACCAAACGGAGGCGATCGAGTCTTGTGGGGAAAAGTGCGCAAACCTCTGCAGAGTGTACAAACTAATCATGATTAGCCGTGTCCCCGGTTATGGACATCTTGAGTATCTAGTACTTGAATATCATGTGAATCTCAACATGTTACTCTAATTTAATATTGTTGGGTTTGTAAATGATTATTTTTAATTGGGATTGAGGATGCTGTCAACCATTCTCAATGTTTAACAACCACCATGATAGTTAAATAAATTTATTCCTTTGCAGTAGGGAAAAATTGGCTTTATGCAAAACTGTAACCATAGAGCTTTTCCACCAGCCATATATGCATATAGTATAGGCTTATCATTCATTATTCTCTATGTGTTACATTGCCAGCATATTCCATGTGCTGACCCATTTTCGGGCTGCAACTTTCATGTTGCAGACTTTTCAGACGACGAGTAAGGTGCTTTTAGGTCGTGGTTCTATACTCAGTGATGCCGTTGGAGTTGATGGACTCACTTATCTTCCAAGTCTTCCGCTGTTATCGATAATAGATGGCCTTAAGCCATATTTATTGTAATAAGTCCTCTTTTGGGACATCGATGTAATAAGTGTGTGATTGCTACTCTGTTATAAATCCTTCGAAGTACTGTGTGGTGTCAGCATTACCGGTCCAGGGATGACACCTGAGCACAGAGACTTGACCATCTGAGGTCGGGTCGCTACAGAGATGGTATCAGAGCACACGCTGACTGTAGGACATGACCACTAAGTTAAAGCCATAGATCACTATTCTCTTCTCATTTTCTAACTCCTCATCTTTTCTACTCTTTTAGGATGACGGACGCAAAGATCAAGTACGCTCAACCAGATGAAGGCACACCTTTTGGATTCCACTTGAAAGAAGTCACCAAGTACCTGAACATTGGACTACCAAGCTTCACCGGGACTTTCAACGCCACTCTGTCTGAAGAGGAGCGCTGGAAGATTCAAGCTCACGTTCCGGGAAGGACATTCGCGCCAATCACCAAGCCCATAGATAGTGTTTTCAGTGCACCAACCTGGAGTCTGGGAAAGAGCATGGCAGCTCATATCACCATGGGACGCATTGGAGAAGTTTACCAAGAAGACCTCAAGGACACTATCTATCAGATTTGCGGACGCCGAGATGAACAATGGGAGATAGTCAGTACCAAGAAGGATAGATCCATTGCAGCTTTCATCCAAGAGCTAAACCAGCACATTCGACGCCAGGAGAACCAGATGTGCAATGATATGATAGAATTGAAGAATGCGAAGGGAAGGATCATCGAACTTGAAGGAGAGCTGAAGTCTACGCGCAAGGACTACATGGACGAGATCGTAGCTGTAGTAAGGCACAATAGCGATCTTAAGCATGAGATTGAAGAACTCAAGAAGAAATTAGCGCTCAAGAATGAAGACAAGTACGTCGACTGTCCGAGCAACTACATCATCATCGACGACACCGATTCGGATCCAAGTGAACCCGACTTTGAAGACGAAGCTGGAGCAGACATCATGGAGTCTTCCACCGGTTCAAATTAATAGATGACCCCCATATATTAGTAGTATTCCCTCCATGTAAACATTATAGTTCAAGCACTTTTGCGATAGTTAGACCGTTGTATGCCCTTTGTTTGAAATGAATGAAGTGATTTTGTGTGCATTTGGGTAGTGTTTTCTCCTTAGACCTCACTCTATTCTTAATTTCTCGTCTTTTCTAAACCCTTCAGATGCCTCCGAGACGTGACAATGGATTCGTTTTCCCGCCAGAGATCACTCAGTTGATTCAGCAGCAGAATACCTTGATTCAAACATTGGTACAGAACCAAGGCAACAACAACAACCCACCACCACCACCTGCGGATCACTTGACTCATTTCCTTAGGCTGAATCCGCCGGTGTATTCTAGTAGCACCGAGCCGATTGTAGCAGATGATTGGCTCCGCAAGATAGGAAGGGAGTTGACCACTGCAGGATGTACAGATGGTGAGAAGGTGAAGTTTGCTGCACATCAGCTTGACGGACCCGCAGCAGCATGGTGGGAGAATTTCACAGCCACTTACCCTGTAGACACTGTCACATGGGATCAGTTTCAGCAAGCTTTCTGCACTGCCCATGTTTCAGCAGGAGCTATGGCCATGAAGAAGCGTGAGTTTCGCAACTTACGCCAAGGAGGAAGGACTGTTGGCCAGTATGTGGATGATTTTAGTAAGTTAGCATGTTATGCCCCAGATGACGTTGCTATAGACGCAGCTAAGTAGGAGAAGTTTCTGGAAGGACTGAATGATGAGTTAAGCATGCAGTTGATGGTAGCAAGTTTCAATAACTACCAGGAGTTGGTAGACCGTGCCATCATGATTGAAGGGAAGCAGCAGCAGATTGAGAATCGCAAGAGGAAGTATGGGCAGGGGAAGTATAACTCTGGAGCCCAGCAAAAGCCACGTTATACCCCTAAACAGGGAGTTCAGTTTAAGCATACCCATGGAGGAGGTAGTTCGCACAACCATAATGGCCACAAGAATGGTAATGGGAATGGAGGAAGCAACGGCCAGAACCGGACCACACCATCAACCCCAGCCAAGAAAGACCTGAGCCATGTCACCTGTTACAAGTGTTCCATGACCGGACGTTATGCAAATGAATGTCCCGAAGGCCAACGTGGAAATGGAAGCTCTGGAAAGAAGCCAAACCCTTTCAACAGGGGACAGGTGAACCACATTGATGTGGATGAGGTTGAAGCTCAGCCCGATGCAGTAATCGGTAAGTTTTTGGTTAAGTCATTTACTGCACTTGTTCTTTTCGATACTGGTGCATCGCATTCATACATATCAAGGGGATTTGCAGAAAAGTATAGCCTGCCCACTAAGATTCTTACAGCCTCTATGCTAGTAAGCTCACCAGGAGCAGAGTACATGGCCAGACAAGGATGTTTTCAAGTGCCATTGAGTATAGGAAGGCATGTATTCCCGACGGATTTGATCATACTGGAATCCCAAGGTTTGGGTGTGATTCTCGGTATGGATTGGCTGTCGATGTATGGAGGAAACATCAATTGCGCAAGTAAGACGATTTTGCTCACGACGCCAGAAGGAAGAAGGATCAAGTATGTATCACGACATGGACCAAATAGGAATCAAGTAAATTCCTTATCAGGGGTTGTGCAGGAAGAGGTACCAGTGGTGAAGGATTACCCTGATGTATTTCCTGAGGAATTGCCAGGAATGCCACCGGATAGAGATATTGAGTTTTTGATTGAGCTTTTGCCATGTACAGGCCCAATATCGAAGCGACCATACAGGATGCCCGCACAGGATTTGGCAGAAATCAAGAAGCAGATTAAGGAGCTATTGGATAAAGGTTATATACGCCCAAGTTCTTCGCCTTGGGGATCACCTGTACTTTTAGTGGAGAAGAAGGATGGATCGTTAAGGATGGTTGTTGATTATCGTGGATTGAATGAAGTAACAATCAAGAACAAGTACCCACTACCAATGATAAATGATCTGTTTGATCGTTTGCAAGGAGCTAAAGTGTTTTCCAAAATCGATTTGCGATCAGGGTACCATCAGTTGAAGATTCGAGAGCAGGACATACCAAAGACAACATTCACCACAAGATATGGACTGTATGAGTATACCGTTATGCCATTTGGACTGACTAACGCACCTGCCTATTTCATGAACCTGATGAACAAAGTGTTTATGGAGTTTTTGGATAAGTTCGTCGTGGTGTTCATTGATGATATTTTGGTTACTCAAAGATTGAAGAGGAACATAAGGAACATTTGCGATTGGTTTTGGAGAAACTAAGGGAACATCAGTTATATGCCAAGTTCAGCAAATGTGAGTTTTGGATAAAGGAAGTTGGATTTCTTGGACATGTTATATCCGGAGAAGGGATAGTAGTTGACCCTAAAAAGGTTGAGACCGTAACCGAATGGGAAGCACCAACGACAGTTGGAGAGATCCAGAGTTTTCTTGGACTCGCAGGATACTACCGGAGATTCATTGAGAATTTCTCAAGGATTGCAAAGCCTATGACGGAGTTGCTGAAAAAGGATACCAAGTTCATATGGACTGAGGATTGTGAGGCAAGTTTTCAGGAGTTGAAGAAAAGATTGGTTACCTCACCAGTGTTAATTTTGCCAGATCAGACCAAGGATTATGAGGTGTATTGCGACGCTTCACGTCGAGGACTTGGAGCAGTGCTTATGCAGGAAGGAAGAGTTCTTTCGTATGCTTCACGACAACTGAAACCTCACGAATTAAATTATGCCACACATGATTTGGAGTTAGCAGCCGTAGTGCATGCATTGAAGACATGGAGACATTTCCTCATTGGAAATCATTGTGAGGTGTACACGGATCACAAGAGTTTGAAGTACATTTTCACGCAGAAAGAGTTAAACCTTAGAAAAAGGAGATGGTTGGAACTCATCAAGGATTATGATATGAGATTGCATTATCATCCCGGAAAAGCTAATGTAGTAGCTGACGCATTGAGCCGCAAGAGCCATGTCAATACACTGATGACGAGAGAGATACCAAAGGAGTTAGCAGAAGATCTTCGTGAGCTATGTTTGGAAATAGTTCCGAGAGGCTATGTAGCAGCATTAGAGATTCAGTCTACCTTGATGGATAAAATCAGAGAAGCTCAGAAAAATGACAAAGAGATTGCGGATATAAAGAAGAAAATGAGCGAAGAAAAAGCAAAGGGATTTCATGAGGATGAGCAGGATACCCTATGGTTTGAGCACCGTGTTTATGTGCCAAATGACCCGGAGATCAGGAAGTTGATTCTGCAAGAGGCACATGATTCACCATATTCGATTCACCCAGGAAATACCAAGATGTATTTGGATTTGAAGGAAATGTTCTGGTGGACCGGAATGAAGAAGGATATTGCGGAGTATGTAGCAGTTTGTGATGTATGTCAGAGAGTGAAGGCAGAACATCAGAAGCCAGCAGGATTGTTGCAACCATTGCCGATACCCGAATGGAAGTGGGATAAACTAGGCATGGATTTCATCACGGGTTTGCCAAAGACTCGTTCAGGCTATGACTCGATTTGGGTTATAGTCGACCGCTTGACAAAGGTAGCTCATTTCATTCCAGTCAAGACTACCTACAGCAGTGCTAAGTTGGCAAAAATATACATGACCAGAATTGTGTGTATGCACAGAGTTCCGAGGAGTATCGTATCAAATAGAGGAACCCAATTTACCTCAAAGTTTTGGAATCAGTTGCAAGAAACATTGGGAACCAGGCTAGAATTCAGTACAGCTTTTCACCCATAGACAGGTGGACAGACTGAGAGAGTCAATCAGATTTTGGAGGATATGCTGAGAGCTTGTGCACTAGATTATGGATCTAGTTGGGAAGATAACTTGCCGTATGCAGAGTTTTCTTATAACAACAGTTGCCAAACTAGCTTGAAGATGGCACCTTTCGAAGCTTTATACGGAAGGAGGTGCATGACACCGTTGTCATGGGACGAAGTTGGAGACCGTTAGTTGTTTGGACCAGATTTGATTAAGGAGTCTGAACAGAAAGTTAAGTTGATTCGCGATAGGCTCAAGGTAGCCTAGTCCAGACAAAAGAGCTATGCGGATTCAAAACGCAAGGAGATAGAATATGAAGTTGGAGACAGAGTTTATCTTAGAGTATCCCCACTTCGAGGAGTTAAGCATTTTGGAGTTAAAGGAAAATTAGCACCACGTTTCGTTGGACCGTATAGGATCTTGCAACGCATGGGAGAAGTCGCTTATAAGTTGGAATTACCTGAGGGACTGTCAGGAGTTCATGACGTATTCCATGTTTCTCAGCTGAAGAAATGTCACGCCAAGATGGCGGAGGTAGCGCTAAGAGATACAGTGCCACTGGAAGCAATTCAGTTGAAGGATGATTTAACATATGAGGAAAAACCCATCAAGATTCTCGAACACGCCGGCAGTGTTACTCGCAGCAAGGTTATCAAGTTTTGCAAAGTTCAGTGGAACCACCACACGGAGGATGAAGCCACCTGGGAGAGAGAAGAAGATTTTCTCAAGGACCACCCTCACCTATTTTCTAGCCAACCCGAATCTCGAGGGCGAGATTCATCTTAAGGGGGGTAGGTTTGTAACATCCCAAATTTTCAATTTGGAATGTTATACATTAGATCATCATGCATTACATATTTTCTTGCCTTTTTGTCGATCCTAGAAATTTCACGCAACTCAAGGACCCTCGGAGAGAGTTGGAGATTTCGAAATTTTCATATTTGAGTTCTCTCGAATTATGAAAAGAGGATCATTTGATTTGATTTATTTCATCTTCAAATAATTTTTCCAATATCAAAATAATATGAGAGGGAATAATATGACTTTCCCAAAATTTAAGAAAAATGAAGATTTAATAAATAACTCAAATTTTGGATTTTCTTGGAATTTATTTGCCTTAGGGAAAAATGCGTGTTTTCAAAAATTGCATTTTAGGCCCCGAGTAAAAGTTCATTTTGTTCGCCTCATTTTTAGGAGTCGGGGAAAATTTACTTTGTAATTTTTGGACTTCGTTTAGATTTTCTTTTCCTTATTTTTCTTCTGCGCGCGTATTTATATAAAAAAACAAACCCAGCAACCGACTGGGCCAAGGGCCCAGCCGAGCCGGCCCAGCCGCGCCCCCTCCCGCGCGCGCGCCCGCGCGCAGCCGCGCTGCCGCCGGCCGGCCGAATCCGAGGAGGACTCCTCCTCCTCCCCTTGCTTGCCCCCTCCCCCAAGCCACCCTCCCCCCTTTAAATACCCAAGTCCCCCCCCCCTTTCCTCCTCACACCGCCCGCCGCCCCGCAGCCGCAGCAGCAGCAGCAGCGCCGCCGCCGCCGCTCGCACCGCCGCCGCCTGCCGCCAGCGCCGCACGCCGCCGCCGCCACCGCGTCGCCGTCACCCCGCGCCAAGCCGCCGGCCCGCCGGAGCCCCTCGTTGAGGTAGACACCGCGCCGCGCCGCCCCTCGCCCGGTTCGGTTTTCTAATAAACCGTTCGAGTTTATTTTTTTTATTTTTTTTTGATGCTTTGGTTTTTTTTCGAAAAACCCTAGATCGGTTTTTATTTCTGGTTTTGTTGTTTAGCGAGCGTTCGCCGGACCATTCGTCTTAACGAACGTGATCACCGGTTATTTCCGGTTAACTAACGTCCGTTCGTTTAACCGTTCGTCGTTTTCTTTTTAGTCGGATTTATTCCGCGATTTTCTGATCGCGATTTCAGATCCGATCTTCGATCTAGTTTATCTTCTCGCTTGTTTATCGGAATCAGGTGATTCAAGCGCCTGGAGTTTCGTTTCGAAACCGCCGTTCCGACTAATCAACTTAAACAAAGTTTTGCTACTGTAAAATTTGACCTAGTTTCAACTTGCTAGAACCGAGTTGTATTCTTCCGCCATTTGTTTTCCGTTGTTTTGTTCGGTTCGTTTTCTTTTGCAACCAAGGTTCTTAAGTGAACTTTCTGGTTCAATCTTTTATTCGAGATTTACCTGTGCATTAGATGATTACTTATTGTATGCTTGTTGTTTGTCTGCGATAGATCACCCGGAGTGCGCCGCTTGTTATTTCGAATCTCTAGGTTTCGCGGATCATCAGCAAGGCAAGTAACACTTGATCATACCCTTTTCTACTACCCAATTTTTATGCATTAGATCAATCCTCAAACATTGCATGATTAGGATCTAATTAAACTGTGGGATGGGAAGTAGATGAGGTAGTACCTATTACCTGTTTTACTTATGAAACCTTTGGGAGTTACTTCTGCGTTTGCTTGTTATGCCATGCTATGCTAGTAGACGTGGATTGGGTGAGTGATATCCATGACAGATGTTAGTTTGTAAATTAATTGTTTATCTAAGGTGGCAACTTAAATACACATCTGGGTGGATTGAGGCACCTGGGGTTTCCAAGACTTGCCTGTTTTTCTTTTGGACCGCCACCCAGGCTCAAAGGGATCATAAGATAATTCATGCTAGTAACTTCCGTGTGCAGCCACAAGCCATTATGGGCTCTGGCATAGTTGACTAAGTCGTGCGAACTCTTATAGTGGTAGACTAGCAGATGTAGGGGATGTAGGTGTACAGGTCTACCCATCGTAAGGTGCTAGCGCTTCTGAAAGACTATGTCTCGGTCATCCGTTTCTCAAACACCATGAAGTGCGAGAAACCAAATGGAGGCGATCGAGTCTTGTGGGGAAAAGTGCGCAAACCTCTGCAGAGTGTACAAACTAATCATGATTAGCCGTGTCCCCGGTTATGGACATCTTGAGTATCTAGTACTTGAATATCATGTGAATCCCAACATGTTACTCTAATTTAATATTGTTGGGTTTGTAAATGATTATTTTTAATTGGGATTGAGGATGTTGTCAACAATTCTCAATGTTTAACAACCACCATGATAGTTAAATAAATTTATTCCTTTGCAGTAGGGAAAAATTGGCTTTATGCAAAACTGTAACCATAGAGCTTTTCCACCAGCCATATATGCATATAGTATAGGCTTATCATTCATTATTCTCTATGTGTTACATTGCCAGCATATTCCATGTGCTGACCCGTTTTCGGGCTGCAACTTTCATGTTGCAGACTTTTCAGACGACGAGTAAGGTGCTTTTAGGTCGTGGTTCTATACTCAGTGATGCCGTTGGAGTTGATGGACTCACTTATCTTCCAAGTCTTCCGCTGTTATCGATAATAGATGGCCTTAAGCCATATTTATTGTAATAAGTCCTTTTTTGGGACATCGATGTAATAAGTGTGTGATTGCTACTCTGTTATAAATCCTTCGAAGTACTGTGTGGTGTCAGCATTACTGATCCAGGGATGACACCTGAGCACAGAGACTTGACCATCTGAGGTCGGGTCGCTACACCCTTCAAATTACTATAATAGTGGCACTAGTTGAAGCAAACTTTATTTCCGAAACGAGAAAAGATTGCGATAGAATAGCTTTATTTAAAAAATACAACGATGGCACAACATGAAAAAGCACAATCATGTTAATAAAGGACAATACTGACCGGTTTGAGGGGCCCTATGCCGCCACGACTCAATCTCGTGAACCTGCAACTCCACTCAGATGAGGTCAACCTACAACTCCATGATTCAATTCATGCGCCCTTTTTTGCAGTTCACTTGAAATGAAGCAAAGATTGCATCATTCAGCTAGCAAGAAGTACTTGCTCTCGTGAGCTGGCAGGTTCTTCTTTAGTAGTTGCACTAAAGTTGAGCAACATTAAGGTTGGTTGTCATGCTCATGTAAGGTGCAACTATAATTTACATATCCTTTTGTGAAGTTCCACTAAAATAAAGTGCCATTGTGGTGACAGTGACGACTCATCTTGCAAAGGCTAATAAAATATTGCACGAGATTACCAACAGAATTTGACAGAGATTTTGGGAACTCCAGTCACCATTTTGTGCAGTTCCACCAAAATTGAGAGATGTTGCCCACGTGACATTTTAGTTGAACTGCACAAGACACTCATTCCAAAAAATTGTTTTGTGCAGTTCACCAAAAGGTCACAATAGCAACAACGTGAAATGGATATCCCTATCTGCACAAAAAGATAGAAAGTAAACAGTTGCTGGTCAATAAGAATATATGAAACATACACGAAATGAAAAGAAGCATCTTAATTATGTTCATGGCAATCACGCAAGGACAGTAGAAATTTTAAAACATCAGCAATGCTTCATGTTACCGGAAGCATTATGATCAACTATGACGTTCGTCAAATATGGGATTACTTTAATGGTGGCATTGCTTGTTTACCAGATATGGTAAATCAACAACAGCTAAAGAGTTGGTTTAAGGGCATGGGACCGTGGGGACACCAGGTCACTCAGCAGCGTAAAGAAGCAACTTACTTATCATACTGGGGAAAACAACAAGAGTACCATTTGTTAACATAGTTTAATTGCATCATATCACTCGAGGCATTAGATTAACAATAACACTGGTTAGACATGTCCTTAAGGTAACAGTGTGATCGCTTCATTTTACATGCGCCCTTACATTAACAACAACAGAAGGTTGGTATAAGGACATGTGACAGTGGACGCATCAGTACAATGTACCTACAAGGAGGCATAAAGTGGTGATGCCGAGTTTTTTCATGCTCTGTGAGGGCAGCAAATCTAATCCTGGAGAACTTTTACTATGTGAGGGCAGCAAATCTAATCCTGGAGACCTTTTACTATGTGAGGGCAGCAAATCTAATCCTGGAGACCTTTTACTATGTGAGGGCTGCAAATCTAATCCTGGAGACCTTTTACTATGTGAGGGTAGCAAATCTAATCCTGGACATACTCTGCTGACTTGTCCACCAGGCGCCACTTTCTATCCTTTTTTCAACCAATAATAGATCTATTCCTTATCCAGTTTGTACTGAGTTTTCCCATTATTTCCATTTTCAACCATGAGACCGGTTGGATATCCGGTCTCTACTTGAAAGTGCTAGTATTCGACTAGAGGGGGGGGGGGTGAATAGGCGATTTTTATGGAAGTCTTCAAAACATGGATGTTTCAAAGACAAACAATAGAAATGAACCTATTGATATGCAGCGGAAGGTAGACTACACTAAACAAGCCATAGTCAAGTAAGCAATGAAGAGAAAGCACAAAGACTATAAGCAGCTAGGTAGATTTGATCAGGATGGAAGATAGTATGAAGCCAAACAGACAATAGTCTTCACACAGTAAAGTCAAACAGATAAGGAAAGTAGCAAAGACTTCACGAAGATAAACTGTAAGTAAGGCAAGAGAGGTAGGATAGAACCAGTTGCTCGGAGAGGACAAGGGGTTTGTTGGACCAGTTCTAGTTGTTGTGACAACTGTACGTCTGGTTAGGGAGGCTGAAATTTAACTCAGAAGACTGTGTCTTCACCTTATTCCCCTTGAGCTAAGAACACTTAGTCCTCGCCCAATCACTCTAGTAAGTCTTCAAGGGAGACTTACAAACCTTCACAGACTTCGTTCACCAGCAATCCACAATGACTCTTGGATGCTCAGAACACGACGCCTAACCGGCTGGAGGATTCACAGTCCTCAAGTGTAATAAGTCTTCAGATCACGCGGACAGAAAGACTTCAGTGATGCCTAACACTCTTTGGCTCTGGGTGTTTAGGGCTTTGTCCTCGCAAGTATTCTCTCTCTCAAAGGGTTTGGAGGTGGGTTGCTCTCAAACGACAAAAGCCGTGAACTAACTCTCAGCAGCCACCAATTTATGGTGTAGGGGGTGGGCTATTTATATCCAGGAGGCAACCCGACCTGATTTGTCTAAAATGACCCTGGGTGACTAAGGAACTGACACGTGTCCAATGGTCAGATTTCGAACACACGCGGCAGCTTGACTTGGGCTACAAGTAAAGCTGACTCATCCAGCTCTGGATAAGATTTGCTCTCATTGTCTTCGCTCGAAGACATAGGATTTGGTTGAGCATCACATCAGTCCCTCTGACTTTGTTCACATCTAGCCCACTTAACAGTACTGTCGTTCCTATGACTCAACAAAGAAGAAAAGGAAACTACGAAACAATTATGTCGTCGTACTCCATAGTCTTCACGCGATGTGTTCTCCTGTCATAGTCTTCAACGTGAATGTCTTCACAAACCACCATTGTCTTCAATGTTTTCACACATTTTTAGGGGTCATCTCTGGTAGGTAAACCGAATCAATGTGGGAATACTACCTGTGTTATCTTGCAATTCTCACAAACACATTAGTCCCTCAACCAACTTTGTCGTCAATACTCCAAAACCAACTAGGGGTGGCTCTAGATGCACTTACAATCTCCCCCTTTTTGGTGATTGATGACAAACTGGTTGAAGTTTTTAATGGGGATAAAAGTATGTGAAAGTTTAGTGTTGTGAGTATTGTCTTCATACATAAGACGAGGCTCCCCCTGAAGATGTGCATATAAATGATTTGCGTTTGAATGCAAATGTACATGGCAGGTTTTGCTTTGTGGAGGCCATCATCAAAGTGTGAAGACAATGCACTATGCATAAGAAGTAACGAAGATAATGGTATGCATAATGACAAATGGACGTCTGCAGAATGACTTCATGCGGGATTTATCATCGCATCATATAATAGCAAATAAAGTAGCAAACGACCATCAAGTTTAAGTGTTACAACTCAGAGAACCAAATGTATCAAAAGCAAGAGTTGTAAGACTTGGCAAAAATTATGCAACCACCCATAAGGACCCGCTTGAAGACTATCAACTCATATGCTTGTCCCACTTTTGTCAGTAATGACCAAAAATGTTTGAAGACATAGAGCGTCTACTGGTTCCCAGAAGCAGCAGGGTCGACGTTGGAGTTTGGTGGTGCAGAGGGGCCTGGTGTAGTGTCGATACACGCCGAAGTGGTTGTTGGTGATGTAGCATCATCTTCATCATCGATGACTCTGGCATTTACAGTTGCTGCCGAAGAGGAGTACTCAGAGTCTTCGAGTAAAGGAGTCCGATGTAAGACAACATTCCTGGGAGGAGTGGAATCAAACTTGAATCTCTCTGCGAAGCCATCTTGTGGAAGATCATCTTCAGAACTGAGTAGTGTCAGACTCTTCCACGACCGCCGACAGGTTTCATGAGTGACAAATTCATTCTTGGTGGCTAGATTGCGAATGCGATTAACATCCATCAAGAGACTCTACATCTGACGCTTCAGCCAATAATGATGCTTATCGTGTTTTTGATGCAAGGCCACGAGAAGCTCTCGGTCATTGAGCACACAAGATCTCTTTCAAGGCCTTGGAGCAATAGTGCTTTCAGTGTCTTCAGTATGGGCACAATTAGGTGCACGTGTATTTCCAGCCATAGGATACACACGAGTGGCAGCATGAACTCCTTCAACATGTTGAGAGAAACTTTGACGATCGACATTGTGAAGATAAATTGGCTCCTTGGCAGGCTCTGGGTATATGGCTTCGACACACATATCAACCTCTGGCAAGAATATGAGATGGTTGCGTGCAGAGGGCTGATAGTTGACAGTAGAGTGAAGCTTGATAAGGCGCATTACCCATGGAGCATAGAACTTGCGACCAAATATATTTGACCCAGATGCAGCAAGTTGGCGAATGAAGAAATCCTAAGCATTGAAGCTGATGCCATTGAGAATATAGAAGACCAATGTCTTCATTGAGCCTTCAAGCTTTGCTGCAGAAGAATGTCCTTTGATGGGCCATAGAGTTTGCCTGATAATGTGATAGATGGTGCGGGGCAGATACTCTAGGTCTTCAACAAAGAATTCCTTAGGATATTCAGCATCTTGTGGCAGAGGCTTCATCATACTCAGCATTTGGCTCATGTTGGGCTCTGGCTTCTGGAATATGCTTTCTAAGGCATTGCGGTGAAGCTGACAACCAGGTTCATAAAGTTCACCTGGAGTGGGCAGGCCAGCAAGCTCAATGATGTCAAGAGCTTTGTCTTCATGATGGACATTGCCTGTCATCCACTCAAGGACTAAAGATTTGACATCCCTATTGTAGCCGCGAATGTGAAGTGTAGCATAGAATTGTAGCAGAAGCTCTTCAATCCAATTTTCATTGTCGGTCATAAACTGCAGAAGACCAGCATCTCTGAAGCAGTCTAAGGCTTCTTCCAAGCAGGGCAGTCTAGCAATGGCTTCGCAGTCTAGACGCATATGAGCAAAAATGTGTCCTTGATTGTATAAGACACAGGAATAATAAATGCGCTGTTGATAGCTCTAGAGCCAATCAGATGAAATTTTTGGCCTTGAATATGGGTTCTTGGCACTATCAAAGAAAGTGTTGTGTTCAATGAAGCCATTTGCATTGAACGATCCTGGCGTAGATGCAGTACCTGGAAACCTGGGGAGCCTTGGTTTTGGCTTCTGAACCTGAGGCCTGTGCTCCACATGATAATCAAATTGAGGTCCGGGAGCAGGTGGAGGAACCAGAATAGGCCATCTGATAGTGACAAGCTCGCCTTGATAAAATGCTTGCTCAATGGTGTGAGGCCTAGGAGGCGGTACAGGAGCAGTGGCATTGACAAGGGCTTCGGGCTACACATTGGTGGCACGTGCATCATTGGCTTCAGACACCGTGTTCACTGTAGGTGCCACATTAGCTTCAGCCATGACAACGTCATTGGCTTCAGTGGTGTTGTTGGTGGCCGCCTCAGTATTTTCAACCTCCACTTGAGTAGCTGGAGGGTCGGGTACAGACACGTTCTCCTCGAGAACATTTTCTTGATTGGTGGGGGATGTGACAACACGATCTTCTTCTTCACGGGGTTCTAGATTTTCATCAGCTGATGCAGTCGGTATGTCTTCAGCAGCCTTGGCTTCAGACTCGGAGACATTCACAGTAGGAGTGGCTTTAGAAAACACTTAACGTGCTACTGAGTTGGGTTGCACTTCTCCTGCTGGGACGCTCAACATAGCAGCTTGTGGCCTTGGTCCTTTGCGAAGCCTACGTAATGTAGACGTCGCTCTGGGAGTGGGAATTGGATGGACCACATAGTCATCACCATCAAGCACCGGAGTGGTGACTTGAGGTGGGGGAGTACTTGGTGAGCTTCGACTTGGGGTTTCTAGTTGGGGGCGACCAGCCCATGATGCATCCTGAGCAATTGGCGTCAAGGGACGACCAATGCTGATGATTTCGCTGTTCGTGAGAACATGCGATGATACCTTTTGGTGCTCGATATGAGGAAGAACTTCATCATCTTCTACATTGTCTTGGGGACCAATGTCTTCAGCTGCGGTGGGGTCAACAGCTGGATCTTCTTCAGCTTCAAGAGCCTCTTGTAACACCCTCGGTGTCATGCTACAGTAATCCCCTGTTAATGGTGCCAGGTCACCATGCTTACTGAGCTAATTATCACTTGATGAAAAATCAAAATCAAATTCAAATTCAAATTATGAGGGGAATTCAAAATTTCTCAAACATGAAAACAAAAATGTTCATCATGTGCTAAATATTCCACAACTAATATTGGTGGTGAACCAACATTTTTCCAAAGGGTGTAAGTGGCCTAAACTACTTAAAATAGTGACCTAAGCAATAAATTAAATGCCCTTTTTAATTTATAAAATTGGCAACTATTCCAAAAGCCTCCCAACCTTTTTGAGGCAGTGCACTTTAATTCTTTGAAATTGTTTTGGCCAGTGGCATAATTTTGCAAAGTAAATTGTGGCTAAAAGAAAATGCAAAAGCTGCTAGAAAAGAAAAAGAAAAACAACAAAAAGAAAAAAAGAAAAGGAGAAGTAGAGGGGAGAGAGAGATTCCCTCTGCCACACTCAGGCTACGACCCACCCGAGCCAGCTGGCCCAACAGGCCGGCCCACACCCCCTGGGTCGTCACTCTCCCCTCCCCCTGTTCAACCGACCGAGGGCGCGCGCCCGCGCGTCGCCACCGGACCACCTCGCCGTTGACGGGAGAGGATAAGGCCGCCCCGACGCCTCAGCCCCCTCGCCTCCCACTCGCCCACTTGCCCTCCCTCTCTCTCTCTCTCTCTCTCTCTCTCTCTCTCTCTCGCCCACGCGCTCGCTCCGCCCCTCCTCTCCTCCAGATCCACGGCCCGAGCACACTCGCCGCCGCCCTCCGTCGTTGTCGCGGCCACCGGCGGCCCCGCGTCCGCTGACCCTGTCGGTGAGCTCCGCCGGGGTCGACTACGTCGACTGGTGGCCTCAGCTGGAGCGGGGAGGCACCACAACAGCCGTTCATCCTCGTCCCAATCTCTGGCCACCGCGACGTCACCGTTGCTCCACCAACACCCGTGCTGCTCCTAAGCCGTCAAGGGCCTACGTGTGAGCCGCGCGATGAGCTCCTCCTTCTCCTGCTCCCCTCCTTTCAGCCTCTTCGCGTGCCATAGCTAGCTGTCGCCGCATCCGTGCTCTGCTCGCCGCGGACGAGCTTGTGGCCGTCACTTTGGTTGACGTTGCCGTCGCCTGAGGCCACCGTCGAACTCCTAGAGTTCCTAGGAGCCCAACGCACACGCGCACGCTCCCTCCTGTGCCTCCTAGCGCCGTCCCCGATGAGCGCCCGAACGCATCGCCGCGGAGCTCGCCGCCGGCAAGACTCTGGAGACCAAATGGTCACGGGCCAGTGCCCAGCGCGCTCACCGCACTGCGTAGGCCTCGTCTAGCCGCTTGGTTTGCCCGCAAACACACCCTAGCCCCGATCCCAACAACGACCGAAGTCCTGCGTCCGCCCCGCTCGAGGTCGTCGTCGTTGCAGGCCGCCCCCGCCCAAGCTAAGGTCGCAGTTGGATGTGTCGCTCCTCGCTCGTCCGAACGAGCCCGGCCGCGCTCGAAACGGCCCCCTGTGGCATTTTTCCAGCGAAGTACGGCGAGCCCCGCCACTGTTTTGGTCGTCGGCGGTGAAACCCCGCCGCTGTTGATGTGGCACACCTGGGGCCCGCCTCTGGGTCACTGCCCGTGGGCCCCTGGCCCCAGTTGACCACGTTGACCATGGTCACCTGTGCTGACTAGGCACACAGTGTCACTGACACGCAGGCCCCACCGCATATTTTGTCAAATAAACGTTTTTACAAATAAAAATAATTAGTTAAGCTAAATAGTCACTGACATGTGGGGCCCAGCAGCTAATTAACCATGTTTAATTAAAATAACCCACTGTTAGCCCTCTGTGTATGACAGGTAGGACCCACTGGTCAGTTTGACCAGTCAACCAGTGTGTTGACCTGCTGATGTCAAGTTCACACTCTGCTGACGTCATAATTCATTTTCTGTTAATTTAAATAATTCCAGAAAATGGTTTAATCTTGAAAATTCATAGAAAATAAACCGTAACTCGGATGAAAATGTTTTCTACATGAAAGTTGCTCAAAATAAACCGTAATCCGGATACACGGTCCGTTTACCTGTCAGATACCTCTAACTATCTGAACATGGAACATTCCCCCTCCGGTCATCTGTTTGACACAGCTCCGGAAACGGGAAAACATTCCCGGTTGAATTCCCCCTTCACCTTTATCGTGTAGCCATACGTTAGGTCACACCCGGCACAGCATTTTGCCACATTATGCTTTGTGATGCTATGTTTGCTTTATATTTACTGTTTCTCCCCCCTCTTCTCTCCGGTAGACCTCGAGACCGACGTTGATGCCTCTGAGTACGACTACGTTAAGGACGACCCCTCCTTGCCAGAGCAACCAGGCAAGCCCCCCCCCCCCCCTTTGATCATCCCGATATTTCCCATTCCATCTCTCATGCTTGCATTAGATTTTGCTACTGTTATTGTTTGCTCCTATTCTGATGCATAGCCTGCTTTTGTATCTGCTGTTGTACCTTACCTGCTTATCCTAAACTGCTTAGAATAGGTTGGTTAGAGATCCATCAATGACCCCCACACCTTGTCCTTGTTGCCCCTGCTTCATCATTGAAGACCCGATCAATGGGATCGAAGACCAGGCCCCGACACCGCACATCACCTTCCCCTTAGTTGCTCGACACTACTGGGATACTATCAAGTGCCGAGGGTGAGACCTCTACAGCACTTCCGATGTTAACCCTGTAGTGTAGCTATTCGGTCGTGGTCATCGAGGATGATTTCCTCTTTAACCACTTCCGATACGACTCTGTCATGCAACCCCTCAAGTGTGAACCTTGGGGGTGATTCCTCTTATGTTCACCTTGATGATTACATTGAGTGGAATTCACCGGGGGTGATTCCTTGGGTTTTCCCCTTGATGTTTCGACACACGGATACTTGGACTTTACAACTGTTACTTGGAAGGGCGGGTCGACCCTGAGGGGTACCCACGAGTGATGTGGAGACGGGTTGACCTAGAGGGTGCCCGTGAGATAATTATGAGGCGTGGCCGGGCATTCCTAGCCCTTGCCACAAGTCCTCGAGACGGGCCAACAGGGTCACATCTTTCGTGAGTCTCTGCTTGTTACCGCGCGTTCCTAATCCACTACGATTTGGATATTTGATCCGAGGGGCCTCTGGCCTGATAGCACTACCATCACGTGGGCATAGTATGGGCGTTCTGCGTTGTATACATCAGCCGAAGCTTAATAGACGTCAGCGACTGAGCGGCGCACGCCGGGTTGGACTGTGTAAGCACCTGCCTTGTTGAAGGAGGTAGCTAGGTCTGCTCACCGGCTGCGTACGCAGCATGCAGGAGTTCTCGGGGAGATGGCCCATGACCCCTGGGGGCATAGGTTTAGTCCGGTGTGCTGGCCTCTCTATTAAGCCTAGGTCGGGTTGCGGCGTATTGTTTGGCCGAGGCCGGGCATGACCCAGGAAAGTGTGTCCAGCCGAATTTAAGCGTGCGTGGTGGGTAAGTTGGTGCACCCTTGCAGGGAAGAAAACATCTATCGATAGCCTGCCCTACGGTAACGGACACTTGGAGTTGTATCCCGATCGATACAACTAGAAGTGGATACTTGTGATGAGAACTGAATGGTGATGAGAATTGGATTGTGATGATAACTGGATAGTATGGCTCTGGGATTGCTTTCTCGCAGGGAGTCGAGAAAGGATCTCTGGCCGAGGTTCATAACACTACTACTACTTTACTTTATGCTACTCTACTTCCTCCTGTTGCTGCAAGATGGTGGTTTCCAGAAGATGCTAGTCTTCGATGGGACTAGGCCTTCTCTCTATTCTGGCATTTCTGCAGCCCAGTCCACATATACAGCCCCTCTTTGATAACGTTGCATATGTAGTGTAGATCCTTGCTTGCGAGTACTTTGGATGAGTACTCACGGTTGCTTTGCTCCCCCGTTTCCCCTTTCTTCTTCTTTCTGGTTGATGCAACCAGATGTCGGAGCCCAGGATCCAAACGCCACCTTTGACGCCGACTGCTACTACCACGAGGGTGCCTACTACTACGTGAAGACCGCCGACGACCAGGAGTAGTTAGGAGGCTCCCAGGCGGGAGGCCTTGCCTTTTCGATCGTAGATGCTTTTGTGCTAGCCTTCTTAAGGCAAACTTGTCTAAACCTATGTCTGTACTCAGATATTGTTGCTTCCGCTGACTCTTGTGTTTTCGAGCTTATGTATTCGAGCCCTCGAGGCCCCTGGCTTGTAATATAAAGCTTGTATTATTTTAATTTGTGTCTAGAGTTGTGTTGTGATATCTTCCCGTGAGTCCTTGATCTTGATCGTACACATTTGCGTGTATGAATTAGTGTACGATTGAATCAAGGGCGTCACAGCTCTGTGGAAGCAGGCTCGTGGACAACTAAATGATGCTCTTGGTGGGGGGATGCAGGACGAGCAACTGAGAGGGGCTCGACAAGAAGGGGCTCTGAAGGAGCAGCCCGATTCTTCTTTGAAGACTTTGTCTTCTGCTTCTTGGTCAGTGGAGCATCATTAGGGACATTCTTGTTCTTTCGTTTTCTGGCTTCGGCCTCGGCTACCCTTGTCTTCTTCAGTTCTGAAGCTACTGTGGGGACCTTAGGCTTCGAGCCTGTCATGCTGGCAGGGAAGACAATGTGAGGTGCTTCCTGTCTTGACGCCTCAACTTGGGTCACAGTAGGCTTCTTCCTTTTGGCAGCCATCTTGGGGTCGATGCCTGGATGCCCAAGAGCCTTGCGCTTTTCAGCTTCACTATGAGCCCGAACACATTTTGCGGCGAGATGTTTCATCCGCTCTCTTGAACCTTTCGCCTCTTCACGTTTCTTGTGAAACGCTTCCTTGAGATCATGCAACAGCTTCTTGAAGTTCTGAACATCAGTGACATTGAGCTTGGCCATGTGCTTCTTGAACTGAGCCTTTTCATAGTCAATCTTGTTCTTGAGCTTGACTATCTTCTGAGCCAGAGCAATCTCATTTGCAATGGCACTGTGGAAAGCGACACTAATGCCAATGGGAAGTTGAAGATCATCGATGCTGAGATCCGGATTGGAAAACCACTCATCAATGAAATTATTAAGGATGTCCACATCAAAGAGGGGCAAACCGTTGAAGATTTCCGCCTCTTGTTTGCTCTTTATCAGCAGCTCAAGAGCATCTTCACCAAGATCATCGTCACTTGATAGATCAATGGCTTTATTGTCGTTCCTCAGAACGGCGGCTCGGGTCAGTGCTTGACCAGAACTCGGGATGGGCTTCTTCTTCTGAATAGACTTCTCGGTCTTCTTGGATACGCGAGAGAGGTCTTCAGATTGCATACTTGATGCAGGAGGGGCAGTTGCCAATGGATTCATATGTGAAGCTTTTGGTGCAGTAGAGGGTTTTGAAACCTTTGTTTTCTTCTGCTTCTGTGGTTGAGGAGGAGTTGGCGCTTCATCCGAATCTGCGTCATCAGCTGAGTGATCCACATTAGCCCCTTGAACTGCAATGTGAGTGATGAGGCCTTCGAGGTTGTAGAAGGGGCCGACTCTGTTTTCATTGGCTTCACGGGTGCCATCATCCCGAGGAGCAGATGGACCAGGGTTGAAGTCGAGTCCAAATGCTTTCTTGTTCTTCACAACAGAATCTTTGGCAAACTTGAAGTTGCGCTTGAATAGATTGTCTTCACGGCACCATAGTAGAGAATATGGGTCCGCATTCTCTGGCTGTGGTCCGTGAGCCATGCACAGGTAGAAGCCTTGATCAATAGCTTTAGACAAGGACTGGGGTTGAAGATTTTTGTATAATATATCTCCCTAGGGTTGCTTGATGGCATTCTTCTCAGCATACTTAGCAGTGACAAATATGTACTTAAACCATTCCTCAGCCCAATATCTTCGAATCCCACGGCGCTGTCTGCCACCCTTTCTAGCTGACTTTTCAGTTGCCATGAAGCTTAAACTGAATGGCTTCAGAACTTGCAAAGGCTTCCGATGGCTTGTTAGACAGGAACTGGCTTCAGGAGAATTGATGTGACTCTGTAAGAATTCTGCAAATGAATGCAGACTATGAGAACCAAGGGATTCTCCCACGGACATGTACCTGTGACAACATTAGAGGGGCGAGGGAAGGGGAAGAGGTCATATGCATTCTCAAAAGATTTTGAAGATAAATCAGTTTGAAGACATTGACCTCATAACGCGAAGACATTCACTTATTTGTTGTGAGTTGGTTCCAGATTTGTACGAATCCAAGAATAGGTACAAGTGAGGAATCTAACTTGTATTGAAGCATAAGTGAATATACTAGGCATAATATGAGATGCAGAATAGGATAGATTCAACTTTGTAAGCAGAGAAACCACTTTTGGTAGAGAAGGATGAATCTATCAGATCAAATAGGCGGTAAAAAGTGAGTTTTAATTACCACACGAAGAACTGCTAGACAGAATGGAGTTGGAGGCCAAGAATTTCAATCTCCCGTGCCCTAACTTGGTGACGGAAGACACCTACGGCGATGGCGGAGAAGACGAGGTCCGGCAAGAGGACGGCGTTAGTGAGGTCGCGGCAGCTAAGCGCTTCGTCGCCCGCGTCGTCACGAGCTAGCGGTGGCGCTAGGGTTTTGAGCGAGGTGCGGAGGTGGAAGAAAGATTTTGACCGCGATGTGATGTGTATTTATAAGGTAAGGGACAACACAGCGCAATTACTCAGGTGCCCCTCGCGGTTCACATCCGAGGGACACGTGGCAAACATGCAACACATTGCAAGTTGTTCCATGTTCCCACGCACGCCTGGATTGTCGGGTGGTCATTCCAGCTTCTCCGGTTTTCAGGCAATAAGGATGCAGTATTAAAAACAGATTAAATGTTTGTCAGATTGACTTCAGCTGACAAGGACTCGGTGAAGAAAATCGACAGGTTTCAATAGAATGCATATGATTTGGACAGATAGAGTTGAGGTAGAAGCATAGAATAGCTTAGGGTCCGATCACATTCACTTAGATCAAAAGATTCAAGAGTGAAGACATAGCTATAAGTGAATGTTGTAGAGGACAGAACACAAATATGTATATATGTATATGAACCAAATCAACAATGTGAAGATAAACCATGAAGATAAAATAATGTTGAAGACAATCCAAATTCGAAGACTTTGCAATTTTAACGCCAATAGCAACACTTCAATAAGAATTTGGTGGTGGCGTTACCCACCGTATAGGAAGTATTAGACCCAGACACAGCGCACAATTATCGTGGCGCTCTGAAGTCAAATTCCACATTAATGTATTCACACTCAGAATGTAAGTCTTCATTAATTGAAGATATATGTTACTTTGTGTGTTGCACATCTAAGTCATCAACATGCATAAGCATTAGGATGTGTGTCCATTCATAGGACATTCAAGGATTCTAGGATATTTAGCTCACACCGCAACTTACAAAACCTTTTCTCATCCAAGGGCTTAGTGAAGATATCAGCCAATTGCTCTTCAGTGTTGACGTGAATGATATCAATGTCTTCCTTGTTGACATGATCTCTGAGAAAGGGATGACGAATCTGAATGTGCTTTGTCTTCGAGTGCTGAACTGTATTCTTGGAAAGCTTGATGGCGCTTTCATTGTCACAGAAGAGTGGCACATTCTTCGTGTTGATGCCATAGTCCTTAAGAGTTTGCTTCATCAATAGAAGCTGAGCACAACATGATCCAATAGCAATGTATTTAGATTCAGCAGTGGAGAGTGGCACACAGTTCTGCTTCTTTGAAGACCAATAGACAAGTGATCGACCGAGAAAATGACATGTTCTTGAGGTGGACTTGCGATCAACCTTGTCACCAGCATAATCAGCATCAGAATACCCAATCAGATCAAATGTTGAGCCCTTTGGATACCATAATCCTATCGTTGGGGTGTAAGCCAAATATCGAAGACTTCGCTTCACCACAAGGTGATGCGACTCCTTTGGTGCCGCTTGGAATTGGGCACACATGCAAACGCTAAGCATTATATCTGGCCTAGATGCACATAAGTAAAGTAAGGAACCAATCATGGAGCGGTATACCTTCTGATTGAACTCTTTACCAATGTCGTCAGGACCTAGATGACTTTGGTTGGCATTGGCGTCGTGTAACCTTTGCAGTCTTGCATTCCAAACTTCTTCAGGCATTCTTTGAGGTATTTTTCTTGAGATATGAAGATATCGTTTCTCTGCTGACGGATTTGAAGACCAAGGAAGAACTTCAGCTCACCCATCATGGACATCTGATATTGCTCTTGCATCATGTGCCCAAACTCATTGCTATATCTCTTGTCAGTGCAGCCGAAGATATTATCATCCACATAGATTTGGCACACAAATAGTTCACCGTCATATGACTTCATGAAGAGTGTTGGATCTAATGAACCAGGTTTGAAGCCTTTGCTCGTCAAGAAGTCTTTGAGCGTGTCATACCAAGTGCGAGGTGCTTGTTTGAGGCCATACAGTGCCTTGTTGAGCATGTACACCATATCAGGATCTTTTGGATCTTCAAAGCCAGGTGGTTGTGCAACATACACTTCTTCAATCTTGCCATTTAGGAAGGCACTCTTAACATCCATTTGGTATAGAAGGATATTGTGATGGTTGGCATATGCAAGCAGTATACGAATGGCTTCAAGTCTTGCCACAGGAGCAAATGTTTCGTCGAAGTCAATCCCTTCAACTTGAGTGTAGCGATAGATCCATTTGGTGCCAATGATATTATGCTTGCGAAGATGAGGACGCTTGACCAGTTCCCATACATTGTTCAGCTCGAGCTGATGAAGCTCTTCTTGCATGGCTTGAATCCATTCAGGTTCCATAAAGGCTTCATCAACTTTCTTGGGTTCAGATATTGAGACAAATGCAAAGTGCCCACAGAAATTTGCCAGTTGTGTTGCTCTTGAACGAGTGAGTGGACCAGGTGCATTGATGCTGTCAATGATCTTCTCAATCTGTACTTCATTTGCAACATGGGGATGTACTGGACGAAGGTTTTGCCCTTGCAGATCAGTGTCTTCAGCTTTAGTATTGACTTCAGGCTAAGCATTGTCATCAGGTTGACTTGGTGCAATAATGAGTTCATCTTCATCCTGAGGTTCGGACGGTATGATCTCTCCAGTACCCATGATCTTGATAGATTCACTAGGAGGAACTTCACCTAGCACATTTGGCAGGTTCTCTCTTTGCGAGCTGTTAGTCTCATCGAACTGCATATCCACAGTTTCAACCACTTTATAGTTAAAGAGGTTGAAGACTCTATAGGAGTGCGAGTCCTTTCAGTAACCAAGCATAAAACCTTCATGTGCTTTCGGTGCAAATTTTGAAGTGTGATGTGGATCCTTGATCCAACACCTAGCACCAAATACTCTAAAGTAACCGATGTTTGGCTTCTTACCAGCTAGCAGCTCATATGATGTTTTCTTTAGAAGCTTGTGAAGATAAACACGGTTGATGATGTGGCATGCAGTGTCGATGGCTTCAGGCTAGAACTTTCTTGGAGTCTTGTACTCATCTAGCATCGTCTGAGCCATCTCGATGAGGGTTCTGTTCTTGCGCTCCACGATGCCATTCTGCTGAGGTGTGTAGGGAGCAGAAAAGTCATGAGTGATGCCAAGTGTATCAAGGTAAGTGTCGAGGCTGGTGTTCTTGAATGTTGTGCCGTTTTCACTTCTGATGTGCTTGATCTTGACACCGTAGTTCGTCATGGCACGATCGGCGAAGCGTCTGAAGACATCCTGCACTTCATTCTTATAGAGAATTATATGCACCCAGGTATATGTTGAGTAATCATCAACAATAACGAAACCATAGATACAAGCATTGGTAGTAAGAGTAGAGTAATGAGCAGGGCCAAAATAAGTCCATATGAAGGAGCTCGAAGGGTTGAGATGTCGTCATGATTGTCTTCGAGGGATGCTTGGCCCTAGTCATCTCCCCAGCTTCACAGGCACCACACAGATGGTCTTTCTTGAACTTGATGCCTTCGATGCCCACGACATGCTTCGTGTTCGAGAGAGTGTACAAGTTCCTCATGCCCGCGTGTCCAAGCCTCTGATGCCAAAGCCAGCATGCTGAAACTTTTTCTAGAAGACATGTGGCAAGTTGTGGTCCTGCTGAGAAATCTACCATATACAGATCATCTTTCCGATACCCTTCAAAAACTAGAGATTTGTGAGATTCCATAAGGACAAGGCAATGATATTTTCCAAATATCACAATCATATTCAAATCACATAGCATTGATACAGACATTAAGTTGAAACCAAGGGATTCAACAAGCATCACTTTATCCATGTACTGATCCTTTGAGACTGCAACTCTACCAAGACCCAATACCTTACTTTTACTAGTGTCAGCAAATGTGATATGACTCTTATCAGACGGCCGAAGAGTTGAATCCATCAGAAGACTTCGCTCACCAGTCATGTGGTTGGTGCAGCCACTATCCATAATCCATTCTGAAGCATGAGGTGTCATAGCCTACAGTACAGTTTGGGGGATAGGCTTCACCAAGCGAGTTGTGAAGCATAAACATTTGACGAACAAGTGGAACATAGAAGTTCAGATCATGGTTAGGATAGAAAGGATGAGTGTTAAGGAATCCTAGGACGAAATACATAGTAAGACCATTTGAGCATTTTATCTTGCGCCCCACAAGATGTTTAAGGTCCCCAGCATAACCATCAGACGCCTTTGATTTCCGGCTGGAGACCTTTCCCTGCAAAAGAGAGTTAAGTTTTCTTAACCACCCACATTTTTAGGGGTGGCTTAGAAGCAATGAGTCTAAGTGCAGCATCTGAGAACTTCTGCTTTGAAGCCCTAGCAAATAGCCTTGCAGGAGGAGAATAATACTCGTAGGTATAAGCAGAAAAGTTCTTAGATTTATGAACATAGCAGTTTGATGAAACACGCTCATATTCAAAGGTCTGAGTATGATTTCCCTGCAAAACATTGGCGTTAGGGCGACTCAGGTGAGTCCTCTGTTTGTATGAAGCCTTTGGACCATACAAAGCCTTAGGTCTGGGGTTTGTCTTCTTCCCAGGTGGTGTCATAACGACATTCACGGGAAGACTCTCAAGACACCTTTTGGGCACCCAGATCTTCTTAAGAGGAGGTCCATTCCTGCAGTTAGTACCAATATACCTGGCAAACACTTCACCATTCTGATTCCTGAACAGTATATAGTTTGCATCAAAGGATTCATCAATGATAATTGGGTTAGCACTAGTGAAGCCAGATAAGGTAGATGGATCTACTGAAGGTCCCTTAGCAGCAACCCATGTGGTTTTGGGGTATTTCTCAGGCATCCAGTAAGAACCATCAACATTCATTTTCCTCTCAAACCCAACACCCTCTTTCCTAGGGTTTCGGTTCAGAATTTGCTTTCTAAGGACATCACATAGTCTCCGATGCCCTTTGAGACTTTTGTACATTCCCGTCTCAAGTAATGACTTCAACCTGGCATTCTCATCAGCAATAGTAGTGGTATCCTCTGATGAGGGGTTAGTTTCCACATCAGCAGTTGAAGATATTGCAACAGTAGTAGCAGTTGAACATTCAGCAACAGAGACAACATTATCACGCTCAATGCATTTTAGACATGGTGGTTCAAATCCTTCCTGAGCGGAACTGATTTGTTGAGCGTGGAGTGACTCGTTCTCCTTTTGAAGATCGTCATGAGCCAATCTCAATTTCTCAAGTTCCTGCTTCCTTTGAAGATAATCATAGGAAAGCTTTTCATGAGAGGTTGAGAGCGATTCATGACGACTTTCAAGTTCCTCATACTTAACATGAAGATTTTTTATGTCTTCAATTAAGGACTAAGATCGGGTCATTCCGCGTCCAATAGGTCATCGCTTTTGTCTAACAGTTTTTGAATATGTTCCATGGCATTCTGTTGTTCAGTTGCAATTTTAGCAAGTGTTTTGTAGCTAGGTTTAGATTCACATTCAGAGTCATCTTCACTTGATGTTTGAAAGTAAGCATCGTGTGAGTTTACCTTGGCACCACGTGCCATGAAGCAATAGGTGGGGGCAGAGTCATCCTCATCCTTGGCATCAGCGTTGGTGACGAGGCCATTGTCTTCAGTGTCGAAGATGGACTTGGCAACGTATGCAGAAGCTAGAGCCAGGCTTGCCACTCCAGAATCAGATTCCTCCTCGGACTCCACCTCTGCCTCCTCAGATGCAGATTCCTCCTCTGAATCCATCTCCTTGCCAACAAAAGCACGAGCCTTGCCAGATGAGTCTTGTGTGAAGAAGAATTTGACGAAGACTTGGAAGAAGACTTTGAGGATTTCTTCTTCTTCTTGTCATTAGAATCATAGTCCTTGCTCTTCTTCTTCTTCTTTGTCTTGTTGTCCCACTATGGACACTCAGAGATGTAGTGACCAGGTTTCTTGCACTTGTGACAGGTTCTTTTCTTTTGATCACGAGAAGAAGCTTCATCATTCCTTGAGCTGGATCTTGAAGACCTTCTGAAGTCTTTCTTCTTGGTGAACTTTTGGAACTTCTTCACGAGCATAAGAAGCTCCTTTCCAATGTCTTCAGGATCACCAGAACTATAGTCAGATTCTTCTTCAGACAAGGAGACAACCTTTGCCTTCAAAGCACGAGTGCGGCCATAGTTGGGACCATAGATATCTCTTTTCTCAGATAGCTGAAACTCATGTGTGTTGAGCCTCTCAAGTATATCAGACGGATCGAGAGTCTTGAAGTCAGGGCGCTCTTGAATCATTAGGGCCAGGGTGTGAAATGAGCTGTCGAGAGATCCCAGTAGTGTCTTGACGATTTCATGCTTGGTGATCTCAGTGGCGCCGAGTGCATGACGCTCATTGGTGATGTCAGTGAGGCGATCAAATGTGAGCTGGACATTCTCATTGTCATTTCTCTTGAAGCGGATGAAGAGATTGCAAAGAACACTGATCCTGATTCTCTCTGCGTTGAGACGCCTTCATTTACCTTGAAGAGCCAGTCCCAGACCAGCTTTGAAGTTGCCAGAGCACTCACACGACCATACTGCCCCTTGGTCAGATGACCACAAATGATGTTCTTGGCAATTGAGTCCAGTTGCATGAACTTCTTAACATCAGCAGGAGTGACACCTTCACCAGTCTTGGGAAGGCCATTCTTGACGACATACTAGAGATCGACATCAATGGCTTCAAGATGCATGCACATCTTATTCTTCTAGTAGGGGTAATCAGTGCCATCAAAGACAGGGCACGCAGCGAAGACTTTGATTATCCCTGCAGTCGACATAGCTAAACTCTAGGTGGTTAAACTGAATCACACAGAATAAGGGAGTGCCTTGCTCTGATACCAATTGAAAGTGCTAGTATTCGACGAGAGGGGGGTGAATAGGTTATTTTTATGAAAGTCTTCAAAACATGGTTGTTTCGAAGACAAACAATAGAAATGAACCTATTGATATGCAGCGGAAGGTAGACTACACTAGACAAGCCATAGTCAAGTAAGCAATGAAGAGAAAGCACGAAGACTATAAGCAGCTAGGTAGATTGGATTAGGATGGAAGATAGTATGAAGCCAAATAGATAATAGTCTTCACATAGTGAAGTCAAACAGATAAGGCAAGTAGAAAAGACTTCATGAAGACAAACTGTAAGTAAGGCAAGAGAGGTAGGATAGAACTAGTGATGCGGAGCATCCCACGGTCATCCCCATGTACACTCCGACTACTCTCCAAGCCCCAAGTGGACATACGACGAGACCTCGAATATACACCATTGGACACAAGGTGAACTCGCTCCTCTCCGAACCTTCACTTTCTACATGTGAGACATGGCTACTACCTCATGCATGGATCTTGCATATGCTCAGGTACAACCGAGACGACCATGGAGAATCCAAGGACCAAGGCCAAGCATGGAAGAGAAGGAGGAAGAGAACCTGGCCGCTCCAGAACAAGCGGTACTACCGCCCAGTCCAAGCGGTACTACCGCTGAGACCCAGCCCAGAAGGACCAGAACAACCGCCCAACCACCGCCCGGGCGGAACAACCGGCCAGCTACCGCCCAACATCCAGCCCACCTTCTGTGATTGAGCGGAGCAAGGCCGGTGCTGCACCAGTTTTACCGGTTTCTGCCCAAAGACCGGAACAACCGCCACGACAACCGTTACAACCGCTGGCCCCCTTTGACGTCCATCTCCAGAAGCCAGCGCCTGACCTCCAAGCGGTAGTACCGCTTTCCACGTCCGGTACTTCCGCCCTGCATGAGTTACCAGCAGAACAACTGCCCACATGACCGGTACTACCGGCCTGTCTGCGCACAGTGTAATGGGCCGAGCCCATGTACCCCTTTTCCCTCACTTACCCCTTCGTGGCTCTAGACTATATATACTCCTCCACCTCCCCCTAGTTATGATTAGCATTGGTTTAGCTCATATTTGTCTGAGAGCCTTGCTCATCCACATGGATACTTCTCCTCGGAGTTCACGACCTCTTCGGAGAAGATCCCCCAAGCGGATTCAAGACCCCTTTCTAGGGAAGACCATCAAGACCTCCTCACGGAGAAGAACGGCTACCCTTGTATCTTCCTTTGTTGATTTTGAATCTTGTGCTACCTTATGTGTTCGGTGATCTAGCCCTTGTGTGATTAATTCCTTGTTGGTTTAGTGATTCTCTCTTGTTTTCCCCATGTTTCCCCTTTGTTCTTCCACGTGTTCTTCATGATTTCCTGTAGGATCCACTCCAAACGTGAAAGATTGTCACCATAGGGTTCCGCCCTACATCATCTTGGTATCATGAGACACGTTGATCACGTTTTTGGAGCCCCTACCCCGTGTTTTCTAGCTTGATTTTGTTGTTTTCGTCCGAAATCCGAAAATCCCCACCAAAAATAGCCCCAAATTTTTTTGTGATTTGTTGGTTTGATGATGTTTTGTTGATTTTGATTCGTGGATTTGCTTAGTTTCAAGTGGATCTAGCATTCCCCCAAGTTTCCCCTCTTCCCATCCACGAAATCCATCAAATTTTGCCCAATAGTGCTATTTCATTGTCCGCATTTGAGTGAACTTGATTCATTGTCAACCTCGGTCAAGGTACGTTGGTATAAGTTCTTCTCTTTCTCCCACTCATATTTGCTCGAGTCTTGTGAAGGATAGTCAAGGCATTTCCTCAACAAAGCGTCCATCTTCGATCTACAACGACAAATACAAGGCGCACAATCAAGATTGCGAGAGCGCATCGAGAACATCTCCAGCGACATTCGTCACTCCGAAGCAAGGAAAAGGGACTACATCGACAAGAAGCTTTCCGCACATAAAGAGGAGCAAGATGCAAGTATGGAGGAGCTAAGAGCCTTGATAAAGTCTTCTTCCCCTTCGTCATCTTCAAGGCGGCGACATTCAAGCCACAAGTCTTCAGAGCGCCAAAACGATGCAAGTGCAAATCGTCCTCGTCCGCATCTACATGGCATTCACCATCACGTTCGTGATCAACATCATCATGAAGGGCAAGTCACCTCCAACCATCATGTGCACGACGACGACGAACGATATCTACTATGAGCTCAAGCACGACAACGACATCATCATCATGAAGATGCTCTACAAGAGCAAATGCACAAGTCCCAACAAGCCCTACTTCACGCCAAGTCGAAGCTTCAAGAGCAAAGGAGAAGACCGCGAGATGAGCACCACCAAGACGGAGCTATGGCTACAACAACCACTTTGGCATCATCGCCAAGTGCTATCAAGGCATCTTTGCCTTTGGAAGTACGACATCTTCGCCTACTTCCCATGAGTACGCCTACAACGACTTCATCAAGTCCAAGGCAGACACCTTTAAGCGAGGGAGACAATTCCATCTTCGGAAGCCCCTCAAGGAATATGGTCGAGCATGGGAAACTCCCTTCGGTCATGGAGACGAGCTATGAGGTGCCACATCATATGGGCCTCCAACACCAAGACGGTGACAAGACGGTCGAGCAAGGGCCATCCCCTTCGACCACGGCGACGAGCACGAACCTCTTCAACAACATGAAGACGGCGCCCACATTGGACTCATACTCCTAGTCAAGCTACGTGACCGCGCATGGAGACATTTGCACTTACATCTCTCTGACACCCACATATGTTGAGATGCCCGATTTGTCATGTAAGGAGAGCCACCACCCCATGAGTGACATGATTGACTCCACCATACGTGACATTGAGAGCATTTCCTATGAGAGGATGAGTGTGACCACCACTAGCCCCACACATGAGAGCATGCCACACATCCTATGTGAGGTTGAGCCCCATTTGAGTGACTCCACCAACCATATGAGTGAGAGCATCCTTGAGGGAGTGAGTGAGACACAACACGTAGTGAGTGAGGTAGTTGAGACGGCATGTGAGGCCACTATGATTTCTAACGACTTAACCTCTACTCCTAGTGTGTTTTCTTCTTTGGTGCTAAGTCTCCTACATGACGACATGCCTACCCTCGACGAGTCCATCCCTCCAATGAGAAAATCGATGGACATAGTGGACGATGATGCACCCCCACATGGTTCCATCAAGATGAAGATGACAACGAGTGGATCTTCAACACCTCACCTACAACACATGAGCGATGCTCCAAAGGTAACATAGGTGATGGTGCTTCTCTTGTCCCTTTAGTGGACTCTCTTGACATTGATTGCTTCCATGATGTTGACCCACCTATCCCGATGCTTCATGCTAGTGAGACTTCTTCATGCCTTGACTTACCTATTTATGATGAATATGATGATGAGCATGTTGAGTTGCCTAGTTGTGATGCTATGCTCCATAGGATATCATGTGAAAATTCTTTTGGTCACATCATGTTTGACAATCCATTGAACTTGTCATATGCTATGAATGAGATCTCCTATATTGCATCATTACAATCTCAACATAGTAACTGTGCATGCCCCATTAAAATCAATCCCATTTGCACTTATGGCATAGATGACGAGATGATGGTCATTGGCTTTTGTTTTTCATGTGATGATATTGTCATGCTTCCTTTACATGATTTGCGCAATTCATCTACTATGCCATGCCATGATCACATTGTTCCAAAAATGCTTTATTTTGGATGTTGTCAATATTCTTCATGTGATGTTGCTACTCATGCTCATGAGGAGACCCCCATAGTTTCCTCATACATATTAGGAGATTTTGATGCATTCCATACTTTACATGATTCCCATAATTCCGTGCACCTTATGCATTCCATGAATAATAATGCTCTAGATATTTCTCATGATGCATTACACAATTTGAGTCTCCATTATGCTATACATAATAACAAACCTCTCATGATGGATGACATGTTTCTACATCACACATCTCATTTATTTGAGCATTGGCTATTTTGTCCTAACCGACACATGCATGTGCGCATCATGATGGATGATGTGTACATATACCATGCACACACAGTTTTTCCTTTGTCTTTGTTTTGTGTAGGTACTCATGTATACTCGTCAACCTCTCAATCCGAAGAGTTGACGAAACGATCTCTTGAGAGCAAAGATGATTTGGGATCACGTGAATTGTCCTTACCACCGTTCTCTTCGAGCATCGACGACGTGCATCTCTTTTACTTGTATCTCACATGGCTATGGGCTATTTACCACTTGTCACCTTATGCTCATTTTACCGTGTTCACTTTGCATGTTATCCTTGCTTCTATGCCTTTGCCATGCAATTGTGACCCTTGCTTGCATTTACCCATGATGCACCATTATGATATTCCTATGTGTATTTGCATGCTTGGTGGAGATCCTTGTTACATTTGCCATGTTTATCATGTGCCTCATGCTATTGTTGATTCTTGTGTTGGGAGAGTCATGATGTTACATTGCTATTTACATAGGACTTCTTGCCAACACCATGAACCTACTTTCCTCATATCTTGCTTTCATGCTTGTGCTATGACATGTGAATTATTCATGACCACTGTTTGCACACATGACATGCTTGCCATGATTCCTTCTAGTACGTTGCATCTTCGCACTACTAGCTTGCTTGACTTGATCGCTATGATTGCTTGCTATGTTGCATCACCCATGTTCCACTATCACTTGCTTTCTTGGGTTGATGACATATATGTTCATGCCTCTCACTTGATTTTCCATGATCATTGTCTCTTGTCTCCATTAGTTGCATCTCTCATATCACCTTGTATTGAGTGCAACCATACTATGCTTATTGCTCTTGGAGACTTTGACAACTTAGTTGTGATGCATGCTTGTTTACTTGAGTCTATTTTATTTGGTTGTTCTTGCATCATATGCCTCCATACTATGAAATGCACCCTTGTACTTTCTTATGATGAGCATGATGCATACACTTGTTGGGTATCTTACCACTCGAATGATAGGTTTTGCATCTTCTCTAACCTCATTTGTTTTTCCAAGTGTTCATCATGTTCTTTCATTTTGGAGGATTCACAAGGCGGTGCAGTTATGCAAAATATTGGTTATGTGAAGGCATACATGATGTACAACTCCAACATCTTTGGGAACTTTCTTGAGGTGAACTCCTTCTCTTTGAGCCATCCTCAAATACGCATATTGGATGGGTCACTCTTTCATTGTTGTTTCCTTCTTGTTGTCTACATGATACATCTCGTGAACAGAGGAGAGACATTGGAGATTGGCTACATGGACCTTCACATTGAGGAGGGCTCGCACTTATTGGATGCACCTTCAGAACTCCACTCATGCCTCGACATCGAGCTTCGGTACACCAACACCTCCATATTTGTTGATTGTGCTCATACATGTCATGCTCAATGGACATATCATACTCACCACAAGTTTGCACCCCATGCATGGATTGACTCACATTATGCTTGTCTTGTTGCATCTATTTCCATGTCATCCATGATATATGAGCTTGTGCACTTCCTTAGCAAATTTGTTGTGATCTACCTTGATGGCATATTCATACATCATGACCATTTTGTCCACCATCAATTGCATGATAACATACACATGTTGAGCATCCATTGCCATACTCATGCTATTGATAAACCGTCTCACTATGACATCATTTTGCACCGAGGTTGCATTAATCATATTTACAACACATTTGTGTGCACAATAATTGCATTTCCTCCCATGAATGCTTTGCATCTCATTCTAGATCATCTTGGTAAGATTCATGCGCTTTATCACAACCAATCTTGCCACACAGACTCATTCCTACATGATGGACACTTTGCATGCGCTAACCATTGTATTTCCGAGTGTTGCTTGTGTTTGCTCTTTTTGCACGTCTATCACTCCGGCGACACCTTGGACTACTTGGATTGCGCCATATCTTCAACTTCGTCCAACTACAAGTCCGTCGACGACAACCGTTTCCATGGTGACGAGGATCACGATCCGAGGTCGGATCTTTCCCAAGGGGGGGAGATGATGCGGAGCATCCCACGGTCATCCCCATGTACACTCCGACTACTCTCCAAGCCCCAAGAGGACATATGACAAGACCTCGAATATACACCATTGGACACAAGGTGAACTCGCTCCTCTCCGAACCTTCACTTTCTACATGTGAGACATGGCTACTACCTCATGCATGGATCTTGCATATGCTCAGGTACAACCGAGACGACCATGGAGAATCCAAGGACCAAGGCCAAGCATGGAAGATAAGGAGGAAAAGAACCTGGCCGCTCCAGAACGAGTGGTACTACCGCCCACTCCAAGCGGTACTAC
Organism: Triticum timopheevii; assembly: GCA_963921465.1. Classification (NCBI taxonomy): domain Eukaryota; kingdom Viridiplantae; phylum Streptophyta; class Magnoliopsida; order Poales; family Poaceae; genus Triticum; species Triticum timopheevii. The sequence continues at coordinate 354,374,370 of OY997274.1, forward strand.
CGCTGAGACCCAGCCCAGAAGGACCGGAACAACCGCCCAACCACCGCCCGGGCGGAACAACCGGCCAGCTACCGCCCAACATCCGGCCCACCTTCTGTGATCGAGTGGAGCAAGGCCAGTGCTGCACCAGTTTTACCGGTTTCTGCCCAAAGACCAGAACAACCGCCACGACAACGGGTACAACCGCTGGCCCCCTTCGACGTCCATCTCCAGAAGCCAGCGCCTGACCTCCCAGCGGTAGTACCGCTTTCTGCGTCCGGTACTTCCGCCCTGCATGAGTTACCAGCGGAACAACCGCCCACATGACCGGTACTACCGGCCTGTCTGCACACAGTGTAATGGGCCGAGCCCATGTACCCCTTCGCCCTCACTTACCCCTTCGTGGCTCTAGACTATATATACTCCTCCACCTCCCCCTAGTTATGATTAGCATTGGTTTAGCTCATATTTGTGTGAGAGCCTTGATCATCGACTTGGATACTTCTCCTCGGAGTTCACGACCTCTTCGGAGAAGATCCCCCAAGCGGATTGAAGACCCCTTTCTAGGGAAGACCATCAAGACCTCCTCACAGAGAAGAACGGCTACCATTGTATCCTTCCTTTGTTGATTTTGAATCTTGTGCTACCTTATGTGTTCGGTGATCTAGCACTTGTGTGATTAATTCCTTGTTGGTTGAGTGATTCTCTCTCGTTTACCCCGTGTTTCCCCTTTGTGCTTCCGCGTGTTCTTCGTGATTCCCCGTAGGATCCACTCCAAACGTGAAAGATCGTCACCATAGGGTTCCGCCCTACATCAACCAGTTGCTCGGAGAGGACAAGGGGGTTTGTTGGACATGTTCCAGTTGTTGTGACAATTGTACGTCTGGTTAGGGAGGCTGAGATTTAACTCAGAAGACCGCGTCTTCACCTTATTCCCCTTGAGCTAAGAACACTTAGTCCTCGCCCAATCACTCTGGTAAGTCTTCAAGGGAGACTTCCAAAACTTCACAGACTTCGTTCACTGGCAATCCACAATGACTCTCAGATGCTCAGAACGCGATGCCTAACCGGCTGGAGGATTCACAGTCCTCAAGTGTAATAAGTCTTCAGATCACGCGGACAGAAAGACTTCAGTGATGCCTAACACTCTTTGGCTCTGCCTGTTTAGGGCTTTGTCCTTGCAAGGATTCTCTCTCTCAAAGGGTTCGGAGGTGGGTTGCTCTCAAACGACAAATGCCGTGCACTAAGTCTAAGCAGCCACCAATTTATGGTGTAGGGGTGGGCTATTTATATCCAGGAGGCAACCCGACCTGATTTGTCCAAAATGACCCTGGGTCACTAAGGAACTGGCATGTGTCCAACGGTCAGATTTCGAACACACGCGGTAGCTTGACTTGGGCTACTAGTAAAGCTGACTCATCCAGCTCTGGATAAGATTTGCTCTTATTGTCTTTGCTCGAAGACATAGGATTTGGTTGAGCATCACATCAGTCACTGTGACTTTGTTCACTTGGACCCCACTTAACAGTACGGTGGTTCCTATGACTCAACAAAGAAGAAAAGGAAACTACAAAACAACTATGTCTTCGTACTCCATAGTCTTCATGCGCTGTCTTCTCCTGTCATAGTCTTCAACGTGAATGTCTTCACAGACCACCATTGTCTTCAATGTCTTCACACATTTTTAGGTGTCATCTCTTGTAGGTAAACCGAATCAATATGGGATTACTACCTGTGTTATCCTGAAATTCTCACGAACACATTAGTCCCTCAACCAAGTTTGTCTTCAACACTCCAAAGCCAACTAGGGGTGGCACTAGATTCACTTACACGACAACTTTCCCCCTGTTATTTCCTCTTTGAATCAAGTCCTAGATTCGTGCTACGACTCCCCCCCTTTCTTCGTTGTTTGAACCAAGTCTTATATTCGAATGCTTGAAGTAGCTTTACCACTAATAATAATAAACATTTAGGTGGATTTGGAAGAGGTGATGGAAGTAGAAAAAGATGCACATGCAGACATGTGGGGAGCTGGGGCAGTAGAGCAAGGCCGCTTTTGAAGAACTTGTACCTGAGGTTCGTTAGGATGTCGACAGTGCCAGGTCCGATCTGCGCAAATTATGGCAGGGAGGAAGAAGGGTCGGAGGACCTCCCGAGCCGGCGCTGTGTCGGACAGAACGACACGGGCAGAGGATCGGGCCCCGCTGGGAGCTGTGGGTTTCCTCCCTCAGCGATGATGGCCGCGTGAATGATGCACCTTTTAGTCCTCTATGCACACCGGCCGAAGGGATACGGCCGGATCTGTGACCAACGGTGAGCAGAGAGAAAATGTCGCTACCGTTGTCCTGTTTAGATCTGGAGAGGATGAGAGAATGAAGAGTGCAACCCTAGTAAAGCAAGCGCTCAGGCCCCTGCGTACATATATAGTGGAGTGATTATCTCTTTCTCTCCACAACAAGCATTTCAATTTGTGTACATGGCATTAAACAAAAGAAACTCTCTATTTAAGGTGACTAACTGTACGACTCCTACTTACTACTAGTAGTACAAGTATTGTTCACTTGTGCCCCCCGGCCCTCCATTCATTGAACAACCCCACAGGTGAATAAACATACAGTACTAGTATTTATATAGAACGAACAAGCTCGAACTATTTTCACATAGTTAAAAGTTGAGGGTGGGGCTTTTCCCGGGCAGTACGCCCGGCAGTTTTCGCGTAGGCGGTTTGACAGAGAGGCGAGGAGGGTGAGGAGTAGCGGATTCAACTTACTTACTACTGGAAAGGTCGGGCTGTGCGAATTGACGGTGCGTTATTGCTGGAAAGACTTGTGATATGACTACTCACAATAGTCATGAGTTACTGGTGCTATGACCGGGGTGATGCCCCCCTTCCATTCCGCACTCTAATCTGATGCATGACACGTCGACCCGGATGCTCACTCTCCCACATGTCGGTGAAGTACGTCGTAAGAAGGAGCAAAGAATCATGCAGTATATACTACTACTACTCACGTCGGAGGAGTGCAAACCACGGCAGCCCAGTGAACCAGTAGTGCGAACCACGGCAGCCCAGTGAACCAGCAGTAGAAAACAATGCGGTGATATGGCCATAAAAAACAATGTGCTACGGTCCAGACTGTAGCATGTACAGTACTACACCTCTTTGTTTGGATCCCCGAGTTAGAGCTAGTTTGGGTTGAAATAGCCTCAGATTATTGAAATAGGAGGAGTTAGTTTGAGCTAGTTTGCTCTAACACAGCTAAAAAAACTAGCCCGGTGGAGAGGTTCTAATTGGGTTAGTTATCCTCGAGCCCACTATAAGAGAACCAAAAAAATCTCCCCTGCCCGCACCACATCGCTCACTCGCTCCCCCCCCCCCCCTCGCACGACTCCTCTCTATTCCCCATCGAGCTGCCCGCCCAAGCGCCGCTCTGCCGCTTGCCCTCTTTCTCCTCTGGCCGCCCTCTCCCTCAGGCCTCCCCTGCCCTCCTTCGGCCGCCCTCTCCCTCCGGCCTTCGAAGGTCGCCCCGCTCCACCTTCACCAGTCGTTTTTCTCCCTCTGTCGTGCGCACCGGCGGTGCATCTACCAGGGAGGTCGCAAGAGGGGTGAGTTTGTTCATTCCTTCTCTGTCTCACAGCCATATCATTGATCTAGCTCGCTCTAGCGCTAATTCAGATTTTGAAAAGTAGATCCTGATCACACTTGGCATAGATTTGTGGTGCACGCATGGAATTTTTGATGCTTCTTGAGGAGGTAATAAATCTTTCTAGAGGCCCAAAGATTCAGTTCACCTTTCTAGGTATTTCAGTTTTAGGCTTGCATTATTTCTAGAGGCCCAAAGATTCAGTTCACTTTTCTAGGTATTTCAGTTTCAGGCTTGCATTATTTCTAGAGGCCCAAAGATTCAGTTCACCTTTCTAGGTATTTTAGTTTCAGGCTTGCATTATTTCTAGAGGCCTAAAGATTCAGTTCACCTTTCTGGGTATTTTAGTTTCAGGCTTGCATTATTTCTGGAGGCCCAAAGATTCAGTTCACCTTTCTAGGTATTCAGTTTCAGGCTTGCATTATTTCTAGAGGCCCAAAGATTCAGTTCACCTTTGTAGGTATTTCAGTTTCAGGCTTGCATTATTTCTAGAAGCCTAAAGATTCAGTTCACCTTTCTAGGTATTTCAGTTTCAGGCTTGCATTATTTGTAGAGGCCCAGAGATTCAGTTCACCTTTCTAGGTATTTCAGTTTCAGGCTTGCATTATTTCTAGAGGCCCAAAGATTCAGTTCACCTTTGTAGGTATTTCAGTTTCAGGCTTGCATTATTTCTAGAAGCCTAAAGATTCAGTTCACCTTTCTAGGTATTTCAGTTTCAGGCTTGCATTATTTGTAGAGGCCCAGAGATTCAGTTCACCTTTCTAGGTATTTCAGTTTCAGGCTTGCATTATTTCTAGATGCCCAAAGATTAAGTTCGCAGTCGTCGGCAAGCGGCCTAGCTACCCATGCTGGTGTCGACCTCAACTCGCAAGTGCCAGCGTCGGACGAGTTCCCGGGGCTTGGGCTCTATAGAGCCTTCCTCCAGAGCAACGATGACGAGCTCCTCCCTCAGTGCGTGAGGGGCTCCGGGCTCCCTTCCTATTGTGAATGACTTCCGTGATGAGTTAGCTCATGCTTTATTTCATGGAGTGTATTTTTTTTGTGAAGCTTGATTGACGACTTGTATGTTTAAGTGGGATATCTCATTTGTATGGACAAAGTAAGTTTTATCATGTTTTGCATGCTTGATTTGTAAAGATGGTTCGTTTATGTCAATTGTGAGCGGGAGGAGGCCACACAAGAGCTGGCCACACCAAATCCGGCAGGAAGTAGGGTCCAAAGTAGTCAAATGATTGAGAAAGAGCATTTATTGTCAATCTAACCCTGCCATCTGTACACCTCTTTGGTTTAGAGTTAGTATCGGTTCGTCGCCATCATACTTTCCCCATTCCTGTGTTTTTAGTATCCTATGAATCAAAGAGGTCCTTTTTTGCGGGAAAAATCAAAGAGGCCCTTAGACTGGTTTTGGTTTGGTCATTTTTTATAAACGTTTTATGTCCAAAATTTGGTGAACGTGCTCCGATTTCTATGAAAATAATCTGGTTTCATGTAGTAATTATTTTATTTATTTATTCTTCTGCGGGGGGTTTGCATGTAATTCGTGAGGTCTGAAATGTAAAGTACCCCGGCATATGCTCCGAGTCGTGCATGCACTATGACCCAGATGCTCTATGTCCCACATGTCGGCGAAAGGGAGCACATGGAAATAGCCTAGGAGTACATATAGGACGATAAATGCGTGAAAAAATATGTACTGTGAAGCGTAGCTGCGGTTCAAAAAGGATACCTAAAGTGATGACAGCTATAGTTCGCACACACCCAACTAGTGGTACGAGACATACGACTATTTTTCCGTAAAAAGAAGAGGTACGAGTGCTCAGTACTCCTATTCTATCAACACGCGTCCCATCTGACAACAGCGTCCGTGCTATAGCTAGCTCTTCTCACTCGTTTCTCTCATCTAATTCTAAACTCTACCGATGCCCGTTGGGCGAGGTGGGGATTCGCCGATGGTCGGTTTACTCAACTGAGGCCCCACCACACAGTGAAAACGTTACGGCTGGAATAAAAATGCCATATACTCCCCCCGTTCCTAAATATAAGCCTTTTTAGATACTATTTCAAATGGAATACAACATACGGATGTATTGTAACATCCCAAATTTTCAATTTGGAATGTTATACATTAGGTCATCATTGCATATCATATTTTATTGCATTTTCGGTTGATCCTAGAAATTCTACGCAACTCAAGGACCCACAGAGAGAGTTGGGGATTTTGTTATTTTCATATTTGAGTTTTCTCGAATTTTGAAAAGAGGATCATTTGGTTTTAATTATTTATTCTTCAAATATTTCTTAAATGAAAATAAAAGAGAGGGGATAAAATGACTTCTCCAAAATAAAGAAATATTGGGGGAAAATATTAAAATCAAATAAGAATTTTATTCGGAGTTTTATTGCTATTTTGTTTGAATTAGGAAAAAAAATGCATTTTTCAAAATTGCATTAGAGGCCCAAATAAATGTTCACTTTGTCCGCAATATTATTAGAGGACCGTGAAAATAAATTTCGGGATGTTTAGACTCCCTTTAGTATTTCTTTCATTAGTTTTTCTGTGTCAAGATTTATTTAAAAAATAATAATAGTGGAACCGACCTAACCGAGCCGTGTCCGGCTAGGACGTTGGCCCGCCCGGCCTTTATAAGCCGGGAGCCCACCCCGTCGAACCCTAGCACCAGCACCTCCCCGCACCGATCCGCCGCCGCCGCCAGCTGTAGTCGCCACACGCACTCGCCGCCGCCGCCGCCGCTAGTCCCTGCCGCTGCCGCCGAAGCCGCTTGCCGTCGCCGCTGGAGCTGCCGCCGACCCCGCCGCCGAGGTAGCCGCCGCCGCCGCCGGTTTTCTTAGTAAAACCGATTGGTTTTTTTCATATTTTAGATCGGTTCATTTTTTAGATCGGTTCGTTTTTTCCGGTTTAGTTAAATAGCGGACGTTTGTCCGTACGTTCGTTTCAACGAATGCTATTCATCCGTTAGCTGCAGACAGCGAACGTTCGTTTGTTAGCCTGTTCGTCGCGTTTTATTTTTCCAGGGTTCTTCCGTGATTATTTTCGATCGCGATTTCTGCCCTGATCTTCCTTTTAGTTTATTTGTTCGCTCGTTTGTCCGAATCAGGTGATTCAAGCGCCTAGATCTTTGTTTCGAAGCCCTCTTTCTGTTTAACCAACTTGAACAAGATTTTGGTACTGTAAAATTTGACTTTAGTCCAGATTAGTAAATGAATCTTGTTTCTTTCGCAGTTTGAGTTTCGTTGCTCCGTTTGATTTGATTCTTTTTGCAAACCGGAGTTCTTTAGTTGAACTTTCTGGTTAGATCTCTTATTTGAGTTTTACCTGTGCTTCTAGTTGTGTGCTTATGTATGCTATTGTTTGTTTGCTATAGAGTACCCGGAGTGCAAAGCGTGCTACTACGAGTCTCTAGGTTTTGCGGGTCATCAGCAAGGCAAGTAACACTTTGATCATACCCCTTTATTACCCAGTTTTTATGCATTAGATCAACCCTCAAATATTGCATGGTTAGGATCTGAATAACATGTGGGTTTGTGAATTAGATGATGAGGTAGAACCTATTACCCTGTTTATTATCAAACCTTTGGGAGTTACTTCTACATTATGCTTATATTGTTGTGCTATGCTCGTAGACGTGGATTGGGTGAGTGCATCCATGACAGATGTGAGTATTGTTAATTAATGGTTAACTTAAGTTGGCTACTTAAATACACATCTGGGTGGATTGGTTGAGGCACCCTAGAGTACCTAGTGGTTGTCAGGGCACTTGGAGAATCCAGTGTTGTCCTAGGATATGCCGGAGTACCCGTGTGATGTCCTACGGTTCGCCACCCAGGCTCAAAGGGATCATAAGATTATTCATGCTAGAAACTTACGTGTGCAGCCACAAGCCAATATGGGCTCTGGTATAGTTGAGTAAGTTGCGAGAAGCTCTTGAAGAGGTAGACTAGCAGATGTAGTGGGTTGTAGGTCGTACTGTCTACCCAGAGTAGAGAGTTAATGCTTCAGAAAGACTGTGTCTCGAATCTCCGATCATGGATGTGTTCGATTCTTGTGGGGAAAAGTGCACAAACCTCTGCAGAGTGTATAAACTAATGATGGTTAGTCGTGTCCCCGGTTATGGACATTTTGAGTATCTTGTTCTTGGATTATCATGCTGATTTCATCACTCTAAATAAATTTGATTGGGTTTAATGATGATGCTTAATTGGGATTGATTTGGAGGAACCTTCTCGATGTTTAACGACCACCATGATAGTTAAATAATAGTTATTCCTTTGTTGTAGGGAAAAATTGGCTTTACGCAAAACTGTAACCATAGAGCTTTCCACCAGCCATATATGCATGTAGTGATAGCATTCATTCTGTTCATTACTCTATGTGTTACATTGCCAGCATATTCCATGTGCTGACCCGTCTTGGGCAGCAACATTTCATGTTGCAGACTTTTCAGACGACGAGTAAGGTGCCGTAGGTCGTTGTACGTCACTCAGCTATGCTGTTGGAGTTGATGGACTCACTTTATCTTCCAAGCCTTCTGATGTTATCGTTTTTAGATGGACTTAAGCCATATTATTGTAATAAGTTATCTTTTGAGACATTCGATGTAATAAGTGTGTGATTGAAACTCTGTTATAAATCCTCTAGTACTGTGCGTGTCAGCATTACCGATCCAGGGATGACACTGATGCACAGAGGCTAAACTGTCTGAGGTCTGGTTGCTACAAGATGGTATCAGAGCACACGCTGACTGTAGGACCCGACCACTAAGCTAAAACCATAGGTCACTCCTCTCTTCTCATTTCTGACTCCTGTCCTATTTTCTACTCTATAGGATGGTGGATGCAAGGAATAAGTTTACACAGCCGGATGAATACATTCCTTTTGGACGACACTTGAAGGAAATTACTAGGTACCTAAACATTGGAATACCAAGCTTCACCGGGACCTACATCGCCACTTTACCAGAAGAGGGGCGATGGATGATTCGAGTTCAAGTTCTAGGAAGGACGCTCATGCCAGTCACTGAGCCCATAGAGTTTTCCTTTGATGCACCAACCTGGAGTCTACGAAAGAGCATGGAGCCCACATCACCATGGGACGCATTGGAGATGTTTACCACAAGGATCTCAAGGATAATATCTACCAGATTTGTGGGCGCCGAGATGAGCAATGGGAGATGATCAGCACCAAGAGGAACAGGTCCATTGCAGCTTTCATCCAGGAGTTAAACCAGCACATTCATCGCCAGGAGAACCAGATGTGTGCAGGCATGATAGATCTGAAGAAGGCATTGATCAGGATCACGGAGATGGAGGAAGAACTCAAGTCTACACGCGATGGATATGAGGAGGAAATGACGATAATCATGGAGAAGAAGGGCGATCTGCCAAGGAAGCTAAGAGTATTCATGGGAGACCCAACACCAGGAGGAGAAGACGACGATTCCAAGGACATTCGCTCGGAGGACTACATCATCATCGACGACACCGACTCAGACCCTGACGATAGCGATGATGACTATGTTGATGAAGCTGGAGAAGATATCATGGAGTCTTCCACTGATTAAAAAACTTCTAGTCGACCACCATATCAGTAGCAGTATTCCCCCGTGTATACAGTATAGTCCGAGCACTTTTGTAACGATAGTTAGACCGATTGTATGCCGTTGTTTGAATTGATTGAAGTGATATGATTGTGCTTGTCTCATGTGCATATGGGTAGTGTTTTCCCTTTAGACCTCATTCTATTATGTTTTCTCACCTTTTATAAACCCATCAGATGCCTCCAAGACGTTACAATGGATTTGCTTTCCCACCGGAGCTCACTCAGTTGATCCAGCAGCAGAATGCCCTGATGCAGCTACTAGTTTAGAATCAAAACCAGGGGAACAACAACAACCCATCACCACCACCACCTATTGATCACTTAGCCCGTTTTCTAAGGCTGAATCCGCCGGTGTTCTCTAGTAGCACCGAGCCAATCGTTGCAGATGATTGGCTCCGCAAGATTAGAAGAGAGTTGACCACTGTAGGATGCACAGATGCGAAGAGAGTGCACTTTTCCGCACATCGGCTTGATGGACCCGCAACATCATGGTGGGAGAATTTCACGGCCACTTACCCCATTGACACTGTTACATGGGATTAGTTTCAGCAGGCTTTCCGCACTGTCCATGTTTCAGCAGGAGCTATGGCCATGAAGAAGCGCGAGTTTCGCAACTTGCACCAAGGAGGACACGTAGTGGGCCAGTATGTGGATGATTTTAGTAAGTTAGCATGTTATGCCCCGGATGACGTTGCTACAGATGCCGCTAAGCAGGAGAAATTTCTGGAAGGAATGAATGATGAGCTGAGAATGCAGTTGATGGTGGCAACCTTCAACAACTACTAGGAGTTGTTAGATAGAGCTCTCATGATTGAAGGGAAGCAGCAGCATATTGACAACTGCAAGAGGAAGTATGGACAAGGGAAGTACAATTCAGGAGCTCAGCAGAGGCCCCATTTTACCCCGTACTCGGGAGGACACATTCACCATAACCATGGAGGCCATAATCCCAATGGAGGCAGTTCGCATAACCATAGTGACCCCAAGAATGGGAATGGAGGAAGCAACAGCCAAAACCGTTCCAACCCAGCAACTCCCGCCAAGAAGGATCTAAGTCACATTACTTGTTTCAAGTGCGGGAAGAATGGACATTACGCCATAGAGTGTTCTGAAGCAATGAATGGAAATGGCAATGGAAGCTCTGGGAAGAAACCCAACCCTTTCAACAGGGGACATGTGAACCACGTTAGCGTGGCGGAGGTTGAAGTGCAACCCGATGCAGTTATAGGTAAGTTTTTGGTTAAGTCATTTACTTTTTCATACTGGTGCATCGCATTCATACATATGAAGATGATTTGTGGCTAAGTATAACCTGCCAACCCAAGCCCTTAGGTCACCCATGGTAGTAACCTCGCCAGGAGCAGAGTATATGGCTAGCCTATGGTGTGATCGGTTACCATTAAGGATTGGTAACTACGTGTTCCCCTCAGACATAATAGTATTGGAGTCACAAGGACTGGATGTAATATTAGGCATGGATTGGTTATCAAAGTATGGAGGGAAGATTGACTGTGCTAGTAAGTCAATTTTGCTCACCACCCCAAAAGGAAGAAGGAATAAGTATGTATCCCGGTGTGACGCCCCTGATTCAATCATACACTAATCATACACGCAAACGTGTACGATCAAGATCAGGGACTCATGGGAAGATATCACAACACAACTCTAAAAATAATATAAGTCATACAAGCATCATAATACAAGCCAGGGGCCTCGAGGGCTCGAATACAAGTGCTCGATCATAGACGAGTCAGCGGAAGCAACAATATCTGAGTACAGACAAGTTAAACAAGTTTTCCTTAAGAAGGCTGGCACAAGCTGGGATACATATCGAAAGAGGCGCAGGCGTCCTACCTGGGATCCTCCTAAACTACTCCTGGTCGTCGTCAGCGGCCTGCACGTAGTAGTAGGCACCTCCAGTGTAGTAAGAGTCGTCGTCAGAGTCGTCGTCGACGGTGGCGTCTGGCTCCTGGGCTCCGGCATCTGGTTGCGACAACCAGGTAGAAGGGAAAGGGGGAAAGAGGGAGAAAAGCAACCGTGAGTACTCATCCAAAGTGCTCGCAAGCAAGGAGCTACACTACATATGCATGGGTATATGTGTAAAAAGGAAATATCGGTGGACTGAACTACAAAATGCCAGAATAAGAGGGGGATAGCTAGTCCTATCAAAGACTACGCTTCTGGCAGCCTCCGTCTTGCAGCATGTAGAAGAGAGTAGATTGTAGTCCTCCAAGTGGGTTGTCTGTGGAAAAGCGATCACTTGGTCGTCTGTGCAACTTGTCTGGGTGTGTTTTATTAAGTATCCGGTTCTAGTTGTCATAAGGTCAAGGTACAACTCTGGGTCGTCCTTTTACCGAGGGACACGGCTATTCGAATAGATAAACTTCCCTGAAGGGGTGCACCACATAACCCAACACGCTCGATTCCATTTGGCTGGACACACATTCCTGGGTCATGCCCAGCCTCGGAAGATCAACACGTCGCAGCCCCACCTAGGCACAACAGAGAGGTCAGCACGCCGGTCTAAATCCTATGCGAGCAGGGGTCTAGGCCCATCGCCCATTCCACACCTGCACGTTGCAAGGGCGGCCGGAAGCAGACCTAGCCCCCTTAATACAAGAGCAGGCTTACGGTCCAATCCGGCGCGCGTCGCTCAGTCGCTGACGTCACGAACGCTTCGGCTGATACCACGACGTCGAGTGCCCATATCTTTCCCGCATAGTTGGTTAGTGTGTATAGGCCAGTGGCTAGACTCAGATCAAATACCAAGATCTCACTAAGCTTGTTATTTTGAAGTAACCGCGGACGCCGACCAGGGCCAGGCCCACCTCTCGCCTAGGTGGTCTCAACCTACCATGTCGCTCCGCCAGAAAGTAACAGTCAGGGGCCGTTGGGAACCCAGGCCCACCTCTACTGGGATGGAGCCACCTGTCCTTCTAGCCCCCACATTGGAATCACTTGCGGGTACTCAATGAGCTGACCCGACTTTAGTCATCATCTGTATAGTATGTATATATGTATAGTACATACCCGTGATCACCTCCCGAGTGATCACGGCCCGATAGTATAGCAAGGCAGACTGACAAGAATGTCGGGCCAATGATGATAAACTAGCATACTATACTAGGCATTTAGGATTGTGGGTAAGGTATCAGTGAATGTAGCAACAATGACAGGCTATGCAACAGAATAGGAGTAACCGAACAGTAACATCCTACACTACTCTAATGCAAGCAGTAGAGAGAAGAATAGGCGATATCTGGTGATAAATGGGGGGCTTGCCTAGTTGTTCTGGCAAGGAGGGGTCGTCAACTCCGTAGTCGAACTGGGGTTGCCGGCAGTCTCAGGGTCCATCGGAAAGAAGTTACGGAGGAGGAACACTATAAATAAAAGAACAATCAAAGCATCACAAAGCGTAACATGGCAATACGCGGTGCTAGGTGTGCGCTAACGCGGTAGTAGGTGATACCGGTGAAGGGGGGAAACATCCGGGAAAGTATCCCCGGTGTTTCGCATTATCGGACAGATGAACCAGAGGTGAAATGTTGCATGTTCGCTCTGCTAGGGACGTGTGGGGGACGAACGGGTCGTACATCTGGATTCGTCTCGTCATTCTGAGCAACTTTCATGTAGAAAACATTTTCATCTAAGCTATGGTTTATTTTCTATGTTTTTCTAAAGTTGTAATAATTTTTAGAATTTATTTAATTATTTAATTCTAACATTATCCATAATAGTGTCTGCTGATGTCAGCATGACGCAATTCTGAGGTCATCAGTCAACAGTGCGGTTGACTGAGTCAAATCTGGCATGTGGGTCTAGTGGGACCCATGTGTCATTGACTGGACTAACTAAACAGAGTTGGTTTAATCTAATTAACCTAATTAGCGGGTGGGCCTACTGGTCAGTGAGTGTTTAGCACTTTAATTAACCAACTAACTAACTAACAGTTTATTTATTTATTTTAATTTGTTTATTCATGCGAGACCCACATGTCATAGACACAGGGGCGGCCACGTCAGCGTTGACCCAAGTCAACAGGTCAAAGGGGGCCCAGGGCCCACCAGTCAGTGGCCCAGGCGGTGCCACGTGGGTGCTAGCTCGGCACCCACTGGAGACGCGTCGGAGCTAACTCCAGCGACCATTCCAACGGCGGAGCGATCGCGAGATCTGCGGGGTTCGTCCACACCGCACCATTTCGGGCGCAGCCGGGCTCGTTCGAACGGCAAGACGACGGCGGAGCGATCTGTGACGGTGGCGGAGGCTGCGGTGGCCAGAGCTGAGCGCATCGAGCTCATTGGCGGCGAGGTTCTTCGGGCGAGGTACGAGAACGGGGCTACGGGGCGCAAAGCGAGCTGCGCAAGGTGCCTATGGTGCCTACTCGACGCGAGAAGCGGAACGTTGGCACGCACGGGACCAAATGGTCACCGTGGCCACGCCGGCGACGAGGCCAGGTGGCGGCGCATTCGGGTGAGCGTGGAACGGGCACTACAGACGAACAGAGGAGGCAGGGGAGGGCGCATCCGGCGTAGAGGCTCACCGGGGGAGCGCGGGGTCTGGGCAAAGGGCTCGGGGAGGATCGATGGCGTAGATCAAGGATGAGGATGATGCGGTGGCCGAGACGGAGAAGAAGAAGAGTGCGGTGACGCGAGGGGCTCCGGGGCTCGATCCAGCGGTGAAGTGGAAGCAAAGGACCACAACGGAGCTGTAGGACTTGCCGGGGCAACGAACGGACGACGGTGGCCACGTCTATGGCGATCGACGGCGACGGGGGTGCTCGGGCTTCTCGAACAGAGGCGAGGAAGGGGACGAGAGGGGGATTGTGGGCGCGCTAGGGTTTCAGGGGAGGGTGAGGGGGCAAGTGGGGTGGGGAGACGAGGGGAGCCCATGGCTTTGCCCTTATCCTCTTTGGCGCCGCCGGCGAGGTGGTCTGGCGGGAGCGTGCTCAGCGCTCGGTCGCTACAGCAGTGAAAGGGGGAACGACCCCGAGGCGCTGCCCGGCCGGCTGGGCCTGCTGGGCTAAGGCCCAGTGGGGCAGGAGGGCTTCTATTTTATTTTTTATTTTTTTTGTATTTCCTTTTTTATTTTTATTTTTTTTCTGTTTTCTTTTACTTAATTAATAGTTTATAGTTTTACAAAAAGTGAAACCCACTCCTAAATTAGATTTGTAAAATCAACTGTTCTCACAAAAAGTTTGGGACAGAGGTAAAGTACCTTGTATTCTCTATTAATTAAAAAGCATTTAAGTTATTGTCTCAGTCGATGTTTTATTTATTTTAGCACATTCAAATACTTCTAAAAATGTTGGTTTCTCCACCATTATTACTTAGGATTTATTTGGCTCACTCCGAACAATTTAGTTTTAATATTTAAAAACATTTATTGTTTGCTTGATCTTAAATTTGAATTTGAATCGGTTTTGAACTAACGCAAGATTAGCAACTTTAACCGAGGTGACGTGGCATCATTAGCGTGGAATTACTGTAGCCTAATTATCCGGGAATCACACCCGGCATGTGCCGAAGAGGACTCAAGTGAATTCCTTACCAGGAGTTGTGCAGGAGGAAGTACCAGTGGTGAAGGATTTCCCTGATGTATTTCCGGAGGAGTTGCCAGGCATGCCAGCAGATAGAGACATTGAGTTTTTGATTGAGCTTTTGCCAGGCACAGGGACAATATCTAAGAGACCGTATCGGATGCCCGCAAAGGATTTGGAAGAAATTAAGAAGCAGATTAAGGAGTTACTAGATAAAGGCTATATTCGCCCAAGTTTGTCACCTTGGGGATCACCAGTGCTTCTAGTGGAGAAGAAGGACGGATCGTTGAGGATTGTTGTTGATTATCGTGGATTGAATGAAGTGACAATCAAGAACAAGTACCCACAGCCAGTGATCAATGATTTGTTTGATCAGTTGAAAGGAGCTAAAGTATTTTCCAAGATCGACCTGCGATCAGGATACCACCAGCTGAAGATTCGAGAGCATGATATACCTAAGACAGCTTTTACCACAAAGTACGGGCTATATGAGTATACCGTTATGTCATTTGGTCTGACTAACGTGCCTGCCTATTTCATGAACATGATGAACAAGGTGTTTATGGAGTTTTTGGATAAGTTCCTCGTGGTGTTCATTGATGATATTTTGGTTTGCTCAAAGAATGAAGAGGAGGACAAGGAGCATTTGCATTTGGTACTTGGGAAGCTCAGAGAACATCAGTTATATGCCAAGTTCAGCAAGTGTGAGTTTTGGTTGAAGGAAGTTGGATTCCTTGGACATGTTATATCTGGAGAAGGAATAGCAGTAGACCCGACCAAGGTTGTCACTGTGACTAAATGGGAATCACCCACGTCGGTCGGAGAGATTCGGAGTTTTCTTGGACTCGCACGATACTACAGAAGATTCATTAAGAATTTCTCTAAGATTGCCAAGCCCATGACGGAGTTGTTGAAGAAGAACACCAAGTTCAAATGGACTGAGGAGTGTGAGGCCAGCTTTCAGGAGTTGAAGAAACGTTTGGTTACAGCCCCAGTGTTGATTCTTCTAGATCAACGCAAGGATTATCAAGTGTATTGCGACGCTTCTCGTCGAGGACTTGGAGCGGTGCTTATGCAGGAGGGAAGAGTTTTTCCATATGCCTCACGACAGCTTAAACATCATGAGCTAAATTATGCTAACAAGATTTGGAGTTAGCAGCCGTAGTGCATGCATTGAAGACATGGAGACATTTTCTCATCGGAAACCACTATGAGTTGTACACAGATGACAAGAGTTTGAAGTATATCTTCACGCAAAAGGAGTTGAATCTCAGGCAGAGGAGATGGTTGGAGCTCATCAAGGATTATGATATGAAATTACACTATCATCCCCGTAAGGCTAATGGAGTAGCCGATGCATTGAGTCGCAAGAGTCATGTCAAGACACTCATGACCGGAGGATTACCCAAGGAGTTAGCAGAGGATCTTCGCGAGCTATGTTTGGAAATAGTTCCGAGAGGCCATGTAGCAGCTTTGGAAATTCAGTCTACTTTGATGGATAAGATCAAGGAAGCTCAGAAGACTGACAAATAGATTGCAGAGATAAAGGAAAGGATGAGCAAAGGAAAGGCTAAAGGATTTCGTGAGGATGAGCATGATACCCTATGGTTTGAGGATCGCGTATATGTCCCTAATGACCTAGAGATTAGGAAGTTGATTCTGCAGGAGGCCCATGATTCGCCGTATTCGATTCATCTAGGAAACACCAAGATGTATCTGGATTTGAAGGACAGTTTCTGGTGGACCGGAATGAAGAAAGATATTGCTGAGTATGTAGCAGTATGTGATGTATGTCAGAGAGTGAAGGCAGAGCATGAGAAGCTAGCAGGATTACTACAGCCATTGCCGATACCCGAATGGAAGTGGGATAAGTTAGGCATGGATTTTATCATGGGATTGCCCAGGACTTGTTCAGGCTATGTCTCGATATGGGATGTAGTTGATCGGTTGACGAAGGTAGCTCATTTCATCCCAGTGAAGACCACTTACACCAGTGCTAAGTTGGCAAAGATATACATGACCAGGATCGTATGTCTGCATGGTGTTTCGAGGACCATTATATCAGATAGAGGAACCCAGTTTACCTCAAAGTTCTGGAATCAGTTGGATGACACTTTGGGTACCAGGCTAGAGTTCAGTACAACCTTTCATCCACAGACAGATGGACAGACCGAGAGAGTCAATCAGATTCTAGAGGACATGTTGAGAGCTTGTGCGCTGGATTATGGATCTAGTTGGGATGACAATCTGCCGTATGCAGAATTCTCTTACAACAACAGTTACCAAGCTAGTTTGAAGATGTCCCCTTTTGAAGCTTTGTACGGAAGGAGGTGTAGGACACCATTGTTATGGGATGAAGTTGGAGACCGTCAGTTGTTTGGACTAGATTTGATTAAAGAGTCTGAAGAGAAGGTTAAGTTGATTCGTGATAGTCTCAAGGTAGCCCTGTCCAGGCAGAAGAGCTATGCGGATTCTAAATGCAAAGAGACAGTTTATGAAGTTGGAGACAGAGTGTATCTTCGTGTGTCCCCACTTCGAGGAGTTAAGCATTTTGGAGTTAAGGGAAAGTTAGCACCACGTTTGGTGGGACCATACAAAGTATTGGAGCGTATGGGAGAAGTTGCTTACAAGCTGGAATTACCAGAAGGATTGTCAGGAGTTCACGATGTGTTCCATGTTTCCCAGTTGAAGAAGTGCCACGCAGAGATGGCCGATATTCCTCTGAGAGATACAGTGCCACTAGAAGCGATTCAGTTGGATAGCGATTTGACCTACGAGGAGAAACCAGTGAAGATTCTCGAGTTTGCCAGCCGAGTCACACGCAGCAAGGTTATCAAGTTCTGCAATGTTCAGTGGAGCCACCATACCGAGGATGAAGCCACCTGGGAACGAGAGGAAGACCTATGGAAGGACCACCCGCACCTATTTTCTAGCCAACCCGAATCTCGAGTGCGAGATTCATCTTAAGGGGGGTAGGTTTGTAACATCCCAAATTTTCAATTTGGAATGTTATACATTAGGTAATCATTGCATATCATATTTTATTGCATTTTCGGTTGATCCTAGAAATTCTACGCAACTCAAGAACCCATGGAGAGAGTTGGGGATTTCGTTATTTTCATATTTGAGTTTTCTCAAAATTTTGAAAAGAGGATCATTTGGTTTTAATTATTTTTCTCTTCATATATTTCTTAAATGAAAATAAAAGAGAGGGGATAAAATGACTTCTCCAAAATAAAGAAATATTGGAGGAAAAATATTAAAATCAAAAAATAATTTTATTCGGAGTTTTATTGCTATTTTATTTGAATTAGGAAAAAATGTGTTTTTCAAATGTTCATTAGAGGACCAAATAAATGTTTACCTTGTCCACAATATCATTAGAGGACCGTGAAAATTTACTTCGGTATTTTTGGACTCCGTTTAGTATTTCTTTCGTTAGTTTTTCTGCGTCAGGATTTATTTAAAAAAAATAGTGGAACCGACCTAACCGTGCCGTGTTCGGCTAGGACTCTGGCCCGGCCGGCCTTTATAACCCTGGGAGCCCACCCCGCCGAACCCTAGCACCAGCCCCGCCCCGCCTCGATCAGCCGCCGCCGCCGCCGCCGCGCGCACTCGCCGCTGCCGCCGCCGCCACCCGCTGCGCCGCCGCCGCCGGAGCCGCTCGCCATCGCTGCCGATCGCCGGAGCCATCGCCGACCCCGCCACCAAGGTAGCCGCTGCCGCCGGTGTTCTTAGGAAAACCGCTCGTTTTTTTTTCAAAACCCTAGTTTCACTTTTTTAG
This sequence comes from Triticum timopheevii, assembly GCA_963921465.1. Classification (NCBI taxonomy): domain Eukaryota; kingdom Viridiplantae; phylum Streptophyta; class Magnoliopsida; order Poales; family Poaceae; genus Triticum; species Triticum timopheevii. Next base: position 354,392,930 of record OY997274.1, read on the forward strand.
ATCGGTTCGTTTTTTCCGGTTTAGTTAAATAGCGGACGTTCGTCCGTACGTTCGTTTTAACGAGCGTTGTTCATCCGTTAGCCCGCAGACAGCGAACGTTCGTTCGTTAGCCTATTCGTTGTGTGTTGTGGTTCTAAGGCTGACAGTAGAAAGGGGGGTAGGTATGGAGAGGCAAGATCCCAGCTATGGTGAAGGTGTACACACGGGTTTTATGAGTTCAGGCCCTTCTCGGAGGAAGTAACAGCCCTACGTCTCGGTGCCCGGAGGCGGTCGATTGGATTATATGTGTGATGTTACAGGGGGTGCCAACCCTTGTGCCAGAGGAGGAGGGTGGCTTATATAGAGTTCGCCAGGACCCTCTCCGCCCTCCATTACAAGGGACTTAATGTACATAAAGTGGGGGCGTTACTGGTAACGCCAGCCTTAAGTGCTGTTAATGACCTTAAAGACTACGGAGTGAATGCCTGCCCGTTGTAATGTTGAGTGACTCCTAGTATTCGGGAGGTCGAGTGATTCTCTGGATGGTCGAATGACAATAGGTAGGAAGACTCCCGAGTGACATGATGTCGAGTGGATTGCACTCGACATCTTCAACTAGGGGTCTCATGCTGCCTCTTGAACTTCTTGTCTTCTTTGGTAGTGACCTTGCGTAGGGCGTATAGGTCAGGCCTATGACCCTACCCTAGGTATGTATCCTCATCAGTAGCCCCTGAATGGATTAAGGTTCGAGTGGAAAGTAGGTTGGAATTGAACTTGTTCTTAGTCTTGCACCTTCGCGAGCGTTTCCCACAAGATGGAAAACTCGTGTTGGTACTTCAGCGTCAATGCAGTTGCCTTGATCCATTCAAAGAGTCGTCGAGTGAACTTGTGGCGTCGTCTGCCGAGTGCTGTATTAGAGTGCAGGATCTTGGGCGTGATTGGTTGCTGTGTATCCCGGATTTCGCGGGATACAAAATTTCGGGGAAGCGCGCGTGACGGGGAGTGCCGAAGCGGGCGGAGCGGATAAATAGTGATGCCTCGATTTCCGCACCGCCTTTTTCGCCATGTACGTTGCGTGCAACTATTGTGGGATTTGACAGGATTGCCTAGCCCCACACGTCAGTCACTCGGAAGCGACCCTTTATAAGGCGACGGGGTCGAGGCGTCTGCACTGTGCACGCTCGTTCCTCCTTATTGTTCCTCCACTTCTCCGCCGTGCCCAGCTCTCATGTTCCGCCGCCGCCGCTCCGCCACCATGGTGAAGAACAAGACGGCGGTGCTAGAGTGCGCAAAGAAGGCGAAGGGGGCGGCGAAGGGCAAAAAGCAGCACTGCGGGTCGTCGTCGCACGCGGGCTGCCACCGGGCTGGATCCAGGGCGATTGGATCCGGTCTTCGATTCGGCAGGAGGATCTGGACGAGCTGGAGGAGTCTGGGCTGATCGCCAAGGGAGCGGCAAGGTTGTCGGAGAGGGAGATGGATCCTTAGCCTCGACCGGGTGAGGGCGTACTGCTCGCCACCCACATCGACCGGGGTTTTTCGCTTCCTCCGGATCCTTTCTTCTGGGGGTTCCTGAATTTTTTCGGCGCCCAACTCCACCATTTTTCTCCTAACACCATCACGTATCTGGCCGCCTTTGTGTCGATGTGTGAAAACTTCTTGGGGTGTCGACCGCACTGGGGTCTTTTCAAACATATCTTCACCATCCCCTCCCAGTCGGTCAAAAAAGCTAAGTCGAGTGACTCAAAGACCAATGTCATCCAGATGTGTGGGGGTTTAGGTATCCAGAAGAGGCATAGGAGTTCCTTCCCTGCTATAACTCTCCCTGAATTGGTTAGAGGCTGGCAGTCGACCTGGTTCTACTGCCAGGACGAAGCAGCTCCAGGTTAGTCGACCGGCCTCCCCCACTTCACATTTGACCCCTCCAGACTCCTTCTCCGCTCAAAGTGACCACTGCTGAGAACGTGGAGACGAAGATGCTGGTGGAGAAGGTGGTTAAACTTATCAACGAGGGTGTCACCGGCCTGGACCTACTGGAAGTGTTCCTCAGTCGACGCATCCAGCCTCTCCAGGCCCATGATCATCCTATTTGGTTGTACTCTAGACCTGAAGACATCGCTAGGGTCCACCCAAAGGAAGTGTCGTCCGAGACCGTGGCCATGTGGTTGAGGAGTATCACAGGTAATCAGGACAATCCCAGAGGATCTAGGCGAGTCATCCCTTTCAGAGACGACAATCCACCTGACAACGTATGCCCATTTTATTCCGATTGCTTGGCGTATATGTTCCGACTGCACTTGATGTCGACTAACTTTTACTTGAATTTTCATCTTGTAGGTTTTCACCGAGATGTATTTGATGCCCAACGGTGAACAAGCTCTGGAGCAAGGCCAGGAGGGAGAGGCCAGCGCAGAAGAGAGCGGCGGCTGGGATTCTTCAGATGAAGAGGAGGAGGAGGAGAGCGAGGAGTCGGACGACGAGGAAGACGTCGACTCGCTGCCGCATTCTGAGTGCCTGTCCAAGCAACAACATGACCCGGCGAGCGGGCGCGGGAAGAACGTGGCTTCGAGTACCCACGCTCAGAAGCGCACTCGGACATCGACTCCGGAGCCGACAGAGAAGATCGCCAAGCAGCCCAAGGTTGCACCTTCCAAGACTCGGAAGACTTGTGTTTATACAGACCGACTGAAATTTCTGTTCTGACCACTCGGATTATGCATCTTTCTAGTCCCACCTCTGCTGCTACTGACATGGATGTTGATAAGGCACCAGGAGACGAGGAGGCCACCTCTCAGGCTGGTAAGTCCGTTCGACCAAGCTTCATTTAGTCGAGTGGGTAGTCAATCGGCTGAATGTTTGATATTTCTCTCTTTCTGTAGCTCCGCAAGAAATCGTTGTGCCCCCTGATGACGAGGAAGAAGAAGCGCCTCTATAGGAGAGGAGGAAGAAGAGTGGAAGCTCGAGCAGGAGGAGGCTTGAAATTCAAGTCCCTCAGTCGACGCAGGCGCTTGAGGCGGTGGTCGAACGTTTCGGAGGGCTGGTCCGGACCAACGTCACATTCGCTAGCCCATTGACGACTGACCGTCCATCGGGATCGACTGCACAGACTCCTGCCACTCCGGTGCAACTCCACTCGTCCGACCCGGTAACTGCTTCGACTACCTTGGAGCCATCACTCTTTGCCGCGTATCAGACCCCAGATGACTCGCCGGGCACCGCTGGGGAAGCTCTTCGTCAGGTGAACCTTGTCATGGAGCAGGTGAAGGTGATGCATGAAGCTAGCCAGGTGGCTTACAATGCTAGCACTGCCCTTCAGACCAATGTTCAGGTCAGCAAAACTCCGACTGAACTTTTGAGTGTTGCTTTATATCTGATCACCCACTGGGGTGTTCCTTTGTTTAGAGTTTAGGAAATCCTCCACTCTGCTCGCCTCGAGCTGAGTCTTAGTAAACTGTTCGAATCAGTGGGGGCACGCTGAGTGCACCCATTGGGTGTAGTCCCCGAGACCACGGTCGACTGCTGGCAGTCGACTGAGGTCTAATGATGTATTCTCTTGCTTTTTTTAACTCACGCTGGGCAGACCCTGCTGAGTATTGATCTGAACCAGTGGGGGCACGCTAAGTGCACCCACTGGGTGTAGTCCCCGAGACTACTGTTGAATATTTGATTCGACAGTAGTCTTAGAGTAACTTTTCCCTGTCACTGTCTCTTATTTCTATCGACTGACATATCTCTCTTGCTGACTGCAGAGGTCTTGTGATCTTGGAGCTCGACTCTCCAAGTTAAAGTAGAAGCATATCAGCATTGAACTTGACCTTGAACTCGCAAAGAAGAATCTCAAGACTGCTCAACAAGAGACGCCCATCAAGGGAGGTAATCATTCGACCACCTTGTCTACTTTGTAGCTCGCACTTCGCACTTCTTTTTCTTTCAGTCTCTTTGAACCGAGTGACTTCACACAAGCAGATGTGCATAGTGAAAATCGCCAACTTCAGGCTCGTCTGATGAGTGTTGTTTCTTTAGAAAGGATGAAGGAGGCTTTGGAGAAGAAGGACTTGGACCTTGCTGCTGCTCAGAAGGAAGCACGTGAGAAGACGAAGCTTGCGGACCAGAAGCTGGCTTCAGTCGGCAAACTGGAGGAGGAGAATGCGAAGTTTAAGACCGCCATCTCGGAAGCTAACCAAGAAGTCGAGCAGCTGAGGAAGGACAAGGAGAACCTGACCACTGAAGTCGGCGGCCTCAGAACCAAGACAGACAAGCTAGAGTCCTATCTTAAACAACTTGCCGCGAAACTTGTTCTAAAGCTTGAAGGTACGGTCATTTGCCTGGTTAATTTGTTGTCGACTGAAGTTTGCTGTTATATTGTCGACTCATCATTTTTCGCGGTGGGACAGAACTTTGTCAGGACTTTGAAGCTGAAATCGGGCGGGTCGAGACAGGTCTCGACCCCATCAATTGTCCCATGAAGGATGATGTTGCAATGAACCTTCTGCGATTGGAGTCCCATTTGGATGGTGCAGTCGCTTATCTGGCTCGACTGAAGGCGGCGATGACCCGAGTGGACGCTGAACTCTGGCCTTAGGCGGAACTTTCTCAAGACCTCGAGTCACTGATGACTCGACTTAATCAGATTCCTGGCTGAGTGCAAGAGTGGAAGAAGTCCTCTGCTCGCTGTGGTGCTGACGTGGCCTTGTCTTTGGTTCGAGTGCATTGCAAGGAGGCTAAGGAAGACAAACTGGCTGCCGTCAAGGTAGCGAATACTAAGAAGCACTCCTTCCAGTCCTTCATGGACACCTTCCTCGAGGCGGCCACTCGTATTGCCGACAGTACCGACCTTGACAGCTTCTGTGATCCGGCCAGTCCTTCTCCCGCCGAGTGACTGAAAAACATTATGCTTCACCTTTATTTGCCTCGGAATGCCGAGTGATTTTGTAATCGTTAAAACTCCATCGGGCCTGACGCCCGAGTACTTTAATCTGCGGTTAGGAATCTTTGGATTTTTCTTCGAATATGTTGCGTTTATCTTCGAGTGAAATTCGTTCTTCTCTTGGATTGGTTTCTGTTTGCTTGATGTAGCTTCTGAAGAAGAATCAGCAGTTGACCAGTTGGACGATCCTTGAGCAGCATTGATCAGCTCGTCAGCAAGGCACTCAGCAATGGTCTTGACGTTCCTGTCAGCCGTCTGCTTTGGCGCCAGCCATTGGATGGGCCTTTGACAGTGCGCACAATCTCGTCCTTCTTCTTGATAGTGCAGCCTCCGTGGGGAGGTCATGGCCGGCCCGCACTTTGCTAAGTCCCCGAGCGAGATGATCAATTTTCACTTCGGAGGGTTTTTAAAACTTAGGCGAGTACTAGACCGCAGCTAAGACCCCGAGTGGGAGGATTGCTCACAACTCGGTAGGATTTTTCAAACTTAGGCGACTACTGGACTGCAGCTAAGTCCCCGAGTGGGAGGATTGCTCACCCCTCGGTAGGATTTTTCAAACTTAGGCAAGTATTGGACTGCGGCTAAGCCCCCGAGTGGGAGCTTTGCTCACCACTCGGTAGGATTTTCAAACTTAGGCGAGTACTGGACTGCAGCTAAGCCCCCGAGTGGGAGGATTGATCACCAATCGGTAGGATTTTTCAAACTTAGGAGAGTATTGGACTGCAACTAAGCCCCCGAGTGGGAGGATTGCTCACCACACGGTAGGATTTTCAAACTTAGGCGAGTACTGGACTGCAGCTAAGCTTTCGAGTGGGAAGATTGCTCCCACAATCTCATCCTTCTTCTTGACGGTGCAACCCCGGGGGGGGGGGGGGGTCATGGTCGACCTGTACCGTTTGATGGGACTTTTCAAACATAGGCGAGTATGGGACTGCAGCTAAGCCCCCGAGTGAGAGGCAGACTCACCACTCGGCAGGATTTTTTATTACTTAGGCGAGTACTGGACTGCAGCAAAGCCTCCGAGTGAGAGGCAGACTCGCCACTCAGCAGGATTTTTTATTACTTAGGCGAGTACTGGACTGCAGCTAAGCCTCTGAGTGAGAGGCGGACTCACCACTCGGCAGGATTTTTTTCTTTGACTTAGGCGAAATGGATTCGCAGCTAAGACACCCACTGGGGGATTTTAGAACATGTAAAAAATGGACAACAATCATTCGGAAGACTGTAAAATCATGTCTTTTGATAATCAAACTAAAAGGTACTTCTTATTACATCTCATCAGTCTAAATACTTAAGAGTAAAAAGGGCGGAGCAGTTCCGCATTCCAAGCGTGTGGCTCATCTTTATTCTGCTCGACGTTGAAGAGACGATACGCTCCGTTGTGGAGCACCTTGGTGATGACGAAAGGGCCTTCGCAAGCAGGAGCGAGCTTGTGTGGTTTCTGGTGATCCACTCTAAGAACCAGGTCTCCTTCTTGAAATAGCCGACCCATTACATTTCTGGCATGGAATCGATGCAAATCTTGCTGATAAATGGTCGACTGGATCAAGGCCATCTCTCTTTCTTCTTCCAAGAGATCGACTACATCTTGCCGAGCCTGCTCTGCTTCCTCTTCTGAGAAGAGTTCGACTCGGGGCGCGTTGTGGAGCAAGTCACTCGGGAGTATGGCTTCGGCTCTGTAGACTAAGAAGAATGGAGTCCTTCCAATCGACCGATTAGGAGTTGTCCTCAATCCCCAAAGTACTGACGCGAGCTCATCGACCCCAACCGGGGTTTCAGTCCTTTGAGAATCAATCCATTTGCTCGCTCGGCCTGCCCATTCGACTGAGGATGAGTGACCGAAGCGTAGTCGACCCTCATGCCTTGGGAAGCACAAAAGGTTCTGAATTCATCAGATCGAAGTTTGAGCCGTTATCTGTGATGATGCTGTGCGGAACACCATATATGAATATCAGTTCCCTGATGAAGCTCACAGCTATACTTGCATCAAGGTTTTTAATGGGCTTGTCTTCGATCCATCTGGTGAACTTGTCGACCGCCACCAGCACATGAGTAAATCCACTCCTGCCAGTCCTCAGAGGTCCAACCATGTCCAATCCCCAGACAGCAAAAGGCCAGACGAGTGGAATTGTCTTCAGAGCCGACGCAGGTTTATGAGACATGTTGGAGTAAAACTGACAGCCTTCACACTTGTCCACTATTACCTTTGCCGTCTCATTGGCCCGTGGCCAGTAAAATCCGGCTCGGTATGCTTTGGCCACGATGGTCCAAGAGGACGCATGGTGACCACAGGTCCCCGAGTGAATATCATTGAGGATCATTCGGCCTTCTTCAGACGTGATGCACTTCTGGCAGACCCCAGTTACACTTTCTCTGAACAACTGTCCTTTTATCACAGTAAAGGCCTTAGATCGTCAGACGATCTGTCGAGCCTCTTCTTCATCCTCTGGAAGTTCTTTCCTAAGAATGTATGCAATGTACAGCACTGTCCAGTCGGGAGTGATGACCAAAACCTCCATGACTAAGTCGACCACGGCTGGGATTTTGACTTCAGTCGGATCTGTGGCGCTCTTGGGCTGTGGTGACTCTTCAGTGAAAGGATCTTCCTGAACTGAAGGTGAATGGATATGTTCCAGAAACACATTGCGGGGAATGGCCTCTCTCTTTGAACCTATCTTCGCCAACTCATCTGCATCTTGATTTTTCATTCGGGGTATATGATGAAGCTCCAATCCTTCAAACTTCTTTTCCAGCTTTCTTACTACATTGCAATAACCAGTCATGGATGGGCTTCTGACATCCCATTCCTTCATCACTTGATTAACCACCAAATCTGAGTCGCCGTATACCATAAGGCGACGGACGCCGAGTGAAATGGCCATACGCAACCCGTATAAAAGTGCTTCATATTCCGCTTGATTATTGGAGGAATCAAAATGAATCTGGAGAACATAGTTAAGCTTGTCTCCACGGGGGGACAACAATACTACTCCAGCACCTGATCCATTCAGCATCTTGGAGCCATCAAAGAACATAGTCCAATGCTCCGAGTGAACTTGAGTCGGTAGTTGCTGCTCAATCCACTCGGCAAGGAAATCTGCGATTGCTTGGGACTTGATAGCTTTCTTTGCCTCAAACTTGATATCCAATGGAAGGAGTTCAATCGCCCATTTTGCCACTCGACTAGTTGCATCTCTGTTATTGAGAATTTCAGATAGTGGAGCATCGCTGACGACTGTAATGGAGTGATTAGAGAAGTAATGCACAACTTTCTTCATGGTCATGTATATTCCATAGACAAGCTTCTGATAATGTGGATATCGCTGCTTGGATGGAGTCAAAACTTCATAGAGATAATAAACTGGGAGTTGAACCTTGTAAGCCTTTCCTTCCTCTACTCGCTCGACCGTGAGTACTGTACTGACAACTTGTCCAGCAGTAAAGGCTCTTTGCTGATTGGTGCAACGAGCACCGCCTGGGTGGAAAGCAGAGTTTTGAGTTCTGCAAACGCTGCATCAGCTTCCTCAGTCCACTCGAACTTATCAGATTTCTTCATCAGTCAGTAAAGAGGCAAGGCCTTTTCACCGAGACGAGAAATGAATCGACTCAAGGCGGCCAAACAACTAGTCAGCTTCTGAACGTCATGCACTCGCACGGGGCATTTTATTCGGAGGATGGTATCAACTTTTTCTAGATTGGCGTCGATCCCTCGTTCGGAAATGAGAAAACCGAGTAACTTTCCTCCTGGAACTCCGAACGTGCACTTTCACGGATTAAGCTTGATATTGTACCATTGTAGGTTGGCAAAGGTTTATGCGAGGTCAGTCAATAGGTCGGAACCTTTGCGAGACTTGACCACAATGTCATCCATGTATGCTTCCACATTCCGACTGATTTGAGTGAGCAGGCACTTCTGAATCATCCTCATGAATGTGGCTCCGGTATTTTTAAGACCAAATGGCATGGTGACATAGCAAAAGCACCCGAATGGGGAGATGAGGGCCGTTTTTATTTCATCGGGACCATACAGTCAGATCTGATGATACCCGGAATATGCATCTAAAAAAGACAAGCGCTCACACCCCGTAGTCGAGTCAACAATCTGATCGATGTGGGGGAGAGGGAAGTGATCTTTCGGGCAGGCCCGATTGATATGCTTGAAATCAATGGACATACAAAGTGAATCGTCCTTCTTAGGGACCATGACTACATTGGCAAGCCACTCGGAGTGGTTGATCTCTCGGATGAACTCCGCTGCTAGCACCCGAGCCACTTCTTCACCAATCGCTTTCCTCTTCTGCACGGCGGACCGCCGAAGGTGCTCTTTGACAGGTTTTGCCTTGGGGTCGACACGCAAACGGTGCTCAGCCAGTCCTCTGGGTACACCTGGCATGTCAGAGGGTTTCCATGCAAAGATGTCCCAGTTCTCACGGAGGAACTGGACAAGCGCTACTTCCTATTTGCTGTGGAGTGTCATTGATATATGAGTCGGAGCAGCATTGGGATCGGTCAGATGAATATGAATCGGCTTTGTTTCACCAGACGACTGAAATGCAGAATCAGTGGCAGGCTTCTTGGCTCGGAGCAAATCACTCGGATCTGCATTCTTCTGATACCCTGGAAGTTCAAGAGCTGCCATCTGTGCATCGGCAATTTTGGAACCTTTCTGGAAGCATTCCTCTGCCTTCTGCCGATTGCCAGTAACTGCGATCACACCTTTGGGGCTAGGCATCTTCAACTTGAGGTACATGTAACATGGCCAAGCCATAAAAGGGGCGTAGGAAGGCCTACCCAGAATGGCATGATAAGCACTCTGGAAATCCACGACTTCAAATGTCAACTTTTCCTTACGGTAATGCTCGGAATCACCGAAAACCACATCAAGAGCGATCTGGCCGAGTGACTCGGCTTTCTTTCTGGGGATAACACCATGGAAACTCACATTGCTCTTGCTAAGTTTGGACATCGGAATGCCCATCCCCTTCAAGGTTTCAGCATAAAGGATATTCAGACCGCTACCACCGTCCATCAGCACTTTAATCAGTCGAGTGCCTCCGACTACAGGGTCGACCACCAGTGCTTACCTCACGGGGGTGGCTACACGAGAAGGATGGTCGGACTGGTCGAATGTGGTGGCTCTCTGAGACCATTTCAGGTATGTGGTCGTCATCGCCAGAGCGACCATATTCACTTCTCTGTTGATAACTTTCAACCGACTCTTGCTCTCAACATCAGCAAAAATCATGAGGGTGGAATTGACTTTCGGATAACCATCATCTTCCTCTTCATCGTCATCTTTGTCCAACTCTTTCTCCTTCTCACTGGGATGTTTTTCTCGGAACTACTGGATCAGGAGTCGACATCGTCGAGTGGTATGCTCAGGGTAGATCAGATTACCTTCCTCATCCTTCTTCGTGTGGATGTGACACGGCGAATCCAACACATCATTTCCTACTTGATCCTTTACCTTCTTAGGGGCCCAGGGCCCTTTAGGTTTTCCCTTAAACTTTCCTTGAGCCACCACTGCAATCTCACCAGGTGCCGCCGGCTCGGCCTTACGCTTCTGTTTCCGATTGGAATTACCTCCACTGGCCTCTTGGCCGACTGGCTTACTCTTCCCGCTACGGAGTCGATCCTCTTCTTATCCGTTAGCGTACCGGGTGGCTATCTCCATCATCCGAGTGAGAGTCATCTCTCCAGTCTGACCGAACTTCAGGACCAACTCTCTGTATTTGACGCCTTCCTTGAAGGCGCACTGCCTGATGCTCTCATACATTTTCAACGGTGTGATGCAAAGTGTTCCACCTCTAAATGAATTCCCTCAAAGTCTCAATCGGCTTCTACACACAATGCTGCAACTCGGGCAATCCTGCTGGTCGCTTGCACATGCCCTCAAAAGTTCTGACGAACACTCAAGCCAGCTCTTCCCAACTGTGTATACTGCCTGGAGTCAACCACGCTCGGGCGACCCTTCCAACATCAGAGGAAGATGTTTCCTCGCTACTTCACCGTTTTCGCCTCCAATCTGCATAGCCACTCGGTAATCCTCAAGCCAAGTTTCAGGTTTGGATTCTCAAGTGAACTTACTGACCCCGGTTGCCAACCTGAAGTTGGGAGGAATCACTGCTGCCCTGATGGCTCTTCTGAAACACTCTGGACCTGAAACATGCAATCTGCTGCCACTTGGATGATCACTGCTAGGGTCTTCCCTATGCGCTTTGTTCCGGTCGACTAGGCCTTGAACAAGAATGGATCTCGCATCGAAGCCTGGCTCCCTTGGGTCGATTGGTGCTCTGTGCTCGCCACTGTGACGGCGTCTATCATCGTTCTGCCGAGGCACATATGACGCACTCCTCGGAGGAGGCGTGGGCACTCGACGATGACTGTCGTGGTCGAGCTGACGATCATACTATCCACGGCCTTCACGTCGCGGGGGCGATTTAGGGCTGTGGGCCGACTAAACTGTATCTGCTACCATGGATCTGCTATGAATCCTATTCCACGACTGAGACACTGTTGTGTTCTGCTCTCCTGCTGCCCGGAGCAGGGCCCGGATCTGCATCAACCCTCTGCCAGCCTCCGACTGGGAAGGTTGGATCGACTCTACTATTCGGGCTGCAGCTGTGAGGTTCTGAATTGGAGTACGGTATACCTTTGGCGGAGGCGGGAAAAGCTGCTGTCGACTAGACTCAGGGACCCGTTCCCGAGCACGCTCTTTGACAGCGTGCTGTAGGTTCTCCAGTCGAGTGTGCTCAGCCAAATTAGCGAGGCACACCTCTTCCAAGGCCCGAGCCTCGGGGATTTCTCCAACGATGGGCGTGTGGAGTGCATCCATGTTGCGGCGACGAAGTTCTTCTCTCTGTAGTGACGAAAGAGGTTCGGGATGGTATTCCTCATGGACACGCGACGGATCGCCGCCACCTTCTTCGCCGTCTTCGCGACGAAAGCCAGGTGGACCACGTGGTCCATCGACCATCAAGACTTCAGCCGCAGGGTCGCTGCTATCGCACTCGGATGCGGTCTCCGTAGAGCCAGTCGACAGATCGAACGGGCCTTGGAGAGTTTCATCGGGCTCGGTTGCCGCGACTTGATGGGTGGCCAAACGCCGAGCCACCACGTGTTTCACCCACCGCTGAAGCCGCGATCGACCTGATCGCTTGCGGCGGTGAACAACGAGGAGGGAAGACAGCATCGGGGCCAACTGATACTGAGTCGACGTCTGCCGGAGAAGGACGCCGCGAACGCACGCGCGAAAATGCGTCGACCTTCGGACGGGGAGCGCCTCAATGTCAAGGGGAGCTTCTTGAAGCCACACCGGGTCGTTGGCGACTAAAACGAGTGCGCCGAGACGGATCTCGCGGCCCTTAGCCAATCCGCCGCCGGAAACCATGATGATGATGATCGGAAGAACTTGCAACTTCACCAACAAGTCGCTAAGACACCTGCCCCACGGTGGGCGCCAACTGTCGTGGCTCTAAGGCTAACAATAGAAAGGGGGTAGGTATGGAGAGGCAAGATCCCAGCTATGGTGAAGGTGTACACACGGGTTTTACGAGTTCAGGCCCTTCTCGGAGGAAGTAATAGCCCTACATCTTGGTGCCCGGAGGTGGTCGATTGGATTATATGTGTGATTTTGTAGGGGGTGCCAACCCTTGTGCCAGAGGAGGAGGGTGGCTTATATAGAGTTCGCCAGGAACCTCTCCGCCCTCCATTACTAGGGACTTAATGTAAATAAAGTGGGGGCGTTACTGGTAACGCCAGCCTTAAGTGTTGTTAATGACCTTAAAGACTACAGAGTGAATGCCTGCCCATTGTAATGCTGAGTGACTCCTAGTCTTTAGCAGGTCGAGTGATTCTTTGGATGGTCGAATGACAATAGGTAGGAAGACTCCCGAGTGACATGATGTCGAGTGGATTGCACTCAACATCTTCGACTGGGGGTCTCATGCTGCATCTTGAACTTCTTGTCTTCTTGGGTAGTGACCTTGGGTAGGGCATCTGGGTCAGGCCTATGACCCTACCCCAGGTCTGTAACCTCATCATCGCGTTTTATTTTTTCCAGAGTTTTTCCGCGATTATTTTCGATCGCGATTTCTGCCCTGATCTTCGTTTAGTTTATCTTTTCGCTCATTTATCCAAATCAGGTGATTCAAGCGCCTAGATCTTTGTTTTGAAGCCCTCCATCTGTTTAACCAACTTGAACAAGATTTTGGTACTGTAAAATTTGACTTTAGTCCATATTAGTAAATGAATCATGTTTCTTTTGCAGTTTGAGTTTCGTTGCTCTGTTTGATTTGATTCTTTTTGCAAACCGGAGTTCTACGGTTGAACTTTCTGGTTAGATATCTTATTTGAGTTTTACCCATGCTTCTAGTTGAGTGCTTATGTATGCTATTGTTTGTTTGCGATAGAGTACCCAGAGTGCGAAGTGTGCTACTACGAGTCTCTAGGTTTTGTGGATCATCAGCAAGGCAAGTAACACTTTGATCATACCTCTTTATTACCCAGTTTTTATGCATTAGATCAACCCTCAAACATTGCATGGTTAGGATTTGAATAACATGTGGGTTTGGGAAGTAGATGATGAGGTAGAACCTATTGCCATGTTTATTATCAAACCTTAGGGAGTTACTTCTACATTATGCTTATATTGCTATGCTATGCTCGTAGACGTGGACTGGGTGAGTGTATCCATGACAGATGGGAGTATTGTTAATTAATGGTTAACTTATGGTGGCTACTTAAATACACATTTGGGTGGATTGGTTGAGGCACCCTGGAGTACCCAGTGGTTGTCAGGGAACCTGGAGAATCCATTGTTGTCCAAGGATATCCCGGAGTACCCGTGTGATCATCCTACGGTTCGCCACCCAGGCTCAAAGGGATCATAACTAGAAAGTTTCATGTGCAGCCACAAGCCAATATGGGCTCTGGCATAGTTGAGTAAGTTGCGTGAAGCTCTTGAAGAGGTAGACTAGCAGATGTAGTGGGCTGTAGGTGGTATTGTCTACCCAGAGTAGAGAGTTAATGCTTCAGAAAGACTGTGTCTCGAATCTCCGATCATGGATGTGTTCGAGTCTTGTGGGGAAAAGTGCGCAAACCTCTGCAGAGTGTATAAACTAATCATGGTTAGCCATGTCCCCGGTTATGGACATTTTGATATATGGTTCTTGGATTATCATGTTGATCTCATCACTCTAAATAAATTTGATTGGGTTTAATGATGATGCTGAATTGGGATTGAGTTGGAGGAACCTTCTTGATGTTTAACAACCACCATGATAGTTAAATAAAAGATATTCCTTTGTTGTAGAGAAAAATTGGCTTTATGCAAAACTGTAACCATAGAGCTTTCCACCAGCCATATATGCATGTAGTGATAGCATTCATTCTGTTCATTACTCTATGTGTTACATTGCCAGCATATTCCATGTGCTGAACCATTTCGGGATGCAACATTTCATGTTGCAGACTTTTCAGACGATGAGTAAGGTGCCATAGGTCATTGTCGTTCACTTAGTTACGCCGTTGGAGTTGATGGACTCACTTTATCTTCCAAGCCTTCCGTTGTTATCATTTTTAGATGGCCTTAAGCCATATTATTGTAATAAGTTCTCTTTTGAGACATTTGATGTAATAAGTGTGTGACTGAAACTCTGTTATAAATCCTCAAGTACTGTGCGTGTCAACATTACCGATCCAGGGATGACACTGATGCACAGAGACTAGACTATTTGAGGTCTAGTCGCTACATGTATGTAGACATATTTTAGAGTGTAGATTCACTCATTTTGCTCTGTATGTAGTCACTTGCTGGATTCTCTAGAAAGACTTATATTTGGGAATAGAGGAACTACTATACTAATAAAACATTAAGGCCACGAGGGAATGCAGTGCGGGTTATAGGAGGCAAGAAGAAGAGATGCATCCATCGACAACGTCCACCTCCTCGACTCAGGGCGCCGGCCCACCGAACGGCGGCTAAGTAGCAGCGGCTTTCGTGGCCAGGTCGATGTGCTTCTGAACAACGGCATCCAAAGATTCCAGTTGCTGGAAGAAGGCCAACATCTTTCTGTCCTCGCTTTCCTTGTAGTGGCCTATGTAGACGATTTCCTCCTAGATGTGGATGTGCAGGTCGACGGTTTCTTGCATGGCGAGACCCTGCGCGGCGAGCGCGGCCTCGGGATGCACATTCTTTGTCGCGACCTCCGGCACCTACATGACCACAAGGGCTTGAAAGAGTTCTTCACCATGGAGGTTGATGAGGGTGGCAGGCAATGAGGAGCCTGGGCGCGCGGGCTGCAGCAGTACGGCAAGGTCGTCCATGCGCTTCTTGACGGCGGTGAACTTGCGGATGGATTTGACCATCATGTCGTCCATGCGAGAGGCGAAGCTGGTGTCGGCGAGGGATACGACGCCGGCGGTCGCCAACACCATTTGGAAACGCTGCATGGTGCAGGGCCGCAGGCCGGGCCTTGGATGATTCAGCACAGCCGACTGCCGCTCGCGTCCGTCGCCTCCATAGGTGCTTGTGGCTTCTGGTCACTTGGTCTTGGATTGGAGTGATAGGTGTTGCGTAGAGACTAGGAGTAGATGTATTGGAGTGGTGGGCGCCTTTATATGAGGGTCCAAACTCTGTTGCATTCACATCATGCTAACTCTATTCTGCTTCACCAATTAATTCCCTTTGCATGTAATTGAGGATGCATCATTGAGCGTTCAATGTCTCGGGAACCGCTACCCTCTCTCTCCTTGGCATTTAAGCACCTATGGAGGCGACTGTTGCTCGCGTCTATCGCGTGTTAGGGGACGTTCTCATCGACGATGAGGTGCCTATGGTGATTTCGTAAATTTCAAGATGATAGTGCCGGCTCAGTCTTTCGGAGGTGCTCATAGGGGTAGGGTGTGCGTGTGTGTGTTCATAGTGGTGAGTGTATGCGCATGTACATGAGTGCTTGCGTCTGTACTATGTTAAAAAAGTAAATGCTTGTCAAAAAGAGACTAGTCAGTATACTCAATATTGAGCACCGCGACCAAGGCAGAGAGGAAAACGAGAGAACTACGTATTTATTTACAGTGCAGATTCACTCATTTTGTTCCATATGTACTCCTTCTCGGTGTAGTCTAGTCACTTGTTGAAATCTCTAAAAATGCAAATACTCCTTTCTGGTTATAGGGCTATACTAGCAAGTACTACAATACTGGGCTCACATAGCAATTTTGTTTCATGCAAGAGCCTGGCTATATGCGTGCTCCAAGGTTCACAACTGCCACGTTCGGGTTGCGCTCGGCTCTTCACCTCTTCGAGATGACGAACAATGATGTTACTACTACTTCTTCTACAGTATCGAATCCACTGATGCATGTCTGTCCACCGCGAGTGGGAGGGATAGCTTGTTGTAGTACTATAATCAAAAGCTTGTCCTTATCTCTGAGCCACAGCGTGCATGGGCGAGGGAGAAGGCATGTAGTAGTAAAATCAAGCTTCTCATCGTTGTACGAGTTGACGCGACACATCATAGCACTGGCCCAACATGCTTGCCTCTAAACTTGGCTGAAAGACCCGCAGTGTACAATATATTTGCTGCATCCTCTAACATTTACCCACCACAAATTAAAATATATATTCCTATCTTGACCAGATGAGCGTGCAAACTACAATCACCTGGATGACAGGTAGGGCCAGAAGATTATTTTAATAAAAAAAAAGCTTCGAGACGGCCACATAGCATGGAGCCGACCCCAATGATTTTAAGCTTACAAGCACGGTACACGCTATCCTAGACTACTCTACACATGAAACTGCCACACGAGCATCCGGCTGCGCTTGGCTATTTGACTCTTTGAGAAGTGGAGGAGTACTACAGTATGCTTCTGGCCATCTGACACCGATTGAACCGCTGCATGTCCACCGCGTGAGGGTGGGAGAGCGTGTAGCGAAAGCTTCTCCTAGTCCTGCCAGCCACCACGCTCATGGGCGAGGGAGGGACATAGCTTCATTGACTTAGTGCTCCTGCCTTTGCATGTATGACAGGTGGGCCCAACAGGTGGGTGGCCCACCTGTCATACAACCAAAGGCAGGTGCAGTTAAAGCACCGGAGCTTAGTCCACGAGGGAGAGGATATTCAAACTTCTCATTGTCGTACGAGTTCACGCGACACATCAAAGCATTGCACTCGATATATTTCAGTAATTTGCGTTTACGGGTGCATTAATTATAACGTATGCATGCATGCCCTGACTCTCCTTTTGATACTTGCATGTGTTGATTTAATGCACCTTGAAGTAGTATGAATATGTGACGGTAAAGCTTTGTAATGCCCCGGCCCTAAAGCCAGAGATGGATGTGCACGAGGAGTGCGAGATCATGCAGACGAAACAGGACCCGATGATGGAGCTCTCTATGGTCTCGATGGACCTCACCTTGCTCCACTACCCTTGTACCTCTGCCCCTCGAAGCCTCCAGTGTATGAGGTTCGAATACACCTCGTCCGTTCGGCTGTTCGAGCAAGGTGCATGTTTCTTGATTGATGTGTTGTTCGATTGATTTGTGCAGTGCAAGGGAGGGCACATGGCCTGCGCGGACTGCCGTGTCGAGCGCCCCGGGAACCAGCGGCGGTGCCAGAAATGCGAGCGCGGCGGTGGCTTCGACATGCGGAACACAGCGGTGGACGTCGTCCTCTCGTCGGTGAGGGTGAAGTGCTCGCATGAAGGCTGTGGGCTCTACGTCACTTAGCACATGCTCGCCGATCACTAGAGTGTGTGTCCGCTCACGCCCTGCAAATGCCCCATGCCCGTCTGCGGCTACAAAGTCCCGCCGCCGGTGCTCTCCCACCACATCAGCACCGCGCATCCCATGCCCGTGCATAGGGTCCAGTACGGCAAGCTGCTCCAGCTGCAAGTGCCACTATCGGAGCCATGGCATTTGTTGTTCACGAAGGAGGACGGCCGCGCGTTTTTCTTTGTCGGCGGCATGCTCGACATCGGCGCGCCTATCGCCGTGTCGGTCGTCTGCATCTGAGCGGGGGCGTTGATACGTCTCCAACGTATCTATAATTTTTTATTGTTCCATGCTATTATATTATCTGTTTTGGATGTTTAATGGGCTTTCTATGCACTTCTATATAATTTTTGGGACTAACCTATTAACAGGAGGCCCAGTCCAAATTGTTGTTTTTTTTGCCTATTTCAGTGTTTCGCAGAAAAGGAATATCAAACAGAGTCCAAACGGAATGAAACCTTTGGGAGAGTTATTTTTGGAACAAACGCAATCCAGGAGACTTGGAGTGGGCATCAAGAAAGAAACGAGGAGGCCACGAGGCAGGAGGGCGCGCCCAGGGGGGTAGGTGCGCCCCCACCCTCGTGGGCCCCTCGTAACTCCCCTGACCGACTTCTTTCGCCTATATATACTCATATACCCTGTAAACATCCAGGAGCACCACGAAACCCTATTTCCACTGCCACAACCTTCTGTACCCATGAGATCCCATCTTGGGGCCTTTTTCGGCGCTCCGCCGGAGGGGGAATCGATCATGGAGGGCTTCTTCATCAACACCATAGCCTCTCCAATGAAGTGTGAATAGTTTACCACAGACCTTCGGGTCCATAGTTATTAGCTAGACGGCTTCTTCTCTCTTTTTGGATATCAATACAAAAGTTCTCCTTGGTCTTCTTGGAGATCTATTCGATGTAATTCTTTTTGGGACGTGTTTGTCGAGATCCGATGAATTGTGGGTTTATGATAAAGATTATCTATGAACAATATTTGAGTCTCCTCTGGTTTCTTTTATGTATGATTTGTTATATTTGCAAGTCTCTTCGAATTATCAGTTTGGTTTGGCCAACTAGATTGATCTTTCTTGCAATGTGAGAAGTGCTTAGCTTTGGGTTCAATCTTGCGGTGTCCTTTCCCTGTGACAGCAGGGGCAGCAGGGCACGTATTGTATTGTTGCATCGAGGATAAAAAGATGGGGTTTATATCAAATTGCTTGAGTTTATCCCTCTACCTCATGTCATCTTGCCTAATGCGTTACTCTGTTCTTATGAACTTAATACTCTAGATGCATGCTAGATAGCGGTCGATGTGTGGAGTAATACTAGTAGATGCAGAATCGTTTCGATCTACTTGTCGTGGACGTGATGCCTATATACATGATCATGCCTAGATATTCTCATAACTATGTGCTTTTCTATTAATTGCTCGACAGTAATTTGTTCACCCACCGTAATACTTATGCTATCTTGAGAGAAGCCACTAGTGAAACCTATGGCCCCCAGGTCTATTTTCCATCATATAAGTTTCCAATCTATTTTATTTTGCAATCTTTACTTTCCAATCTATATCATAAAAATACCAAAAATATTTATCTTATTATCTCTATCAGATCTCACTTTTGCAAGTGGCCGTGAATGGATTGACAACCCCTTTATTTCGTTGTTTGCAAGGTTCTTATTTGTTTGTGCGGGTACGAGGTATTTGAGTGTAGCCTCCTACTGGACTGATACCTTGGTTCTCAAAATCTAAGGGAAATACTTACGTTACTTTGCTGCATCACCCTTTCCACTTCAAGGGAAAACCAACGCATGCTCAAGAGGTAGCAAGAAGGATTTCTGGCGCCATTGCCAGGGAGTCTACGCACAAGTCAAGACATACCAAGTACCCATCACAAACTCTTATCCCTCGCATTACATTATTTTCCATTTGCCTCTTGTTTTCCTCTCCCTCACTTCACCGTTGCCGTTTTATTTGCCCTCTTTTTCCCGTTCGCCTCTTTTTCGCTTGCTTCTTGTATTTGCTGCCACTATTTCTGAAACTGGGGACGTTATCGTTGATAAGAACAATAGTATAACTTGGTTCGTTTGATGGTCCTGCTGAAGAACCCACCATCTTACATACTAAAAAGTTTTGAATCGGTAGTGGTAATATTATTGGAAAAGGGGTTATTCAAGATTTCTTTACTTGTTCCGGTGCTTTGCCCGTTATGGGTGGATCTATTCATCATAGAACTAGTAGTCTTGCGGATGCTATATCCTTGTTTATAGCTGAACTTGAAAGACAGTTTATGCATATGCATCCTTGCATACAAAGGATTTTCCTAGAATTTTCCAATATTGAGCATTCTTCTATTAAGCGTGCAGCTACTATCTTTTTGGCACATGAGTTCAGATTTATAATGAAAGAAGCTAAAGAAATTTTTGTGCACTATAGGGTGGACGCTGGTCGTCCTCCCATAGAGGTGATCCTTTTTAATCAAGAAGACATAATGCGTTTACAATCTTTAGATCATGTTGCTTATAATGAAAACCTTAGAAAAAAGGTTCCTACCGATGTTATAGTTGATAGAATCTTCGAACTTAATAATGATTTTGCTATTCAAAACAATGGGTTAGGATTTTCTCTTGAGCAAAGGCTCATGACTTTTTGCCAAAAGAATGCTTATAATGATGAATTGGTTGTGCAATATGAGGGGCCAAAGGAGGAACCCATACCTCCCGAGCTTGACCTTGGGGACTTAAGTCCCATTAAATTTAGCCCTTTTGATTACTTTTACTTGCCACAAAGAAAACTTGCTGCTGAACGTAGGGAATATGAGATGAGTTTTCGTGATTTACCTTATCATTATGGCAATACTTAGATCTATTCTCGCTTTTATGCCCAGCTAGGGGCATTAAACGATAGCGCTTGTTGGGAGGCAACCCAATTTTATTTTTTGTTCTTTGCTTTTTGTTCCTGTTTAGTAATAAATAATTCATCTAGCCTCTGGTTAGATGTGGTTTTATTTTTTAATTAGTGTTTGTGCCAAGTAAAACCTTTGGGAAGACTGGGTTGAAGTCTTTATGATCTTGCTGTAAAAAATAGAAACTTTAGCGCTCACGATATTAGCTGCCATGTTTTACTGGAGAGTGCTTTTAGGTTGATTCTTTTTTCAGATAATTAATAGACAAATTCCTCACGTCCACTGATTTATTTCAGAATTTTTGTGTTTCCAGAAGTATTCGTTTGATACTGATTACTACATTCTGTTCTGTTTTTGACAGATTCTGTTTTTCGTGTGTTGTTTGCTTATTTTGATGAATCTATGGCTAGTATCGGGGGGTATGAACCATAGAGAAGTTGGAATACAATAGGTTTAACACCAATATAAACAAATAATGAGTTCATTACAGTACCTTAAAGTGGTGGTATGTTTTATTTCGCTAATGGAGCTCATGAGATTTTCTGTTGAGTTTTTTGTTGTGAAGTTTTCAAGTTTTTGGGTAAAGATTTGATGGATTATGGAATAAGGAGTGGCAAGAGCCTCAGCTTGGGGATGCCCAAGGTAAAATTCAAGGATAACCAAAATCCTAAGCTTTGGTATTCCCCGGAAGGCATCCCCTCTTTTGTCTTCGTCCATCGATAACTTTACTTGATGCTATATTTTTATTCACCACATGATATGTCTTTGCTTGGAGCGTCTTGTATGATATGAGTCTTCGCTTTTTAGTTTACCACAATCATCCTTGATGTACACACCTTTTGGGAGAGACACACATGAATCGGAATTTATTAGAATACTCTATGTGCTTCACTTATATCTTTTGAGCTAGATAATTTTGCTCTAGTACTTCACTTATATCTTTTTAGAGCACGGTGGTGGTTTTATTTTATACAAATTATTGATCTCTCATGCTTCACTTATATTATTTTGAGAGTCCTTTAGAACAGCATGGTAATTTGCTTTGGTTAAAATTTTAGTCCTAAAATGATGAGCATCCAAGATAGGTATAATAAAAAATATTATATAAAGTGCATTGAATACTATGAAAAGTTTGATACTTGATGAGTTTTGAGATATGAGGATTGTAATATTAGGGTCATGCTAGTTGAGTAGTTGTGAATTTGAGGAATACTTGTGTTAAAAGTTTGTGGTTCCCGTAGCATGCACGTATGGTCAACCGTTATGTGATGAAGTTGGAGCATGATTTATTTATTTATTGTCTTCCTTATGTGTGGAGGTCGGGATCGCGCGATGGTTAACTCCTACCAACCCTTCCCCTAGGAGTATGCGTGTAGTACTTTGTTTTGATAACTTGTAGATTTTTGCAATAAGTGATGCGGAGCATCCTTCCATCATCCCCATGGACTCTACATCAACACCTCCAACACCACAAGGACCGATGACTCGAGCACGTGCAAGAGCTCTTGAAACTGAGGTGACATCACTCCTCTCACAATTCCCTTTCGATTCACATGAGACATGGTTACTACCTCAAACGGAAACACTATGCATACTCAGGTACCAAGGAATCAACCATGAAGAAGCAAGGAGGCAAGGAGAACCGGAAGCGGAAGACATGCGAGAAGACAGAGAGGAAAAAGCACCAAGGACCAGGGTGGCCGGACGATCCGGACGGCGGCCCGGACGATCTGGACCCCGGTCCGGATGATCTAGCTAATTCGACCGAAGGCAACAGAAGCTCCACTCTGAAGCCGGATCATCCGGACCCAGTCGCGGATCATCCGGACCCGGCCCGGACGTCCGGACCTCCAGCCGGACATCCGGCCCTGCGCGACCACCAGCCGACCCTCCGGCTCATCCGGGCCTCCACCCGGATCATCCGGACCAGCCCGGATCATCCGGACCCTCGTCCGGATCATCCGGCCAGCGCCTGCGCGCGCGTGTTGGGCTGAGCCCATGTACCCCTTTGCCCCCAACTCTATATATAGGACCCCATATCCTCCCTTTGAGACTTAGCATTGGATTAGCTCATATTTGTGTGAGAGCCTTTGCTCATCCACTCGGTTACTTCTCCTCGGAGATCAGGACCTCCTCGGAGAAGATCCCTCAGCGGATTCAAGACCCCTATCTAGGGAAGAACATCAAGGCATCCTCTTGGAGATGAACAGTTCCTTTGTATCCTTACCCTAGTTGACTATGTATCTTGTGGATCTCTTGTGTGTATGTTGATCTAGCACTTGTGTGATCGATTCCTTGTTGGTTGAGTGATTCTCTCTCGTTTTCCCCGTGTTTCCCCTCGTGCTTCCGCGTGTTCTTCGTGTTTCCTCCGTAGGATCCCCTCCAAATGTGAAAGATCGACGAATTAGGGTTCCACCCTACATCATATGGTATCATGAGCCACGTTAATCACGTTTTTGGAGCCCCTACCCCGTGATTTCTAGCTTGATTTTGTTGTTTTCGTCCTAAAATCCGAAAATCCCCACAAAAATACCCCCCAATTTTTTTTGTGATTTGTTGGTTTTGATGATGTTTTGTTGTTTTTGATCCTTGGATTCGGTGTGTAACTCGTGGATCCTGCTTTTCCCCACCTTCTCCCCCTCGAAATCCATCCAAAATCCCCGAAATCGTCAAATTTCTCCCAGTTTTCGAGTTCTTCCTGAGCAGTTCCCGTGCGTGGTTGACCTGCCCGGATCATCCGGACCAAGTCCCGGATCATCCGGACGTGCCCGGATCATCCGGCTCCTGGCCCGGATCATCTGGCTTCCTCTGCCGAAACTGCAGATTTGCAGTCCCCCTCCACCACCACCACCACCTATACCTACATACCACCTCCCCACCCCAACCACCACCACTTCCACTTGCCAAACCCCACGACACAACCTCCGTACTACCATTCGAGTTTGAGTTCGAGAATTTGAGTTGAGATTTCCGTGTCCTATTGTGTTTCGGCTATTTAGGTGCGGTGAGACTTCGACAACAAACGCTCATCTTCGTCGACTACTCATATTCGCTACGGATGGTAACTTCGACGACATCTTTGTCATACCTTGCAATTGCATTGATAACCATCATAGTCCATCTTTTGCGTTGCTTTCCCACCGAGACTAGCCATTGAGTATTGCCGGCAACGTGACTTGTGCACATTAGTTGCATACACCATATCATACATACCATCGAGGTGCATATCTCGGAATCCACTTGTGTGTCACAAAGTTGTCATCGCATACACAATTGCTATCTTAGTTCGTGAAGTTTGCATAAGAAAAGAGCTCAAAAGAGAAAGAGCCACTCAAGCTTTTAAGCAAAGAGGAAAGATAAGCAAAGAGCTTATAAGCAACAAGCATAGCATCATACAACATTAAGATTGTCATATAAGATCATCTTGGATCATTGCACCGATACACCATACATATAGCATACTTGGGATAGAGATCGTTGCATTTTTGCCTAGTAGGTTGTGCACAAGCTCCGTATCCGCCTATTGTGCAATCGTGCTAGCGTCTCTCTAGCATTGTGCAACAAGAGCATTTTCGTGGATTCCATATTTTGGCTCACTTTTGGTTTGCACAATCCCATTTATCAATTTGAGTGTGTGTTTCCGTGTACCACTACTTGCTTGGTCTACTTGTTGCATATGCGAATTTGCGAATCTTCTTCAACATTTTTGAGTCAAGCTAATGATTGCAATCAATTTTGTGCCACCATCCTAACCAAGCTCCACCAAAGGCTTTTACTTGTGTAGGTGTGAGAATCGACAAGGATCGGTACCAATAGTGCTATTTCATTGTCCACATTTGAGTGAACTTGATTCATCTTCAACTTTGGTCAAAGGTACATTGGCATTCGTTCTTCTCCTTCTACCACTCACAATTTGCTTGAAATGATGGATAGGCTAAGTTCTTCTACAAATCCACTCTTCATCGAGCAAGACGACGACATGTCATCATACGTCACCAAGAGCCACCTATTTGCCGCACAACGAGCTCTCCATCAAGAGCAACAAGCAATGAGTGAACGCATCGACAACAAGCTCGACGCGCACAAAAAAGAGAACGATGCAAGAATGGACGAGCTCCGCGCCTTGTTGTTGAACCGGCGTACTTCTACTTCCTCACCTTCAAGACGGAGCCACTCAAGTCGCCACTCCAACGACTCCTTCTCCGACACAAGTACACCGTCATCGAACACTCTTCGACGAGCAGCGCGTCAAGACCATCATGCATCTCGCAACCCGCTACACGACAAGAATCTCCAAGAGCAAGTTGATGAAGAAGTTCCTTGTCGGTGTACTAAAGTAGGGGGTACCTTAGTACCCCGAACTTGTGCACAGGCAGTCGCGGCGACCCGCGGCAGGGCTTGCCGGGCGTCCGCCAAGATCCTCCGCGGCCACTTTGATGCCATTCAAGAACAGAGTACTCAAGCTAAAGCCCCGGCAAGAGGAGCTTGCCGGGAAGGCCAACCAAGGCCCCGGCAAGAAGAGCTTACCGGGAAGAAAACAAAGGCCCTGGCAAGAGGAGCTTGCCGGGAAGGCCGACCAAGGCACCTCCAGAAGACTTGCCACGGCGCCCCGCGCGTCCCGGCAAGGCCCGACGGCCGGCAAGCTTGCCGGCACGACAAGAGAAGAGCCGCGGCAAGGCACTTGCCGCTGCAAGATCGCCAACCAAACTCCAGCACATCCGGCGACGTGTCATCACAAGGCCATCCCAAAGGCACGTGGCGAGGCACTACACAGCCATGCGGGGCGAGGTGGCAAGCGGAGCTGACAGAGACGCCATCGTGGCAACCGGTGGCTCACCTGACGGTCGCTCCTCTGCACTGTTGGGGCGACCGGACGGGCATTAAATGCCCTTGCCCCCTGCCGCCAGAGTTAGGTAGGGGACACTGTTGGTCACTGTTACACCAACCTGCGTTTTTACCTTTTGACCCCCTCTTCTTATGCTGCCACCTGTTGGTGCCCCCTTTAGACTATAAAAGGGAGGCCCATGCGCACGTAGAAGGGGTTCGGTTCATCTTGGGACACATTCGACGACCGGCAAGTCCCCTTTCGAGGTCGTCTACGGCTTCAACCCATTGTCCCCATTGGACATTCTACCTCTACCTCTACAAGATCGCACCAACCTTGACGCAAGTGCTCGTGCAAGCTACATCAAGAAAATGCATGAAGATACAAGAAACACCATCGAGCGCCAAGTACAACGACTAGCAACCAAGCTCAACATCAACAAGCAACCCATGATCTTCCACATAGGCGATCTCGTGTGGCTACACCTTCGCAAGGAACTCTTCCCCAACGAACGCAAATCCAAACTTCTACCTCGAGCCGATGGACCCTTCAAGGTGTTAGCACGCTACAACAACAACGCCTACAAGCTCGACCTACCAAGCGACAAGTACAATGTGAGCGACACCTTCAACGTCAAAGACCTCTCGCCTTTCCATGGTGATGAAGATATAGATCCGAGGTCGGATCCTTTCGAAGGGAGGGGATATGATGCGGAGCATCCTTCCATCATCCCCATGGACTCTACATCAACACCTCCAACACCACAAGGACCGATGACTCGAGCACGTGCAAGAGCTCTTGAAACCGAGGTGACATCACTCCTCTCACAATTCCCTTTCGATTCACATGAGACATGGTTACTACCTCAAACGGAAACACTATGCATACTCAGGTACCAAGGAGTCAACCATGAAGAAGCAAGGAGGCAAGGAGAACTGGAAGCGTAAGACATGCGAGAAGACGGAGAGGAAAAAGCACCAAGGACCAGGGTGGCCGGACGATCCGGACGGCGGCCCAGACGATCCGGACAGAGCCCGGACGATCCGGACCCCTGTCCGGACGATCCGGCTAATTCGACCGAAGGCAACAGAAGCTCCACTCTGAAGCCGCATCATCCGGACCCAGTCCCGGATCATCCGGACCCGGCCCAGACGTCCGGACCTCCAGCCGGACATCCGGCCCTGCGCGACCACCAGCCGACCCTCCGGCTCATCCGGGCCTCCACCCGGATCATCCGGACCCTCGTCCGGATCATCCGGCCAGCACCTGCGCGCGCGTGTTGGGCTGAGCCCATGTACCCCTTCGCCCCCAACTCTATATATAGGACCCCATATCCTCCCTTTGAGACTTAGCATTGGATTAGCTCATATTTGTGTGAGAGCCTTTGCTCATCCACTCGGTTACTTCTCCTCGGAGATCAGGACCTCCTCGGAGAAGATCCCTCAGTGGATTCAAGACCCCTATCTAGGGAAGAACATCAAGGCCTCCTCTTGGAGATGAACGGTTCCTTTGTATCCTTACCCTAGTTGACTATGTATCTTGTGGATCTCATGTGTGTATGTTGATCTAGCACTTGTGTGATCGATTCCTTGTTGGTTGAGTGATTCTCTCTCGTTTTCCCCGTGTTTCCCCTCGTGCTTCCGCGTGTTGTTCGTGTTTCCTCCATAGGATCCCCTCCAAACGTGAAAGATCGACGAATTAGGGTTCCATCCTACATCAATAAGTATGTGAGTTCTTCATGACTAATGTTGAGTCCAAGGATTATACGCACTCTCACCCTTCCACCATTGCTAGCCTCTCTTGTGCCACGCAACTTTCGCCGGTACCATACACCCACCATTACCTTCCTCAAAACAGCCACCATACCTACCTACTATGGCATTTCCATAGCCATTCCGAGATATATTGCCATGCAACTTTCCATCGTTCCTTTTATTATGACATGCTTCATCATCGTCATATTGCTTTGCATGATCATGTAATTGACATCATATTTGTGGCAAAGCCACCATTCATAATTCTTCATACATGTCACTCTTAATTCATTGTACATCCCGGTACACCTCCGAAGGCATTCATATAGAGTCATATTTTGTTGCATTGAGTTGTAATTCTCGAGTTGTAAGTAAATAAAAGTGTGATGATCTTCATTATTAGAGCATTGTCCCATGTGAGGAAAGGATGATGGAAGCAATGATTCCCTCACAAGTTGGGACGAGTCTCCGGACTTTATGAAAAATAAAAGAGGCCAAAGAAGCCCAAATAAAAAAAGAGGCCAAAGAAGCCCACCAAAAAAAGGAAAGAAAAAAATGAGAGAAAAAGAGAGAAGGGACAATGTTACTATCCTTTTTCCACACTTGTGCTTCAAAGTAGCACCATGATCTTCACGAAAGAGAGTCTCCTATGTTGTCACTTTCATATGCTAGTGGGAATTTTTCATTATAGAAGTTGGCTTGTATATTCCAATGATGGGCTTCCTCAAATTGCCCTAGGTCATCGTGAGCAAGCAAGTTGGATGCACACCCACTTAGTTTCTTTTGATGAGATTTCATACACTTATAGCTCTAGTGCATCCGTTCCATGGCAATCCCTACTCACTCACATTGATATCTATTGATGGGCATCTCCATAGCTCGTTGATACGCCTAGTTGATGTGAGACTATCTTCTCCTTTTTTGTCTTCTCCACAACCACCATCCTATCCCACCTATAGTACTATGTCCATGGCTCACGCTCATGTATTGCGTGAAGATTGAAAAAGTATGAAACAATTGCTTGGCTAAAACCGGGGTTGTGCATGATTTAAATATTTTGTGTGATGAAGATAGAGCA
The DNA here is from genome assembly GCA_963921465.1 of Triticum timopheevii. Lineage (NCBI taxonomy): Eukaryota > Viridiplantae > Streptophyta > Magnoliopsida > Poales > Poaceae > Triticum > Triticum timopheevii. The sequence continues at coordinate 354,421,167 of OY997274.1, forward strand.
TAGCCAGACTATCTAATTTTGTAGGGATAACTTTCTTTGGCCATGTTATTTTGAGAAGACATGATTACTTTGTTAATATGCTTGAAGTATTATTACTCTTATGTCAATATTAAACTTTTGTCTTGAATCTTTTGGATCTGAACATTCATGCCACAATAAAGAAAATTACATTGAGAATTATGCTAGTTAGCATTCCACATCGAAAATTCTGTTTTTATCATTTACCTACTCGAGGACGAGCAGGAATTAAGCTTGGGGATGCTTGATACGTCTCCAACGTATCTATAATTTTTGATTGTTCCATGCTATTATATTATCTGTTTTGGATGTTTAATGGGCTTTACTATGCAGTTTTATATTATTTTTGGGACTAACCTAATAACCAGAGGCCCAGTCCAAATTGCTGTTTGTTTGCCTATTTCAGTGTTTCACAGAAAAGGAATATCAAACGGAGTCCAAATGGAATGAAACCTTTGAGAGAGTTATTTTTGGAACAAACGCAATCTAGGAGACTTGGAGTGGACATCAAGAAAGAAACGAGGAGGCCACAAGGCAGGAGGGCGCGCCCAGGGGGGAGGCGCGCCCCCCACCCTCATGGGCCCCTCGTGTCTCCCCTGACCGACTTCTTTTGCCTATATATACTCATATACGCTGAAAACATCCAGGAGCACCACAAAACCCTATTTCCACCGCTGCTACCTTTTGTACCCATGAGATCCCATCTTGGGGCCTTTTTCGGTGCTCCACCGGAGGGGGAATCGATCACGGAGGGCTTCTTCATCAACACGATAGCCTCTCCGATGAAGTGCGAGTAGTTTACCACAGACCTTCAGGTCCATAGTTATTAGCTAGATGGCTTCTTCTCTCCATTTAGATCTCAATACAAAGTTCTCATCAATCTTCTTGGAGATCTATTCGATGTAATTCTTTTTGCGGTGTGTTTGTCGAGATCCGATGAATTGTGGGTTTATGATAAAGATTATCTATGAACAATATTTGAGTCTCCTCTGAATTCTTTTATGTATGATTTGTTATCTTTGCAAGTCTCTTCGAATTATCAGTTTGGTTTGGCCTACAAGATTGATCTTTCTTGCAATGGGAGAAGTGCTTAGCTTTGGGTTCAATCTTGCGGTGTCCTTTCCCAGTGACAGCAGGGGTAGCAAGGCACATGTTGTATTGTTGCCATCGAGGATAAAAAGATGGGGTTTATATCATATTGCTTGAGTTTATCCCTCTACATCATGTCATCTTGTCTAATGTGTTACTCTGTTCTTATGAACTTAATACTCTAGATGCATGCTGGATAGCAGTCGATGTGTGGAGTAATAGTAGTAGATGTAGAATCGTTTTGATCTACTTGTCACGGATGTGATGCCTATATACATGACCATGCCTAGATATTCTCATAACTATGCGCTTTTCTATCAATTGATCGACAGTAATTTGTTCACCCACCGTCATACTTATGCTATCTTGAGAGAAGCCACTAGTGAAACCTATGGCCCCCGGGTCTATTTTCCATCATATAAGTTTCCAATCTATTTTATTTTGCAATCTTTAATTTCCAATCTATATCATAAAAATACCAAAAATATTTATCTTATTATCTCTATCAGATCTCACTTTTGCAAGTGGCCATGAAGGGATTGACAACCCCTTTATCGCGTTGGTTGCAAGGTTCTTATTTGTTTGTGCAGGTACGAGGGATTTGAGTGTAGCCTCCTACTGGATTGATATCTTGGTTCTCAAAAATTGAGGGAAATACTTACGCTACTTTGTTGCATCACCCTTTCTCTTCAAGGGAAAACCAATGCATGCTCAAGAGGTAGCGGGCGTCCCCACTGCCACACTACGTGGCCAAGCTGTGGGCGAATGGCCGCCGGGGGAGCCCAAAGGCAGGACCAATGCCGTCAAGGTGGAAATGGAGGTGACAAGCAGCAAGGATCCCTGCGACGTTGCCATGCAGGAGCTGACCTTCTTCACAATTCCGCCCAAGCTGCTGGCCGGGGCTAAGCTGGTGTCCCTCCACATTCAGATTGACAAGCTCACGTCCTAAATGTTTCTACAGTGCCTTCTGTTTATCTTAGTAATATGCTAATATAGGGATTATCTCGGTCTACTTTAGCTTAAGAGATGGTGGGTTTTGGTGGTGATGCAGCAATTACTTCGACATCAGATCAATAATTTCTAACAGTCGAATGGATATTTTGTGTCTGTTGGATATAAAGTTCCTTTGGGTAAGAAGTACTACTTGTCATCAAAATGGATAAAAGGAGATGTATCTAGACGTATTTTAGTTATAGATACGTTCCTTTTAATTAATTTTGATGACAAGTATTTTCGGAGGGAGGGAGCTTATATGCTTGTTTGTTCACGAAGTGTTTCATACTTGAGCAAGTTGACGCAACACATCAAGTTAGTACTACTACTAGTAGTACTCCCTCCGATCCTAATTTCTCTGCGCATAAGTCGAGGCGCAGATACCAAGCAGGGCCTGGTTGTGTTGGACAACTCACCCGACTGCGCACCAGGCAGACAAAGCTCGTGTCGTGTTGGTGTCGTGTGCGGCCCACACATTAACCAAAACCTCGCGGCTCCAGCTTAGCCTCCACGTTTTAAACTTCTCAATCTCAAGGCCAAGGAGCAATGTGAAACCTATGATAGTGCCAATCGGATGGTTGAGAAAACTACAATTCATAGCTACAGATGCGTGTGTGTGAGAGGACAAGTCCGTGCGTGCACCTCTTCTCTTCCTATATAACGTACTAAACTCATAGTACAAGTGTATGTGGGTGGCATCAACCTAGGGAGATAGAGATGGTGCGTGCAATAAGTCCCAAGTGATAGGTGTAATGCGTCTGAAAAAAAGACTAGTCTATAGCTCGCCACGAGGCTATTCCTGTTGAACGCCCCAATAACCGTAAGATATGTATCTGACGGTGCTAGTTATTGCACGTACACAGCAGTAGAAAAAGAACTACCATGGCGTATGCTACACCGGCCGAGAACACGTGACCACGTTACGCCATCCGGGAATAGTGCCGCACTTTGAAACTAGAACCGTCAATAAATTTTGAGCTTGCGTCTCATCACATTCCAAATTACTACTACTACCAAACTATATTTAATTACAAACCTATTCATACCGATCACAACCTAAACGGTTTCCCACTTAGGAGCGTATTAGTACCCAGTTATAAATACTACTACGCCAAGATTACTGCACATTCCTCCTCAACTCCTCATCCACAAAAACAAACAAGTCATTCAGCATCCTTCCCTTGCGTCTGCCATGGCCAGTGTGAGTTCAGGATCGAGAGATTACTACCAGGGAGAGGCGAGCATGGAAGAGGAAGCATGAGAGATGTCCCGCCTCACCGCGAAAGCAACCAACATGTCCTGCTGCGCGGATGTAGCAGCACAGAGGTCCTACCATGCCGCCGAAGCAGCACGGAGGTCCCTTCGCGCCGTCGATGCAACAGACTGGTCCGGCCACGTCGCGGAAGCAGCAAAGATGTCCCGCTGCACTGCGAATGCAGCAGAGATGTTCCGTCGCGCCGCGACGGCCTGGGAAATTGTCTCGCAGCCTGGCGACGACTCTTACAGGCGCATGCATGTGATCGACCAGAGCTAGATGGATCAGATCTCCGGCTGGGCGACGTTGCAGGACAACGTGAAAGCCTCATTTGAACAGGCTACCGGCATCATCCGACAACTAAGGGAGGGCAATGAGTGGCTCCGGGCCGAGTATAACCTGCTGAGGGCGAAGATCATCCGAAGTGCAGACCAGCAGGAGGAGACAAGCGCCTTGTTGAAGAGGACCGGCATCATCGTCAAGAAACTTATGGACGAGAATGACATGCTCCGCATCGAGCGCCAAAGGCTGGTGGAGGAATATGTGGATGCTCTCAAGCAGCGTCTTGAGGACACGAAAGAGCTCATCGCCGCTCGCCGTGGATACTACTTCCCGCGGCCTGCAGCAACACATCAAGAAAGTAGAGATCAGCGAGCCAGATCGTTGTCTTCCTTCTTCTTTTGCCCTTGTGTATTTCGGGCCTAGCCACATCTGGCTTTTTTAATTATCTTCCTAATTATGTAAGACAATTATTATCCATTGTTGTCATCATTATATATTCATCAGTATTGCTATAAGTTGCAGTAGATGCTATATAGGTCCGTTGGATCTTACATCAAGATCCGTGCAAAATTTACTTTTCAGATATTCTTTTCTCTCTCTTAAATCTCAGTCGAGTGAGACATAGCCACGCCATTAAACAGAGGCTCGGGCGGCATTAATGGAGATCTTGGGAGAGAGGTGGATGGCAGATGGAGGTCAAAGGGCTCTTCTCCCGATAAGCATGCGCAGGGGTCTGATCGCATGCCTCTCATACTCAAATAGCTACCATGCACGGTGCTTCCTAGCTAATAAAAAAGGGGACGTATGGTGGCACGTAAATGGTAAATAGAACTCCCACGGTTTCAATAATACTTGTGTTTCCGATTGTAACGCGACAACACTTGTTCCAAAATGACTTTGTTGATTGTTAATGTGTGCGCCTTCGCAAATCGGACAGCAAAATTACCACAGCATGTTGGTGCCATGTCATGACACCAAGCCAAGTTTCATGATTTTCATACGTGTTTTGTATTTACAGGAATTAAGAAACCAAGTTTCTCAATGTTTCCAGCCGAGCCACGACGCCCAGAATTTTGAATTCCATTCCCATTTCTTGCATGGGACCTAGAAATTTACCCGAGGACACACATGTAATTTTTCAACCAACTTTGGTGCACTGGAGCATGTGCTTGTATTTTAAATTTGAATTATGCACACAAAGGTGACACGTTCCCTCTCAGAACCAGGAGCCTTCTTGAGAGAAGCTCCGGTTTGCAAGAAGCTTATACCAAAATTTGTTCCTATTTGGCCAATTTGTTTACCACAACATGGTAGTACCATGACATGACACCATGCCAAGTTTCATGATTTTTAGCCGTGTTTTGATTTACAAGAATTTTAAAACCAAGTTTCAATGTTCTCGACTGAGCCACGTTGCCTAGATGTTTGGATTTCATTCCCATTTCTTGCATGGGACCTAGAAATTCACCCGAGGACACACATGTGATTTTTCAACCAACTTTGGTGCACGGGAGCATGTGCTTGTAGTTCAAATTTGAATTGTGCACATTAAATGACCAGAAACTCAATTAACGTATAAGAAAGGCCAAATGAACCTAGAATAATTCCAAAATTTAACAGGGCACTCATGTAGTTCCATGTTGCCTCTATAAAGAAACTCAAGGGAGGGCAGCGTATATCATTTCGCACTCAAAATGTGGCACGTTACCTCTCAGAACCACGAGCCTTCTTAAGAGAAGCTCCGGTTTTCTTCCCTTCTATCCATTGCACCTGTCTATCTTACAATGTCTGTACATTCAATTACTTTTCTTGTTTATCAGTCATTTGAATTGGAGGGGGTGATGGAAGTATCTGTGGGAGTAAAAACACGGTCTTCAGAAAAGATCGTGCTATGGGTCGATGCAGATGGAACCACGGTTGTACTTGCCCAAGAACCAGCCCCACCACACATAACCCAGACTCACACAGATTGTACCCCCTACCCCACTTGGACAGAGAACCAGCTACACCCCTTCTTACCCCAACCCCAACAGATAGTAAACCAGTTCTAGTTGACACAGCACCGTCTCCACCACAGAGCACCCAAAGACGACCAGTTAGTAAGGTAATTGTAGTGCCCAAAGCACGAGGACCACCACTCCAATCCCCAAGTCAACGCTTAAAGTAGAAGAAGAATTGTTCTCAGGTCAGGTTTCGTAGCTATGTGTAACGCCCCGAGACCGACGCTCCAGAAGACTTCTAGCTACTCTGAGTTTCGTCGTGTGATTTGTTTTGTTTGTTGCATGTCTTGCATTGCATCATGTCATCATGACATCATATCATTAATTTTATAACTCTTTCAAATAAATTGTTTGGATCTTCGGTCCATTTAAATCGAGGGAAGGGTGACTCTCTTTATAACATATCGCCCCAATAATAGGGAGCTATAATAAAAATATTCCATTAACTTTGGAATCACCGTAACACACCTGCAATTTAAATTCCATGCATTTTCTATCTCAATTCCTTGCCTCAAACTTCGCCAACAATTCTTATCTCTTTTTATCGAGCCTCCTCCTAAATTCTCAACATTGTTGGACACTTCTAAATCCTAGTCCTTGTTCAAACCATTTGAATTAAATTCAAATGACTTTGAATTTAATTCTTGCAATCTTGCCCACACCATTTTTCTTGGAACAAGCGCATTTTTGCAAGTCCGGGAAAATTACCCCCATGCCCAAATTCTTGTCCACTCATTTCTTTTCTCTCCCTTTCTTTCTTTGCTTTTCTGTTTTTGGAAGAGATTTGAAGAAGGGAGAGAAGAAGCCCTTCAACCGCATGCCACTAGGCCAGGCCGGCCCACCAGTCCCCGTGAGGCCCAACCCTTCCTAACCCTAGCCCAATCGCCCCCCTTAACCCCTCGCTCGCTAGCCCTCTCTCTCTCGATCCCTCGCTCTCTCCCTCGTTCCCCTCCCTGCGCCGCCACTCACACACATCGAGCCAGGGAGAGGAGCTCCCTGCGCCCGATCTCCAGCGCCGCCACCTCTCATCTCTCCCGATCCCCTCGCTCCTCATCTGACTCCGCAAGCCACTCATCGCCGCCGCCCCGGCAAGCGCCAGCCTCCGCAGCAACCCTCCGTCGCCTGCGCCCCTGCCCCTCCTCTGCCTCGCCTGCTCCCGCTCGTTGTGCCCGATCCCCATGGACGCTGCTGCCGCAACCGTCGCTTGCCTCCACCACACGCGTGCCTTGCGCCGGGCCTCCTCTCTCCAGCGCCGCCCTCCATCTTCCTCCATCTTCCCCGGCACCCTATGCCTCTTCTCCGCCTCCTTGTTCGTCTCCCAGCATGCACACGCCTGCAGCTATGGCGCTCACGCCCGACCGCAGCAGCATCAGGACATCGCCACCGTTCACCTTGTCTTATCCTCCCTGGATCCTTCTCCCGTGGCCACACACATCACACGCGACGCCTCAATCGCGGATGCACCCTAGTGCATCGTTTCCTGCAACCTCCTGCTACGTACCACCTCTCCTGTGATGCGCGCGTCGCCACTTGCCTCTGGCCGCCACCGAGACCCTCAAGTCCTACCCAGAGCCCAAGTGTGAAGACTCCGTGGATGTGCATCTCACTTGTGCCATTTTGGATCGCCAAGACCGTCAAGAATCGAGACTGCTCGGGACCATGTCGTCTCGCCGGAAGGTCAGACCGTTTCAGGATTCACCAAGTACCACTACGACCCGTGTACAACTACCTTTGCCAAGACCGGACCGACAAGTACCCCGACAACGTGTGTACCACTACCGTCGACCTCGAAGACCCCGTGGACGTCAAGTTCCTTGCCATGACCCCGAACATCTACCATCTACGAAATGTGTACCACTACCGTCGCGAGAACTACTACTTCCACTACCGTCGCCACGTGAACCACTACTTCCACTACGGCATGTGTACGATTATTTCCCTCGACGATTTTGAACCACCCCGAAATGCACGCTTCAAAGGTATAACCCCGAGACGATCAACCGTGGACCAAATGCATGTGTTGTATGAGATGCTCGTGTTTGCACCGTGTCCGAGAGAGGTCTTTGCATGTTCCTCATTTGCCATGCCGTCGACCCGTGGGAACCCGGTAGTCGGGAGCACCCCACCATCTCTTGCGTGTTCTACACATCCGCACACTTCTCGTTTGCATCGGTATCTCAATCAAGTTAACGAGATTGATATGTTGCCGTGGCATCATTTTTGAATTCGTCGCTGTGGCACCCCTTTCGTTCCACCACGGTGAAAAATGCTTCATAACATGCTTATGTCAACATTTTCATAAAAATTGCATATAACTTGCATATGTCATCCGCATCATGATAACAACAATTAAAATGTTTAAAGTTGTTGTTTGCGTTAAATTGCTAAATAACATGTGGGGATTTTCCGGAATTGTTGTTAGTTGTTCCGGCCTCATTTAAACTTGCCTAAATAGGTAGTTTAATTATGCTTCACCCCTTGCCATGTTTAATAACATTTAATATTGTTGAGTAGCTTATAACGAGAGAGGACTAAATAACTGATGTGGTGTTTCGTCAATATGCAACTCGTTGCATATTGAGCTCCACTTAACTTGTAGTGTTGTTTGTTGCATATTGCCATGCCATGCCTCATTAAACCGGACAAGCATCATAATTGATTGTGCATCATGCCATGATTACGCTTGTGTGTTTACCATGTTGTATGCTTCTTTTCGGTTTGCTTCTCTCATTAGCTTAAATTTCATTCCGGAGTTGTGAGGATTCGTTCGACTACGTCCGTTTGTCTTCGTCATGGACTCGTTCTTCTTCCTATCGGGATTTCAGGCAAGATGATCATTACCCTCGATATCACTTCTATCTTTGCTTGCTAGTTGCTTCGTTCTATCGCTATGTTGCGCTACCTATCACTTGTTTACCATGCCTCCCATATTGCCATGTCAGCCTCTAACCTTTTCACCCTTCCTAGCAAACCGTTGCTTGGCTATGTTACCGCTTTGCTCATCCCCTCTTATAGCGTTGTTAGTTGCAGGTGAAGTTGAAGATGGCTACATGTTGGATCTGGATTATGTTGGGATATCACAATATCTCTTATTTAATTAATGCATCTATATACTTGGTAAAGGGTGGAAGGCTCGGCCTTATGCCTGGTGTTTTGTTCCACTCTTGCCACCCTAGTTTCCGTCATACCGGTGTTATATTCCTTGATTTTGCGTTCCTTACGCGGTTGGGTGATTTATGGGACCCCCTTGACAGTTCGCTTTGAATAAAACTCCTCCGGCAAGGCCCAACATTGGTTTTAACATTTGCCACCTAAGCCTTTTTCCCTTGGGTTCTGCAGACTCAAGGGTCATCTTTATTTTAACCCCCCCGGGCCAGTGCTCCTCCGAGTGTTGGTCCAAACTAGAGCCCTTTGCAGCGCCCCCTCAAGGAAACTTGAGGTCTGGTTTTAGTTGGACAGATTGCTCATCCGTTGTGCCCTGAGAACAAGATATGTGCAGCTCCTATCGGGATTTGTCGGCACAGTTGGGTGGTCTTGCTGGTCTTGTTTTACCATTGTCGAAATGTCTTGTAAACTGGGATTCCGAGACTGATCGGGTCTTCCTGGGAGAAGGAATATCCTTCGTTGACCGTGAGAGCTTGTGATGGGCTAAGTTGGGACACCCCTGCAGGGTATAAACTTTCGAGAGCCGTGCCCGCGGTTATGTGGCAGATGGGAATTTGTTAACGTCCGATTGTAGAGAACTTGATACTTGACTTAATTAAAACACATCAACCGCATGTGTAGCCGTGATGGTCTCTTTTTGGCGGAGTCCGGGAAGTGAACACGGTCTTTGTGTTATGATTGTGCGTAAGTAGTTTCAGGATCACTTCTAGCTTCACGACCGTTCTGTTGCTTCTCTTCTCGCTCTTATTTGCGTATGTTAGCCACCATATTTGCTTAGTGCTTGCTGCAGATCCACCTCATTACCCTTTTCCTACCCATAAGCTTAAATAGTCTTGATCTCGCGGGTTTTGAGATTGCTGAGTCCTCGTGACTCACCAGATACTATCACAACAGTTGCAGGTCCCGATGATACCAGTGCAGGTGATGCAACCGAGCTCAGATGGGAGCTCAACGAAGATCTTGGTCGTTGCTATGTTTCGTTTCATGTTGATCAGTAGTGGAGCCCAGTTGGGACGATCGGGGATCTAGCAGTTGGGTTATCTTCTTTTCTTTTGGCTTCGTCCGTAGTCGGACTATGTGTGTACTCTGATTCATGTATCCTTTATTTAAGTACTTGTGTGAACTGGCGATTGTAAGCCAACTCTTTATCCCTTTCTTGTTCATTACATGGGATTGTGTGAAGATGACCCTTCTTGCGACAAAACCACAATGCGGTTATGCCTCTAAGTCATGCTTCGACACGTGGGAGATATACCAACTAATCTCAAATTTGAAGGATGCAATTGAAACTCCAATGGCACAACAGGTATGTTTTAAACCTGTTTCTTTAACGTGTTTGCTGTTGTAACTTGTTGTATGTTGATTTCAGTTTCAATTGAATAAACAGTTATGTTCTCATGCCATGCACATTACAAGTGTTGTTATTGCCGTGTAGTTTCCCACACTTATATTCGGTCTATGTTGCTTTGTCTCAAATAGATATGATTTGAACTGTCTCTATCTTGATTTGGCAACATAAACTAGAATGATATAGACCATACAGTGACCATACTACAAAGATATATGTTTGTTTCATGTTGTTATCCTATCCACCTTACTACTGAACTGGTTTACCAAAATGAGTTTCGTATACAACATGGTAAACCTGTGATGTGTCTGTTTGTTTCTCTTTTAGAATGCGGATAAAATATTGGAGAAGAGTACCTCATTATGCAAAGGTAAAGGAAGTAATGCAGATAAGGTTCAAGATAGTGAGACATCCCTGCTGGTCTCCAAGAAAGTTGATCAAAACTATATTGAAGACACTGAGACAACCCCAAAGTCCTGTCTTGATGTAATGTTCGAGTTACTGGCTACTACTGCTCGCACCAGCTCTTCGAACTCGCTGCCTGAATCAGTTTGGCTTCTTGAGTCTCAACTTCAAGTTGAAAGACATCGATCAGATGTTATGCGACAGGAAGCTGAAGGACTGAGGAAGTCCCTGCAGAATTTAGATGCATACTTTCTAGTGCAACAACAAGCGCTGGAGGATTTAAGTGCCTCAAGATAAAGTTAATAAGCTTGCTAAGCATCTTGCTACCATTATGGGTACCCAGGATATTGTTTCTTGAGCTCTTCTGAAGTGGTTTCTGTTCTGGACTTGATTTGCTGCGGTGTTTATTTGCACTGGTCGCCAACTTTGACAACTAGTGTATGTGATATACTGCTTTGTTCCCTGTATTTGCACTAGTGGCGAACTTTGATGCCCAGTGGATGTAATATGTGTAATAGTCGTGATATCGTAGCGTAAGTTGCTTGCTTATTTATTTCCTTCTTGTCTTGTTTATTTCTATGCTTGTAGTCAGTGCAGTTCTTTTTCCACGGTTTGCTAGTTGCCGCAATAACCTATTTTCAAAAACTAGGCCATAATAACCATGGGCTACATATTTACTGTAGTGACCCTAGGCCTCCTACGGGGCGTAGAAACAATGGGCCTTCTACGGGCCGTATCATCAATGGGCCTTCTACGGGCCAATAACATACCACATTATGGGCCGTAAACGGGGTAGAATTGAAATGTCCGTTCATGGGCCGATTATAACGGGCCGTCGTTAATCGATCGTATTTGATGACGCTATGAAAACAACTCAACGGATTAACGGGCCACAAACGGGCCGACTGTAATCACGTGCTGAATCTGGCCCACAAGCTGAAAGGGACAGTAACAGGCCGTAAGTAACTGAATGCTGGAAATGAGCCCAAGAATAAATGGACCCTGAGAAGGCTGAAAGATAACATGGGCTGGAAATGGCCCAATGGAATAATGGGCCTTTAATGGGTAAAAAGTGATACACTGTTCATTACGGGCCAGTTTCACCATGGGCCGTTAATGGGCCAAGAGGGACAATGGGCCCCATATGGGCCGAAAGATGTCATGGGCCATACATGGGCTAGAAGTTAAAACAGGCTGGAATCATATTGGACAGCCCATATGACGCTACTAGGCCTAATTCGGATAGGCCTTAACAGGCCCTGGGTTAGCGGGTTGTAAATGGGCTATATGCGAACATGTCGTTAACAGGCTTTCCGTGGGCCAGCCTGCTACCTTTTGACCAAGTCAAACGGGCCAGCCTTTTCACAAGAATGGGCCTCTGTTGGGCCGTGCCACATGTCGACGTATCACAGGCACCTTCGGTCCAATGAGTGGAGAACATCTGTCCCAACGGTGAGCCGACACGTGGTTCCTCCAGCCAATGAGAAATTTTCACGTGGAAAATCCCCATTAGTCGTGGCTGTTAGTGGGTTATCGGATCCAAAATTGGACCTGATAGCTTAATGGCGACCCGTTACGGTGGATGCCATGTGTCGGTCACCCTTGACGAAAGCACTTCCATGACGCGTGATTTATCGTCATGGAAGTGGACACTTCTGTGATGATAATTTTGGTAATTTCATGGAACACTTCTACAACAGCACATGTATGACTATCTTGATTCTGTCATAAAATCATCATGGATGTACATGCATGACAAAAAACGTGACCTACTATGACAAACACGTATCATCACGGAAGTGTATTTTTTTTGTAGTGATGAAAGCTTACTACGGAAACTAAGTGGGTTTGCATCCAACTTGCTTGCTCATAAAGACCTCGGGCATTTGAGCAAGCCTGCCGTCGGAATATACAAGCCAAGTTCTATAATGTAAAAATTCCCACTAGTATATGAAAGTGAAAAATCATGGAGACTCTTTATATGAAGAACATGGTCCTACTTTGATTCACAAGTATGGTAAAAGGATAATAGCATTGCCCCTTCACTCCTTTTCTCTCCTTTTTCCTTTTTTTCTCTCTCTCTTTTTAACAATATCATGAACCTCATCCTCACTTTTGAGAGGACTCATCTGTCTTCATCATTCTTTATCTCACTAGGACAATGCTCTAATAATGATGATCATCACACTTTTATTTACATACAACTAAATAAAACTGAAACAATACGACTCTGTATGAATGCCTCTAGCAGTGTACTAGGATGTGCAATGATCTAGCATCACATGTATAAAAACTTTTTTTAACATGTATAACAAGGATGAACGGTGGCTTTGCCACAAATATCATGTCAGCTCTATGACAATGCAAAGCAATATGATGAGGAACACACATGCCATGTGACTAGTAATGATGGAAGTTGCATGGCAATATATCTTGGAATAGCTATGGGAATGCCATGATAGGTAGGTATGATGGCTATTTTGAGGACGGATATATGAGGCTTATGTGTGATAGAGCGTGTCATATCATGGATTTGGATGCACCAGCAAATTTTGCACCGACTCTCGAGGTGAGAAAGGGCAATGCATGGTACCAAAGAGGCTAGCAAAATATGGACAGGTGGAAGTGCTCAAGTCCAAGAACATCACATTAGTCTTAAAGAACTAAAGTACTTACTGAAAAAGTTTATTAGCCCTCTAAGCAAAGCATGAACTTCATACCCTAGGGGATAGATTGGGAGGAAAAGATCATCGCTCGTCACCGACTACCACTCATAAGGTAGACAATTAATAATAAATTATGCTCCAACTTCATTGCAAATCTAAAGACTATACGTGCATGCTTCAGGAATCACAAACTTTAACATTGATATTTCTACTAAACCATGATAATTAACAAGTTCATCCACATAGTACAATCTTTATCTCACAAAACTACTGCAATGAATCAAACTTATCTTATTCAGTGATCTACATGAAAGTTTTTATTATACCTCTCTTGTATACCTATCATTTTTAGACCAATCATATAACCCATGCAAATTACCACTTACGATTTAATAGACTCTCAAAAAGATATAAGTGAAGCATGAGAGTGCAAATGATTTCTGTAAAATTTAAGCGCCCCCGTGCTCTAAATATATAAGTGAAGCATATGAGCAACTACATAACTAAGTAAGATATAAGTGAAGCAAATAGAGTATTCTAAAGAATCAAGATGATTGTGTGTCTATCTCAAAAGGTGTGATTGTTGCAAACAAACAAGCACATAAAATAAAACTATAGCACAAGACGCTTCAAGTAAAACTCATATGTGATGAATAAAAATATAGCTCCAGGTAACATACCGATGAATTGCAGATGAAAAGGGGGATGCCATTTGGGGCATCACCAAGCTTAGACGATTGGGTCTTCCTCTAATATTACCTTGGGGTTCCTTTTTCATCCTCAAGAATAGGGTCTTGCCACTCCTCATTACTTCATTCACCATGATCTCACCATGAACTTGATAACTTCAGCACACAAAACTCAACAGAAACTTAGTGAGATCCGTTAGTATAATCAGTAAACAAGAAACTTAGGTACTATTATTAACCAATTCATAATTATTCTTGAATAATACCTACTGTATTGTAACTTCTCCATGACTTAAACCCCAGAATATAATCCATAGCATCCTTAAAACAAGCACATTATGCAATAAAAAACAGAATCTCTCTTAAAGAGGATACTCTGTTACAATCTGAAAAAAATCATACATATTTAACTCCAAAAATTCTCAAAAATTAGGAAAAAGTATAAAATTTGTATCTTAATACTTTGTAAACATTTCAAACGAATATCTCATTCTACTAAGAAATGAAAATTCCTGCACTTGGCATAAAAGTTTCTGGATTTGCATAGAATCAATTCAACTATCATCCAAATCATCCCAAAGGCTTTACTTGGCATAGACAATAATTAAAAGATAAAATGCAATCATTATTCTAGCAATAGTCATGTAATACCTCCAAAGTAGAAAATAAAAATTGGAATAAAGATAAATATTCGGTTGCCTCCGAACAAGCGCTATTGTTTTATGCCCCTAGCTAGGCATAATGCATTGTTTCAAGTATTATCATCTTTATCCAGCAATCCCTTAAAAAAGAGTATTTTCATATGCTTTGCTCAAAAGTGCCCTTTTCTCGACAATGCATTTTCTATTTGGGGAACTTAAATAGTGAAAAGGACTCTCATCTGCAATCTTAATCTTTTCAATATCAGTCTTTTCTGAAATATGATCATCATGTGTCCCTTCATAGGTAATTGTAAATTTATCATCAAGGGCAACTCTAGAATTTAAAAGACATTCCTCATCATAACTTTTCTAGTTTTCGTTAACAATACAAGCATATTGATCATGAGATTGAATAGATGTTGGATTAAAGCTATAGGTGGGACCTTTTTTGTAGCCTTCTCTTAAAATGCATAACAATCTTTAGATTCCTTTCGAATAAAATCTTTATCGTAAATAACCTCATCTATTAAAGAGCATTTATAACCATATCATAGCAATCAAAAATATCTCTAGCATCTTGAATTATGTAATCAAACTCGTTCATAAGGATAATAGTGGCACTCTTCTTAGCCCTGAGATTGTCTATGATGGGAACTTCCTTTCAAACTTACATGCTAGCATAACAATAGAATCAACATAGCAATTGGTTCTTTTAAGAATAGGTCCTTCACTAGAAGCTAAAGCTCCAGTGCAAGTAAAAAATTCTTGCATAACACTTTTCCCAATAATGTTTCCACTACCCAAGAGAAAATCTTTTGTTTTCCATGCTATGTGAGGCTCATTATTTCGCAATTCATTATCAGGAGTATCATTACC
This sequence comes from Triticum timopheevii, assembly GCA_963921465.1. Classification (NCBI taxonomy): domain Eukaryota; kingdom Viridiplantae; phylum Streptophyta; class Magnoliopsida; order Poales; family Poaceae; genus Triticum; species Triticum timopheevii. The sequence goes on from OY997274.1 coordinate 354,436,594, forward strand.
AAACAATTCGAGTTCTTCCTCATAAGTCTTTTTTAAAGGCGTGGTTTATTGCTTAAAAGATTTAAGCATTACACTCGGCATCTGCATAACTAAGATGCACACAGGCAAGTATTGTCTTGTCACAAAAACTAAAAATAAAAAAGGCAAAATACAAAAAGATCCGTATAACGCCTAAAGCAGATGGGGGCCAATCATAAGATCATGTTGCCACCCACGTTGGGTAAAAGTATCCCTTGTCGTAGCCTCCAATCGTGTACACACCGATGTTAATAGGTCTCAATTCTCCACGCATTGTAGAGAGGACCATAAATGAAGAGTCTCGGTACATCCTTAGATAACTTGCATTAGTGAAGTACTTCTACCATTAAAAAACTTATCATTTCTACATTCCCAAAGCGACCAAATAACAGCAAGTGCTCCCATCCAAAAAAGAGTTATAAACCTGTGATCAATCCCATGTAACCAGTTGCCAAATATATTAGCAACACTACAAGGAGGATACAAGCCAGAGGCTATTTGGATGACTGACCATATAGAGCGATCCAATTTGCATTGGAAGAATACATGTTTTATTGTCTCATCGTGATGAAAAGAAACACATGGCGGACTTCCATGCCAATTCCTCTTAATAAGGTTATCTTTAGTAAGAATGACTCCACGACGAGGATACCATGACGTATGTCTCCAACGTATCTATAATTTATGAACACTACTTCAGGATGCTGCTAGCGCGACACTACGGTCAGAGACTCTTTGGCGAAACTATGTGCAATGCATTAATAGCAAACGGTGGTGTAAAAAACAATCAAAAAAGGTGCAAAATGTTTGCGATGCCGGAAGCATCAAACATGATTCAGATTTTAGTTTTGTATGTGATGTAGGGCATATGGTTCAGTACAATTAACTGTTTGCGATGAGCAGCAACAAAAGAAACAGGCAGCTAGATGAAGGTGTGTGTGATATACAGCATACGATTCACTAGAATGAACAGTTTGTGATTAGGCAACACAAAAGAAACGGTCAGCCAGATCAAGGTGTGTGCGATATACGACATGCAGTTCACTCGGAAGAACTATTTGTTTTGAGACAAGAGAACATAAACGGTTCAATATAACAAGATGTGTGTGATACGCGGCAAACAGGTCTGTAATCAGAAATGTGTGTGAAGTTCGCTAATAACACAGACGATTGCTGCTAATAAGATGTGTGTGTTGTGCGATGGGATTGCATACAGAACAATATATATATATATATATATATATATATATATAGAGAGAGAGAGAGAGAGAGAGAGAGAGAGAGAGAGAAAGAGACACTTATAAGGACATGGGTGCATAACCAAATTAAACATCCACTTACATAGGTGGCTACTACAACCATGACATTTGCACACACCAAAGTAAACTATTACATGCATAATTACATAGGTGGCTACTACACACATGACATTTCCACACACCAAAGTAAACTATATATTACATGCATGAATCATATTAGAGTTGCGCGTGCGATATGTGGCAAACAGTTGATCCATCCTAGCTGTTTGTGATGGAATAAACCATGTGTGTTGATTCATCGCTGACGGTTTACCTAGTGCGGTCCGTGTGTAATGTGATATGCTCTGTCTGAAGAACATCTATGCTCCGTGTACAGAAGAGCAACATATATATACTTGTAACATGACATGATTGCAATACCAAATTAAACATCCAATTACGTTATATAACAAACATCATAAATATTGCAAGGTTAAAATTCAAATATTACAATGCCCAAATTGAAACATTGCAAACCTCATCATTTCTGCAAAGGGATCAGCTGCTGACAAGTCATGTATGGGTTTGACACAATGACTTCCATTACTCTATCATATACTCTTCCAATACGAAGTTTAGCTATTTTGGAGCCTCTTCCATTCTGCAGTACCTGACGGCTCTGATCAACATACCATTCATTTTTCCTTATTAAATGTGTGTTCAACCTCAGTACCCTCAGCACCCTTGCTCTAGCAAGAAAGAACCTGGCGAGTGTAATCTCCGGTAAGGTCCATCTATAGGAGTTCGAAGTAATATTTGAGAGATGCAGATCCAGGCATTCGATGTGATTGTCGTTATAAATATTATCCACCTCCGGGGCTATTATTATCTGCAAGAGAAGAGAATGTGTTAGTGTCTACATGCAGTTTTGAACACTACTACAGGCCTATTTGGTTTGCAGGATTTGCCTAATGCACCAACGTGCCACATCTTCGATCTGACATGGTAAACATGGGAATTTTTTTGAAAAGGAGGTTATCCCCCGGCCAAACATGGGCATTTGATTACAATCTAGAAAAAATGTAGCCTTCTTCACAAGAGGTTGGATTGGATGAAAAAATCCCTAAGAAAACTGGTACAGATGAATCCAAAGGAGAAATGCTTATGGATTGTAACCATATGAATCAAGCAACCAATATGGGGTGGGGGTGTATGTCCTGAAATCCTCCAAATTTCGTTCAGAAATCGTAGTACATTGTCATTGTCAACTTGGGAAAATGTGCAAAAAATTGAACTCCCTTATGGTTAACATTTAACAGGAAAGGAACATCACCTCGATATACAGCTTCTTCAGGCACGGAAAGCATATCAGGCAACTGACAACTTGGTCCAGGTTGGGGCCGACAGATTCTAGTGCCAAGACCTTCACTGTGCCCAGAATTTGGGTGAAGCATTGCTGGATGACAGATGAACATACATCTTCAAAACTAGAAATAATGTTGATATCAAGAAGGAGAGGTATAAGGCGACTGTTGTACCTGAAAGTAGTTGATGAGGACATGACTACCTTGGATAAGACCAAAAATATTGCATATATGCATATTTGTCAGGTGATTTCGAGTGCAAACTATTCAATAATCTATTTATGTTATCCAGAACAAAAATACTTCACACACTTTTGTGTTTTGTCTAATTGTAGGTGTATGGGACATTTGTACATTCCATATATGAAGATAAGGGAAAAGTAGAAGTTTAGGTTCTGTTCAATAAGTCCTCTCACGTCATTTTTGGGCCAAGAGAAGATAGAGTCCAAGTCTCTCACGTTCTGGATTCAGATTCGGACTGCACAGACATACCTGACTCAAAACACCAACAACTTTTTCATACAGACTCCGAACTGGGTGATTCTTTTTTTGTTGGAAAATAGATTTCGTGCACTTTCCAACTCAATTGGATTCACCTTCAAATTTGTCCGGAGCGCTGAGTTATGGACGAAACAATCTGATGCTGCAGCAGAATCCGAGTCAAACTACAAGTACAAAGGTGTTACATCACCTCCACTTAGGCCCATTGACCTTGTACGACCTAGGGTTAGTTTTAGGATGCCTTGGGACATCCTCCCACCTCCTTGGCCGCCACCCCTTGCTCCTAAATAAGTAGATCCATCTAGTAGCTTTTCCCTTGGGATTTGTTTAGTTAAAAGTTAGCCAACGCAACTTCGTGTACTTCGTTTATGTCCAACGACCAGAACAAGACCGCTTTCGGATCCCCACCATTATCAATTCTTCATCCATATTCGCGATATTCAGATTGCTTTATCTTATTCTTGCTTGTTCTTCGATTGCTTGTAGGAATAGACCTTCGTGGTCAGGTTGATCGTGCTCCAGCGTGGTCAATAACCTCTCGGAGTTGGTTTAGCGATTGCTAAGGTGCAACGTCGTGCACGTTTGTAGTCGGATCGTCAAAGTCGTCTCCACCAAATCGATAGTTATCATCTCATCGAAAGATCGGGACACCCCGCCTCTATCAAGTGGTATCAGTTTTCAGGTTGCTCGGTGAGAATTTCCAGTTTTCCCTCGATTAGATTTATTTTCTTACCTATTGTCCAAAAAAAGCCACAAAAAAAGTTAGATCTATTCATCCTTTGTCCAAGCCAGTCTAAGCCTTTGGAATTTTCTTTTCATTGTTTGCATTATTGAATTATCTGTTGCATCGTCGTGTCGAGTTGCTGGTCTTAGTGTCTAGTTCGTTTAGAGTTTCGAGTTCTGTTCACAGTAGTCACACTGTCGCTGCGTCGTTATCCCTTCCACTGTCCACCACCCATCCATCAATTTTCATCACGTCCTACCCATCGTTCATGGTCATAATCATAGTTGAGGTCATTCACATCTTCGGTTGATCCAATCTGCATCTTATCTAGTTTGTTTTGGAAAGTGGGACAAAAAAAGACAGAGAAAAAAGAAGAGAGAAAAAAGTAAAAAAAAGTCAGAGAAAAAAAAAAGAGAAAGAAAAAAAGTGTGAGGAAAAAAAAGAGAAGAAAAAAAAACAAAATTCGGATCTATCTAGACTCAATCTCGTAGTTGAATTTGGATTGGAATCTGTTTTGTGCATTGTTCAGTAAAACAGGCATAACTTTCTGATACGAAGTCCGTTTTAGCTCCGTGAGTACTCAAATGAAAGCTAGCGACGAGCCACATCTCAATAGTTGCTGAAGCTAGTTCCATATTTGGCACCTCAAAATCGGCTTCTAAATAGGCCTTTTTGCCCTCCGAAGTTTGCAAACACAGCTTGTTCCAGCTTTTCAGGCCAGTTTTAGAATTTTTTGACTCCTCTATCAACTCGGAATTGAGTGATTCTTTTTGTATTGGAAAGCTTGAGTTAGTAGCATTCTTTGAAAAAAATTATCAGAAAATTGGCTCAAACCTTTCAAGAGGAAAGTTGGAGAGAGAGTTGTTGTATATCCTAGTTGGAAGTTGTTTTTCATTATTATCTTTACTGCCGTTGTGATCTTCACTTATATCTTGCTATCCGGAGCTACTTAGTATCCTTCATTGATGCTAGTTGTAATATGCCGTGACCTCATTAGTGTTCTAGGCTCGCGTATCTAGTCCGGTCTAGCCTAGGACCAGCACAGTATCGTCGTTGAGCGTTTATTCAACATTGTATCTTTGAATTGATTATTGCTAATTTTTTGCTACCATATATAGCCAACCCAGCTCCACATATTTCTACACTGTGTATACGTACGTTCCCCTAGCAATCGCTTTACACAATCTTCAGAGTTATTTGACACCGCTGGTTGCCTGTCACCACCTGCTGCATGGTAAGAACTTGTAAGGTATTGATATTTGCTACACTGTGAGCGTTTTACCACCACATCCTAGTAGTTCATAGGAACATTATTCTCGGATTTTGTTTCTTGTTTTCTACTAACTATGGCAGGTTTCGGAGTTGTTAGTTCTTGGGCTTCATCGATCATGGGAGATTTGCCATCACCTAAGAAAATACAACAACCGTCACAAGAGGAGCAACAACATCAGAATGCACATGAGGTTAATGTTTCCATGCCACCATTTACTGGTCGTTTTAGGCCTGATTTGTATATTGAATGGGAGTACGAAATAAATGCTATATTTGCTTCCCACACTTTTGATGAGCATGGAAAATTTCAAGTTGCGGTTAGTACTTTCAGTAGCTTTGCTTTAGATTGGTGGAGTGAATACTGTCGGTTAAACCATGATTATATACCTATGACTTGGGATGGTTTAAAACATGTCATGAGAGATAGATTCATCGATGTTTATTATACTCATGGCATGATTAAAAAATTGGAACATTTAAAACAAGGTAGTGACACTGTAATAAAATATTATGATGACTTACAAACTACCTTGTTGCACTCATTTTTAGAAGAAAGTGAAGAAGATTTTATGGATAGATTTTGGGGAGGATTAAACCATGATATTTAGGAGATACTAATCATGAAGAGTTTTATCCTATGGACAATTTGTTTCATCTTGCTTGTAAAGCTCAACAGGAAATAAAACGACGAGTTGCCCACAAGGAGAACAAGCGCACGGTGCACATTCCAACTGTTGATACAGATGTTTCTTCAACTACTAGGCGTACTATGATAACCACATCCGTTGTTGCAAGGACTACATCATCTTCACCATGTGACACATCACCATTGAGCGTGCCTGCACCATCTGAGTTGATCATAAGAGGTAATGACAAAGGTACGCATTTTCCACTTTCACGTGAGAATGATGCAGGCCTAGTTAACTTGAATACATCATGTGTTTAGTTACCTGTTGATTTGAGTACGCCACTTAATTTAGAGAATCATGTTACTATCATGAATGCATCATGTGATCAAACAACTAAAATACCAACAATTTTGAGTGCGCCCATTGAATTAACTGTTGATGTCAAAGAACCATGTGAATCAGGAAATAAATCAGATTTGGATCGAATACATTTTAAAATAATTGTGCCAATGTTTAATCATTTTGATATGACCTCTAATCTTGGTGATCATTCTATGTCAAATGACTTATTGCATGTTTTCTTATTTAAGCATGTTGTACCATGTAAATTTGATGCACGTAAGGTTTATTCACCAATGTTGGGATGGTTCAATGATGAATATTGTCAATCTTTTGATATGAATAAGAGCTTCACTTATATGTGCAAACTGAGTTGCAATATTTACATGCATTCTACTTATGATAATATTTTGGCTTTATATTTTATAACCTATGAAGGTTCCTCTTATATACATGTGTCATATGTGCAAAAATTAAGGGAAGTAAAAATGGATGACATATACATATACAACATGTACACCTTGTCTGTTTTGTTAGCCACATTTCAGATTAAGCAACGTCGAGGACGGCTTTGTTTTCAATAAGGGAAGGATTATGAGGACATGACTACCTTGGATAAGACCAAAAATATTGCATACATGCATATTTGTCAGGTGATTTCTAGTGCAAACTATTCAATAATCCATTTATGTTATCCAGAACAAAAATACTTCACACACTTTTGTGTTTTGTCTAATTGCAGGTGTATGGGACATTTGTACATTCCACATATGAAGATAAGGGAAAAGGAGAAGTTTAGGTTATGTTCAAAAAGTCCTCTCACGTCATTTTTGGGCCAAGAGAAGATAGAGTCCAAGTCTCTCACGTTCTGGATTCAGATTTGGACTGCACAGACATACCTGACTCAAAACGCCAACAACTTTTTGATACAGACTCTGAATTGGGTGATTATTTTTTTGTTGGAAAATAGATTTCATGCACTTTGCAACTCAATTGGATTCACCTTCAAACTCGTCCGGAGCGCTGAGTTATGGACGAAACAATCTGATGCTGCAGCAGAATCCGAGTCAAACTACAAGTCCAATGGTGTTACATCACCTCCACTTGGGCCCATTGGCCTTGTACGACCTAGGGTTAGTGTTAGGCTGCCTTGGGACGTCCTCCCACCTCCTTGGCCGCCTCCCCTTGCTCCTATATAAGTAGATCCATCTAGTAGCTTTTCCCTTGGGATTTGTTTAGTTAAAAGTTAGCCAACGCAACTTCGTGTACTTCGTTTGTGTCCAACGACCAGACCAAGACCGCTTTCGGATCCCCACCATTATCAATTCTTCATCCATATTCGTGATATTCAGATTGCTTTATCTTATTCTTGCTTGTTCTTCAATTGCTTGCAGGAATAGACCTTCGTGGTCAGGTTGATCGTGCTCCGGCGTGGTGAATAACCTCTCGGAGTTGGTTTAGCGATTGCTAAGGCGCAACGTCGTGCACGTTTGTACTCGGATCGTCAAAGTCGTCTCCACCAAATCGATAGTTATCATCTCATCGAAAGATCGGGACCCCCCCCCACCTCTATCAGTAGTAGTATTTGATACACGAGTAGCAAACCGCTGTCAATTTCGGCGCAGAAATGACATTGATTCTTGTTGGACCTTGTTGATCAACTAAAAGTAATCTCTCAAGTGAAGGTGTGTCCTCAATGACCATATTGTGGTCCACCTTTTGTGATCTCTCATTTGCAGCACCAGCAACACACATAAATAGTCCAGAGAGTCTTGGAGGGGATGTGAAAGGTACTTGTCGGTGCAACAGACCCGGGGCCTGTGCCCTGACTATGCACAGGCACAAGATCAAGATTGAAGCATTAGAAAAAGGTGAACAAGAGACCAAGAGATTCAAAACATCAACAAGCAGATCGGAAGGATCCAAGGCAATTCAGAGGATCCAGATATTATCGAGAGAGAAGCCTCCCTTGCCGGGCAGGCGAGCCCGGCAAGGGTCGAGCCCCCCTCCCCTAGAAGAAGGTGACCAATGCATCCCGGCAGAGCCTGCCGGGACTTGCGGAGACCAGATTACTTCACCAACTACTCCACCACGACCCACGTCATCAATCAGTGCGGTGTCAAGCCACGGAGTGATCAAGTGACAACCATTCGCCACATGTAGGCTACTTCCTACCAAGGAAACCCACAGATGACACCCGTCCTATGATCTGTCGAGCAAGCATGCATGGATAGCCGGCAAGCCTTACTGGGTAGCCATCGACATGACACTAAGCGGTGCATTAAATGCGCACTGTCAGCCTGCAGAGTTAGGTATGATAACACTATTTTCTATCATATCAGTGTCTAATGACTAAATTGCCACTATGGTGACCTCTTGATCTATAAAAGGAGGCCCATGGCAACCATTCGAGAGGTTAGAAATTTAGATCACTCGCGGCCCCGTGCGCGAGTAGTCGTCACCGCCCTGAGGCAACCCCTGCCGGGCAAGTGTACTACGCACCACCACCACTTCTCCACAATCAATCCACCAAAGAAGGAGTAGGGTTTTACGCCTCACGACGGCCCAAACCTGGGTAAAACTGCCCTGTGTGATCTCTGTCGCGCTGCCCCACGTTGGTCTGCTCTTTCTGCAAAGCAACTCCCCTCTGCCGAACCAACAAGGGCTGTCCTGGTCCCATAGGTGGCCGTGGATTCCCGCGACATCTTTGGCGCGCTAGGTAGGGGGAGCGCTTGCGAGAACCTGAAGACATAAGCAGAGCGTTGTCTTCATCGCCATCTGCATCTTCGACGGCACCATCGACCATGGCCCCCAAGAAGAAATCAGCTTCTTCGGCTCATCCATCCACCTCGAAGGCTCCGCTACCCACGATCTCAACGCTACAGGGGGCACGTAGACGTGCGAGGGCGCGAATGCTATTGGGGATGTGGTCAGAGCAGGCGGCACCACCACCATTTCCCCTGTGGCCGATGCAGGAGCAGGAGATACCAGAGGACACCAACATCAGCAACACCTCGACGGCCGCACTTCGCTCACCGACGGGCACAGCCATAGCGATGGCGCTCGGTCGGGGAAGAACCGCTGCCCTTCGGCCGCCCTTGCCGCAGGCGCGACCGCTGCGCGTGCGTTTTCCCCAGGGCGGGTCGACCGAGCTGATGCACCCAACGGAGCTGATGACCTTCTAGCGCCTCCGCCTCACCACCCTGCCACCTAGGTGGTTGCACCGCAATAGCGAGAGCGCAGTGCTGCCGCCGCTGGCTCCGTCAGGAGCCGAGCGATGGCCCGATTGACTTCATCATCATCTATGCCGAGCACAACCTCGGAGGCGATGGCGCGGGCTCAGCTGCTACTGAAGTTTCCGCCAGCAGCCATGCAGATGGACGAATGGCATGCCACAATCCAGAGTCTGCTCGGTTTCACCGAAGCCGAGGGATCACGACGAGCCGCCCCGTTGCGACCTCCCCAAGCAATGGCAACGGCCCATGCTGATGCCTGCACGGAGGGAGCCGTCCCTATGGTGCAGTCCCCACCACGGCAGCCAGCACAGGTGCGACCGAATCAAGACCACTATGATGCCTCGATGGCCTCCTCTGATCCTCGAGCACGTCCAGGCCAACGACGAACCCCGGAAGATCAGCGAAGAGGAGACGTGTGTGTCGTCGAGCAATGCCACTGGAACATCCTCCGAGCCGACGGGCGCGATGGCCCCGGCATCAATGATCCCACTCTCGGTGCTGGCAGGCCCCTGCGCTTCACGGTTGGCTGCCTTGGCTTCACTCGTGAGCTGCTGCAAGTCTGTTGGCCGTCCTTTCGCATGTTCAAGCTAGAGATACTTGAGAAGTACGACGGGAGGCTGAATCAGGCAGAGTTAATGAGCATCTACATCATCGCTATTCCGGTTGTCGAGGGAAGAGATGAGAAGGTATTCGCCAACTACTTCCCGTTGGCCCTCAAGTCCAATGTGAGGTCCTGGCTGATGCACCTGTCGGAGAACTCTATTTCGTCATGGGCAGACCTGTGCCATGAGTTCATCGGCACTTTCATCGATGGCCACTAGGAGCCGGGCCGTCCCAGCGATCTGCAGCTTCTCCAACAAAAGGAAGGAGAAACCCTTTGTAAGTATCTACAGAGATTCAGCAAATTCATAGAAATATTCCAAATATCCATCCGGTAGCCGAGATAGTTGCCTTCCAGTCCAATGTGCGCAAATGCCTGATCCATTCTAAGATGAACGTGTTGTTGCCCAAGACTATGAAGGAGTTGTACACCCTAGTGGATAAGTGTGCATGGATGGAGGAAGGGAGGAAGTTGCCCGGCGAGGAAGATTGCATCAATGTTGATTCAGAGGATGATGATGAGTCCACTAATCCGAAGAAGGTTAAGAAGCACAGTAAGAAGCGGAGGGATAAGGCAGTGTTGACTGTTGAAGGGTCAGGCACCCCCAGTACCGGCAAGATCGCCAAGGCTGAGGTCCCCGGAAAGGAGATAGCCATGTGTGCTGATTGCCGGGGAGCTGCGGCTGCCGAGAAGGCCGGGAAGGGCGATGGACCGTACTGCAAGATCCACCAGACCAAAGGCCATGACCTTCAAGAGTGATATCAAGTTGAGCAGTTGGTCAAGAGGCAGAGAGCAGAATATGAGAAGCGTGATAAGGAAAAGGGTCAGAATGTCATTGGTGGTAAGGGACAAGGCGATGGAGCAAATCGCCCCGGCAAGCCCTTTCAGAATAAAGGAAAACCCGCCAGAGACCAGGACAAGGAAGTTTGTGATGATGAGAGTGATAAAGGGTATGAAGAGGAAACCAGTGAGCAAGAGTTTTAGAAGGCCACGAACACCCTATGCATTGAGGGGGTTGCATCTTTGCGCTCCTCCCATGGCCAACACAAGCGGTGGGCACAAGAAGTCAATGTCGTGGAACCAGCGCCAGAGGCCCGGAAGCCGCTCAGATGGCCCCATACACCCATCATCTTTGACGAAGAGGATCATCCTAGCCGTACCACTACGGTAGGATGACTGCCTTTCTTGGTCTCTCCGACTATTCACAACCTCAAGCTCACTAAGATGCTGGTGGACAGTGGGGCCGGACTGAATCTCATTTCCCCGGCAGTTATCAGCAAGCTTCGGATAGCAGAGGAAGAACTAGAGGTCACAGACACGTTTCGAGGAGTCAACCCCAGCAAGAGTCATCCTAAGGGAAAGATTACGTTGCCAGTAACATTTGGGGGAGAGCTTAACTACCGGACTGAGAAGATTGTGCTTGACGTAGTTGATCTCCCCCTGCCGTACAATGGGATCCTTGGACGCCCGGCCTTGGCTAAATTCATGGCGGCATCCCAGCATGCCTACAACACCCTGAAGATGCTTGGGCCACTGGGGGTCCTCACCATTCCGTCAGATAAGAAAGATGCCATCATCTATGTAGACAAGATGTACCGCGACGCGGTCGCGGCAGAGGCGGCAACGGCAGGAGTTCTCGCCAAGGAAAGCAAAGGGAATAAAAAGGATTGTAGTACCTCCGGTAAAGAGTCCGCGAAGCATGCCCCCTCCTAGTGCACGACACTCGTTGACGACGTGTTGGAGTGTTCCAACAGCAAGAGATCCAAGGTTGCTGCTCCACAAGTGAAAAAGGTCCCGGGGGCTGGCCGACGTCGATGGTACTTTCACTATCAGCGCCACCCTCGATGACAAATAGGAAAGCGCGCTCGTTGCCTTCTTGCGGGTGAATATCGATGTGTTTTCTTGGCAACCATCTGATATCCCCGATGTTCCCAGGGAGGTAATCGAGCACCACCTTGCTGCCTGCCCACATGCCAGACATGTTAAGCAGAAAGTCCGGAAGCAGGCCTTGGAGAGGTAGCAGTTTATTGCAGAAGAGATCAAGAAGCTTGAGGCAGTTGGTTTGGTCAGAGGAGTGCCACATCCCACTTGGCTGGCAAACCCAGTGGTGGTCTGGAAGGCAAACGGGAAGTGGAGGCTGGGCATTGATTTCGCGGACCTCGACAAGGCTTGCCCAAACGACCCATTACCCTTTCCGCGTATTGATCAGATTGTGGATGCCACTTCAGGTTGTGATTTGCTCTCGTTTCTGGAAGCCTATTCCGGGTACCACCAGATCTTCATGTCCAAAGAAGAGGAGGAGAAGACATCATTCATCACTCCATGTGGTACGTACTGCTTTGTTCGCATCTTGTTCGGAGTAAAGAGTGTCGGGTCCACCTTTGCAAGGGTAGTCCAGATTGGTTTTGAACGTCAGCTACATAGAAACATTGAGGCTTATATGGATGATATTGTGGTCAAAACCAAGGACAGAGCAACTCTCATCTAGGATTTGGAGGAGACGTTGGCAAATCTGCTCTAGATCAAATTAAAGCTAAACCCAGAGAAGTGTGTGTTTGGCGTCCCCTCCGGCAAGTTGCTTGGATACTTTGTGTCCCACAGGGGAATTGAAGCTAACCCCGACAAGATCAAGGCCATTGAACAGATCCAAGCGCCAAGGACAGTCAAAGATGTGAGGCACCTGACAGGATGTGTTGCCGCGCTAAGCAGATTCATCTCCAAGTCTGTCGAGCGCGCCGTGCCATTCTTCAAGATTTTTAAGAAGGCAGGTCCTATGAGGTGGACCCCTCAAGCACACACAGCTTTGCAAGAGTTTAAGACCTACCAGTCCTTTGTGCCTACCCTGGTTGCACCCAAACCCCAGGAGTCGTTGTTGCTATGCTTTGCAGCAACCAACCAAGTGGTCAGTGCAGCCTTGGTAGCACAGCGAGAAGTGGATGAGAAAGAGAGTGAGAAGAGGCCCGCAGAGCAAAATAAGGACCAGAACAGCAGCAAGCATGGCAACAATGACAACCCGAAGGAAGCAGCAAGGAAGAAAGTGGTGCAGTGATACGTCTCCAACGTATCTATAATTTTTGATTGCTCCATGCTACTTTATCTACTGTTTTAGGCAATATGTGTCTTTATTATCCACTTTTATATTATTTTTGGGACTAACCTATTAACAGGAGGCCCAGCCCAGATTTGTTGTTTTATGCCTATTTCAGTGTTTCGAGGAAAAGGAATATCAGACGGAGTCAAAACGGAACGAAATCAACTGGAGAAGTTATTTTTGGAAGGAAACCCACCTGACGGACTTGGACTCCACGTCAGAAGATACGGGAGGTGCTCACGAGGGTGGGGGGGCGCCCACCCCCCTTGGTGCGCCCCCTGCCTCGTGGGCCCCCCGTAGCTCCACCGATGTACTCCTTTCACCCATATATACCTACGTACCCTAAAACTTCCAGAACAGAAGATAGATCGGGAGTTCCTCCGCCGCAAGCCTCTATAGCCACCAAAAACCAATCGGGACCCTGTTCCGGCACCCTGCCGGAGGGGGATCCCATCACTGGTGGCCATCTTCATCATCCCGGAGCTATCCATGACGAGGAGGGAGTAGTTTACCCTCGGGGCTGAGGGTATGTACCAGTAGCTATGTGTTTGATCTCTCTCTCTCGTGTTCTCTCGTGTTCCTCTATGGCACGATCTTGATGTATCCCGAGCTTTGCTATTGTAGTTGGATCTTATGATGTTTCTCCCCCTCTTCTCTCTTGTGATGAATTGAGTTTCCCCTTTGAAGTTATCTTATCGGATTGAGTCTTTTATGAACACTTGATGTATGTCTTGCGTGGGATAACCGTGGTGACAATGGGTTATTCTATTGATCCACTTGATGTATGTTTTGCTGATCAATTTGCGGGTTTCGTGACACTTGGGAACCTATGCATAGGGGTTGGCACACGTTCTTGATTCTCCGGTAGAAACTTTGGGGCACTCTTTGAAGTACTTTTATGTTGGTTGGATGAATCTGAGATTGTGTGATGCATATCGTATAATCATGCCCACGGATACTTGAGGGGACAATGGAGTATCTAGGTGACATTAGGGTTTTGGTTGATTTGTATCTTAAGGTGTGGTTTCATACCCGACCATAATCTCTACGTTTGTTCTCCGCTATTAGTGGCTTTGGAGTGACTCTTTGTTGCATGTTGAGGGCTTGTCATATGTTCTATCTATGTTATTATTGTTGAGAGAACTTACACTAGCGAAAGTATGAACCCTAGGCCTTGTTTCCTATCATTGCAATACCGTTTAAGCTCACTTTTATCATTAGTAATGTTGCTGTTTTTATTATTTCAGATTACAAAAACCTATATCTACTATCTATTTTGCACTTGTATCACCATCTCTTCGCCGAACTAGTGCACCTATACATTTTACCATTGTATTGGGTGTGTTGGGGACACAATAGACTTTTTGTTATTTGGTTGCAGGGTTGTTTGAGAGAGACCATCTTCATCCTACCCCTCCTACGGATTGATAAACCTTAGGTCATTCACTTGAGGGAAATTTTCTACTGTCCTACAAACCTGTGCACTTGCAGGCCCAACAATGTCTACAAGAAGAAGGTTGTGTAGTAGACATCAAGCTCTTTTCTGGAGCCGTTGCCGGGGAGGCTAGGTAAGTGAAGGTATATCTTTAGATTTTGCAATCGAATCTTTTTGTTTCTTGTTTTAGCACTAGTCTAGTTTATAAAAGAAAATTACAAAAAAAATGGAGTTAAGTTTGTCTCAAACGCTTCACCTTTTTAATATCTTTCATGAGTATGATGGAAAGGAAAATTGTGCTCAAGTACTAGAAGAAGAATTACATAGAATGCTTGGCATAAAATATGTGAATGATGAGCATGATTGCAATGTTGTTAGTATGAATTCCTTGAATATCCATGATGATAATGATATGCAAAGCCACAAGCTTGGGGAAGCTATGTTTGATTAAGATGATATTTTTTGTCCCCCAAGCTTTGATGAGCAAAGTTACTATGACGAAAGCATGCCTCCTATCTATGATGATTATTGTGATGATACGTATGCTATAAAGAAGAAGTTTGCTTATGTGGAGAGTAGTAAGTTTTCTATGCTAGTAGATCATGAAAAGAATGCTTTAGGTGCTGGTTATATTGTTGAATTCATTCATGATGCTACTGAAAATTATTATGAGGGAGGAACATATGCTTGTATGAATTGCAATAATATCAAGTTTCCTCTCTATGTGCTTAAATTCTTGAAGCTATACTTGTGTTACCTTCCTATGCTTGTTGATTATTGTTCCCATAAGTTGTTTGCTCACAAAATCCCTATGCATAGGAAGTGGGTTAGAATTAAAAGTGCTAGTCATATGCTTCATGATGCTCCCGTTATGTTTCAATTCTTATATTTTATGTGAGCATCATTGTCATCATCATGCCTAGCTAAAAGGCATTAAAGAAAAGCGCTTGTTGGGAGACAACCCAATATTTATCGTTACTGTTTTTGTGTGTCCACATGATTATGCTACTGTAGTTTCAATAAAGTGCCAAGTAGAACCTTTGGGAAGACTTGGGTGAAGTTTATGTGATCTTGCTGTGAAAAACAGAAACTTTAGCGCTCACGAGAATAGCTGCCATTTTTTACTGGAGAGTGCTTTCAGGTTGATTATTTGTGCAGATGATTAATAGACAAATTTCTCAGGTCCAGCAAGTTATTTCATAATTTTTAGAGTTACAGAAGTTTGCGTTAGTTACAGATTACTACAGACTGTTCTGTTTTTGACAGATTCTGTTTTGCGTGTGTTGTTTGCTTATTTTGATGAATCTATGGCTAGTAAAATAGTTTATGATCCATAGAGAAGTTGGAATACAGTAGGTTTAACACCAATATAAATAAAGAATGATTTTATTACAGTACTTTAAAGTAGTCTTTTGTTTTCTTTCTCTAACGGAGCTCACGAGATTTCTATTGAGTTTTGTGTTGTGAAGTTTTCAAGTTTTGGGTGAATTCTTTTAATGGATTATGGAACAAGGAGTGGCAAGAGCCTAAGCTTGGGGATTCCCATGGCACCCCCAAGATAATCCAAGGACACCAAAAAGTCAAAGCTTGGGGATGCCCCGGAAGGCATCCCCTCTTTCGTCCGCTTCCATCGGTAATTTACTTGGAGCTATATTTTTATTCACCAACATGATATGTGTTTTGCTTGGAGCGTCTTGTATTATTTGTGTCTTTGCTTGTTAGTTTACCACAATCATCCTTGCTGTACACACCTTTTGAGAGAGCCATACATGAATTGAAATTTGTTAGAATACTCTATGTGCTTCACTTATATCTTTTGAGCTTGATAATTTTGCTCATAGTGCTTCACTTATATCCTTTTGAGCGTGATAATTTTTGCTCTAGTGCTTCACTTAGATCTTTTAGAGCACGGTGGTGGATTTGTTTTAAAGAAACTTGATCTCTCATGCTTCACTTAGATTATATTGAGAGTCATTAATAGCATGGTAATTTGCTTAATGTAAATAGACTTGGTATATAAGATATGTGAAACTTTCTTTTGAGTGCGTTGAATACTAAGATAAGTTTGATGCTTGATAATTGTTTTGAGATATGGAGGTGATAATATCAAAGTCGTGCTAGTTGAATAGTTGTGAATTTGAGAAATGCTTGTGTTGAAGTTAGCAAATCCCGTAGCATGCACGTATGGTTAAAGTTGTGTAACAAATTTGAAACATGAAGTGTACCTGGCTTGTGCATCCTTATGAGTGGCGGTCGGTGACGAGCGATGGTCTTTTCCTACCAATCTATCCCCCTAGGAGCATGCGCGTAGTACTTGATTTTTGATGAATTCTAAATTTTTGCAATAAGTATATGAGTTCTTTTGACTAATGTTGAGTCCATGGATTATACACACTTTTACCTTTCCGCCTTTGCTAGCCTCTTCAGTACCGTGCATTGCCCTTTCTCACTTTGAGAGTTGGTGCAAACTTCGCCGGTGCATCGAAACCCCGTGATATGATATGCTCTTTCACACATAAACCTCCCTATATCTTCCTCAAAACAGCCACCATACCTACCTATTATGGCATTTCCATAGCCATTCCGAGATATATTGCCATGCAACTTTCCACCGTTCCGTTCATCATCATCATGACATACTTTACTTTTGTCATATTGCCATTGCATGATCATGTAGTTGACATCGTATTTGTGGCAAATCCACCATGCATTATTTTTCATACATGTCACTCTTGATTCATTGCACCATCCCGGTACACCGCCGGAGGCATTTATATAGAGTCATATCTTGTTCTAGTATCGAGTTGTAATCCTTATGTTGTAATCAATAGAAGTGTGATGATCATCATTATTAGAGCATTGCCCAAAAAAAGGCCAAAAAGAAAAAAGAAAGGCCCAAAAAATATATAAAAAGGGCAATGCTACTATCTCTTTTTCCACACTTGTGCTTCAAGGTAGCACCTTGTTCTTCATGTAGTGAGTCTCATATATTGTGCTTCAAAGTAGCACCATGTTTTTCATATAGTGAGTCGCATAAGTTGTCCTGTTCATACTAGTGGGAATGTTTCATTATAGAACTTGGCTTGTATATTCCCATGATGGGCTTCCTCAAATGCCCTAGGTCTTCGTGAGCAAGCAAGTTGGATGCACACCCACTAGTTTTCTTTTGTTGAGCATTCATAGCTCTAGTGCATCCGTTGCATGGCAGTCCCTACTCCTCATGTTGACATCAATTGATGGGCATCTCCATAGCCCGTTGATTATCCTCGTCAATGTGAGACTTTCTCCTTTTTGTCTTCTCCACACAATCCCCATCATCATATTCTATTCCACCCATAGTGCTATATCCATGGCTCACGCTCATGTATTGCGTGAAGGTTGAAAAAGTTTGAGATTACTTAAGTATGAAACAATTGCTTGGCTTGTCATCGGGGGTATAGAAGTTGGGAACATCTTTGTGTGACAAAAATGAAGCATAGCCTAACTATATGATTTTGTAGGGATGAACTTTCTTTTGCCATGTCATTTTGAGAAGACATGATTGCTTTGATTAGTATGCTTGAAGTATTATTATTTTTGTGTCAATATGAACTTTTGTCTTGAATCTTTCGGATCTGAATATTCATATCACAAGTAAGAAGAATTACATTGAAATTATGCGAAAGTATCACTCCGCATCAAAAATTCTTTTTTATCATTTACCTACTCGAGGACAAGCAGGAATTAAGCTTGGGGATGCTTGATACGTCTCCAACATATCTATAATTTTTGATTGCCCCATGCTACTTTATTTAATGTTTTAGGCAATATTGGGCTTTATTATCCACTTTTATATTATTTTTGGGACTAACCTATTAACCGGAGGCCCAGCCCAGATTTGTTGTTTTATGCCTATTTCAGTGTTTCGAGGAAAAGGAATATCAGACGGAGTCAAAACGGAACGAAATCAACTGGAGAAGTTATTTTTGGAAGGAAACCCACCTGATGGACTTGGACTCCACGTCAGAAGATACGGGAGGTGCTCACGAGGGTGGGGGCGCGCCCACCCCCCTGGGCGCGCCCCCCTGCCTCGTGGGGCCCCCATAGCTCCACCAACGTACTCCTTTCACCCATATATACCTACGTACCCTAAAACTTCCAGAACAGAAGATAGATCGGGAGTTCCGCCGCCGCAAGGCTCTGTAGCCACCAAAAACCAATCGGGACCCTATTCCGGCACCCTGCCGGAGGGGGATCCCATCACCGGTGGCCATCTGCATCATCCCGGCGCTATCCATGACAAGGATAGAGTAGTTTACCCTCGGGGCTGTGGGTATGTACCAGTAGCTATGTGTTTGATCTCTCTCTCTCTCTCGTGTTCCTCTATGGCACGATCTTGATGTATCCCGAGCTTTGCTATTGTAGTTGGATCTTATGATCTTTCTCCCCCTCTTCTCTCTTGTGATGAATTGAGTTTCCCCTTTGAAGTTATCTTATCGGATTGAGTCTTTTATGAACACTTGATGTATGTCTTGCGTGGGATAACCGTGGTGACAATGGGTTATTCTATTGATCCACTTGATGTATGTTTTGGTGATCAACTTGCGGGTTTTGTGACACTTGGGAACCTATGCATAGGGGTTGGCACACGTTCTTGACTCTCCGGTAGAAACTTTGGGGCACTCTTTGATGAAACGCCCAGTGTACTCTGTCAGCTCCTTGTTACAGGGGGTTAGGTCGAGGTACTCTGGCGTGCAAAAGTTGATCTTTAGTATTATCAAGGCCTCAAGGAAACTGCGCCACTACTTCCAAGCCCATGAGATTACGGTTGTTACTCGTTTCCCGTTGCAACGGATACTCTGATACCCAGAGGCTACCGGCAGAATAGTGGAGTGGGCTTTGGAGCTATCCAGCTTTGGTTTGAAGTTTGAGAGCACATCAAATGTGCAGAGCAGGGCGTTGGCAGAGTTTATTGCGGAATGGACACCAACCCCTTATGAGGAAGTGACAGAGACAGTTATCCCTGGCAAGGAATCACCCCAAGAATGGCTTATGTATTTTGATGGTGCTTTTTCCCTGCAAGGTGCAAGGGCTGGCGTGCTTTTTGCCGCCCCATCCGGGGAGCACTTGAAGTACGTCATCCAGATGCATTTTGCCCGGGAAGAAGCAACCAACAATACAATAGAGTATGACGGGCTCCTTGCGGGCTCAGAATTGTAGCAGAATTGGGAATTAGGAAGCTGGTCATTTGAGGAGATTCACAGCTGGTGGTGAGGCAAGTTAACAAAGATTATCAAAGTCCATTGATGGAGGCATAGGTCCAGGAAGTGAGAAGATTGGAGGAGCACCTTGACGGATTACTAACAGAGCACGTACCCCATGCAGAAAACAGCATAGCTGATCATCTGTCAAAGTGTGCTGCGCAAAAGCTTCATGTGGAACCAGGGACTTTTGTTCTCCGTCTTACTCAGCCCTCTGTATCCCCAGCAAGAATGGCCCGGAAAACGAGAAAGTTGGACACCGGAAAGCCTCTCCCGGTAGAGCCATCCGCTCCCAGCAGAGACCCTACCGGAAACAACTCCTCGCAGCCTGCCGGACCACCCCCTCCAGCCGGGTCTTTGGACCCCGCGTACGAGGCTAGTGCTCCTACGACAGAGGAGGTGCTGCTAGTCCTCGTTGCCGAGCCACAGGCTCCAACTTGGGCAAGGCACATTGTCTGCTTCCTCCAAACCGTAGAGCTTCCCGGCGATGAAGACGAAGCTGAAAAGGTAACCCGGAGGGCCAGTATGTATCAGTTTCTTGATGACACTCTATACAGAAGGAGGCCCAACGGTGTGAAATTGAAGTGTGTCTGCCGGGAAGAAGGAAAGGAATTGCTGGATGAGATACACAAAGGAATGTGCGGCTCCCACATTGGATCAAGGGCGTTAGTTGGGAAAGCATTCCGACAAGGATTCTATTGGCCCACAACCCTCCAAGATGCGGTCGAGCTAGTCACTAAGTGTAAAGCCTGTCAATTCCATTCCAAGAAATCCCGCATGCCTACCCAAGCCCTTCAGACAATCCCTCTATCATGGCCATTTTTGGTCTGGGGGCTCGATATCCTTTGCCCCTTCCCTTGAGCAATCGGGGGCTTTGAATTCTTGTTCGTTACCATCTACAAGTTTACAAAGTGGTCGGAAGTGACTGCCATCAGAAAGGTGTGCTCAGTCAGCTATCAAGTTCTTGAAAGATCTGGTGTGTCGTTTTGGAGTTTCGGCAAGGATCATCACCGACAACGACACCCAGTTCACGAGCCATGCCTTCATGCAATATGTTCATGCCCTCGGATGCAAGATCTCATTCGCCTCTATGGCACACCACCGGAGAAATGGACAAGCTGAGAGGGCGAATGCTGAAGTGCTACACAGACTCAAGACAAGAACTTTGATACACTGCAGAAGCACAACAGGCGGTGGATCGAGGAGTTGCCGGTAGTTCTCTGGTCCCTTAGATCGACACAAAACCGAGCTATCGGGTAGACTCCCTTCTCCCTGGTCTACGGGGCAGAAGCAGTTATCCCCACGAAAATCATTTACGGGTCCCTCGAGTACTTGCTTATGATAAAATCGTGCAAGATCAGTACCGGCGTGACGACGCTATGCTACTCAAGGAGAACCGTCTCCGGGCTGCTACATGTGCTGCATGCAATCAGGATGCCCTGCGTTGCTATCATACCCGCAAAGTTCATGCCCGGTGTTTTGAGGAAGGTGACATTGGCCTTAGGTGTGTTCAATCCGCCAAAGGTACACACAAGTTGTCACCAAAGTGGGAAGGCCCTTACCAGGTAGTATGAGTCACCAGACCCAGCGCAGTCCGTCTGGAGACAAGAGATGACATTCTGTTGCAAAACTCATGGAATATTGAGCATCTCCGCAAGTTCTAGCCATAAGGCGCGAGGCTATCGGGCCCTTCCCAGCAGCCACCCATTTGTACAGGCCTTGCCTCAGTTGCATGTAACCCCTTGTACAAAGCCAGGGCGATGACCCCGTGCGAGAGAAAATAAAGAAGCACTGTACGGGGGCCCCCAACCTAGATTGCATGCATGCATGAGGATATCAAATCATTGCATAATCATTTTTCATGAGCAGCTGCAGATGCATATAGATAGGATCTCATCTTGCATTCATTCTCATCTGCATGAAGCTGCAGGTTCTTACCATGGACTTGACTTCGACAAGGGGCTGAGAAGATTGCCCGGCGCCAAGGGAGCCGCCATGTCCGCGGTCGCAGGCATAGAGCGGTTTGTTATGCAAGTGGTTGCCGTCACCAGGGGATATGCAGTCATCGAGGGAACCGCCATGTTCGCGGTTGCGGTCACTGATTGTTCAAAAATGTTCGTGGTCGCGGTGGCTGTGGAGTCCACTGAGTCCACGGTTGGCCTGGTGGTTGACGCTGTTGTTGTGTGATGAACCAGGGTCAGCACCATCTGCCTCAACATAAAGGCCGAAGGGTCCTCAAATGATCTCGCATGCACCGGCTCTGCAGCCGAAGGAGCAACCTAACCCAACATCGATCCATCCATGCATGTATTTCCATGCAGTACACCATCATGCATGCATTTCCATGCAGTACACCAACGTGGGTGTGTGCACCCGGGCACGCGAGGCTTCTTGCTAGCTCCCTACAAGAAGCATGAGACGTCACAGTACCTACGAACAGAATTGATAGCAACGATGGATCTATCATAGTAGCGGGAACTATAGCAATAGCAGGCGCTGAGTGGGTCCCCTGGTGCATCAACTATGTTGTTCGTTTGATGCATCCTCGTGACACTAAATTCACACGTAGATCCGCTGCTAGCTGAATACCTCTCAGGGTCTGCGGAGTGGAATTA
Organism: Triticum timopheevii; assembly: GCA_963921465.1. Classification (NCBI taxonomy): domain Eukaryota; kingdom Viridiplantae; phylum Streptophyta; class Magnoliopsida; order Poales; family Poaceae; genus Triticum; species Triticum timopheevii. Next base: position 354,458,897 of record OY997274.1, read on the forward strand.
AAAGGAGTCACGACCAAGACCACATGGTCGTCCCTCTATGCACTCGGAGAGTCAACACTCGCAAGCCCACACTGTTGTACTTGAGTCATGTGAACATCCTTAGTAGTAGCCGATCTAGATGAATGCAAGTTTGAGGAGAGCTTAGCTGTTTGGGACACACTAGATAGCTCAAGTATATGGTGGCGATCTCACTCACAGATACAAATTGAAGTAGCGATTACACATCTCAGGAGAAATCTAGGGTTCTAGCGAGAGGGAAGGGGATCGGGAGTTGGTAGCCGCCAGGTGCCGTTGTCGTGATCCACCGGATGGCCTTCCTTCTGTCTTCTTGGGTATAAGTAGGAGCGCTGCGGGCTGGGCTTGCCTACACCCACTCTGGGCCAGTGACTCTTGGGTTGGGCCTGCGAGGACATGCCGGTCTTGGAGGTGCGGGCGAGCCAGGCCCGTTGCTGACTTGGGGGGTCCCGTTGCCAGGGGCGCTGACATCCCCCCTTTCTTGAGGTGAGGCTTCACCCCAAGCCTCTGCAGAAGGGAAGCGAGCTTGGAGCGCCACAGGATCTTCCCACGAGTCAGCGATGGCTGTTGGGTTGGACAATCGTACGAGGACCTGCTCCACCATGGTGCCACGACGCTTGCGCCAGCGTTGATCAATAATTGCTGCAAGAACTGCAGGGATGTCAGAATGAGTTGGAAGATCTGGTGATGTTGTTGTACCTGGCAAGAGGGCTTTGCGCAATTGGGAAACGTGGAAGACTCGGTGCACTTGCGAATGATCCGGTAACTGGAGTTTGTAGGCCACAGGGTTGATGCAGCTGATGATTTTATATGGCCCGTAGAATCTGAAGGACAGCTTGTGACAGGCGCGTGCAGCCACAGATGTCTGGACATAAGGTTGCAGCTTCAGATAAACTTGATCACCCACAGTGAAGGTTCTGACTGATCTTTTCTTGTCGGCTTGATGTTTCATGCATTGCCGGGCACGGTGGAGATGCTGTTGCAGTAACTCCTGAACCACTGCACATTCATCGAGCCACGAACGCAAAGCTGGGACTGAGCAGGCATTGGTTGCAGTAATGCCCCATTGGCGTGGTTCATGCCCATACATTGCTCTGAAGGGTGACATGCCAATAGCCGAGTGATATGAAGAATTGTACCAAAATTGGGCTAGAGGAATCCAAAAGCTCCAGCGCCAAGGACAGGCGTGTGTGAAACAACGGAGAAAGGTTTCCAGACACTAGCTAACGCGCTCGGTCTGCCCGTCCGTCTGAGGGTGGTTAGCTGAGCTCATGCGGAGTCCTGTGCCTGCGAACTTGAACAGCTCCTGCCAGAAATGGCTAGTAAAAACTGGATCACGATCGGAGACGATCGAGCCTGGGAATCCGTGGAGTCGGTAGACGTGGTTCATATACAGAAGTGCTACCTTTGCAGCTGTGTAGGGATGTGCTAGCGGCAGGAAGTGGGCAAACTTGGTCAATTTGTCCACGATGACCAAAATGCAATTGACATTCCCTGATTGAGGCAGCCCGTCGATGAAGTCCATACTGATCATTTCCCACGACTCCTTCGGAACTGGCAGAGGCTCTAGCAATCCTGGATAAGCTGCCCGATCAGGTTTAGCTTGTTGGCAGATAGGATAGCATTTGACATAATGTTGAATGTGTGTCGTGGATTTGTCACGGCAGATGTCCTAGTGAAAGGACTTAGTCGTGGAGCCATCGCTACGGGTTTACTTGAAGGGGTTAAAGCGGACACAAAGACACGAGGGTTTTATACTAGTTCGGCCCCTTCGATGAAGGTAAAAGCCTACGTCTAGTTGTGATGGAATTGATGTAGTCTCGATGGCTAGGGAGCAAACAAGTTCGCCTAGGCTCGAGTTGTCGGTTGTCTGTCCGGAACCGCCGCCGGGTCGTCCCCTTATATACACGGGTGACGCCCGTCGGTCCATAGCGTCCCAACCGGTTCATACTCGTATCCCGGTTGGCATCTCCCTATTCCTAACTTACAATACAAGTTATACATCAGGCCGGTTTACGGCTACATGTTCTAAACCGACTACAGGCCTTGGGCCTTCATCTGCTTATACCACTAACGAAGCTAACCCGGCCCAAATAGTCCGGTTTACACCTAGTGGTAATATCCCCAACATTAGGCCCCAGATTGATTTGAACTGGTTCATGTCAATCCTTCACAAACCCTTGTGTCTTGGATATCTTCTGGTAATTGGTAAACCGCCATGTCGTCATCATTTTTGGTTGCTGTAAACCGGCATGACGTCATCATGAAATTTATAACGCCCTCTTAATAACAGCTCCTGGATCCGCGCGCTTGACCTAGCTCGGTTGCCTTATAAATAAGACCGAAGGGTCATTTCTTTTCTTTCCCCTTCGTCCCTTCTTCTTCTTCTTCCTCACGCCGCCAGCTTTGGAGTTCCGCCACCGCCGTCGACCTCTGCCTCGTCTCGGGCCGCTGCATCAACCTGAACGTACCAGAGTATTGCGGCATCTCTCTGCACCTCCTCCGTTCCCGGTAAGCTTTCTCCTCTTCTTAACCTAGATCTGTTCTTAGGGTTCCATGTTCATGCTGTGTTTATCACGTGCTCATATCTGTTCTCTGATCTTGAATGAATCCGTGAACTCTTGCTGTGTTTAGTAGCGATCCCTAAGCATCCGCTTGCAACTTCTCATCCAAGCCCATAGATCTCCCGCACATATCCGCTCAATGGTTCACTTCTGTTTCCGCCTTACTCTTCAAAATATTTCCTGTTTTTGTGAGCTTGCTGTAGATCCGCAACTGTAACAAGATTTTGTGAAACTTGTTTCTGCATAGTTATCCATAGCTTCAATTGCTTCCGATGCTTAGGTCAGGCGGTTTAACTTTACCATAGAAAAAATTGCTAAACCGGAATATATCATCAGTCCCCTGGTTGAACCGCCAGAATCCATATGATGCCGCGTTGTAGAAGACCGGTTTATAGGTACTGCCTCCAGTTTATCGTAGTTAGATCAACACCTTTTTATCCGGCATGTCCTTGAACCGGCTTACCTATTTCTTGTAGATCTCATCATGGCCAAACAAGTGTATGAGTGCAATTGGGTTCCCTCTCGCGTCACAGAATCACAGTTGGACGACCTAGTCCTGATCGGCGCTTTGGATGATAAAGATACGATCCACTGGAGGGTTCCCGGAGATGAATGTCCTCCCACACCCCAGGAAGGAGAGGTCGTGGTCTTCGCAGATCACATGGCCCGGGGCTTCAAACCGCCCGGTTCTAAATTTTATCGGGATGTGTTGGCCAACTTTCAGCTCCGTCCACAGGATATTGGCCCCAACTCTGTCACCAATATATGTCACTTTCAAGTACTTTCTGAGGCATACCTTCAAGAGGAGCCTTCAATCGAGTTATTTAGATATCTCTTTCATCTGAACCATCGCACTGAATTCACCGACGGTCCTAATACTAAACTGGGCGGTATGGCCATTCAGAAGAGGAAGGAGATCACCTATCCCCACGGCAAACTCCATACTCACCCCAAGGAGTGGAATGCAACTTGGTTTTATTGCAAGGATACCTCCCTGACAATGAAAATCCCTTGCCTTGCTTCCGTCCGGAACGGCTCAGCAACACTCACCCTTTTCCACAAAGGCCAAGCGCCAAGGAGAGAATTAAGTATGCTCCTCAGCTGTCCAAGCTCCGAGCCTTTATGGCCAACGGTTTAACAGGAATAGATCTTGCACGCTGCTGGATATCATGGAGTATACTGCCTCTGAGCCGGCGCCCCGGTTTGATGTGCAAGTACACTGGTAGCGTCGATGACCCACTCCGACATATCAAAATCCAAGTCTCCGACGACGAAGTCACAGAATCTGTGAAGAAGATGTTGAATGAACCGGAGCACCTCTGTGCTCAAACCGGTCTGCTTCCTTACTGCACCACCAACGAACCGCCAGCGGTAAGATTTTAATTGCTCTATTATTGAACCTGTTACTGCTTTATCTGCCTAACCTTTAATTATTGCTGATCCAGAGTGATGATCCGTTTTGGAGCAAGAAACTTTCACAAGATAAAACGGAGAAGGCAGGGCGGCCAACCCGGCCCAAGACCAAGGTTATCAAGAAACCAGCTCGTAAGAGAAAAACCACCGCTTCATCTGACCCAGCTATTGATGATGATGTGGGTAATCCGGATCTTGAGGTAGAACTTGATTCACTTGGCTTACTTTTTACATGCCTTATTGATGATGATGCTTGTCAGGATGACGCTGAAGCCAGCAATGCGGGATTCGTTGAGGTAACTATTCTCTCTTCCGATTCAGAAATCTTGCCTTTGCCAAAATTTCGCCAGGCAAACCGGAAAGTTAAATTTTCTCATCCTCTTGCTTATTTGGATCCCCAATTTCTTATGAAGACCCAGCAACACGAAGCTCGCCGCACAACCCGGCACAGCGGCCAGGTAGTTACCTCTGCCGGTTTACCGAACAGTCCGGTTCGAAAACGCCGCTCCGAGATCTCCAACCTTTTTATTGATTTAAATCCTAAAGCGGGTTTCTTCCGTCAACCTCTTAATCCATCCGACTCCGATTATCAGGTCACTTCTCATTCATCGTCTGGTGAATCGTCGGCCACTCAGCTACCACCATTGAAAATAGTTGCTGGGTAAGTTAAACTGAACATATGCTTCCAGTATACTGTGTAACGGCTTATGCCTTTCCTTGACTTTTTGTTTTTCTTTCAGGGCCAAACCGAAACCAAGCAAGAAGGCCCGCCTGGATAAAGCGGCTGAAGAAGATGTAGCCCCAGAACATGACCAAGTGCCGAATCATGAGATGTTTACTCCTGAAGATATCCCCAATGATCCTCCTTTGCAAGACGACGTTATTCCCGAAGAAGGGCTTATTAACACTTCAGCCTCTGCTGATCCGCCTGCCAGCTCCGTCCAGATTGAGAAATCCCACACTCCTGCTGACAAACCGGCCGCACCAACACAAACCGGCGAGTCCAAAGATGATGACGTTGTGATTACCGGTGTGGGCCGCTTTGAACCCGGGAATCCTGTCACCCTTACCAAGCATACCATCAAAGAGGATTTTTCCACTTTGAACAAAGGAAAATGGGATGTTGAACTAGAAACATATGCTGCTCTGAGTGCCCAAGATCTTCACTCCGGCTATTTAAGCTGGCTTTACACTAGCCGTGACTGTGAAGCTGGCCTGGTCAAGATGATGAGGGATAAATTTGAGGTAACTTACTTCTTTTCTTGCTGCCATTGCATCCATCCTTCTAGCCCCCAAGGGCCGGTTTGTAACCTTGGTCAAACCGGGACTTGATCCTAAATATTTTTGAAACCCATCGGTATAGTCCTCAAGGGCCGGTCTAACTTAGCATAAGTAAACCGGGGCTCCAATAGACAACTGTCCTTAGAACATAACTTGATCAAATAGCCATTAGCCCCCAAGTGCCAAGTTGAATACTTGTATTGAGCTTGGGACTTTGCAATCTAGTAATATATAAAAATTGAAGGTGCATTAGCCCCCAAGTATCGGGCATATAACTTTGTTATGTGGTTGATACTTCAATTTCTTGGATCGCTTGTGTAAAGCTTAAATGCCGTCTGAATGCAGGATGAGGTGAAAATCAAGGAGGATCGGATTGCCGATTTGCAGGAGGCCTTGAAAACCCAGCAGACTGAAACAGATAAGGCAAAGCAAGAATTAACCAGCGCCTTGTGCACTGCTGAATGGCTGAAAGAAGGCTTCAAGAAAGAGCGGGCTGACTGGGCCACTAAGAAGGCCGGTTTAACCAAAAGAGCGGAAAATGCTAAAGCTGCCCTTAAATCGGTGGTGGATGAACTGACGGTCGTACAGCGGCAAATACACTCCATGACTGCTGCGATCTTTGGTAAGCTCCTTTTATCTTCTGTGATAATTTGAACCTGCTGTAGCGTAAATCTGGTTTGAGACCATTCCTATCTTGTTGTAGGCACACGCATTGGGCACTTAGGAAATGATGTGCGGAAGAAACTGAAGGCTGCCTACACCTTGGTGGAACAACTGTATACCGGAGCCCAGCGGATCATTACCACAGCTTCTCATAACAACCCGGCATCCTCTTTAATCCAGGACACCCTTAGCAGGTTGTCAGTGCTTCCAGCCCGGATTGAGGAGCTGAAAAAATCCGCTGCCCGAACCGGAGCCATTAATGCCTTGATCCGGGCCGAGGCATGGGTGCCAGATTTTGATCCTGTGGAAGCAGCTCAAGGCTATCCCAGCCTGAAAGAAGATGGCTCTGAATTCAACGAAGAGGATTTAAGGGCAATAAACCATGCAGTGCGCCCTCTGGCTTGCCAGCTAGCTGAAGAGGCAGATTTGACGCATTATCAAGCACAATATAACGATCAAAACAAGCGAGTGCCTGCCCCAACTGTTGAAGCGGAGAATCTGATCCCTCCAATCCGTAAGCACACTTATGCTCCTGATATTGAACCGTCTTCCCTGATCCATGAAGAGGCTGTTTTCCAAGCTTTAATGGGAATCGACTGGACCACTGTTGATTTCCAGCCAATGGGTAGAGACGAGGAATCTGAAGCGGCGGAGGATGAGGAGCAGGCTTGAACCGGAAACCGGTTTGGATAGCTGTCGTTGACATCTTCCCAAAAGAACAATGATCTTGTTTGGGCACCGTGCTGCCTTGTAATAGGATAGTTAATACTTCTGCCTGGAATATGCCTTCGTGCATAAGTACTGAAGCTTTTGTTTGAAAAACTTCAATTCATATTTCCTGCAATCAGAAAAATTTGAACTTTGGTGGCAGTTATACCGCCAGCCGGTTTATGATCTTGATATGTGTATTAGTAATATAACAAATAGGTGACACATAAATACCTGCCATGTTTGGGCATGAAGCTGGCTTAGCCAAGCCTGAAACAATGGTTTATAAACCATTAGCGTCAAAAAAAGGGGGAGAAAATAGCTCCCGTATAAACCGTACTGAATCAATACGAGCCCCCTTGTTACTCCATGATATTAACAGGGAAAAGGTGAACCGGGCATACTCCTCTGGATTAAAGGGGAATCAAATCCATCGGCTGAACCGGAAAAAGGTGTTTGTCGACATAAAAGAAATCTGACAGAAGCAAAGAACAAACAAACCATGAAAATAACATGGAAGCAAAGGCAATGATAAAAACCGTTTGCAAAAATATGCTATACTGAGCTGATCAGATGGTGTTACCATGGTCGGACAGGACCAAGGCCTCCAATAGGAGTGACAATGATTCAAGTCAGCCAGGTCCCGAAATGATTCGTGGCATATATGCCAGATCAAGAGGCGTGGCAATGGTTCGGGTTCGACCATGCCCCCAAGTGATTTTGTGGCCTTAGGCCGACCAAGAGGCGTGACTGGTTCAGACTTGACCATGTCCCCAAATGATCTGGTGGCTGTCGCCTATCAAAGGGTGTCGCGTTGGTTCGGACACGACCAAGGCCCCCACTGATATATAAAAAGCAAATGTCAAGGGGTAAACCGGAGGCTGCTTTAAACAGAGCCACTCCATGTAACCACACATGATAAGATAGACAGAGACCCCGCTTTAGCTGAGGCTCCGGTTTGATATATCAAAGATAATATATATATTGTCATGATATGTACATAGATAGAGCCGGTGGCTCACGTATAGTAAGGCCGAAGATGAGCAATGTTCCACGGCCTGTTGGTCTCCTCCTCTGATGTACGTGAGTCTTGATGCTCTCGAATATCAATCAGATAGTACGACCCGTTGTGCAGATTCTTGCTGACCACGAAAGGTCCTTCCCAAGGTGGGGATAACTTGTGCATATCTGTCTGGTCTTGGATTAGTCGAAGCACCAAATCTCCTTCTTGAAAAGTTCTGGTTCTAACCCAGCGACTGTGATAGCGACGAAGATCTTGTTGGTAAATCGCCGAACGGGCAGCCGCTAGATCACGCGCCTCGTCCAATAGGTCCAAAGCGTCTTGCCGTGCTGTCTCATTGCCCGCTTCAACATAAGCTGCCACACGAGGCGAATCGTGCCGGATATCACTAGGGAGAACTGCCTCTGCTCCATATACCATAAAAAATGGTGTGTATCCTGTGGACCGGTTTGGCGTAGTATTGATACTCCAGAGCACAGATGGTAGCTCTTCAACCCAACATCCCGGTGTTCTTTGCAATGGGACCATAAGCCGGGGTTTGATGCCTCGCAAGATCTCTTGATTAGCTCGTTCTGCCTGTCCATTGGACTGGGGGTGTGCCACTGATGACACGTCAAGTCGGATGTGCTCGCGTTCACAGAACTCCTTCATAGCCCCCTTGGATAAATTGGTACCAATGTCAGTAATGATACTGTGTGGAAAGCCAAACCGGAAAATCACCTTTTTGATGAACTGCACCGCTGTTGCTCATCGCACTTCTGACAGGCTCCGCTTCAACCCATTTGGTAAATTTATCAACTGCCACCAAAAGGTGGGTTTTCTTATCCTTGGATCTTTTAAAAGGTCCGACCATATCCAGCCCCCAAGTTGCAAACGGCCATGTTATTGGAATCATCCTCAATTCTTGAGCCGGCACATGCGCACGCCTTGAGAATTTCTGACACCCATCGCACCGTTTAACCAAGTCCTCCGCATCAGCATGTGCTGTCAACCAGTAAAACCCGTGACGAAACGCCTTTGCCACCAGAGACTTTGAACCGGCGTGGTGTCCACAATCCCCTTCATGGATTTCTCGTAATATTTCACAGCCTTCCTCGGGAGAAACACAACGTTGAAACTCCCCTGATACACTGCAACGATATAATTCACCATTGAGAATCGTCATGGACTTGGATCGCCGGACTATCTGCCTTGCTAGAATTTCATCCTCTGGCAACTCCCCCCGGGTCATGTATGCAATATAAGGAACCGTCCAATCCGGAATAGCATGTAATGCTGCCACCAATTGAGCCTCCGGGTCAGGAATAGCCAAATCCGCTTCACCTGGGAGCTGGACTGACAGATTGCGCTGAGAACCCAACCGGCTTAAGACTTCACCGCCGTCCGAGCTACATACTTCAGTCCGTGTGGCCCAAGCTCTATAGCCCATTTGGCAATCCGGCCAGTCGCCTCCCGGTTCTGTATGATATCACCCAAGGGAGATGAACTGACCACTGTGATGGGGTGCCCTTGAAAATACTGCTTCAACTTCCGGCTGGCCATGAAGACACCATAGACCAGCTTCTGCCAATGCGGATACCTTTGCTTGGATTCAATAAGCACCTCGCTGATATAATAAACCGGCCGCTGAACCGGATATTCCTTGCCTGCCTCCTTGCGTTCCACCATAATAGCCACGCTAACTGCTCGAGCATTAGCTGCTACGTATAATAATAATGGCTCCTTGTCAACCGGAGCCGCAAGAACCTGCGGATTGGCTAACTGCCGCTTCAAGTCCTCAAATGCTTCATCAGCAGCCGGACTCCAGACGAAATTGTCTGTCTTCCTCAGCATTTGGTACAAGGGGATGGCCTTCTCTCCGAGGCGGCTGATAAACCGGCTCAGTGCAGCGATTTGGCCTGCCAAACGCTGAACATCATTGATACACTTTGGTTTAGCTAGGGAGGTAATAGCTGTAATCTTCTCCGGGTTAGCCTCAATTCCTTTGTTAAACACCAGGAAACCCAGCAACTTGCCTGCCGGAACACCGAAGACACACTTGGCCGGATTAAGCATCATCTTGTAAACTCGCAAGTTGTCAAAGGTCTCCTTCAAATCATCCACCAGCGTCTCCTTCTGCCTTGACTTCACTACAATATCATCCACATAGGCGTGCACATTGTGGCTGATCTGTTTATGCAGGCAATTCTGTACACACCGTTGATAAGTGGCTTGGGAACTCTTGAGCCCGAAGGGCATAGATACATAGCAGAAGGCTCCAAAGGGAGTAATAAATGCTGTTTTCTCCTGATCCTTAACCGCCATCTTAATCTGATGATATCCAGAGTATGCATCCAAAAAACTCAAACGCTCACAACCCGCCATGGCATCAATGATCTGGTCATGTGGGGGAGGGCAAAAGGATCCGCCGGACAGGCCTTGTTAAGATCTGTGTAATCCACACACATACGCCAAGTGTCGTTTTTCTTAAGAACCAGCACCGGATTAGCAAGCCACTCTGGATGGAACACCTCAACGATAAAACCAGCTGCTAAAAGCCTGGCCACTTCCTCTCCAATGGCTTTGCACCTTTCTTCGTTAAACCGGCGGAGGAACTGCTTCACCGGTTTATACTTAGGATCCACATTAAGAGTGTGCTCAGCGAGTTCCCTCGGTACACCTGGCATGTCGGACGGTTTCCATGCAAAGATGTCCCGATTCTCACGGATGAACTCGATGAGCGTGCTTTCCTATTTGGGATCCAGGTTGGCACTGATAGTGAACTGCTTGGACGAATCGCCGGGCACGAAGTCAACAAGCTTGGTCTCAGCTGCCGATTTGAACTTCAGATCTGAATCATGCTCTGTAGTTGGTTTCTTCAAAGGGGTCATATCCGCCGGATCAACATTGTCCTTATAATACTTCAACTCTTCCGTGGCACAGACCGACTCTGCATAAGCCACATCACCTTCCTCACATTCCAAAGCGACCCTATGGCTCCCATGAACCGTTATCGTCCTCTTGTAACCCGGCATCTTGAGCTGTAAGTAGACATAACAAGGCCGCGCCATAAACTTGGCATAAGCCGGCCGCCCAAACAAGGCGTGATACGGGCTCCGGATCTTCACCACCTCAAAGGTTAATTTTTCCGACCGAGAATCGTGCTCGTCCCCAAAAGCCACATCTAGGGCTATCTTACCAACAGGATATGCAGATTTGCCTGGCACTACACCATGGAACACCGTATTAGACGGTCTGAGATCCTTGTCTGTGAGACCCATGCACCGGAATGTCTCATAGTATAGTATGTTAATACTGCTTCCTCCATCCATGAGTACCTTGGTGAACTTATAACCCCCCACCTGAGGGTCTACCACTAATGCTAGCTGGCCCGGATTATCAACCCGGGGCGGGTGATCCTCTCTGCTCCACACGATAGGCTGCTCTGACCAGCGTAAGTAACATGGCAAGGCCGGTTCAACAGAATTCACCGCTCGCTTGTGGAGTTTCCGGTCGCGCTTATCCAAGCTAGTTGTGAAAACATGGTATTGCCCATTGCTCAACTGCTTTGGCTAGCTCTGATAACCCGACTGCTGCTGCTGACCGTTCTGACTATTCTGGTTGTTGTGACCGCCCTGATTGAGACCTGAACCGGAAGCTCCATCGTGACCCGGTCCATGGAAACCGGATCCTGAACCGCCACCTGACCCATGGTCATATCGGAAGGCATTAGAGTTTTTAAAATCCTGCATAATATAACAATCCTTCCAAAGGTGGTTAGCCGGCGACTCCTTCGTCCCGTGCTTTGGGCATGGCTGATTCAACAAATAATTCAAACGGCTTGCGTTAGGATTGGGAGCCCCATTACGGTTTGCCTCTTTACCTCTGCGCCGCTGCCCCCTGTCTTGTGCATTAGCGTTGGCCACAAAATCCATGCTTCTATCCGCCTTGCGCTTGCCTCCGTTTCCATGACCCGCCGGTTTGTACTGCTGCTGTTTGGAGCTGCTGTTCTTCCTTCCCTTCCCTGCTTCATCATCATCAGCTTCAGGATCCTTGGTACTGTCCGAATCAGCATACTTCACTAAAGCGGCCATGAGGGTTCCCATGTCATTACAGAACCGCTTCATGCGTCCCAATTTCAATTTTAAAGGCTCAAATCGGCAGTTGCCTTCCAGAGTTAAGATCGCAGAGTCAGCATTAATCATGTCAGACGAGTGCAAAATTTCCGAAATGCGGCGCACCCAACGGGTCGTTGATTCTCCTTCCTCCTGGACACAAGCCGCCAGGTCTACTATGGACTTGGGATACTTACATGTATCCTTAAAATTTTGTATAAACCGGGCCCGCAACTGGGCCCATGAGCTGATAGAATTGGGTGGTAGGCTCTTCAACCAAGTACGAGCCGTGCCCTCAAGCATCATGGTGAAGTATTTTGCACACGCGGCCTCATCCACGTCTAGCATTTCCATGGCCATCTCATAACTCTCTACCCATGCTTCAAGGGATAAATCCGTGGTGTAATTCGGCACCTTGCGTGGACCCTTGAAATCTTTGGGCAGGCGCACATTGCGCAAAGCGGGGATTAAGCAAGGCACTCCTAAAGTGGATGCGACTCCTGGCCCGGCGAAGGTGGTAGGGCAAACCGGTGTAAGTTGACCCGCATCATCCGGTTTGCCTCCAGGTACTGCAACGGATTACTGGATCCGGCTCCTGGAGTGTGAAAGAGATTTCGAGGGTCAAACCCTAACGGCAGGCGCGATCTGTGCTTCCGCTTCAAGACCTCCTGTGATGCATTCTGGTCAAGCATGAGCTTATAGGCGTGGGCGTCCAAAGAGGCCCGCTCTGCAGCCATCCTATCCTTCTCTACTGCCAGATCCGCTTTGGCTTGCACGATCTGCTCCTTCACCTTTGCAATTTCTGTATCATGAGCCTCCTGATCCGCCGGATTGGCTTCTGCCATAAGCGCGGCTAGTGCATCAAATAGATCGGATAAGACTTGAACCGGCAGGCGCACAAGGCCTCCTGCCCATGCTGCCACTGCCGCTGCTGATCTGGAGAGCATTGCTGCGGCGGTCGAATAATGATTCGCCGCCTGGGTGCCGGCCATGAATATTCCAACCCGGTTGATCTGGCCCGGGGGGTCCGGAATACTGTCGCCATCGGAACAGCCCCTAACCTGGTTGTCTTGCAACTGGTATAGCGATTCGGTCTCTCCGGTCGAGGATTCGTCGCCGGAATAGATGACGGTCTCGCTACCGTGTTCTGACTCGTCCTCACGCTCTCCTCCGTGGACGACTCCAACGAAGGCACGCTTCATGGCCGGTTTAGCCTTGGTAGATCTCGCACGCTGAGCCGTCTCAACGAGGTCGGTGCAGATGTTCGGCTCAGGCCCAGGCTCACCGATCTTGCCAATGAAAACGTGTATGCCGCCGAAGGGGACCCGGTACCCGTACTCGATTGAATCGGCCTCGGGACCCCATCCTGCGTCGTCGATGTAGATCCTGCCACGACGACTCTTGGTCATCCGGCCCACAACATAGCCTTCGAGTCCCTTGAGCTTGCCCTCCAAGATCGTCAAACCATCGTGCGATAGCCCCATGGTGGGCGCCAACTGTCGTGGATTTGTCACGGCAGATGTCCTGGTGAAAGGACTTAGTCGTGGAGCCATCGCTACGGGTTTACTTGAAGGGGTTAAAGCGGACACAAAGACACGAGGGTTTTATACTAGTTCGGCCCCTTCGATGAAGGTAAAAGCCTACGTCTAGTTGTGATGGAATTGATGTAGTCTCGATGGCTAGGGAGCAAACAAGCTTCGCCTAGGCTCGAGTTGTCGGTTGTCTGTCCTGAACCGCCGCCGGGTCGTCCCCTTATATACACGGGTGACGCCCGTCGGTCCATAGAGTCCCAACTGGTTCATACTCATATCCCGGTTGGCATCTCCCTATTCCTAACTTACAATACAAGTTATACATCAGGCCGGTTTACGGCTACATGTTCTAAACCGACTACAGGCCTTGGGCCTTCATCTGCTTATACCACTAATGAAGCTAACCCGGCCCAAATAGTCCGGTTTACACCTAGTGGTAATATCCCCAACAATGTGTGTCTTCATTTTTGGCCACGCAAACAGTCGGCGCACTCGTCGCCAAGTGACTGGGAATCCGGAGTGGCTACCGACAGGTGTGTCATGAAAGGCAGCGATCACTTCTTGTTGCATCGACGTGGAGCCCCCAAGCCAGATTCTTCCCCTGAATCGCAGAATACCTTGTTCCAAACTGAAACGGCCCTTGGGATCAGCTCGGATGGCCAACTGTTCCAACAACTTCTGTGCTTGGGGATTAGCATTGTAACTGTTAATTACATCTTCCATCCAGCTTGGTTTACACGTCGAGATTGTTTGCAACTGTTCAGAGTGAGTGGTCCGCGAGAGAGCGTCTGCTGCTGCATTGTCTGTCCCTTTCTTGTACTTGATTGTGTAACGAAGCCCCAACAGTTTAGTGAATGCCTTCTGCTGCCACGGAGTCGTGAGCCGTTGCTCTTCAAGGTGCACAAGGCTTTTCTGGTCTGTGTGAATCACAAATTCACTGTGTTGGAGATAGGGACGCCACTGATCAACAGCTACCACAATAGCGAGATACTCCTTCTCATAGGTTGACAATCCTCTGAATCCAGGGCAAAGTGCCTTGCTCATGTACGCGATGGGGTGTCCTTGCTGTTGGAGAATTGCTCCTACACCGGCATCACATGCATCTGTCTCAATCACGAAGGGCTTCGAGAAATCCGGGAGGGCAAGCACTTGTGCTGTGATGAGCCCTTGTTTGAGCAACTGGAAAGATTCTTCCGTTGTTTGTGTCCAAACAAACGGGATCCCCTTTTTCAGCGGGTTGAAAAGAGGTTGTGCCATGATCCTAAAATGACGCACGAATCGACGGTAGTAGCCTGCGAGTCCGAGGAAGCGACGCACCTCTTTAGCGTCTGTTGGCGTGGGCAAGTCAGAGACAATCTGAATCTTGCTGGGTTCTGTAGCCACTCCTTCAGCACTGATAACATGCCCCAAGTATGACAGTTTCTTCTGATCAAAACAGCATTTCGAAGCCTTGACCTTCCATTGATCCCTTTTCAGCAGTTGCAGAACTTGGGCGAGATGTGCTGTGTGGTCCTCGAGCGTACGGCTGAAGACAAGGATGTCATCGAAGAACAGCAAAACACATTTGCGCAAGAGGGGGAGGAGAGTACCCGTCACTGCACCGTTGAATGTGGATGGTACACCAGCTAGGCTGTAGGAGAGCACTAGGAACTCAAAATGCCCAGAATGTGTTTGGAAGGCTGTTTAAATTCATCGCCTTCTGCGATACGAATTTGGTGGTAACTGGCTCGGAGATCGAGCTTTGGAAACCAGACAGCTCCGTGGAGTTCATCAAGCAGTTCTTCAATAACTGGAATAGGAAATTTGGCAATTGAAGTCATGGCATTCAGATGATGGTAATCGATGCACAGACGCCAAGTACCATCCTTCTTCTTCACAAGGATCACTAGGGATGTAAACGGACTAGTGCTCTGCCTGATAACACCTTGTTTGAGCAGTTCAGCCACTTGTTCTTCAATTTCAGTCTTGTGCTCTGGTTTGTGATGGTATGGCCGGATATTGACTGGTTGTGCTCCTGGAATCAGAGGTATGCGATGATCACAGCTACGTTTGGGTGGCAAACCAGTGGGTTCTTCAAAAACTTCAGGGTACTGGTTCAGAACAGCTTGGACACATTCGGGCGTGGCTTCTTGTTTCTCCCCAGAACCCAGAGTGACATGATATAGTTGCACCATATGCGATACAGCTCCTTGGAGACACAAGCTGTTAAGCTGCATGCTATTGATAACTTCACACGAAGCAGTTGATGGGTGTCTGAGGTAGTCCTAGACTAGGGGGTGTCTGGATAGCCGAACTATTATCATTGGCCGGACTCCAAGACTATGAAGATAGAAGATTGAAGACTTCGTCCCGTGTCCGGAGGGGACTTTCCTTGGCGTGGAAGGCAACCTTGGCAATACGGATATGTAGATCTCCTACCATTGTAACCGACTCTGTGTAACCCTAGCCCTCTTCGGTGTCTATATAAACCGAAGGGTTTTAGTTCGTAGGACGAGCAACAATCATACCATAGGCTAGCTTCTAGGGTTTAGCCTCCTTGATCTCGTGGTAGATCTACTCTTGTACTACCCATATCATCAATATCAATCAAGCAGGAGTAGGCTTTTACCTCCATCAAGAGGGCCCGAACCTGGGTAAAAACATCGTGTCCCTTGTCTCCTGTTACCATCCGCCTAGACGCACAGTTCGGGACCCCCTACCCGAGATCCGCCAGTTTTGACACCGACATTGGTGCTTTCATTGAGAGTTCCTCTATGCTGTCGCAATCAGGAAGGATGCCTCTTCCCGTCTTTAAAGACGGGACCATTACCAAGGGAGCTTTGGCCACCGGCCAAACCATCCGGCTAGGTGGTTTTCTTATGACCGCCTGTTCGACCACCGCTCCGACAATGACCTCTCGGGTCATCAAAAGCGATCTTCACGTCAACTCGGAATTCGCCGAGCAGCTGGATCCGATGGAGCTCTCCTCCGTAAATGAGCTCTTGGATCGCATCGCCGCCCTGGGAGTCACTACAGACTATGATCAGATTGGGCTTAAAACCGATCTGAGAGAGATTAACTCTCCCCAGGCTACCCACCACGTTGCTGTGGTAGAGGAACAACGCGGCGACTCTTCTTCTATATTAAAGACCAGTTATGTCCGGATTCCTCATCCCTCCATGCCGGATTTCCGTGGAGGGACGGACGCCAATCAAGTACTGAACCTAAAGTTAGGCAGCGGACCAGATTCGTTGGACAACATCCAGCAATCCAAGCTTCCAAATTCGGAAACTTTTCAGCCCTTGAGCCTCAGATTGGGCGGGGTTCCGGACTTAATTCCACCCGCCCACCCAAACACAAGCGATCTATCTCAAATCCGGCAAGAGCCCGCTGAAACAGTACATCATTACTGGGCCATATTCCTCCTGGTTATGGACGGGATAAAGGACTGCCGTGAGGAGAGCGCAATCTTAATTTTCTGCAACAATTGCACGGACAAGGGAATCATGAACGCCATAAGTCGTCGTGAAATTACACGCTTCGCCGACCTGGCGTCCATAGTATGAAAGTACTGCGCGATGGAGAGTGCCTGGAAAACCGAAACTAAGTTTTGGGACAATCCGGCTCCGAACACAACCCTAGTCCGAAATAAAAGGGTGCATCATGCTCAGGCACCTGGGACAAAAACCAAAAAGCAAAAACCCCCTAAAGGGCACGGAACCGTACTGGAGGGATGGCTCAGCGGACCCTGTAAAATCCATAGTACAGAGGGCGCCACATAACACATAGCCTTTGAGCATGTTGGATTCTACGGCAGGTGGCCAAAAGTGGCGAAGAGCTTCTAGCCCCGGAGAACCAGCCCAACAGTACCAGTACGGTATTAACAGTCTTCGAGACTTCCGCATCAAATAATATGCGGAAACGAACACTCCGCAGCCTCGCCGAAATCTACCAAGTAGCAACAATAAATCCATGGAGCGACACGGCTATCACCTTCAACGCCAGCGACAAACCTAAATTCCGAACAGCCTGAGCACCAGCCGCATTGGTCCTTAGTCCAATAGTGGATGGCTTTCGTCTTATTAAGGTACTCATGGATGGCGGCAGCGGATTAAACCTCATCTACGAGGAAACCCTTCGAAAAATGGAAATAGACTGGAGCCGCATTGAGCGAAGCAGCACAACCTTTAGAGAGATAATCCCTAGTTGGGAAGCACGCTGCACAGGAAAAATTACACTAGACGTGGTGTTCGGCTCGCCGGACAATTACAGGTCCGAGGAGGTCATGTTCCAAGTGGCCCCGTTCAGCAGCGGATATCACGCTTTATTAGGGCGAGAGGCATTCACAATTTTTCAAGCTATACCCCATTACGGGTACATGAAGCTTAAAATGCTCGGGCCCAATGGAATCATCACTCTTGTCAGTGATCCGGACATAGCACTCCACGCCGAAAATAAGACAGCCGCACTAGCCCTAGAGGCACTATCCGAAGCCCTAGCGGCAGAGGAACTCACTGCGTTGCGCTCCACGGTGAACAGGGACAATGTGATACTCTATAAGAGATCCAAGTCCACATCTTTTAAGCCAGCGGACGAAATAGTCAAATTCCAAGTCCATCCAACGGACCCCACAAAGATGGCCTCCATTGGGGCACAATTAAACCCTGATGTAGATGCCACACTACGAGAATTCCTTCGGGAAAATTGGGACATCTTTGCCTGGCACCCTTCAGACATGCCAAGAATCCCACGCAGGTTGGCAGAACACAGCCTAAATATCCTGAAAGGATTCAAGCCAGTCAAACAGGCTCTTCGGTGATTTTTCGAACCCAAAAGACAGGCAATGGGAGAGGAGCTAGCCAAACTATTAGAAGCCGGATTCATCAAAGATATAAAACATCCGGACTGGCTAGCAAACCTGGTAATGGTACCAAAAAAGGACAAATCCTGGCGCCTGTGTGTTGATTTTAAAGACCTTAACAAGGCTTGTCCAAAGGATCCTTTCCCCCTTCCCCGCATTGATCAAATCATTGATGCTACCGCAGGGCACGACTCATTGTGCTTCCTCGACGCATACTCCGGCTACCATCAAATCAAGATGGCGGAGACAGACCAAGCCGCAACGACATTCATTACTCCATACAGACCATTCTGCTTCAACACAATGCCCTTCGGGCTCAAAAACGCCGGTGCAACATATCAGCGCATGATTCAGACATGTCTGGCAACCCAGATCGGCAAAACAGTGGAGGCATACGTAGACGATGTGGTCGTCAAGACCAAACACGTCAAAACTCTAGTAGACGATTTGAGGCTCACATTCGACAACCTCCGAGCATATGATATTAAGCTCAACCCGGAAAAATGCATTTTCGGCGTACCAGCCAGAAAGCTCTTGGGCTTCATTGTATCCGGTAGAGGAATTGAAGCAAACCCAGCCAAGATCCGAGCTCTGTCACAGTTGGATATCCCAAAAGACCTCAAACAAATACAAAAATTGACTGGATGCGTGGCAGCTCTAAGCCGCTTCATCTCCCGCTTGGGAGAAAAGGCATTGCCCCTTTATCGCCTCCTCCGACGCATCGAACACTTCAAATGGACGGATGCTGCCACGGCCGGACTCGAAGAAATAAAGGCCATATTGGCAACAAATCCGGTCCTGGCCGCGCCCAACTTGGGCGAACCAATGTTATTATATATCGCGGCAACACATCAAGTTATAAGCGTGGTGCTCGTCGTCGAATGAGAAACAGAAGGACACAAATTCCCTCTTCAAAAACTAGTGTACTACGTATCCACTGTCTTAACTCCATGCAAGTCCAGGTATCCACATTATCAAAAGATAGCGTATGCAGTGTTCATGGCATCCCGGAAGCTGCGACATTACTTTCAAGAGTGTTCGATAACAGTGGCCTCCGAAGTACCCCTCAACGACATTATAAACAACCGCGACGCGACGGGCAGGATTGCAAAATGGGCCATTGAGCTCCTACCATTCGACATAACTTACAAACCACGGCGAGCTATAAAGTCGCAAGTTTTGGCCGACTTCATCGCTGAATGGACCGAAGCCGAACTCCCTAAAGAGTACGGCGCATACTCCAATTGGATCATGCATTTCGACGGCTCCAAAATGTTGGCCGGCTTGGGGGCTGGCGTCGTCTTGACGTCCCCAACCGGAGACACAGTCCAATACATGCTTCAGATAATGTACACGGACTCCAACAATGCAGCCGAATACGAGGCCCTTCTACATGGTCTCCGGATGGCAATCTCCATGGGCATTCAACGCCTAGAGGTCCGCGGGGATTCAAACCTCGCAATATCCCAAGTAAATGGAGACTTTGACGCCAAGGATCCGAAAATGGCAGCCTACCGTAACGTCGTCTTAAAAATGTCAGCTCGGTTCGAAGGACTTGAATTCTACCATGTAGCTCGGGATAATAACCAGGCGGCCGACGTGTTGGCATGCATCGGCGCAAAGCGCGACGCCGTCCCTCCAAACATCTTCCTAGACCGGCTTTTTAAGCCATCCGTATTATGGGAAGAGGAGTCCGGAAACAACAACCCGGAACCAACCGCACCGCCCAACACTGAACATTCTGACACAATCGGTGGCTCAGCCAATGAAATAACACCTTCAGCCCACGAAATAATGGCAGCCATTGCCCCATGGACGGAACCATTCCTAGCCTACTTAATTAGGCAAGAACTTCCCGAAGACCAAAACAAGGCCCGCTGCATAGTACGGCGATCTAAAGCCTACAAGGTCCATGAGGGAGAGCTTTATAAGAAAAGCACAACCGGAGTCCTTCAAAGGTGCATCTCCGAAGAGGAAGGGCGAAATCTTCTGGCTGAAATTCACGCCGGACTCGGCGGGCACCACGCCGCAGCCCGGGCCCTTGTAGGCAAGGCCTTCCGTACATGATTTTATTGGCTGACAGCCCGGGCAGATGCTCAGGACTTAGTCCAACGATGCGTCGGTTGCCAGCTCTTTGCTAATCAAAGCCACATGCCACCCACCGCCCTCAAAACTATGCCCATCACCTGGCCGTTCGCGGTCTGGAGGCTTGACATGGTTGGACCCCTTAAAGGGGGAACCCACAAGCAAAAATACCTATTGGTCGTGGTGGACAAATTCACCAAATGGATAGAGGCCAAGCCAGTTAAAACGGCCGAATCCGGACCTGTGATAGACTTCATATCTGGGGTAGTACACCGTTATGGCGTCCCCCATAGCATCATCACTGATAATGGCACGAACTTCACGGCCGACGAGGTTAAACTCTGGTGCAAAAATATGGGTATCAAGCTCGACTACGCTTCAGTCTATCACCCTCAAACTAACGGTCAAGTCGAACGAGCAAATGGTCTAACCATGAGCGGCATCAAACCCAGGTTAGTGCGGTCCCTCACGGAATCTAAAACGCATTGGGTGGAGGAGCTCGACTCCGTACTCTGGGGGCTGCGGACCACGCCAAACCGCACTACCGGATTCACACCATTTTTTATGGTATATGGCGCAGAGGTAGTCTTGCCCTGCGATATAATTCATGACTCACCTCGCGTGCGCATGTACGAGGAAAGAGAGGCCGAGTTGGATCGGCAGGACAGTTTGGACGCCTTAGAAGAGGAGCGCGGCGTGGCAAAAGCTCGTTCCGCATTCTATCAGCAGCAGGCTCGAAGATATCAAAGCAGAGAAGTACAGGCCAAAACTTACAATGTTGGCGAACTAGTTCTACGCTTGCCGGACAAGAAAAAGGACAAACTCAAGCCCAAATGGGAAGGTCCCTTCATCATCGACCAAGTCCTGACCGGCGGAGCATACCGTCCATGAAACGCATCGGACAACCGACTCGAGCCGAACCCATGGAACGTAGCCCGTCTCAGAAGATTCTACACCTAGCGCCGGACTCAGAGTTCGTCTCCTTCCTCCGTCCACATTTTATACTTTAGCTGTCTTTTGTTTCTCTCTTTTTTTCCTCCCTTTTTCGTTAGGCCTTTGAGGGCTGATCTGCGCATTGTTCGCACACACTTGACATGCTACTCGCACTCATTATACCTGGGGGCTTCTTTAACAGAAGCTTATTTATACGGGCTTCATGCCCAACACATGCGTCCCACTTCCGCATGTACCTTTTATTCACCATTATATGCATCGATATGACTTAAGTTTTGGCCAAGCTGGGTTGCTTGGCTCCTGTGCTTACCCCTACATTCTCGATTGTTCAGCTAGGAGGTAAAGGGAGCACCTCTGCGATTGTTACTACCGGGTCAGCCGGATGTGTACCTCAGACTGGGTGAAGCCGAAAACTAGCGTTCTTAAGGGAATATTCGGTCGGTGACTTGAAAGAAGATTTCTTACTTATTTATTTATATGCCCCCAGATGCTTTTCTACTCTTTTCGCAGTCCGGACATGCACTTTAGGGCATGCCTCCTAGGGAAAGGAACCCCTAACGGAACTATTCTCCCTGGAAGATCTTTCTTACTAACCATGTAATATAACATAACTAGTTGGGCACTTGTCTGATAAAGCACTAATGACCCCTACGCCTGGTCTACATGCATGCCCCGGTTTTTACATAACCGTGAGGGTATTCGGACACACTCCGGACTGTCGGGTCCCGAGGTTGAAGCGAAAAGGTCCACAAAGACAAACGATCTACAATCCGGCTAGAAGACATTTTACATGTCATTTTAAATTACATCGTCAAATTGACTGATTGTACTCCTCTTCAATCCCATCTAACAGGCTGTCTAGTTTACAGTCCCGTTGGGAATACTTCGCGGCCAACTCTACTTGGCCATACATTAAGCTCACAGGGATCTCCTTCCCATCAGGCCCCATAGGTCCAACCTCGGCCATGTGGTTTGGATCAGCCTTCGTGTACCGCGTCTTCACCATGGCCGAGGCTTCCCTGGCGCCTTGACGGCAGGCCGATATCTTCCTCAGACGGAAGCGCTGCCGTGCTCCCTGAAGCTTCTCCGCAAGCCCTCCAAGACCCTCGGGTAGGGAGACGGACGGCCATAAGGCCTGGACGACGCCGCTCATCGCCTGCCGAACACGTTCGTGCAGTTGCAGCAGCTCGGGAAGTAGGTCACCCGTCGAACCGGGCATTTCCTCCGCAGGACGACCTGTGAGCACACCTACAGACACATTTCTGTCAATCGACTTCCTCGCCAAACTCTTCTTTTCAAAAGAGTTTGCTCAAGCACTTACTATAAATGCCGCGACGAAGCCACCGATTCTCCTTTACGGAGTCAGACAGCTGGACCCGAACATCTTTTAGTTCTTCGCCCAGCTGGGTGTTGGCATCTTGGAGTTTGTTCCTCTCCTGCTGCACCCTCATAAGCACCTTCTCGCCGGCCTTCAGCTGGCGCAGTAGATGTTGCTTGTCCGGATCTAGTCCGGCACCATCTGCAATATTATTGTCAGACTTATACACACGCCGCACTTCATAAACTACTTATCTTTTCGAAGTATGTATTACTAGAGGGGGTCTCTGTGGCTCCCCCTGCGGCAGCTAGTGCAGCCTCAAGCTGGGCCTTGCACTCTTGAAGCTCCTGGGACAGGTGGGTATTCTTCTACGTAAGATCCTGCATAACAAATGATCCTTAAATCAGTTATTCTAACTATTTTAAGTCTCGGGGGCTACTGGCATATATAACTATTAAAATTCCTCACCCGTATGTCTTTCACATACTGCTCCGTGGCTCTGGTTAAACCATCTCGAGCGGCACGGAGGTGCGCGTCTCCCGCATTAAAGGCATTCAATGCCTCCGGGGAGAAACACGCGTCACGAAGAACTGTCCGGCGACGCCTGTGATTCATGGCACTCTCCACCTCAGACCTGGTGGCGGACAGCCTGTCGGCATCCTCCGTTGGAGGAGCATCCGGCTCACGCCTTGTGTTCGCCTCCCCCTCCGGACCAGGCGTTGGAGCCTGGCAGGCGGAGGCTTGATTGGCAACCTCTCCGGGCACAGTCCGGCGAGCGCTCTTTCTCCTGGAAAAATCATGAGCATTAATATACCTCCCAGGAATCTTTCCCTTAAATACGGTGGTGCGCCATACCGTTGCGGCGACGTTTCGATTCGCGCCGCACTCCTCTTCCGCCTGCTGGGCCGAACTGACCCTTGTTGGTCAGCCGCCGCGGGTTCGGCTTCCCGCCTTAAAGGCACCTCCTGCGGGGCACCGTTGGTATACGGTGGTCACAAATAAGCATGGATGAGTAATAATGTCAGGACTCCGGTCACAGTTACCTGGGAAGCCAGAGATAAACAGGGGTAGTCGACCGTAATGGCGACCAAAGCATTGTCCATGCTAAGTTGGTGGAACACCCCATCGATCAGCTCCACCTCTATGTCCGGATCCTCTTCGGAGGCCGGATCAAGGGGTCGTCCCGGATCCTCGGGCTGTGGAGTCAGGCTGTGTATGCCCTCTACGTCCCGGCGTAGTTCCTACGTCGAAATCACAAAGTAAGACACTTAACTTTGGAAATATGGATCGAATAGATAAACGTCCGCTTACCCAGCTCCGAGGTTTATTCATGGAGAATCCATTCAATGGACTCGCGCGGAGGAAGTCCTCTTTCTCCCCCTTGTACAAGCCAGACAGGATCTTTGCTAGATCGGCAACCGATCCCGGCCCCTTGCGGCCATGACGGGTGGCGTCATCCTCCCCGTTGAAATCCCACATGGGGTGGCCCCTATATTGGAGCGGCTGCACCCCTCGCATGATGCACGTGGCCATGACTCCAATCATGGTCAATCCAGAATGAGCCAGTAACCTTATCCGGCCCATCAGATATTGGACGCCCCTATCATTCTCCCGATGAGGGCTCCGCGGGCGCCAACTCAGGCGTTTCTTGAGAGGAGCGTTGCTGAACTCCGGGAGGCTGATCCGAATTGGGTCCGGCAGTGGGGCATCTTCCATATAAAACCATTCCGAAGGCCAGTCTTCGGACGCCTTCTTCGGGGTTCCGAATAGGTATCCGGTCCCGGCGATGCGGCATATTTCGGCTCTGCCCACTTGATATATCGACCCCTCGTGAGAACGGGGTACGAGGCAAAACAATCTCTTCCATAGCGCTAAATGGGCCTCGATGCCCAAGAACAGCTCGCAAAGGGCTACAAAGCCCGTGATGTGCAAGATGGAGGCAGGTGTAAGGTGGTGAAGCTAGAGCCCATAGAACTCCAGGAGCCCCCGGAGAAACGGATGTATGGAAAATCCGAGTCCCCTTATTAGATAAGGGACGAAGCATACCCGCTCTCCTTTGGAGGGATTGGGGACACTCTCCGCCTGCTTTCCACCCTTGTAGGTGGCCAGTCCGGCTCGAACCGGAACCATGAAGGCTGGGGGAAGGTATCCCTCTGCTTGGAGCGTCACTAGCTCGCTATGTGGGACTGAACATCTCCTCCAATCTCCTGGCTGAGGGCTGGGAGCGCAAGAGGAGGAGCCGCGTCGACTGTCCATGATGGAGTGGATTTTTGTCAGAGGCGCTTCGATGAGTGCTCGCGGAAGGAGGATGGCGTTATTCGGATCTAGATCCTTGCCTCTCTTATAGGCAGCTTACTCGCGCAGCTAGGGGGTAAAACGTAAAAATACCCTGGCTTTTCGCATTCATACGACACGTGGAAGAAGGGCCATTATTGGACGTGGAAGCCAAGGAGTGCAACATTTATAAGGAAGCCGGACACTATTCGGCAAGCACATGGAATTTGGAGAACCCACCTTGCAAAGCCGAAGACAATATATGCGCCAGACTAATCCTCGTTGAAGCCTGGTTCGGGGGCTACTGAGGGAGTCCTGGACTAGGGGGTGTCCGGATAGCCGAACTATCATCATTGGCTGGACTCCAAGACTATGAAGATAGAAGATTGAAGACTTCGCCCCGTGTCCGGAGGGGACTTTCCTTGGCGTGGAAGGCAAGCTTAGCAATACGGATATGTAGATCTCCTACCATTGTAACCGACTCTGTGTAACCCTAGCCCTCTCCGATGTCTATATAAACCGGAGGGTTTTAGTCCATAGGACGAACAACAATCATACCATAGGCTAGCTTCTAGGGTTTATCCTCCTTGATCTCGTGGTAGATCTACTCTTGTACTACCCATATCATCAATATCAATCCGCCTAGACGCACAGTTCGGGACCCCCTACCTGAGATCCGCCGGTTTTGACACCGACAGTGTCCATGAAGGTGAACAGTCCCAGCTGCATCTAGAATTGCAATATGTTTCCCTTTCCAGTCAACTGTCATGGGGCTATGCTCCTCGAGCCAATCCATCCCCAGAATTGCATCGTACATGCCCAGCGATAACACCTTGAAGTCTGTAGTGAATTCATGGCCTTGCGATGACCATTTGCATTTAGGAATGGATGCCTGACACTGTAATTCACCACCGCCTACAACCTTGACACGGCCTACACAAGCCAGAGGAACAACTCCTGACAACTGAGTGGCTAGAGCAGCATCCACAAATGAGGTAAAGTTGCCGGAATCCACCAGTATGAGAATCTCATGGCCCTGGAGCCACGCGTGCAACTGAAATGCCTTGGGTGATTTGTCTCTAGTAAGTGCATGCTTGGAAATAGCCATCGCGACCTCCGGCTATCCATCATCGAGAACAGCGTCGATTGCGAAGAGCTCCAAGAGTTCCTCCACCACATGGAGTTGCACCGTGGTGGGGCATGTGTGATCATGCCCCCACTGTTCACCGCACTTGAAGCAGAGCCCGCGAGCACGGCGATACTCGCGGAGCGCCTTGACCTTGGAGTTCTCAGCGCACGCGCCTTCCACCCCTCGGCGGTCCGTTGCAGGTGTCGAAGTCGGTGCAGGTGGCGGGCGCGGTGGAAGAGGTAATGGCAGCGGTGAACTGGGTCGTGGAAGAGCATCAGCGCCGTGCAGCGTGACTCGCGGTGGTTGATGCACCGAGTCGACGACTTACTCTTGCAGCAGAGCCAGCGAGCATGCTGTATCCAAGTCAGGTGGTCGCTGGATCAACACCACTTCTCCGATGTCCACCCTCAAGCCCTCGACAAAACGAGTCAGATAGAAGTAAGGATGAATGGTCTCCGAATATGAATCCAAATGATTAACAATTAATTCAAATCGCTCAATGTATTCAGCAACAGTAGACGTTTGACGAACAGTGTAAAACTGACGGATCAGGAGTTGGTGTTTATCACGACCAAAACACGTGCAGAGAAGTGCTGCAAATGCCTCCCAATCATATTCAGAGAGTCGATTCTGAATGGATTGTAACCAAACAGAGGCTGCTCCAGAGAAATTAAGTTCAGCCATTGGAACCCAGAATGAGGAATGAATTTCAAACATAGAAAAGTATTGCTCACAAAGTGTTTTCCATAATTTTGGGTTCTCCCCGGAAAACTGAGGAAAAGTGACTGAGGGGTGGGATTGACCTAACCCGGCGAGCAATTGACTAGCGTGAGCAAAAGGGGAAAGAGGTGGGGTGGGCGACTGGAGGTTGTACTGACCAGTGCCCGGGAGCGGCGCCGGCGGCGTTGCCAGCGCCTTCTCCCAGTGTAGAAATGCATCGCGGCGGTCACTTAACCCGTGTGGTTGCTGAATGCCCGAGGTTCCCGCGCCAGGAAGCGCACCGGGTGCCCCCAGGTTGGTGATGGGTGCGGAAGTCTCTGTGGCCGCCACACCAGGCACCACCGCCGCAGGCAGACGCCCTTTTTGCAGATCGGCGACCGCGTCGGAGAGCTGGTTGACGCGTCGCTCCAGATCTGGCCGCCAGGAGGCCAGATCGTCCAGTTTGGCGGTGTGCGCGTGCACCGCCGCCGTGTTGCTGCACAACTCCAGACGTAATTCGTCCATGGAGGTCGTGATCTTCTCCATGTACTCCTTCATGGTCGGATCCATGGCTTTGATTTGGACACGAGCTTGGCGAAGACGGCGAGTCTCGACGAATTGCGCCAGATCGTGCGAGGGAAAAGGTGGTGGTGGTCTCTGATACCAGATGTTAGGGACACACTAGATAGCTCAAGTATATGGTGGCGATCTCACTCACAGATACAAATTGAAGTAGCGATTACACATCTCAGGAGGAATCTAGGGTTCTAGCGAGAGGGAAGGGGATCGGGAGTTGGTAGCCGCCAGGTGCCGTTGCCGTGATCCACCGGATGGCCTTCCTTCTGTCTTCTTGGATATAAGTAGGAGCGCTGCGGGCTGGGCTTGCCTACACCCACTCTGGGCCAGTGACTCTTGGGTTGGGCCTGCGAGGACGCGCCGGTCTTGGAGGTGCGGGCGAGCCAGGCCCATTGCTGACTTGGGGGGTCCCGTTGCCAGGGGCGCTGACATTAGCATGCTCAGAGGGTCTTGGAGGTGTTTGTTTCGTCAAATTCTGCCCGTCACCTGTTTACAGTGTAAATGGATACCCTTACGGGCATTTGGTGAGACACCTCCATAATCACGTTCCTCTGTAATCAGTTCCAGGCCAGTTATCGAACGATACCCCTCACCCCCCACCGGTAAAGGCTTCCTTACCGCCCCCGAATCCGCTCCTCCCCACGACTCGCTCCTCCCC
The DNA here is from genome assembly GCA_963921465.1 of Triticum timopheevii. Lineage (NCBI taxonomy): Eukaryota > Viridiplantae > Streptophyta > Magnoliopsida > Poales > Poaceae > Triticum > Triticum timopheevii. The sequence goes on from OY997274.1 coordinate 354,486,721, forward strand.
TTGATCTGTCTGCGCCGCCACCTCCCTTCGAGTCCCGCGCCGCTGCGTCGCCGCCCTGCCACCTCCCTTCCAGTCCAGCGCCGCCGCGCCACCACCTCCCCTCGACCCCCTTCGATGCTCTCCTCCTGGTCCAGCCGCCGGGTTGACCTCGCCACACCAGTCGCCGGGAACGACCACGCTAGCCGCCTCCGATGCCGATGAGGGTGGACCATTGAAGCCGCGTACGAGGAGCAGCAAGGCCCGTCCGCCCATCTTCGGATTGATCTCTTCCTCCTCTGTCACTCTCCTACTGCAGATCTCAAGGTTAGGGTTACTAATACATTTGTTCTTGATCTTGAAGTACAAAAATATGCGTCCTTGATCTTGAAGTAAAAAAATATGCGTCCTTGATCTGTTCTTGATCTACTAATGATCTGTTATAGGTTGATGTATAGCATATATTTCCATCTGTTCTTGATCTTGAAGTAAAAAAATATGTGTTCTTGATCTATTAATGATTTGTTATAGGTTGATGTCTATTAATGATCTATTCTTGATCTGTTCTTGATCTTGAAGTAAAAAAATATGTGTTCTTGATCTGTTCTTTTATCAGTGGATGACTAGTGGAGTATAATTGGTGGTATGTCCTTTGTATTTTTTTGATGTGTTCTTGATCTGTCTAGTTAGGTAACTAGGCAAATAGATGAATTAGGTTGGCTGGTCACAAAAAGGAAGGAATGTGTCTTGTTCGATGCATGTTCGTGCTGTCAATTGGACCATCTTCGTTAGCTTTCTGGTGTGAAATCATATCCTGGTACTTGGAACTTTGCATGACAGTAGATCAATGGTGATATCTACATGCATATCAACTAGATACGTGTTGACTGTTCCTGTAGTTTTCTGATATGCAATTTTCCTATCCATATGCAGCAGTTGTATTTGTATATGACTTAATTAGGCTTCTGATGTGCATGTTTTTTGGATACATTGTACCTTTGCATGACCAATTGCATGTTAATATAATCACCGTTTATTATCTTTCATCTCAACAGCGGATGTTTGTTTCCTCATCCTGAAATCTATCCAGTTTCTTGTTTTGTACTACTACCAATTATTAGGAAAGAAAGTCATACCAACCTTAAATAGGTATATTTTCCTTATGCAGTTATGGCTCGTCTTCCCTTAAGTGCGAGGCGTGGAAGGAGAAATGCAATATTTTTGAATCTGACTACTTCCATTATGCTTGTATACTATTATGTGTGGTTCATGTTTGCATTAGTTTACAGGAGAAAATGTTGGCAAATAGAAAGGATAATTAAAATTAGAGAGTTAAGGGCAGAGAACTTGTATCAACTAATTGGTGAGAGCGACGCTATGTGTATAAGTCAACTTCGTATGGATAGGAGAACATTTCATATATTATGTGAGATGGTGAGAGATGTTGGTGGTCTAAAGGGTACAAGGAACACATCATTATAGGAGATAGTGGCATCATTCTTGTATGTATTATCACACCATCTCAAAAATAGGACAGTGGGAAAATTCTTCTATTGAAGCCCTGAGCCAATTAGTAGAAACTTCAACGCTTGTCTTCTAGCTGTCTTGAAGCTGCACCATCTGCTACTTAAGAAGCCTGAACCTATACCCGGGGATTGCACCGATGATAAGTGGAAGTATTTCAAGGTAAATAGCTACTAATAAAAAAGTATTCACTAGATGATCTCAATAGTGGTAAAAGATGCTAATATTTGCACATTGCTCTTTATGTTGTAGAATTGCCTTGGAGCATTAGATGGCACACACATAGGAGTAACAGTCCCAGCTAATCTGAAAGGAAGGTATCGATCAAGGTTGGGTGATATAGATACAAATGTGTTAGGTGTATGTGCACCTGACATGCAATTCATCTACGTATTACCCGGTTGGGAAGGTTCTGTGCATGATGGTCGGGTTCTTAGGGATGCCATCTCATGGACAAATGGGTTGCATGTCCCCAAAGGCCAATATTATCTTGTCTATGCTGGCTACACAAATGCAAAAGGATTTTTAGCTCCATATCGAGGTCAAAGGTATCACTTGGGTGATTGGACACCACAAAATCCACCTCGTAGCGCGGAAGAGTATCTCAACATGCGCCACACTAGAGCCCGAAATATAGTAGAAAGGTGCTTTGGAAGGTTGAAGGGTCGGTGGGGGATTTTGAGGTCTCCTTCCTTTTTTCCCATGAAGACCCAATGTCGAATCATCATGGCATGTGCACTCTTGCACAATCTTATATTGCAAAATATGTCTGTCGACCCACTTGATATTAATGAGCCAATAATACAAGAAACATTAGAAGACATGGAGGGAGAATTGGACCAACCAGAATTCATCACTTCTATCTCAACTTCGAATGAGTGGACAAATTTTCGAAATGAACTTGCTCAAGGCATGTATAATAGACATAGGGTTGCTAGGGTGCATTGAGGTATAAGTTGTTTCTATTTGTTCCTTTATGTATATATTTCCATCTCATTTACATTTGTTCCCTTTCAATTATATTTGCAAGCTACAATTGCATCTCGTTTGCATTTGTTCTCTTTCATATATATATTTGCCATTTTATTTGTACCCATTCTTGCTTGTGCAGATATGGACCGTGCGGATAGCTCGAGCACGTCTCATGGAAGAGGCAAGAATAAAAGGAATTGGTCTTCCGGTGAGGATGATGAGCTTATTAAAGCTTTGTATGAGTTCTCTTTCGACCCGAGGTGGAAAGCTGATGGTGCCTTCAAGGGTGGATACCTGGGGATATTGGAAAAGCATCTTGCTGAAAAGTGTCCAGGCCGTGTTATCACTGCATCCCCGCACATTGAATCAAGAGTGAGGCACTTCAGGAAGAAATTTTGTGCCGTTGAAGTAATGCTATCCAAAAGTGGTTTCACATGGGATGGAAGTCGAAAGATGATTCAGTGCGAGAAGGCACAATATGAAGCTCATTGTCAGGTAGATCACTTGAACCACTAAAACTGAATTCCTTAGTAATGCTTTGTGCTGAATTTCCTTGCTATTGTACCTTGGTTACCTGTTGTTGTAGTGTTTTCTCTTCAGTATTTTTTGTATTTCGATCATCCCTTGCGGCCTTGTTATTGCTACTATTCCTAACATGTTCAAGGAGAAAGTAGTACCATTTCTATCCCTTGTTATTGCCCTTGCTATCGAAAACCAACTTTCTTCTTTTGTAAAAAAAACATGTAGATTCACAAGGAGGCTAAGGGATTGTATGGTGAATCATTTCCATACTTTGAACAATTGGCTGCTATCTATGGCAAAGACATTGCAACAGGAGAAAGTGCTGAAGGCTTTGGTGAGGCAGTGGGAAACTTGGAGAAGGAAATTGCTATGGAGGAAGAAGAAAATGAGGAAGAGGACATCATCTCAACTGGAACAGCTCGACGGTCCATTGACACTTGCTCTATTGATACAACTAGTTCGAAGAGGCAGAAAAAGGAGCCAAGGCAAAAGAGGGCGACAGGACCAAGCGATCCATTTGCAGCCATGCTTCAAGATGTCAATATCCAGCTAAACAACGTGACACAACATGTGGGTGCAATGACAACATCATTTACAACAGCAATGGCGCAAGAAGCAGCACAAGAAGACCCTCAACAGATTTCAAGAGAAAAGGCAATTAGTGAATTGTCTAGGCTTGCATTTACTGGGAGCGAGATCGTTGAAGCTGCAACAATATTCACTAAAGCTCCAGAGCACATGAACATGATGCTTCTGCTTCCAGGCATTCTGAGGAGGGACTTCGTCCTGAAAATGCTGTCCGGTATCCCTTTTTCTAAACTCTCTTTAATAATATGCAATATCTTGTGATGCAGTTTTGGTTTTTCCGACTGTTGGTTCATGATCTAACTAGCTAGGTTGCTGAAATCAATGAACTGTAACAAGGTGAAAATGCTCAGCAACTCATGTGTGACCACATTTTTCTAATATGTGATATCTAGACTGCCATATAGATCTGTATGATAGTTGATAAATTATGCTCCTGTTACATCACTGATTTATAACACATTTTGTTATACTTGATTGAACTTATTTGTAAACCTTGGGGGTTGATAGCATCCTAACATTTATCACCATGAGTGGCTCAAGTGAACTAAAATTTCACTAGTACAAAGTGGCGTATATAAGCAAGAGTGGTTATTTGCAGTATATATAAGCCAAACTTGTAGTGACATAGTGTTGTGCTGTTTTTGGCTGGTCATATATAAGCCAAACTTGTGCTGAAGTTTTTTTCCTTGTATCTAACTCCTGCTTATTGGCTCCTCGTTGGTAGATGAAAGAAAGAAGCAATGTTGATGGGAAAGAAGGTCCTTCTCTAGTAATGGTTTGACATAACTGGTGTGTACAAAACCCACCTCATTTTACTATTGTTATATATTTGCCAAAAGTGTTGAAAAGCATGGAGTGGATCTCATCCTATCCACCATATTTTAGTTTATGTTCTTGCAGTATACACCATTGTAGTTTGTGTTAGCTAAGAGAGTGCTTTTCATTTCATTGGTCTTGCAGTATACATCATTTTCCTATTGTTATCTTTGTCAAAGTGTTGAAATGCATGGAGCAGGTTCCCACCTTTTCCTTTGTCAAAGTTTTGATGAGAAAGAACAATCATGTTATAGTTGCTCTTAATTTTTTTTATTACTGGTTGTTGCTTGTGTGTTTCTTTATCCTCATTTTAACTCGTGCTTATTGGCAGATGAGAAAATAAGCAAGGTTCATTAGAAAATAATCAGTGGTGAGGTGTGGAAGATGAAGATCAATGGAAAAGCAAAGCTTCTTTGCAAGATTGTGAACTTGGCCTTTCTATTTATCCTATAATATAAAAACAATTTTAGGGACTAATTATGTAGTCTATTTTGAAGTGTCGTTGAATTCCGAGTTCGTATCATTTTCATTTTAAAAATGTGTAATCGTTAAAGTGGAGCCAAATTCTGGTTAAAAGATGTCTTTGCATTGGATGAATGCAAAAATATTTCTAAATTATGTGCTTGTTTGATGCATGTGAAAGCCCATGCTGTGTTCTGTACGTGGAAAGGTACCTGTTACTGTGTTAAACCAAACACGGTTTAGGTACCTGTTTCCTTTACACTGTAGAACCAAACAAAATGGGGTTTGCCCAGTCCGGTGCTGTTACAGTCCGTAATCAGGTTCCATTTATGTTTACGTTACCACTGAATGAAACAAACACCTCCCTAGTGTTATCATCATCTGCATCATCACCCTTTCTCCTCCAAATAAACAGGAAAAAATCCAGATCTGATATGAACTCTGTCGGTTCCCTTCTGAACGAGAGAGCATAGCCCTTGAACTTAACCACCACTTCCGTGGAAATTAAATGTCAAACATCATCTTTCTCCTTAGACAAAATCTGAGTGCTAGTTAAGCTGACTAGGATACAGACTATCACACGACGTCTTGGGCTGTTGAGATCAATGACCAAGGTCTTGGCCATTAAAGTGCCAACTGTCGAAAGCCCGAAAAGTGACGAACTCTGTGAAAGACAACATCGACATGAAGCCAAACCTTCTTGAGTTCCAACTTATGTGGTATCTCCTGAGATTTCCATGCAGAAATGGTGGTCTGGGTATTAATTGAGCGCAGCTTTATATGAATACCGTCAACTCTGTCCAAATCCTCCAAAAAGGGGAAGCTAACAAGGTAAGCATCCTCCCCATGCTATATGACCTCCCACTTCCATTGAGTCTGAATTGGGCATCTTCTCACAATCTGTCTCTCAATAATTTTTGCGGGCACCATCACACCGCTAACTTGAACACAAGCGATAGGAGTCTAAGTCAAGTCAGGTGTTGTTTCACAACACAATTAGGTAACTAAGAAAAATAAGTCTCTTTAGCACCCACTCTCACAACAAAAGCATGAGGCTTAGGGAACTTAAGAACGTGACAACACATCATTGGATGTGCAATTTGTCACAAATATAACAGTAGTGCTGAACCAGACAATCCTTAGCTGCATTTGTGTCAATTGCAAACTTCCAACAATGAACCCCTTTTTCGGCTTTAGCCTTGGTCGTGGGAGGATCCCCTTGGACATTAGGCATCAGAGTCATCATGGATGGTACAATGATTCTAGTTTCTTGTACTTGTCCCTGCAGCTATTGCGGTGGCATCTGTGTTTACAGTCCAGTCTGCTGAACGTGCCCAAACCGTTGTGCCTGCATTTGATGGCGCGATACATACTGGTTCAGAGACTGTTGCTGAGTACTCACGTATTTTGTTGGGCATTGAAAGCCTTATTGCATGTTACCTCCAAGTAGGGGTTGTTGAGGCTGTTGTTTCTTCTTCTTCTTCTTATGTTTTGAAGCAGCGCCTTGATGGCCTACCGTGAAAACTGCTTGCTACTGCTGAACTAGAGCACCCCTAGGCTGGAACTAAGCGGGAGGTGCCGCCCTGCAGCCGGAGCCATGAACTTGGGAGCAGGATTGTATTGCATTGCAAAATGCATTCCTTGGGCTTGCATCGGGTACTTCACAGCACCTTACGCATAAGCGGGAGTTGTCCCTCGTTGTTTTTTTAGGAAGAGTCGAGGTGTCGGCCGTCCCAAACCACGCAGTAGGTGGGAGAGAAGACGCCAAGTCTAACCCCATGAATGAGCACAGAACAAGAGGCTCTGATGCCTGCCCACCAAGTGGATGAGGTGTGCTGCGGCGGTGGGGGCGTGCCAGCCATTGGCCATGGCCTGGATGCGACGACCACCACGTAGGTGCACGATGACCCGAAGATGGTGTAGCTAGTGGGAGTTGGGATCACTGGCGGGATGACACATGCCGGCAAGAAGATTGAACAGCAGAGGTCAAAGAGGAGTAGGCTGTGTGCGACGGAGTTGAGGACGAAGGTGTTGTCATTGTGTGTTTGATCGTGAGAGAGGCCGGCTATTTAGGGTTACTTGGCCACAGAGCCCACATATGGTGACGCAACCAGAACCATGAAAACTCGTGGCCTGAGGCATGCACCGCATGCAGGACTAGCCCACTCGATGGTAAGGGATCATTTTGAAAATCCTGAGATTGCATCTCCATAATTGTCTTTGATCTGGCCGCCCCACCCGAGAGATGTCCGGCATCGGCGATCCACAACCTCCCGCCTCAAACACCACCTTGGTTGTGGCAAGGAATTGCCCTTGCACTGTTAGTGCAACAAACCCTGGGTCCATTGCCCGGACCGTGCATAGGCGCGAAGGCAAAGATTGCAACACCAAGATCAAACCAAGCAAGGAGGACCAGTTCATCAAAGGGTCCAAGTGCAGATAAAGAAGATCAAGATCAGCCAAAGAGGCAAGATACTAAGAAGGGAAGACCTCTCTTACCAGGCAGGTGAGCCTGGCAAGGTTAGGTTTTCCCTGAAAGCGTACTTCCAGATCGTCCTGGTAGGCCCTGCCGGGGCTTCTGGAGTCCAACCACTCCACCGCTCCACCTCACGAGCAACGCAAGTCATAGATCAGTGCAGTGTCAAGCCCCAAGATGACTAGGTGGCCGATTTTTGCCACATGGCAGCCACTTCCTACAACAAACACCTCCATATGACACCCCTCGTGAGACGTGTCAAGCAAGCAGGCGTAGAGTTGGCAAGATAGCCCGGCAAGGGCTGCCGGGCACGCTAACACTAGGCGGCGCATTTAATGTGCCTTGTCAGCCTGCAGAGTTAGGTATGATAGCACTGTTTGATATCTAATCGGTATGTAAAGACTGATTTGCCACTATGGTGACCCCATAACCTATAAAAGGAGGACCATGGCAACCGTAGAAAGGGTTCGTGAGGTTGGCAAGCACAGCCCCTCACATATCCATAAGCATGCAGCCACTCTGCCTCGAGGCACCCCTGCTGCGCAATTATGTTCCGACCACCACCACCTTTTCCACCATCAATCCACCAAAGCAGGAGTAGGGTTTTACGCCTCACGGCGGCCTGAACCTGGGCAAAAACTGCACGTGTGATCTCTGTCATGCTGCGCTACGCTTCTCTAATCTTTGTGCAACGTGTCCATCCCCCTGCTGAACCAAAAGTGCCATGGATCCCCCACGACATCCTTGGCGTGCCAGGTCAGGGGGATCACCTGAGCGCACCTGAGAGTGTTGGTAGCGTGTTACCTTCATTGCCATTTTCATCGTCGTTGGCGTCATCGAATATGGCGCCTAAGAAGAAGCCCGAAGCTGCGAATCACCCGTCCACCTCAAGGGCTCCGCCGCCCGCGACCGCCAACATCGCAGGAAATGAGGAGACGCGTGAGGATGTGGACGTTGCGGGAGGTGTGGTTGGCGCAGGCGGTGTTGGCACCACCACTCCCGTGGAAGAAGCACAAGCGGGAGGAACTGGGGAAGAATAACATCAGCATCGTTCCAGCGGCCACGCTCCTTGATTCACATGTGAGGGGACTATTTTGCCTGCACCCTCTCTCCTTGCCGAAGGGCACAGCCACAATGGTGATGCGCATCCTGGGCCGAATCGCAACCCTCTAGCCACTCCTGCTACAGGCGTGGCCGCAGGGCGCACACCTCCCCTGGAACAGGCATTTGTTGGTGTCAAAACCGGCAGATCACGTGTATGGGGGCAAAGCTGTGCATTTAAGGATCAATGGTAACAATGGACAGAGGGACACAATGTTTACCCAGGTTCGGGCCCTCTTGAAGGAGGTAAAACCCTACGTCCTGCTTGATTGTGTTCGATGAGTATAGGGGTTACAAGAGTTGATCTACCTCGAGATCGTAATGGCTAAACCCTAACTTGTCTAGCCTATGGATATGATGATGCCCTCTACGGACTAACCCCTCCGGTTTATATAGACACCGGGGGGGCTAGGGTTACACTAAGTCGGTTTACAAGGGAAGGAAAGGACACATCCGGACACCAATCTTGCTATCCATGCATACAGGAGTCCTACCCGGACACGGGGGGTGATTCTCCACTCCATCTTCACGACCCACCGGTCCGGCCAATATTGGATAGGCCGGACACCTAGGGACCACCAAATCCAGAACTCCCTAAGTAGCCCCCGAACTTGCCTTTAATCACGATGCAGTATCCGGCTTTATGTCTTTGGCTTTGCAAGGTGGGTTCTTCAATCATACTTTGGATCGATGGTAGTCCGTCTTTAGCCTCCACGTTCTACCTTCATGATCTCTTCCCGTTGTCGCCTCGATTTCCACGCGTTAGTTGAATGTGAATAGTCCATTATTTTATGACCAATAAGCTCCATGCCTTGCGGGGGCGGCATCTATATAAATAAATCGAATCCCTCAAATGCCACCCCACATCGTGCAAGGAGCATCGGAGCAAGAACCACGAAAAAACCCCAAAACATGACGAGCGCCCCTAGCTCTTCCTCGCGCCCCCATGGCCCTCAAGAGGGTGATCGGTGAAGTTGCTTTGTATCTCATCTCTAGCTGAGTCGTCTCTAGACTCAGGGTTATCTCCCTCCGGTAGATATAGTTTCTGTATGGGTGGGCTTGGCTTCGATGGGTAGTGATGCGCAAGCGAAAAATTTCCCCAACCCCAGCCGGGGAGAGAGGGTATGCTTTATCTCTTTTCTGCTGAGGGGCCTAGGATTCCCGATTCATCCCTTTCTCAGGGGTCTCTTGGAGTCGTATGGGATCCAAATGCACAACCTCACGCCAGGTTCAATACTGCATATTGCGGGCTTTGTTGCTCTCTGCGAGCTGTTCTTAGGCTGCGACGCTCATTTTGAATTGTGGAAAAAGTTCTTCTGCCTCGTCCCCCACCATCAAGGCGGCTCTATCTTTGAAGTGGGTGGCACCAAAGTATGGCGCATAGCCGGATCTGTTGGGGAACGTAGTAATTTCAAAATAATTCCTACGCACACGCAAGATCATGGTGATGCATAGCAATGAGAGTGGAGAGTGTTTTCCACGTACCCTCGTAGACCGTAACCGGAAGCATTATGTCAATGTGGTTGATGTAGTCGTACGTCGTCACGATCCGACCGATCCAAGTACCGAACGTACAGCACCTCCGAGTTCAGCACACGTTCAACTTGATGACGATCCCCGGACTCCAATCCAGCAAAGTGTCGGGGATGAGTTCCGTCAGCACGACGGCGTGGTGATGATAATGATGTGCTACCGATGCAGGGCTTCGCCTAAGCACCGCAACGATATGATCGAGGTGGAATATGGTGGAGGGGGCACCGCACACGACTAAGGAACGATCACGAAGATCAACTTGTGTGTCCTACGGTGCCCCCCTGCCCCCGTATATAAAGAAGCAAGGGGGAGGCCGGCCGGCCCTAGGGGGCACGCCAAGGATGGGGGAGTCCTCCTCCTAGTGGGAGTAGGACTCCCCTTTCCTAGTCCCACTAGGAAGGAGGAAGGGGGAAGGAAAGAGAGGGAGAGGGAGAGGGAAAGAGGGGTCCCCCCCCCTCCCCTAGTCCAATTTGGACTCGCCATGGGGGGCCCACCTCCTGGGCTGCTGCCCTCTGTCTCCCCTCAGGCCCACTAAGGCCCAATACTTCCCCGGCGGGTTCCGGTAACCCCTCCTGCAATCCGGTTTTCTCCGAAATCACCTGGAACACTTCCCGTGTCCGAATATAGTCGTCCAATATATCAATCTTTATGTATCTACCATTTCGAGACTCCTCGTCATGTCCGTGATCACATCCGGGACTCCAAACAATCTTCGGTACATCAAAACTTATAAACTCATAATAAAATTGTCATCGTAATGTTAAGCGTGCGGACCCTACGGGTTCGAGAACTATGTAGACATGACCTAGAACTATTCTCAGTCAATAACCAATAGCGGAACCTGGATGCTCATATTGGCTCCTACATATTCTACGAAGATCTTTATCGGTCAAACCGCATAACAATATACGTTGTTCCCTTTGTCATCGGTATGTTACTTGCCCGAGATTCGATCGTCGGTATCCAATACCTAGTTCAATCTCGTTACCAGCAAGTCTCTTTACTCGTTACGTAATGCATCATTCCGTCACTAACTCATTAGCTACATTGCTTGCAAGGCTTATAGTGATGTGCATTACCGAGAGGGCCCAGAGATACCTCTCCGACAATCGGAGTGACAAAACCTAATTTCAAAATACGCCAACACAACATGTACCTTCGAAGACACCTGTAGAAGCTCCTTTATAATCACCCAGTTACGTTGTGACGTTTGGTAGCACACAAAGTGTTCCTCCGGTAAACGTGAGTTGCATAATCTCATAGTTACAGCAACATGTATAAGTCATGAAGAAAGCAATAGCAACATACTAAACGATCAAGTGCTAGGCTAACGGAATGGGTCATGTCAATCACATCATTCTCCTAATGATGTGATCCCGTTATTCAAATGACAATACATGTCTATGGTTAGGAAACATAACCATCTTTGATTAATGAGCTAGTCAAGTAGAGGCATACTAGTGTCGTTATGTTTGTCTATGTATTCACACATGTATCATGTTTCCAGTTAATACAATTCTAGCATGAATAATAAACATTTATCATGATATGACGAAATAAATAATAACTTTATTATTGCCTCTAGGGCATATTTCCTTCAGTCTCCCACTTGCACTAGAGTGAATAATCTAGATTACACAGTAATCATTCTAACACCCATGGAGTCTTGGTGCTGATCATGTTTTGCTCGTGGAAGAGGCTTAGTCAACGGGTCTGTAACATTCAGATCCGTTTGTATCTTGCAAATCTCTATTGCTCCCACCTGGACTTGGTCCCGGATAGAATTGAAGTGTCTCTTGATGTGCTTGGTCCTCTTGTGAAATTTGGATTCCTTTGCCAAGGCAATTGCACCAGTATTGACACAGAAGATCTTCATTGGTCCCGATGCACTAGGTATGACACCTAGGTCGGAAATGAACTCCTTCATCCAGACTCCTTCATTTGCTGCTTCCGAAGCAGCTATGTACTCCGCTTCACATGTATATCCTGCCACGACGCTTTGTTTAGAACTGCACCAACTTACAGCTCCACCATTTAATAAAAACACGTATCCGGTTTGCGATTTAGAATCGTCCGGATCAGTGTCAACGCTTGCATCGACGTAACCATTTACGACTAGCTTTTTGTCACCTCCATATACGAGAAACATATACTTAGTCCTTTTCAGGCATTTCAGGATGTTCTTGACCGTTGTCCCGTGATCCACTCCTGGATTACTTTGGTACCTCCCTGCTAAGCTTATTGCTAGGCATACGTCAGGTCTGGTACACAACATTGCATACATGATAGAGCCTATGACTGAAGCATAGGGAACATCTTTCATTTTCTCTCTATCTTCTGCTGTGGTCGGGCATTGAGTCTGACTCAACTTCACACCTTGTAATACAGGCAAGAACCCTTTCTTTGCCTGGTCCATTTTGAACTTTTTCAAAACTTTATCAAGGTACGTGCTTTGTGAAAGTCCTATTAAGCGTCTTGATCTATCTCTATAAATCTTGATGCCCAATATGTAAGCAGCTTCACCGAGGTCTTCCATAGAAAAACTTTTATTCAAGTATCCCTTTATGCTATCCAGAAATTCTATATCATTTCCAATTAATAATGTGTCATCTACATATAATATCAGAAATGCTACAGAGCTCCCACTCACTTTCTTGTAAATACAGGCTTCTCCAAAAGTCTATATAAAACCATATGCTTTGATCACACTATCAAAGCGTTTATTCCAACTCCGAGATGCTTGCACCAGTCCATAAATGGATCGCTGGAGCTTGCACACTTTGTTAGCACCTTTTGGATCAACAAAACCTTTAGGTTGCATCATATACAACTCTTCTTCCAGAAATCCATTCAAGAATGCAGTTTTGACATCCATTTGCCAAATTTCATAATCATAAAATGTAGCAATTGCTAACATGATTCGGACAGACTTAAGCATCGCTACGGGTGAGAAAGTCTCATCGTAGTCAACCCCTTGAACTTGTCGAAAACCTTTCGCAACAAGTCGAGCTTTATAGACAGTTACATTACCATCAGCGTCAGTCTTCTTCTTAAAGATCCATTTATTCTCAATGGCTTGCCGATCATCGGGCAAGTCAACCAAAGTCCATACTTTGTTCTCATACATGGATCCCATCTCAGATTTCATGGCTTCTAGCCATCTTGCAGAATCTGGGCTCATCATAGCTTCCTCATAGTTCATAGTTTCGTCATGGTCAAGTAACATGACCTCCAGAATAGGATTACCGTACCACTCTGGTGCGGATCTTACTCTGGTGGACCTACGAGGTTCAGTAGAAACTTGATCTGAAGTTTCATGATCAATATCATTAGCTTCCTCACTAATTGGTGTAGTTGTCACAGAAACCGGTTCTTGTGATGAACTACTTTCCAATAAGGGAGCAGGTACAGTTACCTCATCAAGTTCTACTTTCCTCCCACTCACTTCTTTCGAGAGAAACTCCTTCTCTAGAAAGGATCCGAATTTAGCAATGAAAATTTTGCCCTCAGATCTGTAATAGAAGGTGTACCCAACAGTCTCTTTTGGGTATCCTATGAAGACACATTTCTCCGATTTGGGTTCGAGCTTATCTGGTTGAAGTTTCTTCACATAAGCATCGCAGCCACAAATTTTAAGAAATGACAACTTTGGTTTCTTGCCAAACCATAGTTCATGAGCCGTCGTCTCAATAGATTTTGATGGTGCCCTATTTAACGTGAATGCGGCCGTCTCTAAAGCATAACCCCAAAATGATAGCGGTAAATCAGTAAGAGACATCATAGATCGCACCATATCTAGTAAAGTACGATTACGACGTTCGGACACACCATTTCGTTGTGGTGTTCCGGGTGGCGTGAGTTGCAAAACTATTCCGCATTGTTTCAAATGTAACCAAACTCGTAACTCAAATATTCTCCTCCACGATCGGATCGTAGAAATTTTATTTTCTTGTTACGATGATTTTCCACTTCACTCTGAAATTCTTTGAACTTTTCAAATGTTTCAGATTTGTGTTTCATTAAGTAGATATACCCATATCTGCTCAAATCATCTGTGAAGGTGAGAAAATAACAATACCCGCCGCGAGCCTCAACATTCATTGGACCACAAACATCAGTATGTATGATTTCCAACAAATCAGTTGCTCGCTCCATAGTTCCGGAGAACGGGGTTTTAGTCATCTTGCCCATGAGGCACGGTTCGCAAGTACCAAGTGATTCATAATCAAGTGATTCCAAAAGTCCATCAGTATGGAGTTTCTTCATGCGCTTTATACCGATATGACCTAAACGACAGTGCCACAAATAAGTTGCACTATCATTATCAAATCTGCATCTTTTGGCTTCAACACTATGAATATGTGTATCACTACTATCGAGATTCAATAAAAATAGACCACTCTTCAAGGGTGCATGACCATAAAAGATATTACTCATATAAATAGAACAACCATTATTCTCTGATTTAAATGAATAACCGTCTCGCATCAAACAAGATCCAGATATAATATTCATGCTTAATGCTGGCACCAAATAACAATTATTTAGGTCTAAAACTAATCCCGATGGTAGATGTAGAGGTAGTGTGCCGACCGCGATCACATCGACTTTGGAACCATTTCCCACGCGCATCGTCACCTCGTCCTTAGCCAATCTTCGCTTAATCTGTAGTCCTTGTTTCGAGTTGCAAATATTAGCAACAGAACCAGTATCAAATACCCAGGTATTACTGCGAGCATTAGTAAGGTACACATCAATAACATGTATATCACATATACCTTTGTTCACTTTGCCATCCTTCTTATCCGCCAAATACTTGGGGCAGTTCCGCTTCCAGTGTCTAGTCTGCTTGCAGTAGAAGCACTCAATCTCAGGCTTAGGACCAGACTTGGGTTTCTTCTCTTGAGCAGCAACTTATTTGTTGTTCTTCTTGAAGTTCCCCTTCTTCTTCCCTTTGCCCTTTTTCTAGAAACTGGTGGTCTTGTTGACCATCAACACTTGATGCTCCTTCTTGATTTCTACCTCCACAGCTTTTAGCATTGCGAAGAGCTAGGGAATAGTCTTGTCCATCCCTTGCATATTATAGTTCATCACGAAGCTCTTGTAGCTTGGTGGCAGTGATTGAAGAATTCTATCAATGACACTATCATCAGGAAGATTAACTCCCAGTTGAATCAAGTGATTATTATACCCAAACATTTTGAGTATGTGTTCACTGACAGAACTATTCTCCTCCATCTTGCAGCTATAGAACTTATTGGAGACTTCATATCTCTCAATCCGGGCATTTTCTTGAAATATTAACTTCAACTCCCGGAACATCTCATATGCTCCATGATGTTCAAAACATCGTTGAAGACCAGGTTCTAAGCCATAAAGCATGGCACACTGAACTATCGAGTAGTCATCACCTTTGCTCTGCCAGACGTTCTTAACGTCGTCAGTTGCATCAGCAGCAGGCCTGGCACCCAGCGGTGCTTCCAGGACGTAATTCTTCCGTGCAGCAATGAGGATAATCCTCAGGTTACGGACCCAGTCCGTGTAATTGCTACCATCATGTTTCAACTTTGCTCTCTCAAGGAACGCATTAAAATTCAACGGAACAACAGCACGAGCCATCTATCTACAACAAACATAGACAAGCAAAATACTATCAGGTACTAAGTTCATGATAAATTTAAGTTCAATTAATCATATTACTTAAGAACTCCCACATAGACAGACATCTCTCTAGTCATCTAAGTGATCACGTGATCCAAATCAACTAAACCATGTCCGATCGTCACGTGAGATGGAGTAGTTTCAATGGTGAACATCACTATGTTGATCATATCTACTATATGATTCACGTTTGACCTTTCGGTCTCCGTGTTCCGAGGCCATATCTGTTATATGCTAGGCTCGTCAAGTTTAACCTGAGTATTCCACGTGTGCAACTGTTTTGCACCCGTTGTATTTGAACGTAGAGCCTATCACACCCGATCATCACGTGGTGTCTCAGCACGAAGAACTTTCGCAACGGTGCATACTCAGGGAGAACACTTCTTGATAATTTTAGTGAGAGATCATTTTAAAATGCTACCGTCAATCAAAGCAAGATAAGATGCATAAAGGATAAACATCACATGCAATCAATATAAGTGATATGATATGGCCATCATCATCTTGTGCTTGTGATCTCCATCTCCGAAGCACCGCCGTGATCACCATCGTCACCGGCGCGACACCTTGATCTCCATCGTAGCATCGTTGTCGTTACGCCATCTATTGCTTCTATGACTATCGCTATCGCTTAGTGATAAAGTAAAGCAATTACAGGGCATTTGCATTTCATACAATAAAGCGACAACCATATGGCTGCTGCCAGTTGCCGATAACTTCGGTTACAAAACATGATCATCTCATACAATAAAATATAGCATCACGTCTTGACCATATCACATCACAACATGCCCTGCAAAAACAAGTTAGACGTCCTCTACTTTGTTGTTGCAAATTTTACGTGGCTGCTACGGGCTTAGTAAGAACCGTTCTTACCTACGCATCAAAACCACAACGATAGTTCGTCAAGTTAGTGTTGTTTTAACCTTCGCAAGGACCGGGCCTAGCCACACTCGGTTCAAGTAAAGTGAGAGAGACAGACACCCGCCAGTCACCTTTAAGCACGAGTGCTCGTAACGGTGAAACCAGTCTCGCGTAAGCGTACGCGTAATGTCGGTCCGGGCCGCTTCATCTCACAATACCGCTGAACCAAAGTATGACATGCTGGTAAGCAATATGACTTGTATCGCCCACAACTCACTTGTGTTCTACTCGTGCATATGACATCTACGCATAAAACCAGGCTCGGATGCCACTGTTGGGGTACGTAGTAATTTCAAAAAAATTCCTACGCACACGCAAGATCATGGTGATGCATAGCAATGAGAGGGGAGAGTGTTGTCCACGTACCCTCATAGACCATAAACGGAAGCATTATATCAACGCGGTTGATGTAGTCGTACGTCTTCACGATCCGACCGATCCAAATACCGAACGATCGGCACCTCCGAGTTCAGCACACGTTCAGCTCGATGACGATCCCCGGACTCCGATCCAGCAAAGTGTCGGGGATGAGTTCCGTCAGCACGACGGCATGGTGACGATGATGATGTTCTACCGACATAGGGCTACGCCTAAGCACCGCAACCTGAGGTGGAATATGGTGGAGGGGGGCACCGCACACGGCTAAGGAACGATCACGAAGATCAACTTGTGTGTCCTAGGGTGCCCCCCGCCCCCGTATATAAAGGAGCAAGGGGGGAGGCCGGCCGGCCCTAGGGGGCGCGCCAAGGAGGGGGGAGTCCTCCTCCTAGTGGGAGTAGGACTCCCCTTTCCTAGTCCCACTAGGAAGGAGGAAGGGGGAAGGAAAGAGAGGGAGAGGGAGAGGGAAAGAGGGGCTGCGCCCCCCCCCCCTCCCCTAGTCCAATTCGGACTCCTCATGGGGGGGCGCGCCACCTCCTGGGCTGCTGCCCTCTCTCTCCCCTCAGGCCCACTAATGCCCAATACTTCCCCGGGGGGTTCCAGTAACCCCTCCGGCACTCCGGTTTTCTCCGAAATCACCTGGAACACTTCCGGTGTCCGAATATAGTCGTCCAATATATCAATATTTATGTCTCGACCATTTCAAGACTCCTCGTCATGTCCGTGATCACATCCGGGACTCTGAACAATCTTCGGTATATCAAAACTTATAAACTCATAATAAAATTGTCATCGTAACATTAAGCGTGCGGACCCTACAGGTTCGAGAACTATGTAGACATGACCTAGAACTATTCTAGGTCAATAACCAATAGCGGAACCTAGATGCTCATATTGGCTCCTACATATTCTACGAAGATCTTTATCGGTCAAACCGCATAACAACATACGTTGTTCCCTTTGTCATCAGTATCTTACTTGCCCGAGATTCGATCGTCGGTATCCAATACCTAGTTCAATATCGTTACCGGCAAGTCTCTTTACTTGTTATGTAATGCATCATTCCGTAACTAACTCATTAGCTACATTGCTTGCAAGGCTTATAGTGATGTGCATTACCGAGAGGGCCCAGAGATACCTCTCCGACAATCGGAGTGACAAAACCTAATCTCGAAATACGCCAACCCAACATGTACCTTCGGAGACACCTGTAGAGCTCCTTTATAATCACCCAGTTACGTTGTGACGTTTGGTAGCACACAAAGTGTTCCTCCGGTAAACGTGAGTTGCATAATCTCATAGTTACAGCAACATGTATAAGTCATGAAGAAAGCAATAGCAACATACTAAACGATCAAGTGCTAGGCTAACGGAATGGGTCATGTCAATCACATCATTCTCCTAATGATGTGATCCTGTTAATCAAATGACAACACATGTCTATAGTTAGGAAACATAACCATCTTTGATGAATGAGCTAGTCAAGTAGAGGCATACTAGTGACGTTATGTTTGTCTATGTATTCACACATGTATCATGTTTCCGGTTAATACAATTCTAGCATGAATAATAAACATTTATCATGATATGAGGAAATAAATAATAACTTTATTATTGGCTCTAGGGCATATTTCCTTCAGGATCAGGATACCCCATCAGAACTCCTAAGAAGGGATCTGCAGAATGGTCTTTGGAATGGTTCTATATTGAAGATGTTCCCCTTCCGGACCCAGTTTGACGCAGACTTACCGAATTCTCCAGTGCCCCTCCAAAGAAGTTACTTAATTGGCGTCCCCGGAGCGCCAAGCAAGAGGACAGTGCAGAAGTAACGAGGATATTTAGCAAGATTAGATTACTTTCCCATTCCGGACTCTCGATAATCGAAGTCATGGATATCGCGATAAAGTGATATATCCAGCCTCTTCAATCTAGAGTGACCCTGTTATGGTGCTACAACGGGGATGATGACACGTCTTGCTATAAGCGCGAGGGTCCGGATACCTCTGCTGCTCTGGCCGCCATTCTGGTCGATCTTTACAAGGGGGGGAGAAGAATTCCTCCGCTTGAATTGCTGGGAAGTTTTTTCATGTATAACCCCATAGACTGGGTAAGTTTATTGTTTCATCAACATTGTTTTACCTCGTTATCGAGTGGCGCTAACCTTTCTGACTGTCCATTCAAATAGACATGGAGGAAGGTAGTCGAAAATATGCACTGCCCGTCCCCTCGGCCAGACGATCACGCTCGCATCGAAGACCCTGGATTCCACGAGGATCAAGATATATTTGTGGAGTTTGATGATGGAGTCTATTATCAAGCGAGCCTTGATGGCTCAGGAGTGGCCATTACGGCCGACTACCCTGGATTCTACTCTTGCGTTAAGGTAAGTGTTCCGAAACCACCTTTAAAAAGAGGATCCCTTGTTGGCACCTCCCCCGTCATACTGAACCATGTCTTATTGGATCGGCGTTCAGCGAGCCGAACCCAATCAAGGGCAGCCCCAAGACAGGCAGCATCTTCGTGGGGTGAGTGTTCAAAATGAAAGGAGGCCGGGAGCATCGTTGATCCTCCCCCATCATCAAAGAGGTATATTAATATATGCCTAGGCATATGATCAAATTGTCATGTTTCTCCCCCTTCTATCATCTCAGAAGAGGTATACGGCAAACCGCATCCAAGATCCCAGCTAGCCGAGCTGCAGCCAATCTGGCGTCGAACTCGTAAACTAGGATGGGGGCCCATACAGAGGCGGTGATGACTCATCCACCTCATGAGGATTCAGATGATGTATCTGTCACCAATTTTGAACTGGAGAGTGTGATGAATCATCGACGTCTATAAGAGACCCTGCGCGCCTCGGCTTTTTCTGAGCAGGAATTTGCCGCCCTTAGCATCATGGACGCATATATCCGAGCTGCCCGGGACGGACTCACTGGAGTTACTCGCCTGTTCTCAAAAGATATACAGGTGAAAGTTTGTGCAAATTTAATAGATATGTGCCAGTAGCCCCCGAGACTTAAACTGGTATAGACTAACCGTTTTAAGGATCGTTATGACCGTAGGTCCTTAAGGAGAAAAACAATGTGTTGTCCCAAGAGCTTGAAGCAAGTCGGACACAACTGAATGCGGCCTCCTCCGTACTAGAGGAAATGAAGAAAAGCCCAATGAACACTGGCCAATGGAAAAACTAGAGGAGGAAAGGAACACGCAAGCTGAAGACATAAGGAGCTTAAAGGCTCAATTATCGGTCATGCAAGAGGAGAACAGAAAATTGAAAGGCGGCATATTTGGTATGTCCTTTGAACTATCCAGAGGACTCATCTAATTAGGCGGAATCTTATAATGCTATCCTTGCAGGTCTGCTAACCGGGCATCCCGAAGAAGTGTCCGGATTTCAAGGTGATGTTCCAAAGGAACTGTCAGAGTGCACGAGCGGGCCCAAAAAGCTATGAAGAGTAGGTCAAGGCCCTATGGCCGCTGGATGCCCCTCCAAAAAGCATGGAAGGGTTGGCGAACATGTTCAAAGGTGCCCAGCGCCGGTTCAAGCTTTGGAAGTCGCCAGCATGCCGGGAAGGTGCGCGAGAGGCGTGGGCGATAGTGAAGACGTGCTACACCGGACTTGATCAGAACCATATGGCCCCAGTTGGACCTCGGGGACAAGACGTAAAAGAAATTCCTATTAACATGGTATATGACCAGGTGATGATAGCTGCGAGATATTCGCAAGAATACTATAGGTTAGATAGCCTTATAGAGGGCAAAGAGAAAGAGTAGGCGTTCAATACTATGTAACAATGCACTTTATCATCGAACTTTATCTTCGGCCGAACTAGTAAAAATTGTCATCGCAGGCCTTCGGCTTCAACCTTCGAACCAAGAAGTTGGAGTGTTTCCGGATACTATGCTGAATAAGAAACATTTAGTATGTCCAGAAACCAGGCAATCCGGTCATATTGCTCAAACAGACAAAATGTGTTCCGAGAGTTATGTTATATTACTACTTAACATAAGAAACATCTTCCAGGGAAAAAATAGTTCCGTTAGGGGTTCCTTTCCTTGGGTCGACATGCTGAATAATGCATGCCTAGGCTTGTATCCGAATTACGGGCAGCCTATCCTGTATTTGTTGTAAACGCAAAACAGTCCGTCGTTGTTTGCCGACCAATTATTCCCTTAAGAACGCTAGCTTTTGGCTTCACCCGTCGGAGGTACAGATCCGGATAACCCGTTTGTAGCAATCACAGAGGTACTCCCTTTACACCCTAGTCGAACAATCGGGAACGAGGGTATAAGCACAGGAGCAAGGCAACCTAGCTTGGCAAAAACTGAAGTCATAGAGTTGCATATAATGGCAAAAAGATGTATAAAACAATCGACGTAGACAATGTAATCAATAAGCTTTTAATAATAAGCTTCGTTAAAGAAGCCCCCAGTTATAGTGGGGTGTATACATTTAAAGATGTGTACCCCTAACAATGCGACAGATCTGAACGTACCCAGGGATAAAAAAAAGGAAAAACAAAAAAGAAGAGGAGAAGGTTAAACCTAGTCAAAGTAAAAAAATTAAGAGGCTGAATTATGCGTAAAATCTTCGGAGCCGAGCGGCGTTCTATGGGTTCGGCTCAAGGAGATTATCCGCTGCATTATGAAAGCGATAGGCTCCTCCTATAAGGACTTCATCTATGATGAAGGGGCCCTTCCATTTTGGTTTGAGCTTGTCCTTTTACTTCTCCAGGAGGCGTAAAACAAGTTCTCCAACATTGTATGTCTTAGCCTGCACATCTCTGCTTTGGTATCGCTTGGCCTGTTGTTGATAAAATGCGGAACGGGCCTTTGCAACAGCGCGCTCCTCTTCGAGTCCGTCTAGGTCATCCTACCGACCGAGTTCGGCTTCTCGCTCTCCGTACATGCGCACTCGAGGTGAGTCATGAATAATGTCATAGGGCAATACAGCTTCTGTGCCGTACACCATAAAGAAGGGTGTGTATCCGATCGTTCGATTGGGCGTGATCCGCAACCCGCAGAGTATGGAATCGAGTTCCTCAACCCAGTGCTTATCTGATTCTCGTAAGGAGCACACCAGTCTGGGCTTAATGCCAGTCATGATCAGACCATTGGCCCGTTCAACTTGACAATTTGTTTGAGGGTGGTATATGGATGCATAGTCGAGTTTAATGGCCAGCTTAGCACACCAGTTTTCACCTCCTTAGATGTAAAATTGGAGCCATTATCAGTGATGATACTCTGCGGGGCACCATAACGGTGTACCACGCCGGATATAAAGTCAATCACTAGACCTGCTTCGGCTGTTTTTACTGGTTTGGCCTCTATACATTTAGTGAATTTATCAACCATCACTAGCAAATATTTCTTTTTGTGGCTTCCCCCTTTAAGGGGACCGACCATATCAAGCCCCCAGACCACGAAGGGCCATGTGATGGGGATTGTTCTTAAGGCAGTGAGAGGCATATGACTTTCGTTGGCGAAAAGCTGACAGCCCACACAACGTTGGACAAGGGCTTGTGCGTCTGCCCGGGTCGTTGGCCAGAAAAAACATATCCTGAAAGCTTTGCTTACGAGGGGCCGAGCTGCAGAATGATGCCACCCAGACCAGCATGTATTTCTGCCAAGAGTTGTCGTCCCTCCTCTTCGGAGATGCACCTTTGGAGGACTCCGATAGTGCTCTTTTTGTACAGTTCACCCTCCTGCACTTTATAGGCTTTAGAGCGTCGAACTATGCGACGGGCTTCATTCTGATCGTCGGGAACATCCTGCCTATTAAGGTAGGCCAGGAAAGGTTCAGTCCATGGAGCGGTAACATCCATGATCTCATGAGAAGACGGTGTTATGTCTGTACCCAAACCCCCGATAGTATCTGCATTGTGTTCGACTGCTGGGTGTGATCAGGTCCATACTAGCCTCTCTACTCTCACCCTGCCATACTACGGATGGCTTGAAGAGCCTTTCCACAAAGGTATTAGGTAGGACAGGGTCGTGCTTAGCATCCATGCGAGCGAGGATGTCGGCTGCCTCGTTACTTTCTCAAGCAACATGATGGAATTCAAGTCCCTCGAACCGAGCTGATATTTTTAATACGGTGTTTCGATATGCCATATTTTTGGATCTTTTGCATCTAACACTCAATTGACCTGGGATATTGCCAGGTTTGAATTGTTGTGCACCTCGAGGTGTTGTATACCCATTGAGACAGTCATGCAAAGACCATGTAGAAATGCCTTGTATTCGACTGCATTATTGGAGTCTGTATACATGATTTCTAGCACATAGCGGATTATGTCCCCAGTGGGGGATGTCAAGATGATGCCAGCCCCCGGTCCGGCTAGAATTTTGGAGCTGTCGAAGTACATAATCTAGTTGGAGTATGAACTATACTCTTTAGGGAGTTCGGCTTCCATCCATTCCGCAACAAAGTCGGCCAGCACCTGGTATTTAATAGGCCGGCGTGTTTTGTATATTATTTCGAACGGTAGAAGTTTGATGGCCCATTTGGCTATGCGGCCAGTGGCATCCCTGTTGTTTATAATATCGTTAAGTGGTACTTCAGATGCCACTGTGATCAAACACTCTTGAAAATAGCGTCGTAGTTTTTGGGATGCCATGACGACCGTATAGGCTACCTTTTGGTAGGGGGGTATCAGGATTTGCATGGTGTGAGGACCTCCGATACGTAATAAACTGGTTTTTGGGTGGGGAATTTATATCCCTCTTCCTCTCGCTCAACGACGAGTACAACACTGACTACCTGGTTAGTTTCCGAGATATACAGGAACATAGGATCGCCAACACCTAGGGAAGCTAGGATTGGGTTGCTTGCGAGTAGGGCCTTGATTTCTTCCAATCCGGCTATGGCAGCTTCCGTCCATTCAAAGGTATCAGTGCATCTTAGTAGCTTGTAAAGTGGTGATGACCCGCAAGTATAGGGGATCTACTGTAGTCCTTTTTCGATAAGTAAGAGTGTCAAACCCAACGAGGAGAAGAAGGAAATGACAATCGGTTTTCAGTAAGGTATTCTCTGCAAGCACTGAAATTATCGGTAACAGATAGTTTTGTGATAAGGTATTTCGTAACGGGTAACAAGTAACAAAGTAACCAAGGTGCAGCAAGGTGGCCCAATCCTTTTTGTAGCAAAGGACAAGCCTGGACAAACTCTTATATAAAGCAAAGCGGTCCCAAGGACACATGGGAATTTTTGTCAAGCTATTTTTCATCATGCTCATATGATTCGCATTCGTTACTTTGATAATTTGATATGTGGGTGGACCGATGCTTGGGTACTGGCCTTCCTTGGACAAGCATCCCACTTATGATTAACCCCTCTCGCAAGCATCCACAACTATGAAAGAAGAATTAAGGTAAACCTAACCATAGCATGAAACATATGGATCCAAATCAGCCTCCTACGAAGCAACGCATAAACTAGGGTTTAAGCTTCTGTTACTCTAGCAACCCATCATCTACTTATTACTTCCCAATGCCTTCCCCTAGGCCAAACAATGGTGAAGTGTCACGTAGTCGGCGTTCACATAACACCACTTGAGGAGAGAGAATATACATCTCATCAAAATATTGAACAAATACCAAATTCACATGACTACTTATAACAAGACTTCTCCCATGTCCTCAGGAATAAACGTAACTACTTACAAATCATATTCATGTTCATAATCAGAGGGGTATTAATATGCATAAAGGATCTGAACATATGATCTTCCACCGAATAAACTAACTAGCATCAACTACAAGGAGTAATCAACACTACTAGCAACCCACAGGTACCAATCTGAGGTTTTGAGACAAAGATCGGATACAAGAGATGAACCAGGGTTTGAGAGGAGATGGTGCTGGTGAAGATGTTGATGGAGATTGACCCCCTCTCAATGAGAGGATCGATGGTGATGATGATGGCGATGATTTCCCCCTCCCGGAGGGATGTTTCCCCTGCAGAACAGCTCCGTCGGAGCCCTAGATTGGTTTCACCAAGGTTCTGCCTCGAGACGGCGGCGCTTCGTCCCAAAAGCTTCCTTATGATTTTTTTTCTAGGGCAAAAGACACCATATAGCAGAAGATGGGCATCGGGGGCCTTCCTGGTGCCCCACGAGGGAGGGGGCACGCCCAGGAGGTAGGGCGCGCCCTCCACCCTCATGGTTGCTGGGTGGCACCCCTCTGGTGCTTTCTTCGCCCAATATTTTTAATATATTCCAAAACTGACTTTTATGGAGTTTCAGGACTTTTGGAGTTGCGCAGAATAGGTCTCTAATATTTGCTCCTTTTCCAGCTGCCGGCATTCTCCATCTGCATGTAAACCTTGTAAGATAAGAAAGAAAAGGCATAAGTATTGTGACATAATGTGTAGTAACAGCCCATAATGCAATAAATATTGATATAAAAGCATGATGCAAAATGGACGTATCAACTCCCCCAAGCTTAGACCTCACTTGTCCTCAAGCGAAAGCCAAAATCGAAAAATATGTCCACATGTTCAGAGATAGAGGTGTCAATAAAATAAAATATGGACATGAGGGCATCATGATCATTCTTAGAACAGCAACATATATATTGTCATATGATTTCTTATGCTTAAGTAACAATCTATTCACAATGTAAAGTATGAATCAGAAACTTCATTGAAAACTAGCAAACTATAATCTCAGTCATTGAAGCAATTGCAATTTATCATAACATCGGAAAGAGTCAATATAAGAGCTTTTCAGCAAGTCCACATGCTCAACTATCATTTAGTCTTTCACAATTGCTAACACTCACGCGATACTTATGGGTATGAAGTTTCAATTGGACACAGAGAAAACTAGGGGCTTATAGTTTTGCCTCCCAACCTTTTACCTCAAGGGTAATGTCAACAATAATACTTTATGAAAACCTTCATCTGAGTGGGTATACATATTAGGATCTTTGCAACACATAGTGCTTGCCAAACGATAAAGTGTAAAAAGGAAAGGTGAAGATCACCATGACTCTTGTATAAGGGTAGAAGGTAAAAATAAAAGATAGGCCCTTCGTGGAGGGAAGTACAGGTTGTGTCGGGGATATACCCCGTGGTATGACCCGGTCGGAAGTATGACCCGGCCGGACTTGGCGCTTCACCGATGACCCGCCGGAAGACTAGCGACTCACGGGTCTGGCGGCTCACTAGTCAGACGACTCATGAATGACCCCGACGGCGGGTCACATAGAAGACTAGGCCCAATGCCCAGTAGGCCGGCTCATATTATGGTGGGCCGGCTTAAGACAGAAGGCATGAGGAATATTTTCTTTACGAGGAAGCAAGACCCGTACTTGTATCCGACTTGTAATAGAGAATAAGTTAGTTCTAATCCTAATAGGACTCTACATGTAAGCCGCCCCTTCAATTTATATAAGAAGGGGCAGGGCTCCCCAAAGAGGGACAAGCAACAAAAAACAATATCTAGGGCTAGATACAAAGGGGGAGCCGGCTTATGCGGCGACTCCCTCATGATTATAATGAGACCTAGCCACAAACAACATGTAGGGTTATTGTCACACCCTGCATTTTGTTACATTTCATTTGCATTATTAAAGCATGAAAATTTGGACCAACAAAAACTTTTGCATTATTTGGCTTTTAATTTTGGAGTTGGATTTCTCTGTGTGGTTTTTCAAGTGCTCTTTAAAGTCAACTACTCCACCTTCTGTACTTCATCTCCTTGCCCCAAACTTCTGCCCAATGATCATACCATGTGTATAGTACAATATAGTATTTTCTTACAAAAATAATTTGGCCAAATAGTATTTTCATTAATTAGTTTTCCAAAAACCCCTAAATTGAGGTTTGCACTGCAAGTACTTGATTTGGGGTATGAAAAAATATTTCAAAGAGTATATTTGAGACCTATTAGATATAGAACTCCCATAAACCACAAAAATATAATTTTAAAAACTATTTTCCTATTTTATTTAAAAGATTTTTCTTAAGGCTAGAAATGGTCTTTAATCGGGAAAATTATTTTATTGTTTCAAAAATATTTGACAAAAATCAGGGAAACTCAGTGGACATATATTTTCCATATATAAGAGTTTCAACACATGGTCATGTCAAAATATTGGACAAAACCTCCCAAAACCAATTCTGCCCATTTCAAGGATTTGAAATATTTCTACAGGAAATATTTTCACAAAAATCCAAGAAAAATCCAGCAAGTCACAAATGCATATTGTGATCACCTTGCAAAGCCTCATGTCAATTAAAGTCATTTTGGTTCACCAAAATGATCTGAAACCCTCTCTGACCAAAATCATATTTGATCAACTTTGTACTGCCAACTTTCTCTCCTTGACCCCAACTTTTGTGAGCATGTTCACATGACCAAATGAGGCCACTACACCAAGTGGTGCATCAAGGAGAAGTGATTTGCTCAACTAGATCTACACAAGTTCATTTCTGCTAATTTCTAGGGTTTGCCAAAGTTTCATTAGCAAACTCTTCCAAATGAGCTCATATTCCTTTTTCCCTGTCATTTTGTCATGACAAGCACCCCTGCCAAGTGCCACAAGGAGTAAATGAGTGCATGTACCCCAAAACCATATCAAACACCTTTTGCATGTTTACTAAAAACCCTGTTTGGGGCTCTTCCACTAATCTCCATGAGCTCCACTTTTTACCACAACCCCTCATGGTCCCCTTTCACCTCCAGTAACATTGGCAAACCCACAGCTCAATTATTGGATGGGTAAAACCCCACTTTCTCTCTCTGGACATCCCATTTCTCCCTCTTCTTCTACCTCTCTCTTCTCCTACTGGCCACCCAGGGCATCCAAGGTCATCTCCTACTTCTTCACTCCCCCCTTGAGCTACCAGACACCTTTGGGCGCGCCCACATTGCATAAAGAATGGCCATGCCGGCCATTTGGGCGCTCTGGAGCGCGCTACAGTGCACTCCCGCACTGTAGCCGCCCCCTTCCAACCGCCTCCGGCCACCTCGGGCCTCCCCAGCACGCCCGACGATGCGCCTCGACGTCCGTGACATGCCACAGCGCTGTCCCCTTCCTCTCTCCTCCTCCCCGCGCCTCCGCGCTAGCAAACACCGGCCGCCCGAGCGCGCCAATGGCGCGGCTCACACGCGCGCGCCTCCGACCTCTCCCCACTCCCTCTCTCTATCTCTCCCGACGTAGTCGACGTCCAGGAACACCCCAGACACCACGCCCTCTTCTCCCGAGGCCCGTAGCGACGAGAACGAGCTCGCCGGCGCACGAGCCCACGGTGGACCGCCGCTCGCCTATATAAGGCATCCCCGAGCCCTCCTACTGCCACCACTCGCCCTCTCACTCCCCTAATCATTCCCCTGCACCCCCAGTTCGCCTCTAGAGCCGCCCGAGCTCGAGATCGAGCTCGAGCTCCGCCGCTTCGGCTCACCGGAGTTCGCGAGGTACAGGTCGTCCCCGGCCCCCTTTCCTCTCGATCTGGAACCCCTGTAGCTCTCTGACTCTTTCCCCCTTGTTTCCCCTCTCTGTAGCTGCCGGAAACGGCCGGAACCGCCACCACCGAAGCCCCTCCGCCGCGTGACCTCGTCGCCGGTGAACCAGGCCACCCCGGCGACCGGTTCCACCTCCACCCGAACGGCGACGCCACGCTGAGTCCGTCCCTGCCCTTGTCCAAGCTCGCCGTGCCCTGCATCGTCGCCGGTGAGCTCGCCGCCCTCTCTGACCCAGGGTTGATGACGACGGTCGTGGGGCCCATCCGTCGGCCTCACGTCCTGACGCCTGGGCCCAGCCCATTAGGTTTAAACCTGGCGCGCGCGCGTGCACCAGTGCGCTGGGCCGCCTCTCTAGCTGGGCCTGCTGCGCTGCGGCTGTTCTGGCCCACCAGGCACGGAGCCCTTTTCTTTTTCTTTTTCTGTCACCTTTCCAAAAATCTCATAGGATAAAATATTTATCCAAATGAAATAATTCCAGTTACTAAATTCATGTAAAAATCCCACCTATTTAATGGTGCAACTTTCATTCAAATCCAACAACCTTTTCTTCACTGTAAATATTTAAATGTGATTTTAAGCATTTACATATACCTTTGTAAATCCATTTCTCCTATTCCACTACTCCAAATCCAAAACTAGAAATTTTCCCCTTCTTAGTTTTCACCCTAGTATTTAACAAAAATGAGTTGGCATTTTTCTGAGCACTTTGGTTTTTCTGTTTTATTATTGCCTTATTTTTCTCGTTATTATTTTGCGACGATAGATTGCGTTGCTGACGAAGGAGTTGGACTAAAAGACTTTGAAGAACCAGAAGACTTTGTTGAGCCAGGCAAGCAGCCCTTTGACCATGTCTATGAAACCCTTTTTATGCATGTCATATAGCACCATATTGTTGTTGCAACGGAATCATGATGAGGTGGTATCCGCTTTGATGGTTTGCCACCATACTTCCTCGTTGATACTTGCATTGTGCATGACCCTACCTTCTTATGAGGGTTATGATGGTGGGAGTAGATAGGATGCTAAAGTAGTGCTACGCAAAAAGGGACGGGAATATGCATGGTGATGGAGACAAAGTATTTTCAAAAGACTTTTTCGAAAACCCCGTCGGTGCCACTTATGCCCGAGGGAGATGATGAGATGGGTAACCACTTGATGACGAAGTGGTGTACCGAGGCAAGTGCGTGTGTTGTTTTCGAAAACGGATTAGATTTAAGATTTGTTGACTTTCCCAACCTTACATGCGCAACCACTCTACCCTTATATGGGAAAGGGCATTATTTATTGCCTAGGTTGATAATAGCTTGGAGCCCGCATTACTAGTGACGGGGGAGAGTTGGTGCTCCTCTCGGGACGGGGTCGTGCCAGGTAGGGTGGCCATGACTGTCTTTACAGGGCACCGGATACACCGTTGTGTCCCCTCTCGGATGTTACGATCTCGAGTGAGTCTCGTATGATGTACATCGTGAGGATACGGAACAACGAGTGGACTATTTGTTAGTGTCATCTAGGGAAAGGTAGTGATCGGGTGCTTACCCCGGGTACTTGAGGTATCGCGGGTCGTGGATGACACGGAAGTTCCCCGGATCTTGTGGGTAAAGTGTGCAACCTCTGCAGAGTGTAAACTATTCAAATATCCGTGTCCACGGTCAAGGATAGTTGGGCGGTGATGCTTAAACTATGTCCAGAGTTTTACAACCGTATGTGTGAGCTGATAAAACTACTTGGGTCAAGTCAAAGGACTTGACATGATTGAGTTGGGTTGGTGCCCACTCTATTTATATTGATATCTGTAACCTGTCCTCATGGTTACTTGAATTCTCTTGATGCATGTCTTACAAGTTGTTGAACATGTCATTGCACTCAAAACTAGCTTTCTGCAAAAATTTACCTATACCATGCATTGTTGTATCTTGAACCAAAACATGGGTTGCTTGCGAGTACATTCAAAGTACTCATTGGCTTGCCACTGGTTATTTAATTGACCAAGCATGGAAGAACCGGAGTTCGAAGAAGAGTTCTTTGGAGACGAACATGCGAACTAGGACGTTTCCCAGTCAGAATGCCTGTAGGGTTAAGGCAGATGGCATGGGTTCTACTTATCAACGAAGATTTCCGCTGCTTGTGTTTCATTTGATGTTCAACCCTTAAGGCTTTATCAATGTAAGACTTGACCATAATGGTCATAATTTGTGTAAGACGGTATGTATGGATGTAAGACTCTTGTTATTCAGCTTCTGTGTGTTCAGTGAGCATTGATCTCTGGGATCACTGTACACGTGCATTCGGTGATCTCAACTTATGAGTCGGGGTCCCCACAGAGCTGGTATCAGAGCCATCCTGACTGTAGGAAGCCTTAGTTAGCATGGATGTTAGTTAGCTTGAGACCATCTAAACTTCTCTTCTTTTCTAAAGCTTACCCAACCCAAGATATATTTCCCTTATTGACCTCTCCTATTAAACCTTTGTAGATGGCTTGCGTACCCGAAGACTTCCTGACCACCGGATTTCCCGTGCTTCTCGAGGATAGCCTCAAGAAGTGCTAGTTTCACTGAGCCCCCATTTTCGCCTACCATGAGCATTGGATCAATGACACCGAGACGGAGTATCATGTGGAAGTGATCATGAAGGCCAATGACTCTCCAACAAGTTGGTTCTTTGAGGGACCCCAGATGGCAACACTAGTTCTTGCCGTCGAGACGGCAACCCTCAAGGCACTCACCTGCCTCTGAGACCTTCTTCCAGAGATGGCAGACGAGTTGGCAACCCGCTTCTTGCCTTAACGGAAGGAAGGTGAGGATGAGAGCAGTGCACCAGCTCCACCATTAGAAGAAGGACTTCCACTCCGATTCCAGACCTACTTCAGCCTTTGTGCCAATAGTTTGGCACAATAGTTGGCCTCGGAATCAATGGAGCTCCGAAAGGAACTTCATGAGACCAAGGAACTTCTTCTCCAAGCTCAAGTGAAGACGGATAGGATCAAGAAAGAAGGTGCTCCCCCTGGACAGCCCGCAATCGCATACAGAGGCGGAAGACCCCCAAAGGATGGAGAACCACCACAGCAACACCGCATGAGCGCAAGGGACTACCGCAAGCTCTTCACCCCACCAAAACTAGCTTTCTGCAAAAATTTACCTATATCATGTATTGTTGTATCTTGAACCAAAACATGGGTTGCTTGCGAGTACATTCAAAGTACTCATTGGCCTGCCACTAATTATTTAATTGACCAGGCATGGAAAAACTGGAGTTCAAAGAAGAGTTCCTTGGAGACGAACATGCGAACTAGGACGTTTCCCAGTCAGAATGCCTATAGGGTTAAGGCATATGGCATGGCTTCTACTTATCAACGAAGATTTCCGCTGCTTGTGTTTCATTTGATGTTCAGCCCTTAAGGCTTTATCAATGTAAGACTTGACCATAATGGTCATAATTTGTGTAAGACGGTATGTATGGATGTAAGACTCTTGTTATTCAGCTTCTGTTTGTGTTCAGTGAGCATTGATCTCTGGGATCACTGTACACGTGCATTCGGTGATCTCGAGTTATGAGTCGGGGTCCCCACAGTTATTACCGAATGATGTTTCCCGGAGCCCGAAGCTGTCTAAATCCTTGTCTTGTGTTGCGTCTCTCGATTCCGCCCAACCCCTCTCAAGCTACCACATAGATGCGTTGGCCTCGCAACTAAGTCCTCACACAAAGGACATGTGCCGTGACAATTCCACGACAGTTGGCGCCCACCGTAGGGCCTGCGCACGGTGGTGTTGAGTTCTTGGAGGGATCTTTCACAGGATCGAGAAGCTCGCGAATTGATGGATGAAGAAGAGCCGGCGCGAAACAATTGCGCAAGGTAACTCGAGGTATAAATTGTGATCAAGAGAAAGCTAGGGTTGCGGTCCGCTCCGCTGCTGCTGTCTGAAAAAAATCGCCGAGACCGCAATCTAACTTTCCGCTGGAGTTTTCCTTCTCAGTTTATGCGACGCGCATAGCCACCAAGGCTGACATGAAGCAATCCTGCCCTGTGGTCGAATCGCCGCAGTCCTCGGTTTCCTCGGGCCGACCAAACTAGGCGCACGCACATGCATGCAAGGGATCGGCTCCCGTGTCTATCCGAGAAGCCGGCAAATTTATTGTTTATAATCGGAATTGTGATCAGCTTTGGATCTGGTAGTATAAGGATCAAGAGAAATTAAGGTAGTATTGAGTACAGCGCCGCCGCCGCTGCAACAAGTCCAAGATGTGCACGAGTTCAAATCGACACAAGGTTTAAGCCGCCGAGACCGAAAGGATTGGACGATGTCATCGTCGCCGTGTTTAGATCAAGTTCTGAGTGCTACCTGTACACGTGAAGGATTAGAACTACAGGTCGAATCAGTACACCACTCATCGCAGCTCAGAGGACACGCATGACGCGGGCAGATACATCCAAGTTCACGATCAGTCAACCCATGTGGTCTCCTCACGTAGATCAAATTAGTATTACTAGGAAATGTGCCCGTGCGTTGCAACGGGAGAAACAAATGCTTGCACATCCCTAGCGACCCATCTGTGCTGTCACTTCTAATTTTGCTACTTTCGCTAATCATGGACAAGTTATCCATATATTCAAGGATGCTGGGCGCCCCCCTATCTCATTTACACTTGATGCATGTATCGTTCCCACGCACCGCGAGCTTCACTGGGGAGCAAACACCGATTGTCTTGAAGTAATATGTACAATGTCGATGTAACTTTTAAGTAGTGAAGCAAATCAAGGCCCTCATGTGACTGGATGATGGACCTTGTTAGATTCTCCGTAGTAAAAAAATGTGCTAGCCATGGTAAGACTTCGGTAGGAAAACAATTCATTGCCTATTGGTTGAAAAAATTTGAATGTTCACTTGGAAGTTAGGAAATATATACAAAACACTTGTAATAATGTGACCAATTAAGGAAATTCGAATTTCCATGCAAAAATGTAACTTTTGTGGGCCACAAATAAGATTTGGACGCAACATAAGGTATACGATTGACAAAGCGAGCGAGGTGGGGTTTCTTATAGTAGAGAAGCCTTCCGTATCTATCCATGATGTTGAGCTCTATCTTGATGGTGTCAACGCAAATGGGCCTAGCCCCGGAAAGAGTTGAAAAAGGTGTCCGTCTCTAGCTCCTGCACCACATTCTTCATGACGTCCAACGCGATGGAGCCGGTCCTGAGACACCCGCATTTTTCTATCAAAAAATCGAGTCCATAGGTAAAATACCTACAAATCATATGCATAGTGTCATTTTTTTCTCGAGTGGTCTATGAATTAACACATAATTCTTCCTCGCAAAAATACACATAATTCTAAATTCTCACGAACAAATTCATCACCTAATATGAATTAATTTTATATTTATTTATTTATTTGCCTGCATGTTTCCTTCCATTAATTATTAATTAATTTTAATTTCCATCAATTACAGATGTCTCCTTCCTATTTTTATCTATAACAAACCAATGACATCCGTCCTTCCCTTCTTTTTATTTTTTGACATGCCTTTTTTCCTTCTTTATTTTCATCGCTTTCCCTTTTTCTATGTTTCTTTCCTTATATTAGTGGGCGTCTTATTTGGATCTCTCTCCAAAGATTATGGCGTCTCCTTCCTTTCATTCCTTATTCCTTCGAAATCCCACATTCCTTCTTTCTTTTCTCTCTTTCCTTCTTTATATTACGGGTCTCTTTTCTTTCCTTCGTTTATTTTCATCTATTTTCTTCATTTTTCTCTCGTTCCTTTTTTATATTACTGGGTACTTATTTCCTTCTTTATTGATTCCCGAGATCGCTCCTTGAAACCGAGAAAACTCAAAGATGTATATAAATTAGGAGGAATTGGTGTAAGAAAGCGAGGCGGGATTATTTAAAAGGCTGTTTTATGTCACCGTGTATAACAGAGCAATGGCTGGGTCAGTTGGTCCCGACGTTGATTATTCTACAAGAGGTTGTGAGTTCAAATTGGTGTGCCATCCATTATGTATTTGGATCAGGCCGTGAGCCACCTTTTTTTCGGGCCGTGGCATGTTCGCTGGTGTGGCTTCGTTTCGGCTGCATGGGCCGTGCGCCTCCCAGCCGGCTTAATTTTTTTTAATTTATTTGGACTGCGAATTGATTTACGATTAGTACCACCTCGTGTATCTTTATGAGATAGATCAAGAGTTGCGGTGAATGGATGAAAAAATTGGCGAAACGCACCTTGCTTTATTAGTAGGTATAGAGTAATGGGCACATGGATCAAGGTCTAATGGATTTTAACCTCCTCACGTGAAGGATACTCTACAGGATAAAATACAAGAAGGGCTTGGAGTCATTCAAAGATTAAAAATCTGGCTGCTGCTAGTCTGACACGGACTCAGACATGTACAAGAAAAGGAAAGCCAGCTACCTTGCTACGTGGACGCGGATTGGGCCCTGGACTACGATAATCCAGCCTCTGCCTGTGGACCAGCCAAGCGGCCATATGAGTCGCCCGCGCCAGATCGCCGCCTTCGCCGAGCGGTTGCGAAAACTCCTGCTTCTAACGAGCCATCAAGCCGCTTCAACCGCAGGTCCTGCTGCCTCGCCGGCTTCCGCAAGACGCCTTACGGCCCTGCCCCTCCTCTCGTGCGTCTCCCTGTCAGAGAAAAGAAAAGAGATAAGAGGAGATTGTCTGGACAAAAAGTTAGGTGGCCAGGTCCCTAGGCTGTAAATGAAAGCTCAAGTCGCCAAGACATCAATCGTAGGGTGGACGTCTGATGCTGATTGAGCAAAGCAAGTTCAGAAGGTTAACAGAAACAAAAGCCTAAGGCTAGCTAGCTGTCGTATTACCGTCACGCGGAGGCCTGGCACAGTACTGCAAGTACTATGATACTCATTCATCCAACAAACGCAAGGTGCTATCTTTTTTGGCTATTTTTAGCACATATTATTTTTGCAAAAGGAACAATTACTTTGTCTGTATATTTCTATATATGCAGGACAATGATTCATCGTTTGCTGTTGGATGGGTGTGCGCAAGCCGCCGCCCGTGCAGTTTGATCTACATCAACTCGATACGATCGCACCCGCGATTGACTGGCCGTCCGCGTGGCTTACCGCGTCTGTGATTGACTCGCCTGTAACGCCCCGGATTCGTTGCGCCAGGTGTCTTCCGGTTATTCGCCGTTGTTGCCATGTCATTTGCTTGCGTGTTGCACTTTGCAATGTCATCATCTGCATTTCATATCATGTCATCATGTGCATTTCATTTTGCATACATGTTCGTCTCATGCATCCGAGCATTTTCCCCGTTGTCCGATTTGCGATCCGGCACTCCTATGTCATCCGGCGTCCCCTTTTGCCTCTTCTCTTGTGCGGATGTTAAAATTTCTCGAAATGGCTCGAGGTTTTCCAAGCGGCCTTGGTATACCACCGGTAGACCGCCTGTCAAGTTTCGTGTCATTTGGAGGTCGTTTGGTACTCCAACGGTTAACCGGGTAACCGTAAAGCCTCCTTCTCTTTGCAGCCCAACACCCCTTCCAAAGTGGCCCAAAACCCACCAAACTCTCCTCCATGCTCTCGGCCGTTCGATCACGATCGCGTGGCCGAAAACCGCTCCTCATTTGGACTCTCCTAACTCCCTCTACCTATAAATATGCCCTCCCCCTCCAAATTCGCGGTCTAATCCCCCCCCCCCCCCCCCGAAACCCTAGATCCATCCCTTCCACGCCGCCGGACATGTCTGCCCGGCGACCGGACGTGTCCGCCCCGCTCCCCCGGCCAATCGTGGCCTGCCACGTGGCTCGCCGCCGCCCCCGCGCCGCCGGGCCACCGGGCCCGCCTCCGGCCCCCGCGGCCCGACCGCTCCCGCCGCCGCCGGCCGGGCTCGCCCCGCCGCCGGCCGCCCTCCACCGCCCGCCGTCCCGGCATCGTCCGCCGCCGCTCCTCCTCACCGGGTGCCGCACCCGAGCGCCGCACCCGACCCCGCCGCCTGCGTCGCCCGCGGCTCCGCCCGCCGGCACCGCGCCGCCATGCCATGGCCTCCGCCTCCCTCCGCCGGGAACCGGCCGGATCCGGCGAGGAGCGCCCAGATCCGGCCCGGATCCCCCCTCTCCCGGCCTCCCTTCCTCGTCTCCGGCCGCCCCCGCCCGCTCTCCGGCGAGTTCCTCCGGCGAGCTCCGACCTGCATCGAAAACCGTGCTACCTGAGGTTGACCCCGAAATTCCCCTAAGTCCCAGATTTTTGTCATTATCATAGCATGTTCATCGCATTGTATCTCTGCATCCGTAGCTCCGTTTCGTGCGTGTAATATGTCAAATTGTTCGTCTCAACGAGTACATCATTTCATTCCATTGCATCATTTTCATTTGAGCTTATCTTGATGCCCGAAATGCTGTTGGAAGAGTGCATGTTGCTGTTAATCTGCTGAAACTGTTATAACTTGCTCATTTGTCATTTTTGCCATGATTGATGTGTGCATCCTATGAGTATGAGATCTACATGTGTTTTGATCTATGCCATGCCATCTTTCCAGGGGTGCCATCCATGTATTTTTGTGAGTTGTGTGTTGAGTGCATCAAGCTTGCTAAGTAGGGTACTTGCTGTTGCTGTTTTGCTAGGCTGATTCTGTTATATTTTGTTGCTATGTTAACATGATTCTACTAATTATTCTATGCATAATCTGGAGATGTTCTATAAACATGTTTTGATCTACATGTCATGCTCTATCCATTCATGCCCTTAGTTGCAATTATAGTCTGCTGGGACATGTTGTTATCTTGCTCTAAAGTTTGCTAAATGATGTTGCTGTCAGCCTGTTAACATTAAGTTCAATGTTTCCATGATTGTTTCCTAGTGATCCATGCACCCTATGACATTGCTCTTGCCATGCTTAGCTTCACAAACATGCCTTCTTACTGTTGGTTGCCTTGTCATGCCATGTATTGCTCTGTGGTGAGTGGTTCAAGCTCACCAACATGCCTACTTATTGTTGTTCCTGCCATGTATGAATCTGTAATATAACTTGTCATGTTTACATGGGTGCCATCATATTTTCCGTGCCCTTTTGGCTTATGGTAAGTAAGGGACTTTTGATCTATGCTTTTAGTAGATTCATGACATGCCTTTGTTTACCATTATAGCTTCCTGTAACATGTTGTTTGATAGCTCTAAACATTGCAACCTGATGTTATTTCTGCTAAAGTCTGAAACTGTTATTACTTGCAATCTTTCCATGTGTTTTGGAGCATGTTCTAGTTGTTTCTGGAGATAGCTCAGTGTTCATGTTTTGATATGCTTTACCTGTACTTCATGCCCATGCCTTTTGTTCTTATGTTGAGATGTTGTAGCATATTGTTTTGATGCTTGCAATATGCCTTGTTGCTGTTATGGACAGATTGTTGTTATGTCTTGTATAGAGTGTATGTGTTGCACCGTTGCTCCGTTTTGAGTGTGCTTTGTATGAAACTTGCTTAATTTTGCATGTAGCTTCATATTACCATGTTGCATCCTTGTTTTGGTGTGTTTGCTTGATGTTTGGGTGCATTTTGTATCAATGCCATGATTAACTTGTTTTGCTCATATCTTCTAGGCCGTAGCTCCGAATCTAATGAACTTCATATGTAACTTGACTAGAATTTCGTGTAGATCATCTTGGTGCATCTTAACTTGCTGTTTAACAACTTGAACATAATGTTTATTCAGTTCTGGACCAATTTCGAAATTTGCATATGAGGACTTACCGGAATTGTTATATGTTGTTCCCGGCCTCATTTAAACTTGCTTTGATGTGTTGTTCTTATTTGCATCATCTCTTGCCATGAGTAGCTTCATGTAGCATTGTCATGCATCATGCTTGTTGTGCATCATGCCTTGTTCATGTGTGGTGTGTTTACCTATGTTGTGTGCTTCTTCTTGTTAGTTCATGTTTCGTTGCGATCGTGAGGATTCGTTCGTCTACGCTTGGTTCGTCTTCGTGGCTTCATCCGTTCATCTTCTTCATGGACTCGTTCTTCTTCCTTGCGGGATTTCAGGCAAGATGACCGCTACCCTGGATCTCACTACTATCATTGCTATGCTAGTTGCTTCGTTCTATCGCTATGCTGCATTACCTATCATTTGCTCTTCAAGCCTCCCCAAATTGCCATGAACCTCTAACCTTTGACACCATTCCTAGCAAACCGTTGCTTGGCTATGTTACCGCTTTGCTCAACCCCTCTTATAGCGTTGCTAGCTGCAGGTGAAGTTGAAGATTTCTCCATGGTGGACAGGATTTTGGTTGGGATATCACAATATCTCTTATATTATTAATGCATCTATATACTTGGTAAAGGGTGGAAGGCTCGGCCTTATGCCTAGTGTTTTGTTCCACTCTTGCCGCCCTAGTTTCCGTCATACCGGTGTTATGTTCCTGGATTTTGCGTCCCTAACGCGGTCGGGTGATTTATGGGACCCCCCTGACAGTTCGCTTTGAATAACACTTGTCCAGCAAGGCCCAACCTTGGTTTTACCATTTGCCTCACCACCACCTACCTTTTCCCTTGGGAGTAATTAACCCAAGGGTCATCTTTATTTTAGCCCCCCCCCCCCGGGCCAATGCTTGTCTAAGTGTTGGTCCGAACCGAGCTGCCTGCGGGGCCACCTCGGGGAAACTCGAAGTCTAGTTTTACTCGTAGCTAGTCTCATCCGGTGTTGCCCTGAGAACGAGATATGTGCAGCTCCTATCGGGATTGTTGGCGCATCGGGCAGCTTTGCTGGTCTTGTTTTACCATTGTCGAAATGTCTTGTAAACCGGGATTCCGAGACTGATCGGGTCTTCCTGGGAGAAGGTCTATTCCTTTGTTGATCGCGAGAGCTTGTCATGGACTAAGTTCGGACACCCCTGCAGGGTATAAACTTTCGAGAGCCGTGCCCGCGGTTATGTGGCAGATGGGAATTTGTTAATGTCCGGTTGTAGATAACTT
The DNA here is from genome assembly GCA_963921465.1 of Triticum timopheevii. Lineage (NCBI taxonomy): Eukaryota > Viridiplantae > Streptophyta > Magnoliopsida > Poales > Poaceae > Triticum > Triticum timopheevii. Next base: position 354,526,064 of record OY997274.1, read on the forward strand.
GACACCAGATCCGAAATAAAACGCATCAACCGCGTGTGTGGCCGTGATGGTCTCTTCTCGGCGGAGTCCGGGAAGTGAACACGGTTTCTGGCTTATGTTTGACGTAAGTAGGTGTTCAGGATCACCTCTTGATCATTGCTAGTTGACGACCGTTCCTTTGCTCCTCTTCTCGCTCTCATTTGCGTATGTTAGCCACCATATCATGCTTAGTCGCTGCTGCAACCTCACCACTTTACCCCTTCCTTTCCCATTAAGCTTTGCTAGTCTTGATACCCATGGTAATGGGATTGCTGAGTCCTCGTGGCTCACAGATTACTACAACAACAGTTGTAGGTACAGGTTATGCGATGATCATGACGCGAGAGCGATGCTTGCTTGCGTTGAGTTCTTCTTCTGCTTCGATCAGGGGATAGGTTCCAGGTTGGCAGCTTGGGCTAGCAGGGTGGATGTCGTTTGAGTTTCTGTTTGTGTTTCATCCGTAGTCGGATGGTTCTCTGATGTATTGTGATGTTGTATTCGTGTGGCATTGTATGCCTCTTGTATGTATCCCCATCTATTTATGTAATGTTGATGTAATGATATCCACCTTGCAAAAGCGTTTCAATATGCGGGTCTATCCTTGGTGGGACCTTCGAGTTCCTTTTGGATAGGGTCGCATATTGGGCGTGACATCGCCCGACCATGCCGGCTTACAACGCTGTGGCTGTCTCTCACGACCACGCCGGCTTACAACGCCGTGGCTATCTCTCGCGACCGCACCGGCTTACAACGCCGTGGACGTCTCTCGCGACCACGCCGGCTTACAACAAGGAGGACGACTCGCCCGTCCGCACCGGCTTACAAACGCTGCGGCTGATTCATGTGTCTGCTCCCGCGGCCGACTCACACGACAATTGTTCACTACATCAAAACGATGTGGTTGACTCGCCTACGCCGGTTTACAGCACCGCGGCCGATTCATCCGTCTGAGCTGCCTCTGATGCGGCGGTCGTCTTTACCGACCGTCTCTCGCAGCCTAGTCTACATCAACACACCGAGCCGCACCTGTATGCATGAGCTGTTTATTGAGTATGAGCAAGTCACTGCTTGGGAAGCCCGGTTTTCTTCCAACAAATTGGAGACGAATTATCAGGTATTATCAGCCGCCTTCTGCACTGGATAGCTCAATGGGCAGGCGCACAAGTCACCACCACTACAGTTTGGTTAACTTCAAACAGCCAGTTGAAAGGAACCATTGGCCGAGTTGCTGACACGGCTCATACGGGATCATTTATAACCCGCCGCAGTCACCTCAACCTTCTGTGGATTCACATTGCGCTATCAACGCCAATGATATACACCTTCTGCTATGGTCAAATATGGAGAATCTCAAGCCAACACTTCGAGTCATCTTGAGACTCGGGGGCTACAATGGTATGGCTCGGCAAAATTAGCCAGTTTCAATGAATTCAAGAACTCCGGGTCATTGAAGGGAAGATAACCCAGCCCTGGAGGCTACTGCTTTATTGGCAAATAATTAAAGGCTGTCAGAAATATTTCCGGTTCAAAATGAAGATTCCGGTTTAAAATACAGCTCAAGAGACATCTTTCTCCCGCAAAGCTTTGAAGCTCTCAAAACCGGTTCAACATCCGGATCAAGGTAAATTTGTCCCTTACAAAGTTTTGAGGATCTCAATATCCGGTTTAAAGTTCTGGTTCAAAAATAATTAATATCTCGCAAGTTCGAGTTCTCAGAAATATTAAAGGGTGCCAAAAAGAGCTTGCTGCCATGATGCACGGTTCAAACATGGGTATCATGCCTTGCGGCTTATCTTATTATGGTCACTTGGGGGCTTCCTGCTCATCGGGCATAGCTATCAGTACCCTCTTGATCGGTGCAATGCCAAAACTTTTAAGGTCATTTGGGGGCTTCCTGTTCAAACATAGGTCGTATTCGAACCAAAGAGAACATAGCTGTCGATACCCTTTTGATTAGCAAACTGTTGAACCTACTTGGGGGCTTCTTGATCGTATCCGAATCATAGCTCAACCCCTTTGGGAATCGACGTGGATCGTATTCGAATCAGCATCACTAAACAACTCTTAAGGTCATTTGGGGGCTTCCTGTTCAAACATAGGTCGTATTCGAACCAAAGAGAACATAGATGTCGATACCCACTTTGATCGGCAACGCCAACGCCACTGGGGGCTATATGATCATATTCGAATCTTAGCTTAACACCTTTGGAACGGTTTACTGATCGTATTCGAATCAGAAGCCTCAAAAATTTTATCTATTTTTATACAATTGCAAATATTTGAGTTGTCACAAATATCATATGTGCCGGCTCTTACAGAGTCGAGTTATCAACTTCACTGTCCGGGTCACATAAACTGGCGGTATCATTCAAATGATCATAGGGATCTTGTGATCTACTTGTGTGCAGGATAAGACTATATTTGGGTGGTTACCCGCCCTAGCTTTTGACATTAAGTCGCCAGGGCATATGTTCTTTAAACTCTGTGCAGGATTTACAGAGCTATGGCTTACATAAATGATCAAGTTCAAGCCCATCATCAAAGATTTAAATTGGTGTCTCAAAAAGGGTTATTAATTCTTGATTTTCTCAAAGGCTATACGCCACCGGGTTACAATGAATGTGCATTAAGTCGTCATCAGCCAAGAGCCGCGAGGTATTTAAAACTTCGAATTTACTTGTCAACCGATGAGGTATTCAAATCTTTAATAGCCAAAACTGGCTGGATTTTCATGATGATATTGAATGATTGAGGTTTTCATACCGGATTATATTGTTTAAATCTTAAATAGCCAACATGGCTGGATTTCTATTGTGATTATCAATAACCAGTGTTATGATTGAGGTTTTCAAAGTCGCCTTAGCGCAACTGCTATTATTTTTATCAATGGGCATGATTTATTTTACAGTGGAGGAAATAGTCCCGAGTCGCTGCAGGCTTACGACCCGGCACTTGGGGGCTGCATTGTTCAAATCAAGATTGCATCGAATATACAAGTCCCATGTCACTGCCAGCATGCACCATGGCACTTGGGGGCTAATGCAAAGTCATTTTTTGCTCAACTTATTGAAAACCCGACTCATCACATTCTAAATGAGTTGGCCCTTGGGGGCTACCAATTGCTCCTATCAAAAATTCAAGGTACACAAGCATTAATCCATTATATTGAACGGTCCACTATTTAGTTGGTGGAGTACTAAGCTCTTAACCTTGTGGACGTGGGTTCAAGCCCCATGGTGGAGACTATATTATATGATGTTATTATCAATTATGTACAAAGTCCCAGCTCAGTATTATCTTACTAAGACAGCCCTTGGGGCCTACACATTGCTATTCAAATTTACATGGTTATATCTACAAAGTCCCTGCTCATTATTGCATAATGACCCGGGCCTTGGGGGCTACACTGGTTGAAATTTTCATGAGCATAAAGCAATTACAAGTCTCAGGTTGCTGCAAGCATGACAACCCAGCACTTGGGGGCTACATGTGTGGAATATTCAGTTTATATGATTGAGATGAATAAACCGGATTTCTTCAAGGTTGCAACATTTGTTGGAGCAAGTCTTAAACCATCACTTTGTTCTGCTCAAGACTTGGGGGCTACAGGTAATATGTATATGAGGGAGAAAAATCTTCAAATTATCAGTTTTGAGCAAATCAGGAGGATCAATTACATAAACCGGTGTCAACAACAATTATGATCCGGCATCGTCTGTTTTATAATCCGGCAGTTTTTGGTAATGATAAACCGGCAAGTTTTACATCTTCAAGCCGGCTGAATATCATATGAGTATTTGAAGACCAAAATTATTTAACCCGGCGCCTTGGAAGCTGACTCAAGTGGATTATTCTTCACAATATTTTTCTATGAGAAACCAACATCAGCAAATTGAGTATGAAGCTAGCTTATTTGACCCAGATTTCAAGATCAAGGAAATGACAATTGGACTTAAGGATAATCAGGTCCCGTCTCAAGAGTATATTTAACCCGGAGCACAAGGAATTAAGGATGATCAGGTGCCGGCGTACAAGAATTTTTAACCCGGAACACAACCTGTCAAAGTTGTTCTTGTGTTTGTTTTACAGGATCAGCTTAACATGGATAAATCCAAATTAAACTGGGGGCTAATGTCGGGGATATACCCCACGGTATGACCCGGCCGGAAGTATGACCCGGCCGGACTTGGCGCTTCACCGATGACCCGCCGGAAGACTGGCGACTCACGGGTCTGGCGGCTCACTGGTCAGACGACTCACGGATGACCCCGACGGCGGGTCACATAGAAGACTAGGCCCAAGGCCCAGTAGGCCGGCTCATATTATGGTGGGCCAGCTTAAGACAAAAGGCATGAGGAATATTTTCTTTACGAGGAAGCAAGACCCGTACTTGTATCCGACTTGTAATAGAGAATAAGTTAGTTCTAATCCTAATAGGACTCTACATGTAAGCCGCCCCTTCAACTTATATAAGGAGGGGCAGGGCTCCCCAAAGAGGGACAAGCAACAAGAAACAATATCTAGGGCTAGATACAAAGGGGGAGCCGGCTTATGCGCCGACTCCCTCATGATTATAATGAGACCTAGCCACAAACAGCATGTAGGGCTATTCCCGGATGATGTTTCACGGGGCCTGAAGCTGTCTAAATCCTTGTATTATGTTGCGTCTCGCGATTCCGCCCAACCCCTCTCAAGCTACCACATAGATGTGTTGGCCTCGCGACTAAGTCGTCACACTAAGGACATCTGTCGTGACAATTCCACGACAGGTTGTCATGCGCTTTTATGGTTGGATGCACAAAATCTTAATGCAAAAGAACGTCACTTTATGTTGCCACTTGTGATAAGGACCTTAATTATGCAGTCCGTCGCTTTTATTTCTTCCATATCACAAGCTTGTATAAATCTTATTTTCTTCACACTAATAGATCACACATATTTAGAGAGCAATTTTTATTGCTTGCACCAATGACAACTTACTTGAAGGATCTTACTCAATCCATAGCTAGATATGGTGGACTCTCATGGCAAAACTGGGTTTAGGGATGTTTGGAAGCACAAGTAGTATCTCTACTTGGTGCAAAGAATTTTGCTACCATGAGGAGGAAAGGCAAGTGCAACATGTTGGATGATCCATGACAATATAACTTTTTCAGATATAAGAAAACATAACTCATTACGTTGTCTTCCTTGTCCAACATAAACTTTTTAGCATACCATATTTTAATGAGTGCTCACAAGCATAAAAAGTGTCCAAGATAGTATATTTATATGTGAAAACCTCTTTCTTTATTACTTCCTATTAGTTGCAACAATGACCAAAACTATGTTTGTCAACTCTCAACAACTTTTATTCATCATACTCTTTATATGTGAAGTCATTACTCTTCATCAGATCAATATGATCTCTTTATTTCTTTTTATCTTTCTTTTATTCCCTCAAGATCATAACAAGATAGCAAAGCCCTCAACTCAAAACTAATATTTATTATATATAGCTCGCGGACTCGATTACATAGATAGGGATCAACACAAAACGCAAAGCTAGATCATACTAAAACTTTATTCTACTAGATCAAGATATAACCAAAAGGATCAAACTAACAAAACGGTAAAGATAGAAATGTGATGGTGATACAATACTGGGGCACCTTCCCCAAGCTTGGCAGTTGCCAAGGGGAGTGCCCATACCCATGTTTCTATGCCTCTTTCTTCAAAGGTGGTGATGTGATAATCTTGGCGATGATGCCCCTTCGAATATGGTTCTCTTCTCGAGCTTATTGACTTGCTGCTTCAGATCCATTATTTCCTTACAGAGTTTACTCGTGACGCCTAAATCTCCTTTCACCCATGGATGTTGCATAGCTGCGGGAGAACAAGTAACTCTCTTTTTCATATTTTCATAAGAAAGAAATCCAGCATTAGGAGGGATGACCGAATTTGGAATTGCTGAGCTCTAAAGTTCCTCCATCATGAATCTGGCTTGGAGAGGAGAGGTAACTTCTTGATCCTCCTCCATGGCATCTATCCTTTTAAAGTCGGCCTCCATCTCTTCCTCCGTTGATGGCCCAAAGTGGTCAGCATCGCTGTTTGCTCTTGGCCCTGGTGTCGGATGAGATACCCAACTCTCCCCGACTGACTCTTGAGAAGACATCTTGCTCTAAATCTGCTGCAGAAATAGCTCAAAACAAAAACAGAGGATTTCGTCGTGGTACGGTGGTCAAAACCTTCATGAGATTATATAATGAATTTTTACCGATCAAAAGAATTATCGTGCAAGAAAACGGAGTCTGGAGGGCACACGGGGTGTCCACACGGCAGAGGGAGCGCCCAGGGGGTAGGGCGCGCCCTCCACCCTCGTGGATGCCCCGTGTCTCCTTCGGACTGCTTCTTATTTTCCTAACTTTTTAAATATTCCAAACGGAGAAAATTTTCTATTAGAACTGTTTTGGAGTCGGTTAACTTACCGTACCACATACCTATTCCTTTTCGGAGTCTGAAACATTCTGGAAAGTGTCCCTTATGTACTCCTCCGGGGTTACAGTGTCAATAATATTGGTTTCAACGTTTATGGGATTACCTGAGATATAATGTTTGATTCTCTGACCATTCACCACCTTTGGATTTGTGCCTTTGGCGTTGTTGATTTTGATGGCACCGGAAGGATAGACCTCCTCGATAAGGTAAGGACCTTCCCATTTAGAGAGAAGTTTTCCTGCAAAAAATCTTAAACGAGAGTTGTATAGCAAAACATAATCACCTACATTAAACTCACTCTTTTGTATCCTTTTGTCATGCCATCTTTTAACTTTTTCTTTAAATAATTTGGCATTCTCATAGGCCTGGGTTCTCCATTCATCAAGTGAACTAATGTCAAATAGCCTCTTCTCACCGGCATGTTTGAAATCATAATTGAGCTCTTTAATGGCCCAATATGCCTTATGTTCTAGTTCGAGAGGTAAGTGACATGCTTTTCCATAAACCATTTTATACGGAGACATACCCAGAGGATTTTTATATGCAGTTCTATAGGCCCATAATGCATCATAAAGTTTCTTAGACCAATTCTTTCTAGATCCATTAACAGTCTTTTGCAAGATCAATTTAATATGTCTATTACTCAATTCTACTTGACCACTAGACTGAGGGTGGTATGGAGATGCAATTCTATGATTAACGTCGTACTTAGCAAGCATTTTACGAAAAGCACCATGAATAAAATGTGAACCACCATCAGTCATCAAATATCTAGGGCCTCCAAACCTCAGAAAAATAACCTATTTAAGCATCTTAATAGAAGTGTTATGATCAACACTACTAGTTGGAGTAGCTTCTACCCACTTAGTAACGTAATCAACAGCAACTGAAATATGTGTATACGCCTTAGAGGAAGGAAAAGGTCCCATATAATCAAAGCCCCAAACATGAAATGGTTCAATAACAAGTGAATAGTTCATAGACATTTCTTGACGTCTACTAATATTACCAATTCTTTGACATTCATCACAAGACAAGACAAACTTACGTGCATCTTTAAAAAGATTAGGCCAATAAAAACCGGATTGCAATACCTTATGTGTAGTTCTATCTCCAGCGTGGTGTCCTCCGTAATCCTCGGAATGACACTTGCGTAGGATTTGTTCCTGTTCATGCTCAGGTACACGCCGTCTAATAACACCACCTACACCTTCTTTATAAAGGTGTGGGTCATCCCGAAAGTAATGTCTTAAATCAAAGAAAAACTTTTTCTTTTGCTGGTATGTGAAACTAGGCGGTATAAATTTAGCAACAATGTAATTAACATAATCATCATACCATGGAGCAGTACGAGAAGCATTTATGACAGCTAATTGTTCATCAGGAAAGCTATCATCAATAGGTAGTGGGTCATCAAGGACATTTTCTAACCTAGACAAGTTGTCTGCAACGGGGTTCTCAGCTCCCTTTCTATCAATAATATGTAAATCAAATTCTTGTAGCAAGAGAACCCATCTAATAAGTCTATGTTTAGCATCTTTCTTTTCCATAAGATATTTAATAGCAACATGATCACTGTGAACAGTTACTTTGGAATCAACAATATATGGTCTGAACTTATCACAAGCGAACACAACTGCTAAAAATTCATTTTCAGTAGTAGCATAATTTCTTTGGGCACTGTCTAGAGTTTTACTAGCATATTGGATGACATTTAATTTCTTATCAACTCTTTGTCCTAGAACAACACCTACAGCATAATCACTAGCATCACACATAATTTCAAAGGGTAAATTCCAATCAGGTGACTGAACATTAGGTGCAGGAATCAAGGCTTTTTTAAGTATTTCAAATGCTTCTACACAATCATCATCAAAGACAAAAGGAACATCTTTTTGTAAGAGATTAGTTAGAGGCCTAGAAATTTTAGAGAAGTCTTTAATGAACCTCCTATAAAAACCGGCATGACCAAGGAAACTTCTTATACCTTTGATGTCCTTAGGACACGACATCTTTTCAATAGCATCAACTTTAGCTTTATCAACTTCAATACCTCTTTCAAAAAATTTATGCCCCAAGACAATACCTTCATTAACCATAAAGAGGCACTTCTCCCAATTCAAGACAAGATTAGTTTCTTCACATCTCTGCAAAACTCGATCAAGGTTGCTTAAGCAATCCTCAAAAGAGGTTCCATACATGCAGAAATCCTCCATGAAAACCTCAACAATCTTTTCACAAAGTCAGAGAATATAGCAGCCATACATCTTTGAAAGGTAGCAGGTGCATTACATAAACCAAAAGGCATACGTCTATAAGCAAGGGTACTGAAAGGGCAAGTAAAAGTGGTCTTATCCTGATCCTATTTTGACACAGGTATTTGAGAGAAACCAGAATAACCATCTAGAAAGCAAAATTGTGTATGTTTGGATAATCTTTCTAGCATTTGATCAATAAAAGGTAGAGGGTAATGATCTTTTCTAGTAGCTTTATTTAATTTGCGGAAATCAATTACCATTCTATAACCTGTAACAATTCTTTGTGGGATCAATTCATCCTTATCATTAGGAACAACAGTAATACCTCCCTTCTTAGGGACACAATGGACAGGACTTGCACACTGACTATCAGCAACAGGATAAATTATACCTGCCTCCAGAAGCTTTAGTATTTCATTTCTTACCACTTATTTCATCTTAGGATTTAACCATCGTTGGTGATCAACAACTAGTTTAGCATCTTTCCCTAGTTTTATTTTGTGTTGGCATCGAGTGGGACTAATGCCCTTAAGATCATCAAGAGTATATCCAATAGCAGCATGGTGCTTCTTCAGAGTTTTCAATAATTTCTCTTCTTCATGCTCTGAAAGGTTAGCACTAATAATATGAGGATATATCTTCTTTTCATCAAGATAAGCATATTTAAGACTATCAGTTAATTTTTTAATCTCAAACACGGGATCACCCTTGGGTGGAGGAGGATCCCCTAGGATTTCAACAGGCAAGTTGTGTTTCAAAATAGGTCCCTGTTCAAAGAATACTTCATCTATTTCCCTTCTTTCATTCATAAACATATCATTTTCATGGTCTAGCAAATATTGTTCTAAAGGATCATTAGGAGGCACGGCAATAGAAGCAAGACCAATAATTTCATCTTTACTAGGCAATTCTTTATCATGGGGTTGTCTACGAAATTTAGAGAAATTAAAATCATGAGACGTATCCCCTAACCCAACGTAACAATATCCTTTTCGCAGTCTATCCTAGCATCAACAATATTCAAGAAGGGTCTACCAAATATAATGGGACAAAAATCATTTTGTGGGGAACCAAGAACAAGAAAATTAGTAGGATATTTAATTTTCCCACACAAGACTTCAACATCTCTAACAATCACAATTGGTGAAATAGTATCTCTATTAGCGAGCTTAATAGTAACATCAATACCTTCTATTTCAGCAGGTGCAATATCATGCATAATTTCTTTGCATAAGGAATGAGGTATTGCACTCGCACTAGCACCATAAGCCATGATAGCAATGATCTCCTATTTTAACAGAAAACGGGCATGCCAACAACAAGTCTATGTTTACCTTTAGTATCGGGTCTAGCAATTCTAGCAGCTTCATGGCATAAATAAATAACATGCCCATCAATATTATCTACTAAGAGATCTTTAACCATAGCAATACTAGGTTCAACTTTAATTTGCTCAGGGTGTGCAGGTGTTCTAGCATTACTTTTACAAACCATAGTTGTAGGAGCAATAAGATCAACATTATAAGTGATAGTCTTTTCTTCAACTTTAATAGGTTCTAATACTTATACTTCAATGGGAGGATGGTATTTAAACCACTTCTCCTTAGGGAGATCAACATGAGTACCAAATGATTCACAGAAAAGAATCTACTATCTTAGAGTCAAGTCCATATTTAGTGCTAATTCATGAAAAGCATCGGTATCCATAAAACATTTAACACAATCGAACTTAGGTATTATACCCAACTCCTTACCTTCGTCCAGTTCCCATTCTTCAGAGTTGCGTTTAATTCTTTACAATAAATCCCATCTGAATTAAATAGTCTTCATCATGAAAGAACCAGTACAAGAAGTATCGAGCATGGAGCCATTGTTGAGAGAAAGCCGAGCATAAAAATTTGAATAATAATTTCTCTTGAGAGCTCATGATTGGGGCATGAATATAACATTGACTTAAGCCTCCCCAAGCTTGAGCGATACTTTCTCCTTTGCGAGGACAAAAATTATATATATAATTACGATCACGATGAACCAGATGCATAGGATAAAACATCTGATGAATTTCCAATTTCAATCGGTTGTAATTCCATGACCCAATATCATGACATAGCCTAAACCATGTCAATGCCTTTCCCTTCAAAGATAAAGGGAAGACCTTCTTCTTGATAACATCCTCGGGCATACCTGCAAGCTTAAATAATCAACAAACTTCATCCACATAGATTAGGTGCATATCGAGATGTAATGTTCCATCTCCTGTATAGGGATTAGCTAGTAGTTTCTCTATCATACCCGAAGGAATTTCAAAGTGAATATTTTCAGTAGGTTCAGTAGGTTGAGGAGCAACTCTTTGCTCTTCTGGTCGGGGTGAAGATACCCCGAACAAGCCCCTCAAAGGATTTTTTTTCCATAGTAACAAGTGACAGTAAATTTCAGCACACTAAATAAATGTTTCCTTACCAAATTCCACCTACCAAAGGCGCTTCACTCCCTGGCAACAGTGCCAAAAAAAGAGTCTTGATGACCCACAAGTATAGGGGACTAGTCCTTTCGATAAGTAAGAGTCTCGAACCCAACAAGGAGCAGAAGGAAATGACAAGCGGTTTTCAGTAAGGTATTCTCTACAAGCTCTGAAATTATCGGTAACAGATAGTTTTGTGATAAGGTAATTCGTAATGGGTAACAAGTAACAAAGTAACTAAGGTGCAGTAAGGTGGCCCAACCCTTTTTGTAGCTAAGGACGAGCCTGGACAAACTCTTATATAAAGCAAAGCGCTCCCGAGGACACATGGGAATTTCTGTCAAGCTAGTTTGCATCATGCTCATATGATTAGCGTTCGTTACTTTGATAATTTGATATGTGGCTGGACTGGTGCTTGGGTACTGTTGTTCCTTGGACAAGCATCCCACTTATGATTATCCCGTCTCGCAAAAATCCGCAACTACGAAAGAAGAATTAAGGTAAACCTAACCATAGCATGAAACATATGGATCCCAATCAGCCCCTTATGAAGCAACGCATAAACTAGGGTTTAAGCTTAGGTCACTCTAGCAACCCATCATCTACTTATTACTTCTTTTTTTGCATAGTAATAATCATCTACTTATTACTTCCCAATGCCTTCCCCTAGGCCCAAACAATGGTGAAGTGTCACGTAGTCGACGTTCACATAACACCACTAGAGGAGAGACAACATACATCTCATCAAAATATCGAACGAATACCAAATTCACATGACTACTTATAACAAGACTTCTCCCATGTCCTCAGGAACAAACGTAACTACTCACAAATAATATTCATGTTCATAATCAGAGGGGTATTAATATGCATAAAGGATCTGAACATATGATCTTCCACCGAATAAACAACCTAGCATCAACTACAAGGAGTAATCAACACTACTAGCAACCACAGGTACCAATCTGAGGTTTTGAGACAAAGATCGGATACAAGAGATGAACTAGGGTTTGAGAGCAGATGGTGCTGGTGAAGATGTTGATGGAGATTTACCCCCTCTTGATGACAGGATCGATGGTGATGACGATGGCGATGATTTCCCCCTCCCGGAGGGATGTTTCCCCGGCAGAACAGCTCCGCCGGAGCTCTAGATTGGTTCCACCAAGGTTGCGCCTCGAGATGATGGCGCTTCATCCCGAAAGCTTCCTTATGATTTTTTCCAGCGCAAAAGACACCATATAGCAAAAGATGGGCATCGAGGGCCTGCCTGGTGGCCCACGAGGTAGGGGCGCGCCCAGGGGGTAGGGCACGCCCTCGACCCTCGTTGCTGCTGGGTGGCCCCCCTCTGGTGCTTTCTTCGCCCAATATTTTTAATACATTCCAAAACTGACTTTCGTGGAGTTTAGGACTTTTTGAGTTGTGCAGAATAGGTCTCTAATATTTGCTCCTTTTCCAGCCCAGAATTCCAGTTGTCGGCATTCTCCCTCTTCATGTAAACCTTGTAAAATAGGAGAGAAAAGGCATAAGTATTGTGACATAATGTGTAGTAACAGCCCATAATGCAATAAATATTGATATAAAAGCATGATGCAAAATGGACGTATCTAGTGGTTGTGCTTTTTCTCCTAATCTGGAGATGAAGTGCCTTAAGGCCGCGACACACCCTGCTAGTTTTTGGACTTGCTTTAGGTCTGCTGGTATAGCCAATTGTGAAGAAGCTCGGATCTTAGCTGGGTTTGCTTCAATTCCTCTATTGGAAACAATGAACCCTAGCAGTTTATCGACTGGAACTCCAAAGACACATTTTTCCGGATTGAGTCATATGTCGTAGGTCCGGAGGTTGTCGAAGGTGAGGCGAAGATCGTCCACCAGTGTTTCGACGTGTTTTGTCTTGATGACCATGTCGTCCACATATGCTTTGACTGTTTGCCAATTTGTTTTTCCAAGCACGTTTGAATCATATACGTTGTTAAGTGGCCCCAACGTTTTTGAGCCCAAAGGGCATAGTGTTGAAATAGAAAGGGCCATACAGGGTGATGAACGCCATTGCAGCCTAATCCGATTCCTTCATAATCTAATGGTATCCGGAATAGGCGTCGAGGGAACGCAATGAGTCGTGTCATGCGGTCGCATCAATGATCTGGTCAATGCGGGGCAATGGGAAAGATCTTTAGGGCAAGCCTTGTTGAGGTCATTGAAATCGACGCAAAGGTGCCATGATTTGTCCTTCTTTGGTACCATGACCAAGTTGGCTAACCAATCCGGATGGTTGATTTCCCTAATAAACCTGGCTTCTAGTAGTTTGGCTAGCTCTTCTCCCATGGCTTGACGCTTGGGTTCGGAAAATCACCGCAGTGTCTGCTTAACGGGTTTAAACCCCTTCAGTATATTGAGGTTGTGTTCGGCCAACCTATGTGGGATGTCAGGCATGTCCAAAGGGTGCCAGGCAAAAATATCCCAATTTTCACGTAAGAATGTGCATAAAGCGGTGTCCACTGCCGGATCCAGCTGTGCTCTGATAGATGTTGTTTTTGTGGGGTCCGTCGAGATGCACTTGAAATTTAACTATTTCATATGCTGGCTTGAAAGAGGTGGATTTAGGTCTCTTATCGAGGATCACATCGTCCTTGTCCACCATGGACCGTAGGGTGGTTAGTTCTTCGGCCGCTAGGGATTCGGATAACGCCTCGAGGGCCAAGGATGCGGTTTTGTTTTCAGCATGCAGTGCTTTGTCCGGGCCGCTCGAGATTGTGATAATTTTGTTGGGTCCAAGAATTTTAAGCTTCATATACCCGTAATGGGGTATAGCCTGGAAGCGTGAGAAAGCGCCACGTCCGAGGAATGTGGGATACGTGTTTTTGAAGGGGACCACATGAAAGAGCACCTCTTCAGACCTATAATTTTCAAGCGTGCCGAATTCCACATCCAATTTAATTCTCCCAGAGCATCATGCTTCATGACTGGGAAATGATAAAAACAGAATTTTTGATGTGGAGTGCTACCTAGCATATTTCTCAATGTAATTTTCTTTATTGTGGCATGAATGTTCAGATCCAAATGATTCAAAATAAAAGTTCATATTGACATAAGGAATAGTAATACTTCAAGCATACTAACTAAGCAATCATGTCTTCTCAAAATAACGTGGCTAAAGAAAGTTCATCCCTACAGAATCATATAGTTAGGCTATGTTTCATTTTCATTACACAAAATACTCCCATCAAGAACAGCCCCGGTTTCAGCCAAGCAATTGGTTCATACTTTTTAACGCGCTTCAGCTTTTTTCAACTCTCACACAATACATGAGCGTGAGCCATGGATATAGCACTATGGGTGGAATAGAATATGATGATGGAGGTTGTGTGGAGAAGACAAAAAAGGAGAAAGTCTCACATTGACGAGGCTAATCAACGGGCTATGGAGATGCCCATCAATTGATGTCAACATGAGGTGTAGGGATTGCCATGCAACGGATGCACTAGAGATATAAATGTATGAAAGCTCAACAAAAGAAACTAAGTCAGTGTGCATCCAACTTGCTTGCTCACGAAGACCTAGGGCATTTTGAGGAAGCCCATCATTGGAATATACAAGCCAAGTTCTATAATGAAAAATTCCCACCAGTATATTAAAGTGACAACATAAGAGACTTTCTATATGAGGACCATGGTGCTACTTTGAAGCATAAGTGTGGAAAAGGATAGTAACATTGTCCCCCCCCCCATTTTTTGGGCCTTTTTTTGGCCTTTCTTTTTTTCTTTTTTCTTTGGCCTTTCTTTTTTTTGGCCTTTTTTATAAGGGATAATGCTCTAATAATGATGATCATCACACTTCTATTTATTTATAACTCATGAATTACAACTCAAAACTAGAACAAGATATGACTATATGAATGCCTCCGGCGGTGTACCGGGGTGGGCAATGAATCAAGAGTGACATGTATGAAGAATTATGCATGGTGGCTTTGCCACAAATACGATGTCAACTACATGATCATGCAAGGCAATATGACAATGATGATGCGTGTCATGAAAAACGGAACGGTGGAAAGTTGCATGGCAATATATCTCGGAATGGCTATGGAAATGCCTTGATAGGTAGGTATGGTGGCTGTTTTGAGGAAGATATAAGGAGGTTTATGTGTGATAGAGCGTATAGTATCACGGGGTTTGGATGCACTGGCGAAGTTTGCACCAACTCTCAAGGTGAGAAAGGGCAATGCACGGTACCGAAGAGGCTAGCAATGATGGAAGGTAAAAGTGCGTATAATCCATGGACTCACATTAGTCATAAAGAACTCATATACTTATTGCAAAAGTTTTATTAGCCCTCGAAGCAAAGTACTAGTATGCATGCTCCTAGGGGGGAGGTTGGTAGGAGTTAACCATCGCGCGTCGCCGACCTCCACACAAGGGAAGGCAATCAAAAGAGCACTCCATGCAATAAATTTGTTACACAACTTTTACCATATGTGCATGCTACGAGACTTGCCAACTTCAATACAAGTATTCTTTAAATTCACAATTACCCAACTAGCATGACTCTAATATCACCACCTCTATATCTCAAAACAATTATCAAGCATCAAATTGATCATAGCATCCAATTCACTTCCTATGATAGTTTTTATTATACCCAACTTGGATGCCCATTATTCTAGGACCAATTTTATAACCATCGCAAATACCATCCTGTTCTAAAATACTCTCAAAATAATATGAGTGAAGCATGAGAGATCAAAAGTTTCTACAAAATCAAGCCACCGCCGTGCTCTAAAAGATATAAGTGAAGCATGAGAGCAAAAACTATCTAGCTCAAAAGATATAAGTGAAGCACATAGAGTATTCTAATAAATTCCAAATCATGTGAGTCTCTCCCAAAAGGTGTGTACAGAAAGGATGATTGCGGTAAACTAAAATCAAAGACTCATATCATACAAAACGCTCCAAGCAAAACACATATCATGTGGTGGATAAAAATATAGCTCCAAGTAAAGTTACCGATAAATGAAGACGAAAGAGGGGATGCCTTCTGGGGCATCCCCAAGCTTAGGATTTTGGTTGTCATTGGATTATCTTGGGGTGCCATGGGCATCCCCAAGCTTAGTCTCTTGCCACTCCTTATTCCATAGTCCATCAAATCTTTACCCAAAACGTGAAAACTTCACAACACAAAACTTAACAGGAAATCTCATGAGCTCTGTTAGTGCAAGAAAGAAAAACCACCACATAAGGTACTGTAATGAACTCATTCTGTATTTATACTGGTGTTAAACCTACTTTATTCCAACTTCCCTATGGTTCATACCCCCCGATACTAGCCATAGATGCATCAAAATAAGCAAACAGCACACGAAAAACGGAATCTGTCAAAAACAGAACAGTCTGTAGCCACTTTAGAATACTTATGGAACTCTAAAAATCTTACCAAAATAGGAAGTGCTAGGAAATTTGTCTATTGATCTACTGCAAAAAGAATCAACGCAAAATCACTTTTCTGTGATTTATTACAATTATTCTCGTGCGCGCAAAAGTTTCTGTTTTTCAGCAGAATCAAATTAACTATCACCCAAGATGATCCTATAGGTTCTACTTGGCACAAACACTAACTAAAATATAAAACCACATATAAACAGAAGCTAGATGAAATATTTATTACTAAATAGAAGCAAAAGGCAATGAACTAAAATAAAATTGGCTTGCCTCCCAACAAGCGCCATCGTTTAACGCCCCTAGCTAGGCATAAAAGCGAGAATAGATCTATGTATTGCCATCTTTGGCATTCAATTCATAAGTGGCTCGCACAATGGATTCATAAGGTAATTTGATTTTCTTTCTAGGGAAGTGTTCCATGCCTTTCGTTAATGGAAATTGGAATCTAATATTCCCTTCCTTCATATCAAGAATTGCAACAATCGTTCTAAGGAAAGGTCTACCAAGAATAATAGGACATGAAAGATTGCAATCTATATCAAGAACGATAAAATCTACGGGCACATAATTCCTATTTGCAACAATAAGAACATCATTGATCCTTCCCAAAGGTTTCTTAATGGTGGAATCCGCAAGGTGCAAGTTTAAAGAGCAATCATCAAAATCATGGAAACCTAGCACATCACATAAAGTTTTCGGAATCGTGGAAACACTAGCACCCAAATCACACAAAGCATAGCATTCAGGATCTTTAATTTTAATTTTTATAGTTGGTTACCACTCATCATAAAGTTTTCTAGGTATAGAAACTTCCAATTCAAGTTTTTCCTCATAAGATTGCATCAAAGCATCAACAATATGTTTGGTAAAAGCTTTATTTTGACTATAAGCATGAGGAGAATTCAACACGGATTGCAACAAGGAAATACAATCTACTAAAGAACAATTGTCATAATTAAATTACTCGAAATCCATAATAGTGGTTTCAATGCAATGTAAAGTTTTGAGCTCTCCAATCCCACTTTTACCAAATTTAGCATCAAGATCTAAAAACTCTGAATCATTGGGACGCCCTTTAACTAAAGTTGACGCATCTCCAGTCCCATCATTATCAAGATTCATATTGCAAAACAAAGATTTAATAGGGGACACATCAATAACTTTAAGATCTTCATCATTATTTTCATGGAAACTAGAAGAACACGCTTTTACAAAGCAATCTTTCTTAGCACGCATCCTAGCGGTTCTTTCTTTGCACTCATCAATGGAAATTCTCATGGCTTTGAGAGACTCATTGATATCATGCTTAGGTGGAATAGATCTAAGTTTCAAAGAATCAACATCAAGGGAAAGTCTATCAACGTTCCTAGCCAATTCATCAACTTAAGCAATTTTTCTTCAAGCAAAGCATTGAATTTTTTTTGAGAGATCATAAATTCTTTAACACTATTCTCAAAATCAGATGGCATCTTATTAAAATTTCCATAAGAATTGTTGTAGGAATTACCATAATTATTAGAGGAATTACTAGGAAACGACCTAGGATTAAAGTTTCCTTTATACGCGTTGTTACCAAAATTATTCCTACCAACAAAATTCACATCCATAGATTCATTATTATTGTCAATCAAAGTAGACAAAGTCATATCATTAGGATCAATAGGAGCACTCTTAGTAGCAAACAATTTCATAAGTTCATCCATCTTTCCACTCAAAACATTAATTTCTTCTATAGCATGGACTTTTTTACTAGTAGATCTTTCGGTGTGCCATTGAGAATAATTAACCATAATATTATCTAGGAGTTTAGTAGCTTCTCCTAAAGTGATTTCCATAAAAGTGCCTCCCGCGGCCGAATCTAAAAGATTTCTAGAAGCAAAATTCAATCCGGCATAAAAATTTTGTATGATCATCCATAAATTCAAACCATGTGTAGGACAATTGCGAATCATTAATTTCATTCTTTCCCAAGATTGGGCAACATGCTCATGGTCAAGTTTTTTAAAATTCATAATATCATTTCTAAGAGAGATGATCTTAGCGGGAGGGAAATACTTAGATATAAAAGCATCTTTGCACTTATTCCATGAATCAATGCTATTTTTAGGCAAGGACGAAAACCAATTTTTAGCACGATCTCTAAGAGAAAATGGAAATAACTTCAATTCGACAATATCATTATCCGTATCTTTCTTCTTTTGCATATCACACAAATCAACAAAGTTGTTTAGATGAGTAGCGGCATCTTCACTAGGAAGGCCAGAGAATTGATCTTTCACAACAAGATTCAACAAAGCAGCATTGATTTCACAAGATTCAACATCATTAAGAGGAGCAATCGGAGTGCTAAGGAAATCATTATTATTGGTATTGGAAAAGTCACATAATTTGGTATTATCTTGAGCCATTGTGACAAATAATCCAACACACAAGCACACAAAAAGGCAAGCGAAAGAGAGAGGAGAATGGGAAAGAGAGGGCGAATAAAACGGCAAGGGTGAAGTGGGCGAGAGGAAAACGAGAGGCAAATGGCAAATAATGTAATGCCAGGGAGATGAGTTTGTGATGGGTACTTGGTATGTCTTGACTTGAGCTAAGACCTCCCCGGCAACGGCGCCAGAAATACTTCTTGCTACCTCTTGAGCACTGTGTTGGTTTTCCCTTGAAAAGGAAAGGGTGATGCAGCAAAGTAGCGTAAGTATTTCCCTCAGTTTTTGAGAACCAAGGTATCAATCCAGTAGGAGGCTCCTCAAAAGTCCCACGCACCTACACAAACAAACAAGAACCTCGCAACCAACGCGATAAAGGGGTTGTCAATCCCTTCACGGTAACTTGCAAAAGTGAGATCTGATAGAGATAATAAGATAAGATAAATATTTTTGGTATTTTTATGATATAGATTGGAAAGTAAAAGATGCAAATAAAAGTAGATCGGAAAATTATATGATAAGAGATAGACCCGGGGGCCATAGGTTTCACTAGTGGCTTCTCTCAAGATAGCATAAGTATTATGGTGGGTGAACAAATTACTGTCGAGCAATTGATAGAAAAGTGCATAGTTATGAGAATATCTAGGCATGATCATGTATATAGGCATCACGTCCGTGACAAGTAGACCGACTCCTGCCTGCATCTACTACTATTACTCCACACATCGACCGACTCCTGCCTGCATCTAGAGTATTAAATTCATGAAGAACAGAGTAACCCATTAAGAAAGATGACATGATGTAGAGGGATAAACTCAAGCAATATGAGATAAACCCCATCTTTTTATCCTCGATGGCAACAGTACAATACGTGCCTTGCTGCCCCTGCTGTCACTGGGAAAGGACACCACAAGATTGAACCCAAAGCTAAGCACTTCTCCCATTGCAAGAAAGATCAATCTAGTAGGCCAAACCAAACTGATAATTCGAAGAGACTTGCAAAGATAACCAATCATACATAAAAGAATTCAGAGGAGATTCAAATATTTCTCATAGATAAACTGGATCATAAACCGACAATTCATCGGATCTTGACAAACACACCACAAAAAGAGTTACATCGAATAGATCTCCAAGAAGATCAAGGAGAACTTTGTATTGAGATTCAAAGAGAGAGAAGAAGCCATCTAGCTATTAACTATGGACCCAAAGGTCTGTGGTAAACTACTCATAACTCATCGGAGAGGCCTTGGAGATGATGTAGAGGCCCTCCATGGTCGATTCCCCCTCTGGCGGAGCGCCGGCGAAGGCTCCAAGATGGGATCTCGTAGATACAGAAGGTTGCGGCGGTGGAAATAGTTTTTCGTGGTTCTCCTGATGTTTTCAGGGTACGTGGGTATATATAGGAGGAAGAAGTATGTCGGTTGAGCCACGAGGGGCCCACGAGGGTGGGGGGCATGCTAGGCACCCTTGTGTCTGCCTCGTTTGCTGCTTGACGTCCACTCCAAGTCTCCTGGATTTCGTTTGTTCTGAAAAGATCGCTCCCGAAGGTTTCATTCCGTTTGGACTCTGTTTGATATTCCTTTTCTTCGAAACACTGAAATAGGCCAAAAATAGCAATTCGGGCTGGGCCTCCAGTTAGTAGGTTAGTCCCAAAAATGATTTAAAAGTGTAGAGTAAAGCCCATAAACATCCAAAACGGGTAATATAATAGCATGGAACAATCAAAAATTATAGATACGTTGGAGACATATCAGTGGCCGCTAACACCCGGGCCGTCAGTGTAGCCATTGTGGTGGAACAGAAGGAGGCTGGCAAGGAATATTCGGTTCAACGGCCAGTGTACTACATCAGTGAGGTGCTTATTGAGTCCAAACAGAGGTATCCACATTGGTAGAAGCTCGTTTATGGGGTGTTCATGGCCAGCCAGAAGCTTAAACAATATTTTCTGGGTCATCCCATCACTGTGGTCAGTTCTGCTCCCTTAGGGGATATTATTCAAAACAGAGAAGCCACAGGGCGGGTAGCTAAGTGGGCCATTGAGCTTGGACCTCATGGTTTGAAATATATGCCTCGCACTGCTATCAAATCTCAGGCACTAGTGGATTTCATCAACGACTAGACAGAGCTGCAAATGCCTGAAGAGAAGCCAGATAACACATATTGGACCATTCACTTTGATGGGTCCAGGCAATTGGAGGGCTCGGGGGCTAGAGTTGTCTTAGCTTCCCCTTGAGGTGACAACTTTTGTTATGTTCTAAGGTTGATGTTTCCCTGGACTAACAATGCAGCTGAGTATGAAGCATTGCTCCATGGTCTTCGAATGGCTAAGGAGATGAACTTAAGCCGGGTGAGATGTTTCGGCGACTCAGACTTGGTGGATTGACAAGTCTCAGGCACATGGGATTCTAAGGATCCACTCATGGTGGCTTATCGCCGCGAAGTTGATGCTATTGTTGGGTACTTCAAGGGTTATCAAGTGGAACACGTTGATTGCAGGAAAAATGAGGCGGCTGATTCCTTAAGCCGGTTGGGGTCTCAGCGCAAGCCGGTGCCACCTAACACTTTCTTGGATATTCTGCATAACTCTTCTTTCAAATTGCCTACAGAGGAAGATCTGGCTGTTCCTGACCCGGAGGCACAATTGGTGGCGGCTCTTCACGCTATCAGGATTGGACAGTACCATATTTGGCTTATATGACCCGGTGCAAGTTACCTCAGGATGAAACTTTGGCCAGGTAGATAAGCCGGCGGTCTAAGTCAATGACAGTTGCCAATGGCGAGTTACACCATCGCAGTGTCACTGGGGCGTTTCAGCGTTGCGTTTCTCCTAAGGAAGGCCGTGAGATTCTTCGTGATATTCATGAAGGAGATTGTGGTCATCATGCCGGTTCAAAATCCCTTGTGGCCAAAGCTTTTCGTCTTGGATTTTATTGGCTGACGGCTCATGCTGATGCAGAGGATTTGGTCAGTAAATGTGATGGCTGTCAGAAATTTTCACGACGAGCTCATGTGCCCGCTCAAGATTTGAGGATGATTCCAGTTACTTGGTCATTTGCAGTCTGGGGGATTGATATGGTTGGGCCTTTTAAAAGGTCCAAGGATAAAAAGACCCACCTCTTGGTGGCGGTTGACAAGTTTACAAAGTGGGTTGAAGCAGAGGCGGTCAGTAAGTGTGACGCGGCAACGGCGGTTCAATTCATTAAAAGGGTGATTTTTTGCTTTGGCTTTCCCCACAGCATCATAACTGATAATGGCACCAACTTTTCTAAGGGTGCTATGAAAGAGTTTTGTCAACGTGAGCATATTCAACTTGACGTTTCGTCAGTGGCTCACCTTCAATCCAATGGTCAAGCTGAAAGAGCCAATCAAGAAATTCTGAGAGGCATCAAGCCCCGGCTTATGGTCCGTTGCAAAGGACGTTGGGTTGTTGGGTGGCAAAGGACGTCGGGTTGTTGGGTGGAAGAGTTACCTTCCGTCCTATGGAGTATCAATACTGCCCCCAACAGATCTACGGGTTATATGCCTTTCTTCATGGTTTACGGAGCAGAGGCGGTTCTTCCTAGTGACATCCGTCACGACTCGCCCCGCGTGGCGGCTTACGTTGAAGCTAATAATGAACAAGCACATCAGGATGCAATTGACCTATTAGATGAGGAGCGTGACCTTGCGGCGGCTCGCTCGGTGATTTACCAACAAGATCTACGCCGTTAGCACAGTCGCCGGGTTAAATCCAGAACCTTTCAGGAAGGTGATTTGGTGCTCCGGCTCATCCAAGATCAAACTGATATGCATAAGTTATCCCCACCATGGGAAGGATCTTTGTGGTCAGCAAGAACTTGAACAACGGGTCATACTACCTTATTGATAGTCGAGAGCACAAGGACTCACGCACGTCAGAGGAGGAGACCCGCCGGCCATGGAATATTGCTCCTCTTCGGCCTTACTACACTTGAGTCACCAGCTCTTATGATGTACATATTTTTTGATGATGTATATATTATGATGATTATACTAAAGCAGGGCCTCTGTTGTTTCATCTTCAACAATCATGCGTCTTCGTCATCATAATTCCATGATCATTGGGGGCTGGATCGTATTCGAATCATAGCTATTAACCCCTTTGGTCCGGCTTCCTGGTCGTATTCGAACCACAGCCGTTAAACATTTTGACCATTTGGGGGCTTGGTCGTATTCGAATCACAGCTATTAACCCCTTATGGTCCAACTCATGATCGAATTCGAATCATAGTTGTTAAACACTCTGATCACTTGGGGGCTTGATCGTATTCGAATCATAGCTGCTAACCCCTTTGGTCTAGCTTCCTGGTCATATTCAAACCATAGCCTTTAAAAACTTAGATCACTTGGGGGCTGGATCGTATTCGAATCACAGCCGTTAACCCTCTTGGTCCGGCTTATTGATCGTATTCGAATCATAGTCGTTAAATATTTTGGTCACTAGGGGCTTCCTGATCGTATTCGAATCATAGCTGACGGTACCCCTTTGATCGACGCAATGCCAAAAACCATTCGGGGGCTTCATGATCGTATTCGAATCATAGCTATTAACCCTATGGTCTGGCTTCCTACTCGTATTCGAAGCTTAGCCTCGCTTTTTTTTATTTGGCTTGATTTTTTGAAGATTTTTTCGGTTCTTCTTGATACTATCTTGCCTTTTGGTTTAAAGTGATTCTGGCCATGCAGCCTTCACTCTCACAGCTCATATTTGAAGCTTACCCGTGGTTTCTATTACCTGGCTTAATAAGAGGCGACAAGCCGCCCATACATGATGATATACAACACTTGGAAATATTGGCTTCTAAAAAGCTTACTGCACAGGTGTCGTAAACCGGCGGTACAATTCAATATCACAGGTATGATATTGTTATTATGTCTAAAATCTGGTTAAACCAGCCTTATCTATAACTGTTTTAAACACCAGTAGTTATATGTGAGGTATTATGACCTGCCCTGCGGTCAACCGCCAAGGGCTTTTTTGATCTACTTGTGTGCAGGCTAAATCGAAATTTTTTCTGCACCACTCAAACATCATGATAAACCCAAAAGGATAAATATCAAATGTGACTTAACAGCGTTGAGCACAACATGAACGTGCACGATGGCACGGCAGAGCAAAGTTATTTCTACCCTATTACATGACTCCAGGAGTCCAAATGATTAACTGTTTTTTAGAAGGTCACAAAATATGAACTGCCCAGCGGATCAGTCTTCTTGATTCTGATGGCCCGACGCTTCCAGATCATCCCTCTCTGATTCTTCATCCCGTTCTACTTCCTGGAAGGTTGGTGATGACCAATCAATGCCACTCAAAGCTTGGAACTTAGCTTCATCATCAATAAGCTTGGACGGGTCAACTTCAGGAGCAAAAGTGTGCTTACGGATTGGGGGGGTAAGGTCTTTCTCTTTGTAAGACCGCATAGGCATCTTCTGATTTTCCAAGTCATAAGCCGGTTGATACTTGGTGAGGTCTGTCTCATTGGCAATCAGACTGGCCAGAGGACGTATGTCCTTCACGCAAGCAGCAAAGTCCTTCTTGTCAAACAGAGTGCCGTCTTCCTTAAAGCTTGGATACCCGATAGAGATATCGGCCGGGTCTAGTTCAGTAACCATGCTTTGGCCCGGCTTAAAGCAGTCACAGCTCCGGCTCTTGTAGATGATTGCTTCATTTCACTAAACCTCTCGGGCAGAACGGAAAGCTTCCTTAACACATCAACCAAGAGAGTGGGGGCTTCATTACATGGAGAAATTGTGGCCAATGTGCGCTGAGCACCAGTATAAAGATGCTCCACTAGTATGTAAACCGCCTTCAGCTTCACAAGCATATCTTGGTTGAGATTGGTGCTTCTGGGGCCTACATAATAGTCATCGATGGATTAAAAGCGATTTATATCATCGAGGAAGATATTCAAATTTGCCAGTCCTAAGGCGACTTACCAAAGATAGCAGAAACCATCTGAGATACCTGGCATTTTAAGCCGGTAAGTTCAGTGGTCACTTCCTGAAGACCCGCCTCCGCTTTTTCAGCCCGCTGTGTCAAGGCAATCTTTTCTTCAGCCCAGGCACTTTTTTCAACTTCAAAGCTGGCTTTCAGTTTTTCTGCCTCACCCACGCTGAATTCAAACTTTGAGTTCGCCTTCTGGGTCTCAGCCTCTTGCAGCTCCAGACGAGTCTTCAATTCAGACCGCTCTGATTGAAGTTGAGCAGTGGTGGTCTGTACATACACCGGATCAAAGTCATAATCCAACTTTAGTTCAAAACATTAAGTCCCAAGCCTTTTGCAAGCAACAACACTTGGCACTTGGGGGATAATGTTTGCCGAAAGCTTTATTTATGTGGCGGCTTATGTGAATAAGTCCCAAGCACTTTGCGAGCAAGAGTACTTGGCACTTGGGGTCTAATGCATATTGCTTGTCTTGTTGCAATTTTACGACGACCTGTTGGTGCTACAAACGGCCAAAGCCGGCTCATGAGAACTACACAAGTAAGTACTATTTTCAAGAGTATGAAGGACCGGCTCATTCATACCGATTAAACCGGCCCTTGGGGGCTATGGGCTCAGTGTTAATCAAGACATATCTATTCTAAACCAGAGGCTTTAAGCCGGATTTTGAAAGGATTCTTTAATAGGTTGTTATTTATGTTCATGGTAATCAAGTCTACAGCATATTCATCATAAACACTAGACTTGGGGGCTGGCAGGATATGCATAACTTAAGAATGGAGGAGCTTATACCTCAAATTTTTGGTGCATCTGCTTCACCATGTCAACTTAAAGCTCACGGCTGCTGTGTACTTGACTGAGAAAGCCAGAGTATATTTCACCAATGCTTAGTTGAGAATAATTAGTGGCATCAAATCACACTTTGCGCTGCTCAAGGTGTTCTTCCTTGGCAGAGTGCTTGGCCAGGGCAGTAGGTATTTTCGGCTCTTTAAAGCCGGTCTTGGTGATCACTACATCATCATTTTGTGAGTCGGTCGTCTTGACAGGGCTCGGTGCTTCAGGATTCAAAGTGTCGTCACAGGCTTGATGAACAGGAGGTGCATGAGTCGTTGATGGAACGTCAAGAACCGGCTCAGATGATTGAGGGACAGAGATTTCAGGCGCTGGGGTTTGTTGCTCTGGCTCACTGACTTTCGTGTCTTCGACCGGCTTATTCACCTTGCCTTCTTGCTGGGCTTGGCTTTTCCACTGCATGAGTCATAAGAGGTCAGTATAAGCATAAAAGGATCATAATGAGTAAATGATAAGTAAATTGCCATTACCCGAGAGCAGTCTTGAAAGCCAGCAGATGAGATTGAATTGAGTTGCCGGAAGAGGAATGAGATGTTTCCAGATAATTTGAGTCGGAAGAATTGGGTGGTTGGCGAATGAGACCCGCCAAAGGATAAAAAGAGTTTAAGTCGAGGGTGACCTCATTTCGACGCTTCCTCAGAGTGTTCAGTAAGCCGGAGGATAATTCTGCATCCTTGCTAGTCTGAGTCTGTTGCTGGCTCTTGTGCTGCTGTTGCTTCAAAAGAAAGTGAGGATCCAGATGAGCTAAGGGGTGTGAAAAGCTTACTTTCCGGGTTACTCTTCGAATTTTTTGTCTTGGCAAGGGCTCGGAGTCAGAGGAAATGATAGTTACCTCTTCTTCGACCGCCTGACTCGTTCCCGTGTCATCTTGGTGATAATCAATGTCAATAAGATGGTTGAAAAAGGAGCCAAGAGAATCAAGGGCTACCTCCAACTCAGAGGTGTCGTCCAACTCAAGCAGCTCAGAAGCACTGGGCTTCTTTCCCCTCTTCTTGGTGGTTCTCTTGGCGGCTTTCTTGGCCTTCCTGGCCCTTTTCACAGCTTCATGATCATATTCTTTCTTCCAAAAGTCGTCATCATCCTGTGAAAATCATCAAAGTTGAATTAAAACAAAGTATTAAGGATCAAGGAAAATAGCTAGTTTGGCGGCTTACTTCCGGTGTCGGGTTAGATTCGTAGAAAGGGCTTAGGCCCACCTTGCTGCAGTCAACCGGGCTCTCATTCAGAAGAGACTTTGTCATCTCATTGATGGTGTCATCAGTTAAATCCTCGGAGCTGTGGCGCAGTGGATCCTTTGTGCTACCGGTGTAGGTGCACATTAAGCCGGTGCAGCGACTCAAGGGGATGATCTGCCATGCGACCCAGCATCGAACCAAGTCAATGCCAGTTAAGTCGTTTCCTAATAGAGCCTTAACCTTGGCAATTGTAGGGGCGAGTCTTTTGCGTTCAATGGCTGTCAGTTTGTCAGGGAGAGGATGATTTGATTCAAGACGTAGGGCGCGAAAGTCGGGCAGTACATTCTCATCAGTCAGAGAAGTATCCTTGCAGTAGAACCATGTCTGGTTCCAATCCTTGGGATGACTCGGCAGGTGCGCATAAGGGAAAATAGCATCCCTCCGTCGTTGGATTGAGATCCCACCAATTTCTAAGCTGGGTCTGTTTGAGTACTCGTTCTGGCGGTTCAAATAAAAGTACTCTTTGAATAACTCCACACTGGGCTCCTCTTGAAGGTACACCTCACAGAACACTTGGAAATTGCATATATTTGACACAGAATTGGGTCCGATGTCTTGAGGATGAAGGTTGAAGAAGTGCAGAATGTCCTGGAAGAATTTAGAGCCGGGTGGTGAGAAGCCCCGTTTCATATGATCAGTGAAGGCAATGACTTCGCCTTCCTTTGGCTGAGGTTTCTCTTCTTCCGGCTTGGGGGCGTGGTAAGACATGACAGACTTCTTCGGCAAATAACCGGTTTTCACAAAGTCTTGAAGTGTGTTTTCCGTGACGATGGAGGGAACCCAGTTACAGGAAGTGGTTGTTTTGGGCGGCATTATGAAGAAGGAAGCCAAAAAAGAAAAAAAAACAAAGTTTGCCGGTTCAAATTAAGCCGGACGGAAAGTACTACAACACATATTCAGAATGGCGGCTTAAAAGGGGCCTAATGGTATATGACTAGCTACAGTGGGTTATGTAAGCCGCCATGAACAGATTGAGTGGTATCCATAAATGAGTGAAGCTTGCTAAAATGTTGAAGCTAATTACAACTGGTAATATAAATCGCCATGACCAGGTGGATCTATCAAGGGGCAAGTTTTTGCTAAGTACCAGGCAAACAAGTTTCACATATTACAATTATTATTTCGGATCAGTGACAGTTCAAAAAAAGAAAATAAATCGAAACCTAAAAACAGTGCAGGGGAGTTCATAAGCTCTAAGGAGATCTCTTTCCAAGGAAAAAGGGTCTGCTAGCATTGGAGACAAAGGTAAAACT
Source organism: Triticum timopheevii (assembly GCA_963921465.1). Lineage (NCBI taxonomy): Eukaryota > Viridiplantae > Streptophyta > Magnoliopsida > Poales > Poaceae > Triticum > Triticum timopheevii. Next base: position 354,554,444 of record OY997274.1, read on the forward strand.
ACTACCGCGCAAGTTCTATGCCGTCTTCAGATCAAAAGGTGCTACAGTTAAAGAACTACGAAGAACACAAAGAACAATCGAAACCCTAATGTGATCTGGAGCGTTGGAGGAGGAGCACTTATAGATGAAGATTAGATTGCGGTGGAGTGCCAGAGTTTTCTTTGGTCCGAATCAAGTTGATGTAGCGGCCAAGGACGAGGATGACAGGGTGCTTCGTGGCGGCGGCAGAGCTCGAGTACAGGAGACAAGGAAGATGATGGAAAGAGGGGAGAATGAAAAGAGGCCATTCGGTGACTATTTATAAGGAAAGGTAATAGATGGGCGCGAAAAACGAGGAGGCCAAAAAACATGGTTATCCAGCTCCTCGGGCGCCTCGATTCTCGGGACGGCTATTAAGATAAAAATCCATTGAGATATGTTGGATATTGTGTAAATTGATGACATGTGACGTCATGGCGGGTCATCGCGATTCCAGGAGATGATGTCATGGCGGGTTATGAATTTCGTGCACAAATAAGGAAGGGAAGATTTTTCTAACTGTTGAAGATTGACATGAACCAGTTCAAATCAACATGGGGCCTAATGTTGGGGATATAACTATTAGGTATGACCCGCCCAGGAGGGGTTGGGTTATACCTATGGCGACACATCATATGAAGCCCATGAGGATATTGAAGATGGCGGTTCAAGATAAGGGCCCAAGGCCCAGGGGCAACTTAAGGCCCGTAGAAATAAACCGCCTTATGTATAAGACTTGTATTGTAAGGCATGTATAGAGAGTCACCGAGCCAGACACGTTGTCTATGAGCCGGCCGGGACTCTGAGAGCCGCTAGGCATCGACCTGTGTATATAAAGGGACGACCCGGTGGTAGTTCAGGACAAGAAACAACAGATCGAAAGCTAGGTCAAGCAGATTCGCTCCCTGGTAATCGAGACATAAGCAATACCACCTCAAACTGTATTAGGCCTTTACCTTCACTGCAAGGGGCCATACCAGTATAAACTCCTATGTCCCTTGTCCCGTTTAACCCCTTTAAGATAACCTAGTTGCGATGGTTCCACGATTAAGTCCTTTCGCTAGGACATCTACCGTGACTATTCCACGACAAGTTAGTGCAAAACCAAGCATTCAAGTGGTGATTCACCGAACAAGTGTTGTCATCATGCATATCATATGGTGTGACAAAAGATTGTGTCATGTCATGTAAGCATATGGATTGAGCACAATCAAGGGCATCATTGAAACAAGCATGTAATTGGGAGGTAGAGATGCTAATATGTGTGACAAAGTGCTCTACCTTAAAGTCATAACAAGCATTCACAAAGCGCTCATTGAAAGGTCTATGGTAGGAATAAGAATCATTCACAACACCAAATAAAATGAAGTGTCTAAACATGTGGGTCAAGTGCAAGACAATCCAAGCATAACGTGCATTTGGTGTAATGAAAATAATGTTGCACTCAACATAATGAAAAGAGCAATTGTTCATCATATGTGAGGCAATCAAGTCAATCATGTGACAAGCATGAAAATGGATGTCATCAACCACATGAAACGAGCGAGTATCACTCATGGGTGACGCAACATAGACAAGCATAGAAATCAAGTCGTGCAAGCTAGTAGTGCGAAGATGCAACATGTGAAAGTGTATAATATTGGCATTAAACAATCAAAAATTATAGATACGATGAAGACATATCAGCATCCCCAAGCTTAATTCCTGCTTGTCCTCGTGTAGGTAAATGGTAAAAAAAGATAATTTTTGATGTGGAATGCTACCTAGCATAAACTTGATCATATGTCTAATCATGGCATGAATATTAAGACACGAGTGATTCAAAGCAATAGTCTATAATTTGACATAAAGACATCAATACTCAGGCATCCCAACAAACAATCATGTCTTTCAAAATATCAATGCTAAAGAAAGCTATCCCTACAAAATCATATAGTCTTGTCATGCTTTGTCTTCTTAACGCAAAGTATTTATCATGCACAACCCCGATGACAAGTCGAGCAATTGGTTCATACTTTTTAACGCACTTCAGCTTTTTCAACCCTCACGCAATACATGAGAGCAAGCCATGGATATAGCACTATAAGTGAAATAGAGTATGATGATAGGGGTAAATATAGAGAACACAAAAAAGTAAGAAATTCTCACATCAACGTGGCTAACCAACGGTCTATGGAGATGCTCGTCAATTGATATCAATGCGAGGAGTAGGGATTGCCATGCAACCGATGCACTAAGAGCTATAAGTGTATGAAATCTCAACATGAAAACTAAGTGGGTGTGCATCCAACTTGCTTGCTCATGAAGACCTCGGGCATTTGAGAAATCCCATCATCGGAATATACAAGCCAAGTTCTATAATGGAAAATTCCCACTAGTATATGAAAGTGACTACATAGGAGACTCTTTATATAAAAAACATGGCGCAACTTTGAAGCACAAGTGTTGTAAAAGATAGTAACAATGCCCTTTCTCTCTTTCTTTTTTCTTTATTTTTTCTTTTTTTCTTTTGCTCTTTTTCTTTTTTCCTTTTTTTTCTTTTTTTTTCTCTCATTGTCCGGAGTCTCACTGGTACGTGTCGGTGCTATATAAACGGTTTTTAACCCCTTTCCGCGACGGCATTTGGAACCGTCGCCAAGTGAGTGTGGGAGAAAGAGGGGTCCTTCCCACACGACACAGAAACCGTCGGGGATAGTGTGACGCCCGGATAATCATGCTACAGTAATCTCACGTTAATGGTGCCACGTGACCTTTGTCACTGTAATTAATCTCGGGTTAATTCAAAACCGTTTCAAATTTAAATCCTAAATAAGTCAAACGACAAAAGTTTTCAAATATTAAAACAAAAATGTTCGGGCTATGTCAATTATTGCATCGGTAATTATGGTGAAGTAAACACATTTTTAGAAAATGCCTAAGTAATTTAAAATGGTTTAAAACAGAAAAGAAAATAAATAAAAGAAAGAAAATACAAAACAAAAAACAAAACTAACAAAGAACAAAAAAAGAAATAGAAGAACTCCCCCCCCCCCACTAGGCCACGGCCCAGCTGGCCTCTGCACCCACTAGGCCGGTCCAGTCGGCCCAGCCGCCGCCCGACCTAACCCTAGATGACCGAACCCCCCCCCCCCCCCCACGCCCCTCGTTCCCCACTTCCCCCACTCGCTCTCCCCCACCCCCTCGCTCTGGATCTGAATCGGAGGAGCCCGATCCCCATCTCCCTCGCTCGACGCCCGCCGCCGCCGGACTCCACCCCGTCGAACGCCACCCCCTGCCTCCTCCCAGGCGCCCCCCCCCCCCCCCCCACTCGAGTGGATCGGGGAGGGGTCAGGTCCCGCGCCGCCCCAGCGCGCCTCGACGTCGGCGCCCACCTGCGCCTTCACCCATCTTCGCCGGACAGCCGCCACCTCGTCCTCTCCCTCGTCAGACCTCCCCGACCGCCGTCGAGCCCACTGCCCTAAACCCCTACGGCCACAGTGAGCATCGCCCCTCTCCTCTCCCCCTGCTTCACTCTGTCACCATTGAGTTCGTCCCCACACTCGGCCGCCATGGCCGGAGCTCGCTCCACGCCGTCCCCAACCCCGTCGTCGGTCCTCGCCTCGTGCGCCGTCATCGACGCCGCCACGACGCCGCGCCCCTCCTTTCTCCCCTGTCTCGCCACAGCCGCGCCGGCCTCGTGTCGTGCGCGCCCACCCGCGCCCCGTGGCCGCGTCCTCGGTCATCGCTGTCGGCCCCCGTGTCCGTCCGCCCTTGCTCACTGCGGCCCGCAACTGCCGTTGCTGCACTCCACGGCCGCCACCTCGCCCGCGGCCACGCTGACCTCCCTCCCGCGCCCCTTTTCGTGTGCGCCGCTCGCTCCCTTGGCCGCACCCGTCGGCGGCCATCCCCGCCGCGCCCGTCGTGCCAAGGCCGGCGCCCCGCTATGCCCCGGATGGCCTGGGCGAGCGCCTTGGCAGGCTGGCGCCCGCACGCCCGCGCCCGTAACCCGACGCCCGATAGGCCTCTGGCCACTGACTGCTGGGGCCCAGCCCCAGTAAAACGAAAAAGACTTAAAAATAATAATAAAATAAATAAATAATATTAATTAATTAATTAAAGAATTAATTAACTTAATTAATTCTGTTAATAACTATTAAACCAAATTAACCTGCTAATTAACTAGACTAAACAGTTAGTTACTTAGTTAGGCAATGACATGCGGGACCCCCATGTCAGGTTGACCAGGTCAACTGCTGACGTCATGATGATGTCAGCAAACACTGTTTGGATAATGTTGGATTTAAATAATTAATTAAATTCCAGAAATTAATAAAATCTTTAGAAAATCATATCTTTTAATCCGTAACTCGGATTAAAATATTCTCAACATGAAAGTTGCTCAGAACGACGAGACGAATCCGGATACGCAACCCGTTCATCCACGACACACCCCTAGCATGCCGAACACGCAACTTTCCCCCTCCGGTTCACCGGTCCGAAAACGCGAAACACCGGGAATACTTTCCCGGATGTTTTCCCCCTTCGTCGGTATCACCTACTACCGCGATTGGGCACACCCAGCATCGTTACTTGTCATGTCATGCATCGATATGCATCTGTTTGCATTGTATTCATTGTTTCTTCCCCCTCTTCTCTCCGGTAGACTACGAGACCGACGCTGCTGCTGCCCAATACGACTACGGAGTTGACGACCCCTCTCTCTTGCTAGAGCAACCAGACAAGCCCCCTCCCCTTGATCACCAGATATCGCCTATTCTCCTCTATACTGCTTGCATTAGAGTAGTGTAGCATGTTACTGCTTTCGTTGATCCTATTCTGATGCATAGCCTGACATTGTTGCTACATCTGTTGATACCTTACCTGCAATCCTAAATGCTTAGTATAGGATGCTAGTTTGTCATTGGCCCTACATTCTTGTCAGTCTGCCTTGCTATACTATCGGGCCGTGATCACTTGGGAGGTGATCACGGGTATATACTATACATACATACTATACAGATGGTGACTAAAGTCGGGTCAGCTCGAGGAGTACCCGCAAGTGATTCTGATGAGGGGGCTGAAAGGACAGGTGGCTCCATCCCGGTAGAGGTGGGCCTGGGTTCCCGACGGCCCCCGACTGTTACTTTGTGGCGGAGCGACAGGGCAGGTTGAGACCACCTAGGAGACAGGTGGGCCTGGCCCTGTTCGGCGTTCGCGGATACTTAACACGCCTAACGAGATCTGGGTATTTGATCTGAGTCTGGCCATTTGGTCTATACGCACTAACCATCTACGCGGGAGTAGTTATGGGTATCCCGGCGTCGTGGTATCAGCCGAAGCCTTCTTGACGTCAGCGACAGAGCGGCGCGCACCGGATTGGACTGCGTTAACGCAACTTCCTTTGTAATGGAGGTTGCTAGGTCTGCTTCCGGCCGCCCACGCAACGTGCAGGTGTGCAATGGGCGATGGGCCCAGACCCCTGCGCGCATAGGATTTAGACCGACGGGCTGACCTCTCTGTTATGCCTAGGTGGGGCTGCGACGTGTTGATCTTCGAGGCCGGGCATGACCCAGAAAAGTGTGTCCGGCCAAATGGGATCGAGCGTGTTGGGTTATGTGGTGCACCCCTGCAGGGAAGTTAATCTATTCGAATAGCCGTGTCCCTCGGTAAAAGGACGACCCGGAGTTGTACCTTGACCTTATGACAGCTAGAACCGGATACTTAATAAAACACACCCTTCCAAGTTCCACAAACAACCCGGTGATCGCTTTTCCACAGGGCGATGAGGGGAGGATCGCCGGGTAGGATTATGCTATGCGATGCTACTTGGAGGACTTCAATCTACTCTCTTCTACATGCTACAAGACGGAGGCTGCCAGAAGCGTAGTCTTCGACAGGATTAGCTATCCCCCTCTTATTCTGGCATTCTGCAGTTCAGTCCACTGATATGGCCTCCTTACATATATATCCATGCATATGTAGTGTAGTTCCTTGCTTGCGAGTACTTTGGATGAGTACTCATGGTTGCTTTCTCCCCCCTTTTTTTCCCTCTTTCCCTTCTTTCTGGTTGTCTCAACCAGATGCTGGAGCCCAGGAGCCAGACGCCACCATCGACGACGACTACTACACTGGAGGTGCCTACTACTACGTGCAGGCCGCTAACGACGACCAGGAGTAGTTTAGGAGGATCCCAGGCAGGAGGCCTGCGCCTCATTCGATCTGTATCCCAGTTTGTGCTAGCCTTCTTAAGGCAAACTTGTTTAACTTATGTCTGTACTCAGATATTGTTGCTTCCGCTGACTCGTCTATGATCGAGCACTTGTATTCGAGCCCTCGAGGCCCCTGGCTTGTATTATGATGCTTGTATGACTTATTTATGTTTTTAGAGTTGTGTTGTGATATCTTCCCGTGAGTCCCTGACCTTGATCGTACACGTTTGCGTGCATGATTAGTGTACGATTGAATCGGGGGCGTCACAGATAGGCCCTCCTGGAACACACGCTCGACAAAATGAGGTCGTGTGCGACCGGCGAGCGAGCAAATACGGTTTTACGTACAATAGTGCTAAAAAAATACAATTATACAGGCGAATTGTTTCCGATTGTAAGTACATCCCAACAGTCAGTCCCTGCTAAACGTTTTCGGTCGTATGTACATCACACATAGTCAATCCAAGGAGTACGTTTCCGTTCTTATGTACATCCCACACAGTTAATCCAGGGAAAACATTTCCGTTCGTATGTACTTCCCACACAGTTAATCTAGGGAAAACGTCTCCATTCGTATGTACATCCCACACATGTTTATGTATAGGCTCGTGTGTGATAGGTGTAACTATCACGCACGCTCCGCGTTGATTAATCGCTTGCTTTTATCAACTACATGACACACGATTTGATGAAGAAAACTGTGTGTGAGATTGGGCTATCCATCACAAGCGCTTTTACTTCTAGAACCGTTTACAAAGTTCCATGATCCATTTAGCAGGTTAATTAGTTTACAATTAATAATTACAGTATTACGCAAATTCACATTTCATATCAAACAGTTGTTTGCCAATTTAATATCAGGCACATAGATATATTTTAACATCAGAGTACGATAGCTACCGGAAAACAGCATAATACAGCATATAAATAGTTCAACTTCATAAGAACAATACTATAACAATATATTCATTTCCCTAATCGAGAACATCTATGCTCACCTTATCCACCTCTTCTTTCAGTTCAGTAAGAACCTGTTTTGCACTGGCCAGCTCAGAAAGTGCCTCCTCTTTTGCCAACACCATCTTAGCAAAGTCTGATTTAAAAACTCTGAGCTCATTCTCCACCTTCCTCTTTTTGTCCCACATCTTCAAATATTCTTCAGCGTTGACAACACTTTCTATAAGCCTACCTCTATTCTCTTCCTGATACATGCTCCAGAGCTTTGCTAGGCACATCTTCAAAGACTGTGGCCACTCTTGATCAACCCACTCCAAGAACACTTCCGTTCATCCTATAATATTTAAAACTAGATCAGTAACAATTTTAGGGAAAATTGGTTTATAGCAACAAAGAAAATCACCGATACTTATTTTGAAAAACTGAAAAACAGGTTAATTATGACATATCTTCTCAAAAAGATCAATGTGCAAAAGAATTATCTGCTACTGTGACGACAACCAAATTTTGAAACATCAGAAGCTATAATTAACTACAACAACGCTACAAGTTCTTACTCATGTACTATAAATAACAAATTGAAAATTTTAAGAGGAAGGTAAATATAACTGCAACAGCATAGCGACAGTGTTTGGATGACAGCAAATTGATACTAACAGGTGTGTACATGCACAAATTTAGTAACATAGAACTAATAGCACTAAGGCCGTCCACTATGTATGCCAAAACCGGTGTAAAGACAACTGTTGCCACATCTCGCACCGATGCCCTGCACTAGCGAGCCGATGCAGCAGAAAAAAATCAGGGACCCGAACTCCAGAGCACCTAGTTACTCCGACGCCCAGTTCCTTCGTGCCATAAAGATTTAGTATTTTACTACTTGGCTACTCGGATGTGTGTACAAGTTGGCTCCACAAACTACTGAAGCAGTGCCAAATAATTTTCTAATGTTACCACTGATGAGATGGCAACATTTTTCGATACTAGGTACAAACTGTGACACTGTCTTAGGATGCGTTTGGTTGAAGGTGTGGTATGAATGGGCCGGGACCGTGACAGTGTCTGAATCACATCTAACAAATGATTTGTAACAACGAAAGAGGGTCTAACCTTCTCTGCACATGCCAGAAACTTCCTCCCACTTTCCACAGATTCAAATGCAACTAGCTTCACGCATGGAGATTGATGGTGACAACAAGCAGACAGATCTTCAGCCACACCGCTTCATTCGTTGCAACTGATGGTCCTAGGGAACTACAAGAGGAAGAAATGACTCAAATCGACCATCGGGCCGGTAAAAATCCTTCATTCCAAGTCTTAGCCCGAGAGAGAGAAGAGAGGCATACTCGGGTGGTGAAGGACTCGGAGGAGGAGGAGGAACCGCTGGAGAGGTATTTGAAGAAGACCATGGCGACCCCGGCGGTAGGATGCGAGACAGCGAGAGCGAGGAAGCCGCTATAGCTTAGGAAAGGAAGGAAGGAAGGAGGAAACAGGGGAAATGTGACTTGTGGTCGGGGAGAAAAGGGGATGGGGAGGGGGAGGGTAGATATTTCGGTGGTAGGCCAAATTTTTTGAAATGTGGAGAGCAACTTTGCATGCGGTGCTGCCGGACACAATTCACTTTGAACGATAATGTGCATCGCAAACGATTCTTCTGCTTAACGCGCATGGAATGAGTTTGATAATTCAAATTTTGGTGGAAATTTCCCCAGGTACGTCATTGCATAATTTAACATCGCTTGCTAATTTGGGCACACAAAAAAGCGTACAGCACACAGACCAGACTTACTGAATTGAGCAATTTTAGTAATTAAACAAAGCCAGTTCACCTAAGCATTGCTCTAACAAAAGATCAGCATTAAAAACAAAGCCTAAGTACGAATAATTTTAACAAATCCATCGCCGCACCAGCCTATGCATCGCCAGTGTGACATGAGATGTCGATGACTTGTCCTGGAGACATGCCGCTGTTGGTGGACTCCGTGTCCCCCCTCTGAAGTCGACCACGTCCTCGTCCTCGTCCTCGTCCTCGTCCGCGTCCTCGGGGCCGCCCTCAAGGTTGTACTACTCGTAGTAGTGGCTGCGCCAGAGCTCGCGTTGGTACTCCACCACCGATTCCTCGACGGATAGACTCTTCTCTACCTCGACTAGGGCCACGCACAACTCCTCTTCCCGGCGCTCCTCGATCTCCGTCGCCTCCTGCATCTTCAGCTCCCGCTCAACGACCTCATGAGGAAGCAGGTGCTCCATGGCCACCGCCGCCTTTTCGGACATGGGTTGCATGCTGGATTCTGAGGTGGCCTAGAATATCTTGGCGTGGATGGCCTCGACCCGGGCCAGGGCGACATCGGTGGCACGGACGGCAGCTCGGGTGCTCTCGGTGTTCGCAGCCGCCATCGCAGCAGCAGCTACAGCCGTCTCGGCTACTGTAGCTGCCCTGTCGGCTACTGCAGATGCCCTCTCGGTGGAAGCGATCACGCTCAATGCGGATGCGGCGGCACTCTCGGCGTAGGCGGCCACGCACTCAACACAGGCGGCGGCGCTCGGGGGCGACACGGCCATCGTACGGGCCTTCACGAAGCGTTTCCACGACGTCATCTTTGCAAGAAGGGGGTGTGGTAGTGGGGATCGGGATTTGTGGATTTGGGGGTTGCCGGCACTGGAGCAGACGAATCGGCGAAGCTAAAGAAGGAAGACTTAAATAGACCCATAAATTTTGCAAACGATTCCTACAAAACAACTGTGTGAGATATTGTAGATATTTTTTATTAGCTGTGAAAGACAAATTTGGAGTAAAGTGGAAACGGATGGTGTTTTAAATGTATGCGAAAAATTGTAGTACTAATACAACTATCATGTCAAATTTTGGAAAATTTTAGGGGTCATTTGACATTTTAAGACATTTAAGTGATTTTCTAGCCATTTAATGACCGTAATTGAAATTTGAACTACATGTACATGCAACAGCTAACCATAACGGTTTGAAAAGTCATATTTTGTGTACTTGTGTGCGATTTAATTCCATGCGCAGTAAATTGGAAGGAATTTTCAAACATATTGGTCTAACGGCTATGACACAATTAAGCATGGAGTGCCATGGCATTTAAATTCCAAAAAAATTGAAAAGAAGATCAGAAACACATGAAACCTTGGTTGATGTAACGTCATGCCACCAAGATGATGTGGTAAAAAATTTGGCATGTTTGACGAAAGTTTGGACACACACCCCTCACAAACCGAAGCAACTCACTAGAAGGCTCGTGGTTCCGAGAGGGAACAATGCATGTTTGATAACGAATGGGAGATAGCTTCCTCTTACGGCCTTCAAAGTTTTTCTATGTGTAACGTGCACTAATACAACTGTCATGTGAAAATTTGGAAACTTTCAGGGATCAGTTGAACTTTTGAAGACATTTAAGTGATTCTCTAGCCATTCAATGACCGTAATTCAAATTTGAACTACATCTACATGCAAGGGCAAACCATAAAGGTTTGAAAAACAATATTTGTGTACTTGTATGCGAGTTAATTCCATGTGCAGCAAATTAAAAGTAATTTTCAAACATATTGGTCTCACGACATGGACACATGCATGGAGTGTCATGGCATTTTAATTCCAAAAAATTAAAAAAAATGATCAGAAAAACATGATGTGGTAAAAAAATTGTCATGTTTGACGAGAGTTTGGACACACACCCTGCACAAACCAGAGCAACTCACTAGAAGGCTCGTGGTTCCAAGAGGGAACAATGCATGTTTGATGACGAACGGGAGATAGCTTCCTCTTACGGCCTTCAGTTTTTCTGAACGTCTAACGTGCACTAATATAACTATCATGTGAAAATTTGGAAAATTTCAGGGGTCATTTGACCTTTTGAAGACATTTAAGTGAATCTAGCCATTTAATGACCGTAATTCAAATTTGAACTACATGTACATGCAACGGCTAACCATAACGGTTTAAAAAATCATATTTGTGTACTTGTGTGCGAGTTAATTCCATGTGCAGCAAATTAGAAATAATTTTCAAACATGTTGGTCTCACGGCATGGACACTACATGCTTGGAGTGCCATGGCATTTTAATTCCAAAAAATTAAAAAATGATCAGAAAAACATGAAACCTTGGTTGATGTAATGTCATGCCACCAAGATGATGTGGTAAAAAATTGTCTTGTTTGACGGAAGTTTGGACACACACCCCTCACAAACCGGAGTAGCTCACTAGAAGGCTCGTGGTTCCGAGAGGGAACAATGCATGTTTGATGACGAACGCGAGATAGCTTCCTTTTACGGCCTTCAAAAATTTTCTACGTGTAACGTGCACTAATACAACTTCATGTCAAAATTTGGAAAATTTTAAGGGTCATTCGACCTTTTGAAGACATTTATGTGATTTTCTAGCAAGTTAATGATCGTAATTCAAATTAGAACTACATGTACATGCAATGGCTAACCATAACGGTTTGAAAAATCATATTTGTGTACTTGTGTGCGAGTTAATTCCATGTGCGGTAAATTAGAAGGAATTTTCGAACATATTGGTCTCAAGGCATGGACACATGCATGGAGTGCCATGGCATTTTAATTCAAAATAATTAAAAATGATTAGAAAAACATGAAACCTTGCTTGATGTAATGTCATGCCACAAAGTAGATGTGGTAAAAAAATTGGCCTGTTTGACGAAAGTTTGGACACACACCCCTCACAAACCGGAGCAACTCACTAGAAGGCTCGTGGTTCCGAGAGGGAAGAATGCATGTTTGATGACGAATGGGAGATAGCTTCCTCTTACGGACTTCAAAAAAATTCTACGTGTAACGTGCACTAATACAATTGTCATGTCAAAATTTGGAAAATTTCAATGGTCATTTGACCTTTTGAAGACATTTAAGTGTTTTTCTAGCCATGTAATGACCGTAATTCAAATTTGAACTACATCTACGTGCAACGGCTAACCATAACGGTTTGAAAAATTATATTTGTGTACTTGTGTGTGAGTTAAATTCCATGTGCAGTAAATTAGAAGGAATTTTCAAACATATTGGTCTCACGGCATGGACACATGCATGGAGTGCCATGGCATTTTAATCCCAGAAAAATAAAAAATGTTCAGAAAATCATGAAACCTTGCTTGATGTAAAGTCATGCCACAAAGTAGATGTGGTAAAACAAATTGGTCTGTTTGACGAAAGTTTGGACACACACACCCCTCATAAACCGACGCACCTCACTAGAAGGCTCGTGGTTCTGAGAGGGAACAATGCATGTTAGATGACGAACGGGACATAGCTTCCTCTTACGGCCTTCAAAAAATTTCTACGTGTAACGCGCACTAATACAACTGTCATGTGAAAATTTGGAAAAATTTAGGGGTCATTTGACCTTTTGAAGACATTCAAGTGATTTTCTAGCCATTTAGTGACCGTAATTCAAATTTGAACTACATCTACATGCAATGGCTAACCATAATGGTTTGAAAAATCTTATTTGTGTACTTGTGTGCGAGTTAAAAAACATCAGACGATGTAAATATCTGGTGTTCAAAAAAGAAAATGTGAAATCTGGCAAGACAACTGGCCCCGCACAATTGGCACTCTATTTCGCGCCTCGAGGTTTGGAAGGTGAGTGGCGGGCTTTATTAATCAGACACGGGTCTGCATTGGGAACCATCAGCTATTATGTTCACACACGGATTTGGCTGCGGGAACCGTGTGTAATTCATACTACAGTACTCGTAAATTCCGGCGACCGGTGTGTGTGCTGTACCCGTCGATCTAGATTCTGGCCGCCAATAAATACTACCTTGCTCACGTCGTCCCGCCTGCATTCTCATCTAGATCCTCCCCTTGCTCGCCATCTCTCTCTCTCTCTCTCTCTCTCTCTCTCTCTCTCTCAAATCTCTGCAATGGCGCCGCCGGTCTGCCCACGCGCCGACGAGGAGTCGCCACCCCCCAAGGACGCTCACTCAAAGAGCAGCAACGAGGACACCTACGCGCCGCCGGACGAGGTTGCACTAGATCCCCAACTTTGGATTGGTTTTAGGGCCAGTACAATCTTTGTCTTTGGAAGTCGCTGCCGCCGGCTGAGAAAGCCAGGCAAGTGGCTTTCAAGATGGAGATGGCAGAGGAGGATGCCGGGTACCAGGAGGCCTATGAAGCCCGTGATGCCGCCTGGAAAAAGGAGGCGGCGGAGCTTTGGGGGCGGGCGCGTCATCGTGCGGAGGAGGTGTACGAAGATGGGTACTTCGTGAGGAAGGCCAAAGGCGCTAGGCGCCTCGTCGCTGTGTGGAGCTAGACCGATAAGCTCCAGCGTGCCACCGATGAGGAGCTCTAGTGGGCGCCCAACAAAATGGCAAGATCGTTCGTGCTCGTCCACCTGCAAGAGGCAGATTGGCACGTCAAGCACTGCGAGGCGGAGGAGGCAGAGTACTGCCTCCGCTCTGGGAAGACGCCGCGCACTAGGGAGCTATTGGTGAGGGGCTGCCAAAATACTGGCCCCTAGAGGGATTATTAGTTTTAGTATTGTTCGTTTTCAATTTTATGCATTGTACCTAGTAGTTAATTATCATCACATATATGTGATGATATTATATATATTCTTTGATGAATTAATGAACAATTAATATTACATATATTATGAATTCCATTTTCTATCTGTTTTTGTATACTAATTTGAATCTATCTATTATCATCCACATATATAGAATGAAAAGCGTATAAACGCACATTGAAATAGAACATATAAGAACGGACAACGGAGTACACACATTGAAACAGAGCAATAAGAGCAATACTATGATTGCTGTGAATACATAGCTATCCACGTCGAAACGACTCAACAAAATAAAACGCGTCCATGAGACCATGACCAGCAGCACTTGCGTACGGTAGCTCTTGGCTCCGCCTGAACTCATGCAGGCATTCGTCCAAGCGGTCAACACGCTCGCGGTACATCTAGAGCGTGATCTCGAGCTCCAAGTTGGCTATTTCATCGGAGATCACCACCTCGAGGATGCGACGACCATGTTCCTCTACTGCGCCCAGGTTGACACCTGGGCCAAGGAGGCAGTTGAGCCTACTGACCAGCGCATTGGCATCGAGCGGACCGCGGACAAGGAGAACGACACGACTCATGCAAACGGCACGGCGGGCGTCCGGTGCAAGTACGGTGCGGCCGGCCTCTGGTGCAAGTATGGTGCAGAGGGCATGTGCCCACTCCGAGCGAGGAATGGGGGTACTAACGGGAAGTGTACCCGGATGCGATGCCCTGTCGACAGCAGGCAAGCATCGATGGATCCGCTCTTGCTGTGCAGCACACTGCGCCTCTCGCTTTGCGGCGCTACAACGGTCTTGTCAGGCGGCGAGCCGCAGCCCATAGGCGCGGACGCGCCTAGCTTGCTCTGCAGCGCGCCATCGAGCATGTTGTGCGTCGAGCTACAGCCTCTCGGTGCAGACATGTCTATCTTGATCCGCGGCGCTGAAGCGCCATGCACCAAGGATATGCTCAACCCTGCCGATGACGCGCATCACGGCGTCGTCCATCATGTTGCCGGGGAGCACCGCAGCCTCGACGGGCCATGGCGCCTTCTGGTTTTCATCGCCAACGAGGTTGATGGCAGAGGTGGCGCTTTGGTGGGTTGGCATACTTGGAAAAGGTGAATGTGCTACAGGATGTGCTTGTTGCCTCCGTGCATTGCGCCGTGCCTAGGTTTATGCACAATATCGCTGGGTGGTGAGAAACAAGTGAGGAAATGGCGGGAAACAGTGGCGTGTTCATAAAACGCCATCAATTAATGGAAACTTAGCATATAAGGAACATCGAGCTAGCACAAGAAGTAGATGATGATGAGATGAACACGGACCACACTAGGGAACCCGTCGGTGATGAATTCATCAATCGCAAACGGTTGTACACTAGCAAGCGTTTGCCCACAACACAGACGGCTTATTCCATCACAAATAGGTCATATGGATCAACTGTATGCCACGTATACACATTGTCAAAAAGTAATGCGGTAGACCTTCTTGAACATATGTTAAAAAATAAAATAAAAATAAAAAACAAGGACCTCGAGGTTAAATTAGCTTAGAGGATGGGTCATTTCGGTCATTTGATCGAAAAGACCCATCCTATCAGTTAATTTAACATCAACACAACTTCCGATCCAGTCACCCATCTGATGGCTGCTCCAGCCTGAGCACACATAACTTGAGAGTTCTGTTACATGAGCTACTGGTGGAACATCTAGTCCTTGCTGATATAGGATGCCTCTTTGCATC
The DNA here is from genome assembly GCA_963921465.1 of Triticum timopheevii. Taxonomy (NCBI): domain Eukaryota; kingdom Viridiplantae; phylum Streptophyta; class Magnoliopsida; order Poales; family Poaceae; genus Triticum; species Triticum timopheevii. The sequence continues at coordinate 354,569,889 of OY997274.1, forward strand.
CTTATGGCATATCTGGATGACCGCCCGTCCCCCAATGGCCAATAGATGTTGTGTAGACAGAGCATATCACATACGTCTTTTTAGAAGCAATCATTTGTGTTATTATCGGTCTTCACACACATTTCTGATTACAGACCTGTTTGTCGCCTATCACACACATCTTGTTATATTGAACCATTTCTATTCTCTTGTCTCAACGCAAACAGTTCATCCGAGTGAACCGCATGCCGTATATTGCACACACCTTGATCTGGCTGACCGTTTCTTTTGTGTTGCCTAATCACAAATAGTTCATCCGAGTGAAGCGTATGTTGTATATTGCACACACCTTCATCTGGCAGACCGTTTCTTTTTTTCCTCCTCATCACAAACAGTTAATTTAACTGAATCGTATGCCCTGCATTGCACATGCAACCAAATCTGAACCATGTTTGATGCATCCGTCATCGCAAGCATTTTGCACCTTTTTTGATGGTTTTTTACACCACCTTTTGCGATTATTGCATCGCACACAGTTTCGTCGAAGGGTCTCTGATCGTAGTGTCGCGTTAGCAGCATCCTGGAGTAGTGTCTCATCCCAACTTGTGGGGGAATCATAGTCTCCATCATCCTTTCCTCACTGGGACATGCTCTAATAATGAATAATGATGATCATCACACTTCTATTTACTTATAACTCAAAAGAAATAAAAATTACAACTCGATACCTAGAACAAAATTTGACTCTATATGAATGCCTCTGGCAGTGTACCAGGATGTGCAATGATCTATCGTAACATGTATAAAAAATGATGCACGGTGGCTAAGCCACAACTACTATGTCGGCTATATGATCATGCAAAAAAATATGACAATGAATGCTCAAGTCATCAAAATGGAAGCGGTGGAAGTTGCATGGTAATATATCTCGGAATGGCTATGGAAAGGCCATAATAGGTAGGTATGGTGGCTGTTTTGAGGAAGATGTAATAAGGCTTATGTGTGATGGAGTGTATCATATCATGGGGTTTGGATGCACCGGTGAAGTTTGCATCGACTCTCGAGGTGAGAAAGGGCAATGCACGGTACCGTAGAGGCTAGCAAATTGTGGAAAGGTAAGAGCGCGTATAAATCCATGGACTCACATTAGTCAAAAGAACTCATATACTTATTGCAAAATTTTATTAGCCCTCGAAGCAAAGTACTACTACGCATGCCCCTAGGGGATATATTGGTAGGAAAAGACCATCGCTCGTCCCCGGCCGCCACTCATAAGGAAGACAATCAATAATAAATCATGCTCCAACATCATAGCATAACGAGAGACTATACGTGCATGCATCAGGAATCACAAACCTTAACACCAATATTCTTACTAACCACAACCATTTACTAGTACCTCCCACATATTCCATCTCTATATCACAAAACTATTGCAAGGAATCAAACATATCATATTCAGTGATCCATAAGTTTTATGTAGGATTTCATGACTAACCATGCAATTGACCAATTCCTGTTGACTCTCTAAATATATATAAGTGAAGCAAGAGAGTTTAATTCTTTATACAAAAGATCATGCTCTAATAAATATAAGTGAAGCAAAAGAGCATTCTACAAATAACGGTTTCTATGTGAAGAGAAACAGGCAATCCAAACTTCAAATGATATAAGTGAAGCACATGAAGCATTCTATAAAACCATACTCAAAAGATATAAGTGAAGTGCAATGAGCATTATATAAATCGACCATGGACTATCTCATACCAGCATGGTGTATAAAAGGAAAGTGAAAACTAAAAGCAGAAGACGCTCCAAGATTCACACATATCACATGAACGAAACAAAGACGAAAACATACCGATACTTGTTGAAGAAAGATGGGATGCCTTCCAGGGCATCCCCAAGCTTAGACGCTTGACTCTCCTTGAATATTTACTTGGGGTGCCTTGGGCATCCCCAAGTTTGAGCTCTTTCCTCTCCTCCTTCTCCTCATATCGAGACCTCCTCGATCTTTGATCACTTCATCCACACAAAACTCAGTAGAAAGCTCGGTAAGATCCGTTAGTATAATAAAGCAAATCACTACTCTAATTACTGTTTCAAACCAATTCATATTCTATTTTTGCATTGTAGCTACTGTAATATAACTTTTCCATGGCTTATAACACCGATAGAATCGATAGTTTCATCAAAACAAGCAAACAATGCATCCAAAATAGAATATGTCTTAAACAGGACAATCCGTAGCAATCTGAACATCTACCATACCTCTGTTACTCCAAAAATTCTGAAAAAATAGGACTAAATAAAAAATTTGTATAGCAATTGTATGCAAAAAGTTTCAGAACATTTTGACTTTCCAGTAAAAAACAAAAATTCACGCGCTACAGCTAAAGTTTCTGTTTCTTAACCACACATGCCAACAAGCAATCTAATCATCCCCCACTTCAATAGTGTTGGTCTCTCTCACTTTCACTTTCCTTTTTGTGAAGTTTTAAGTTCCCCTCTATACTTTTTTTGTTTTTAAACTTTATAAAAGCACTCAACAGAAATAAATGACTCTTTAAAACTTCTGGGTTGTCTCCCTGGCAGCGCTTTCTTTAAAGCCATTAAGCTAGGCATAAAGTGCTCAAGTAATGGATCCACCCGGATCCCAAGGTATATCAGAGCCAATTTTAATTAGCAATGATTTGGCATTTAGCAGTGAGCACAAAGCAACATATATCATGCAATGATGAAGTCTAACTCTCTTCCTATGCATCGGCATGTCATACAGGAACAATTCATGCACATCACGTAAAGACCAATACATAGCATAAGCAGGTTCTTGCAATTTTATCGTGTTGGAAACATAGAGAGGCAGAGATGTAGTTCCTCTCTCATAATAATTTCAAGTAGGAGCATCAAGCACAAGCATATTACATTCATCAAAATTATCATGTGCAATGGTAGAATGCAACCCATCAATGTAATCCTTAATAAGTGCAAACTTCTTCGATATAGTGTAGTTTGAAGAATTCAAAAAGATAATAGGACTATCATTTATGGGTGCAATAGCAACAATTTCATGTTTAACATAAGGAACTATATCAAGTTCATCTCCATAAGCATAATTCTTATTGGTATCTTGGCCACAAGCATAGCAAGCATCAAGTTCATCAAAAAGAGATGTTTCAAAAGAATCAACGGGATCATAGCAATTATCATAGCATTCATCCTTCAGTAAGAACGAAGGGACATTAAACAATGTATGAGTTGAAGAGTTACTCTCATTAGAAGGTGGGCACATGTAGCTAATCCGCTCTTCCTCCTTTTGTTCTTCACTCTCCTCGTCATTTTTTTCATCCAATGAGCTCACAGTTTCATCAATTTCTTCTTCCATAGACTCCTGCAAAATGTTAGTCTCTTCTTGGACAGCAGAGAATTCCTCAATATATGGTTTAATATAAACATTAGAAGAATAATTTTCATAGCAATATTTAAGTATGGCAAAATTTTCATATTTGTAAAGAGTAGCATCATACTTTTCAATCAAAGAAGCAACTTCATAAGCACCCTTAAAAGCAACAAATTCTTCAATTTGTTCAATATCAAAGTAATTATAAACACCCTTGGCAAATACGATTCCATTATCCTTAAACTCACATTGGAAGGGAAGTGTTTTTAGGGTCTTAAAAACAACAACTAAAATCATGTATTTCACATAGATTCAAAGCATAGAAATATAAACTATTAATATGATGCCACAAAAGTTTCCCTTTTCGAAATAAGCGGTGTCGCACAAAATAAGCATGCTCATTTAATGATTTTCCCTCAACTAAGCTAGTTGGGTTTTCAGCACGAGCACAAATGGATCGAAGGTGATCCAAGTAGAAAGCTTCATTAGTATGATAGATTTTGGGTGGTTCTTCAACAATTGGTTTAGCAGGTACAACTAATTTTTTTCGTATTTTACATTTCCTACCCATAACGAAAGATAGAAAATAAGAGCACCAAATAAAAATTAATTAGTGATAAAGAAAACAAGCACACATGAGAATATTCACCCCCACGCTATTGCTCCCCGGCAACGGTGCCAAAAAAGGTCTTGATAACCCACAAGTATGGGGGATCGTTTGTAGCCTTCTTCGATAAATAAGTGTCAAACCCAACGAGGAGCTAAAGGCAGAACAAATATTCCCTCAAGTTCTATCGACCACCGATAGAACTCTACGCACATTTGACATTTGCTTTACCTAAAACAAGTATGAAACTATTTTGCGAGAATAAAACTACGAGTACTTTGCGAGAATAAAACTATGAATAAATTGCAAGGTAATAAAAGTGGATAGCTTTTGTCAAGAAGAAAGTCATTTGTGTCCCTAGGCAATCGATAACAAGTATCGGTAATCATTCTTGTAATTCTATATGAGGGAGAGGCATGAGCTAACATACTTTCTCTACTTGGATCATATGCACTTATGATTGGAACTCTAGCAAACATCCACAACTACTGAAGATCATTAAGGTCGTGAAACACAACCATAGCATTAAGTATCAAGTCCTCTTTATCCCATACGCAACAACCCACCTACTCGGGTTTAAGCTTCTATCACTCCCGCAACTCACCATAAGCAAATCATGAATGTATTGCAAGACCCTGCAGCGGGGATCCCTCACGTTTGTGCGAGACGGAGGGAACCGTAGGACAACACCATAAATAAAATATACAATCATACCAACCAAGATAACGATTAACCCATAGGACAAAACGGATCTACTCAAACATCATAGGATAGCCAAATATCATTGGGAAATAATATATGGATTTGAGCACCATGTTTAAGTAGAGATTACAGCGGGGAGAAGGGGTGTTACACCGCTGCATAGAGGGGGAGAGAGTTGGTGTTGACGGTAGCAAGATTGTTGATGAAGATTGTCGTCACGATCCTTGCCCCGGCGGCACTCCGGCGCCACCGGGGGAGAGGGGGAGAGAGCCCCCCCCCCCCCTACTTCTTCTTCTTCCTTGGCCTCCCCCCTAGATGGGAGGAGGGTTCCCCCTCTGGTCCATAGCCTCCATGGCGGCGGAGGGGCGGGAGCCCCTCCGATATTGGATCTCCCTCTCTGTTCCCTTCTTTTTCACGCTCCCCAGATCTGGCCCTTCACGGTTTCTTAAATTCCCGGAGATCCGTAACTCCGATTGCGCTGAAATTTTTACAAGATTTTTTCCCATAAATTATCTTCATTGCGACAGAAGAAGGGCCCCAACCAACCTTCTAGGGCATAAGATACATGGGTGTGCCAGGGGGTGCCCGGCTCGCCCTGGTGGGTTGTGCTCACTTTGGGGCCCCGTTTTCGTGATTCCACCTCCCAAAAATCATAAATATTCCAAAATAATTCTCCGTAATTTTTTATCGCGTTTAGACTTCGTTTGATATGGATTTTCTACAGAAGAAATGCGCGAAGTTCTTGTACAATGGAAACAATTTGAAAATCAATTCACGAGATCCCAAGTCATCATTGCTCTCTAGAGCTCGTTTCATCAACTCATGGGATTGTGAACTTGACGAGTATTCATGGGTACCTACACAAAAGAAGTACAAACCAAAGAAATTGTGTGCGTGGTAAATGTACACATCATCCATCATGATGTGTATGTGCACATGAAAGTTAGCACAAGATAAGCATCACTCAAAGAAATTTGAAGTGTTGCATAAGAATATGTCATCCATCATGAAAGAATACTTGGTATGTATGACACCATGGGGACACAAATTGAGCATACAAGTATATGGCACATCAATATTATTTTCATTCATGGGGAGCATATTGTGCACACAATCATGTGAATCATGCAAATCATAGGATGTGGCAAAATCTCCTAATAGGTATGAGGATACTATGGGGTTCTCCTCATGAGCAATAGTGGTAGCATAACATGGAGAAAATTGACAACATGGAAAACAATGCATGTCCGAAGCTAGGTGGTCATGGACTGGCATATGATGTAAATGATGCAAAGGAATCGTATCAATATCATCACAAGAGAAACAAATGCCAATAACCATGGTCTTTATGCCATATGTGCAAATTAGGTTTATTTTAATGGCATATGCATAGTCATTACAATGAGATTGCAAATATGACATACGGTTGATCTCATTCATAGCATATGACAAGTCAAGCGGATTGGCAAACATGATGTGACCGAGAGAATTATCACAAGAAATCCTATGCAACATGGCATCACAACTAATAAACTCCACATAACAATCATCAAACTCATCATAAATGGGGAAATCATCACATGAGGAAGTCACACTAGGATGAGCGTGTCAATAGGAGGATCAACATCATGCAGGCAATCAATGTCATGAATGTCCACTAGTGGGACTAGAGCATCACCATCACCTATGTTACCTTTGTCATTCCACTCATGTGGTGTAGGTGAATTGGCTAAGACTAAGTCGTGCTCAACATCATCATTGTGATGGAACCATGTGGGGGTGCATCATAGTCCACCATGGCCATTGTCTTCTCCAAAGGACGGGCGAAGTCGTCGAGGATCGGCGCGTCATCATATATGGGACCTAGCACCAAATGAGAAGACACAATAGTGATAGAGGTTAAGTTGTTAGAAATCGAAATGGCCTCACATGCCCTATAAACTACCTCACTCTCTCTATGTGGTGATGGCTGACTCACTCCCTCAAAGTAGGTGCACTCAATGTCACATATGGTGGAGTCACTCAAATCACTCAAGTGGTGGTGGTGGCTCTCCTCACATGGGAATTGGGGCAGCTCATCATATATGGGGATAGTGGTGAAGTCACTCTCACTCTCAATATGGTTGCACAAGTCACCACATCCTCAGTGGAGTCACTCAAATCACTCAAGTGGTGGTGGTGGCTCTCCTCACATGGGAATTGGGGCAACTCATCATATATGGGGCTAGTGGTGAAGTCACTCTCACTCTCAATATGGTTGCACAAGTCACCACATCCTCGGTCGAAGGGAAAATCCCATGATCAACCATCTCGTAGTCGTCATCGTGGATGAAGGCCGAAGATGGCACATCATCACTCTCGCCTCCAAAGATGGAAGCATAATCCTTGCTCTCCACCATGTCGCTTGCCTCCAAATCTTGATCCTTGAGTTGCTCCGTAGTCGTACTCATCGCCGCACCGTCTTCAAAAAGAGTCAGAGTAGACTTGGCATCGTCAATGCCACAAAGAGGGATGACGGTGAAGTTGAACTTGGTAACATCATCTTGGAGCTCGTCAGGCTTGGACATCTCGGCGGTACTTGCCTCATGCTCGTCGTCCTGGGGCATGGTTGTCATGAAGTGTGCTTGGGGTCGAGTAGACTTGGCCTTCTTGAGTTCTTGCTCATCCTTAAGAGCACCAAGGTACTTGTCGTTGAGGGACTCGTAGTTGTTGGTGAAGAGAGTCTTGGCGATGTTGTTGTTCAACCCATCGTAAAGTAGAACTTCATCCAAATGGGGTCATCCACACCGGCTCGTCACAAGGCTTTCTTCATGTTCTTGAAGCACTCGTCGAGGGACTTGGATCCTTGTATGGTGTTCTCCAACTGGTGTTGAAGATGTTCCGTGTAGGTGGAAGGCAGAAATTCTCGCCACATCACTTTCTTCGTCTTGGGCCAACTCATGCCGAAGTTTCTCGAAGGTGTGCGAAGCCACCATGTCGATGCGTAGTCGTGGAAGGTACTTGTGGCGCACTTCACTTGATCTTTAGAGGGAACTTGATGTAGCTTGAGGTAGTCGTCCATCTTGCGTTCCCACTTGAGATACTCCTCGGGGTCTTGAGTCCCATAGAAAGGAATCTCGTTGTCGGTGTCGAGGTCGTAGTAGCTCGTGGAAGACGCAGACTTGAGCTTGGGGAGCTTATCTTGAGGTTCTTGCGGTGAAGATGCCGCATATCCAAAGGCGAAGATGCCTTGAAGTTGCTTGGCCAAGATGTCAATGTAGATGGTGAAGTCGTAGAGCGATGGTTGTTGTTGAGCTCTTGACCTTCATGTTCTTGTCGGTGATGGTGTCGATGCCGATGTGATCTTGCCGGAGATGGTAGCTCGGAAGCATGTGCACTTGAGCGTCTCCTCAAAGATGATGAAGATCTCTTGCGGTTGTTGATGAGGGCTTTGAGCTCCTCCAGTTGAGCATCCATCTTGGCGTACATGAAGCTTTTCGTGGCATTGAATTCATCGTCGTGGTTGTAGACAGAAGTAGAAGTGCTTTGCCTATCCATCACAAGACTCAAGCAAAATAGAGTAGGAAATGAGATAAACAATACCAAGATACTTTTTCCCAAAGTTGAGGATGTATCTCGTGTCACTCAATGTGAGATGAAAAAATAGTGGAATTGGTACCAGACTTGTTCACTCACACCTACAAAGTAAAATGACCCAAAAATATATTCATCATTTTTGGCACAGGTTTCCACCTTAACCAGAAATCATGAATTTTTCTTAGAGCATTTTGGGTTCATTGAAAATATTTTTGATTGATCCTAACAGCATTAGTGAGGTGCTAGGGTTTGGTCGTACCCCATTTCAAGTTTAATTGAAAGTTAAACATGATGCAACACCAAATGCTAGCACTATGCATTACCCGAACTAGGGATGTGACAAGTGGCACCAAGGATTCTTAAAAGTCAGAATATTTCGATGTATCTTGTAATAACAAGAGCAACTGGGGATGATTGTATGAACGATAATTGGATGTCGCTATCCATATGGATATATCGGTGGTAGGGAATTGCAAAGGTGGTGGGCACAAGGGTCTCGAGAAAACGTCAAAGAGTGCTCCGAAACATCTTGATATATCGCTGGATGATCGGGAGTGGCTCTCCAAAAAGGAAGTCGTCACGAGAACCTCGAGTTAGAGTTAGCAAAATCTTTAACCTAAAAAGAAGAGAGATCAGAATCCTAGAGTAAGGCGAGGAATAAAAGATCCTAATACCACCCATTTGTGATGTGGGTCGTAAGCCACACAACAATGTTAATAAAAATGGTTTTTCAAAGACTAGAATCAACTTTGGCCAAGGAGTTGGAAAGGGGCTTCCTATAGGCAGTCGGCTCTAATACCAACTTGTGACGCCCCTGATTCAATCATGCACTAATCTACACTCGGACATGCGCGATCAAGATCAAGGACTCACGGGAAGATATCACAACACAATTCTATGACATAAAGGATAAACATCATTATTTGTATTACAAGGCAGGGGCCATGAGGACCCGAATACATAAGTCATCAAGCAAATAGTATCTAAGTACAGGCATAGTTAGCCAAGTCTGCCTTAAGAAGGCTGAGCAAAACAACGCCACTAGATCAAAATGCGAGGCCTCCTGCCTGGGACCTCCGGACTACTCCTGGTCGTCGGTCTCCACATAGTAGGCTCAGCTGGGGTAACCTACATATGTGGTTCCACCATTTGTTGCGAACATCCGGGCCAAGAGAAAAGGGGAAGCAAAGCAATCGTGAGTACTCATCCAAAGTACTCGCAAGACTTACGTCAGATCTACACTACATATGCATCGGTGTCAATAAAATGGGTAGTATTTGTGGACTAAATTGTAGAATGCCAGAATAAGGGGGGAGAAGCTAATTCTATCAAAGACTACATCTTCTGCAGCCACCATCTTGAAGCAGTAGAAGAGAGTAGTGGGAGTGGTAACAAGTGTCATCGTATAGCAATAATCCTACCCGGAGATCCTCTCCTCATCTCCTTGTAAGAGAGCGATCACCAGGTTGTAGTTGTCACTTATCTGGGTGTGTTTTCTCAAGTATCCGGTTTTAGTTGTAAGAGGTCGGAATACAACCCCAAGTCGTCTTGTTACCGTGGACACGGCTATTCGAATAGATTACTTCCCTGCAGGGGTGCACCACATTACCCGATATGCTCAATCATCTCTGGCCGGAAACACTTTCCTCGATAATGCCCAGCCTAAAAAGATCAACACGTCGTAGTCCTACCTAGGCTCTCCACAGAGGTCATCACGCCAGTCTACATCCTAAGTGCTCAGGGATCTTGGGCCCATCGCCCATTGCACTCCTGCATGTTGCGTGACTGGCCGGGGACCAGACCTAGCTACCTCTTTATACAAAGCAGGTGCTTACACGGTCCACCCCAACACTCAGCATGCATCTCTGGACTGTGACATCTGGATCGCTTTCGGAAGAAGCGTACGACGCCAAGTGCCCATAACTCATCTCGCGTGGCGGTGAAAAAGGCTAGCGTCCAACTCAGATCAAATACCCAATCTCTTTAAGCATGGTATTAAGAAATAACTGCAGATACCGACCAGGGACCAGGCCCACCTCTCTCCTAGGTGTCTCAACCTACCCTGCTGTTCTGCCACAAAGAATCACTCAATGGGTCATCGGGAACCCAAGCCCACCACTACTTGGATGGAACCACCTGTCCCTTCAACCCCCACATCTGAACAATATCATAAGTATTATAGTAGTATGTAGTATATATCTGTGATCACCACCCGATGAGTTCATGACCCGATAGTATAGCATGGAAGACGGACAAGAATGTAGAGCCACCGATCGTATTCTAGCAAACCTATACTAAGCATGTAGGATAACAGGTGAAAGTATGAAAAGTGGTGGCAAGGACGGTCTATGCAGCAGTATAGGATCAACGGTAAGGCAGTAACAGTAACACTACTCTAATACAAGCGGTAGAGGGAAAGAGTAGGCAGTATCGGAATGATCAAGGGGGTTTTGCTTGCCTGGAAACTCTAACAAGAGGGAACGGTCATCGACATCGTAGTCGTACTGGGCGTCACTGGTAGTCTCAGGGTCTGCCGAAGGAAGATAGAAGAGGGGGAAACAGATAAATAACTGAGCAAACAAATGCATCACAATGCATGTCATGGCAGAATGTGGTCGTGATATGCTCTAACGCGTCCCTAGGCATTTTAAAAGAAGAAGGATGATACGTCTCCAACGTATCTATAATTTCTGATTGTTCCATGCTGTTATATTGTCATTGTTGGATGTTTTACCATAATTTTATAGCAACTTTATATCATTTTATGGGACTAACCTATTAACATAGTGCCCAGTGCTAGTTGCTATTTTTTCTGCTTGTTTTTTACTTCACAGAATATCAATACCAAACGGAGTCCAAAGGTAGCGAAACTTTTTGGAGATCTTTTTCTGGACCAGAAGACACCTAGTGGACCAAAGAAGTGCAGAGGGGGGATGGGAAGCACAACCCACCAGGGCGGGCCTAGGAACCCAGGCGCGCCTAGGGTGTTGTGCCCCCCCCCCCCCCCCCACGGAGCCCCCTGCAATGCCTCTTCGACCTATAAATTCCAAAATATTCTAGAAACCCTAGGGGAGTCAACGAAACACAATTCTAGCCGTCGCAAGTTCTGGAACCACGAGATCCAAACTAACACCATTACGGAGGGGTTCATCATCCTCATTGGTGCCTCTCCAATGATGCATGGGTAGTCCACCACAGACCTACGGGTTCGTGGGCAGTAGATAGATGGCTTCCTCTCTCTCTCTCTCTCTCTCTCTCTCTCTCTCTCGATTCTCAATACAATGGTCTCTTGGAGAACTATTGGATGTAACTCTTTTTTGCGGTGTGTTTGTTGGGATCCGCTGAACTTTGAGTTTATGATCAAATCTATATCCATGAATATTATTTGCATCTTCTTTTGATCTCTTATATGCATGATTATTTATAGCCTCGTGTTTCTCTTTGTATCTTTGGTTTAGTTAGGCCAACTAGATCGATTTTTCTTGCCATGGGAAGAGGTGCTTTGTGATGGTTCAATCTTGCGGTACTCTCTCCCAGTGACAGAATGTGGCGCCACCGATTCAATCGTACACTAATCATACACGGAAATGTGTACGATCAAGATCAGGGACTCACCGGAAGATATCACAACACAATTCTAAACACAAATTAAAATAATACAAGCTTTATATTACAAGCTAGGGGCCTTGAGGGCTTGAATACATAAGCTCGAATACAAACAAGTCAGCGGAAGCAACAATATCTGAGAACAGACATAAGTTAAACAAGTTTTCCTTAAGAAGGCTAGCACAAATGCAACATCGATCGAAAAGGCAAGGCCTCTTGCCTGGGAGCCTCCTAACTACTCCTGGTCATCGGCGTCCGTCACGTAGTAGTAGGCACCCTCGAGGTAGTAGTAGTCGTCTGGATCCTCGGCTCCACCATCTGGTTGCAGCATCCGAGAAGAATGGAAAGAGGTGGAAAAAGGGGAGCAAAGCAACCGTGAGTACTCATCCAAAGTACATGCAAGCAAGGATCTACACTACATATGCATCGGTATTAATGAAATGGGTAGTATCTGTGGACTGAACAGAATGCCAGAAGAGAAGGGGAAAGCCTAGCCTATCGAGACTAACATCTTCAAGCAGCTCCAAGCATCTTGCAGCAATCAAAAGAGTATAGAATAGCAGTTTATATTTAACAAACATGTTGTACAAATAACGCCTAGATATCCTTCCCCGACTCCCCGCGGGAAAGCAATCTTGGAGCCACATATCCATTACATGCCTCAGCATTCAGTATCCAGTTCTAGTTGTATCGATCGGGATACAACTCCGAGCGTCTGTTACCGTAGGACAGGCTATCGATAGATGTTTTCTTCCCTGCAGGGGTGCACAAACTTACCTAACACGCTCGATCAACTCCGGCCGGACACACCATCAGGTCATGACCGGCCTTGGTCGATCAACACACTGTAGTCCTACCTAGGCTCAACGGAGAGGCCAGCACGTCAGTCTACATCCTAAATGTGAAGCGGTCATGGGCCAATCGTCCTTCGCAATCCTACACGTTGCGAACGCGGCCAGTGAGCAGACCTAGCCTCCCTAATACAAGCGAAGGCGTTCTAGTCCAACCCGGCGTGCGCCGCTCAATTGCTGACGTCTTTCGGAAGAATCGTACGACGCAGAGTGCCCATACTTATTCTCGCGTGGTGGTTAGTACGAAAAAGGCTAGAGGCCTACTCGAATCAAATATCCAAACCGTTAGTGTCTTGGTAGTGTGCGGTAACGAGCAGAGACTCACGATCATGTGACCTCGTCGCCCCGTTTCACAGACTTGCGGCAAGGGCTAAGAATGCCCGGCCGCGCCGCGTGGAAAACTTGCGGGTATCCTCCAGATCAACCCGACTTCACATTACTCGCGGGTACCCCTCGGGGCCGACACGATGTCATCATGGCTCTGTGGTAAGTCAAAGTAACCGTGTGTCCAAAACACCAAGGGGGGACCCTGAGGAATCACCCTCGATGGAATTCCACCTGATGTAGTCGTCAAGGTGAACCTAGGAGGAATCACCCTCAAGGTCCACTCTTGAGGAGTTGCACGACAGCGTCATTGTCGGGAGTGGTGAAGGAGGAATCACCCTCGATGACCATAACCGATGAACTAACCTACAAGGATAACATCAGAAGTGCTGATGAGGTATCACCCTCGGCACTCGATAGTAACCCAGTAGTGTCGTACAACAAAGGGGGGTGATGTGCGGTGTCGGGGCCTGGACATCGATCACGTTGATCAAGTCATCGAACATAAAGCGGGGCAACTGGGACAAGGTGGGGGTCACTGATGGATCTCTAACCAACCTATACTAAGCAGTTTAGTATAAGCAGGTAAGGTATGAAAGCAGGTAACAAAAACAGGCTATGCATCAGAATAGGATCATACAAAAGCAATAGCAGTTGTAATGCAAGCAAGGGAGGGAAAGAAATGGGCGATATCAAAATGAACAAGGGGGGTTTGCTTGCCTAGAAGCTCAGCTGCAAAGGGAGAAGGGTCGTCGGTGACGTAGTCGATCACAGGGGCATCGGCAACGGTCTCAGGGTCTACTAGAGAGAAGAGGGGGAAGAAACATAAATACAGAGCAAACAAGTGCAATACTATACAAGACAAGACAATAAGCAGCGCTGGGGGTGCTCTAACGCAGGGCTACATGATACCGGAGAAGGGGGATAACATCCGGGAAAGTTTTCCCGAAGTTTGGCATTTTTAGACAAATGAAACGGAGGGGGGCGGTTGCATGTTCGCTATGCTAGGGACGTGTGGCAGATGAGCGGACCGCGTATTTGGATTTGTCTCGTCGTTCTGAGCAACTTTCATGTATAAAACTTTTTCATCCGAGCTACGATTATTTTTCTATGAATTATCAAAGTTTTAGCAATATTCTGAAAAGTCCTGAAATTTTTTGAAGTCTGAGAATTTGACAGTTTTAAACATCACTTTCATCCATATTAGTGTTCATTTGCTTGATCATCAACAGCTCTAAAGTAGCTATGAAAATAAGGCTGTTTTCCGGTTTTTCTCTTAACAGAACATTGAACTTTGTGATTTAGGATTTAATCTATGCATCTAACGAAATTGGTCCAATGGAAACATTTGAACCTTGTCAAGTGTACTAACTTCCCATATTTTTTTAGTCCTATTAACAATTGTTTTGCCGGAATTTAGGGGCTGTCTAGAGGGTTAGTCATCGTAGAATTAGAAAAGCTAGCTAGTGCTACAGTAACTTTCAGTTGCTGTAGCTGCAGCAGTATAGGTAGAGCAACGGTAGTAGGCAGCGAGCAGCAGCAGCAATGGGGCAACAGGGACAGCGCAGCGGCGCGGCGAGGCTGGAGGTGGGCGTGGCCGGTCAGAGGCGGGCTCGACCACCCACTCAACGCACACACACTGCACGGAAGCACACTTCACACACACACACACACACACACACACTGCAAGAACGCACGCATGAACACAGGCGCGCCGGAGATCACGGCGCTGACCAGGGGGCGCAGCACGTGAGCGGCAGAGGCGGCGCGTGGGCAGCGTAGCCAGGGGGCGCACAGGCGAGTGCGGCGGGAGCCATTTAGGCGCGGGCGTGGGCGACGTGAGCAGGAGCACAACGCAGCATTAGTAGTAGCAGCAGACAACGGCAGCTGCGGGAGTGGCCTGCAGCGGCGTTTGTGGCGATGGCCGAGCAGAGGCAACAGCAATGGCAGAACGGGCGGAACAAACATAGTAGGGGCACGGTCGCGGGCGCACGTTGACGCGGTAGGGGCGCGGTCCAGTGGCGCGCAATCGCGCATAGGAGCAGAGCTCGAGGCGCGGCCTCGGGGAGATGTGTGCGACAGCTACGGCGGAGAAGACGACAGGGCGAAGGGGAGCAGATGTCGGGCTCACAGCGGTGGCCGATGGCAAGCTCAGGAGGTCAAGGAAGGTGCCAGAGCACAAATCCGTGGCGGGGCAGTGACGGCAACCGACGATGCGGGCACGGTCGATCCAGTTGAGGGGGCGTCGCGGGCTCGAGCTGGAGGGCAGGATCGACGTGCATCGGTGCGGTGAAGCTCCCGGATGAGGCCTCAGGTGACGGGGACGGTGGTGGCTGCAACTATGGAGGCGGACTGACGATGATGACGCTCGGGTGACACAGGAGAAGAGGGATAGCGGCGCGGGGAAGAAGAGGGGAGAAGCTAGGGTTCGGGGAGGCACTGGGTAGGTCTTGTAGGCGTCGGGGAGCGCGGGATGGCCGCCATGGCCACCCCTGCCTCCTGTAGCGAGGGGAAGAGGAGGTGGGGGTTGGCTAGGCCGGGTTTGCTCAATGGGCCAAGTGGCCCAGTAGATTACGTCCCCTTTTATTTGTGTTTACCCTTTTTCTTTTTTCTTATTCAGCTATTGTTTTGCAGATAGTTGGACCACAAAACAAATTATGTCCTAAATAAAACTTGGCACATAATTCATGCACCAAAGTTGTGTCGTTGCACAAAAAGTTTGTAGTCGATTGAAGAAACTCAAATTTATATTTGAATTTAAATGTGTTTATTTAAATCCTGCTGATTCACTAAAATATTCTTAGGGGAAATTAAAAAATCCATTTAATGTTGGTTCCTACATGTTAATTACTTGGTGAATATTTGCAACCCAATGAACATTTTAGTTTTGCAGTTTGAAGAAAATATTATTTTTGACTTTATTTTAATTTTTGAACTTGAACCTGGTTTGGACCAAAGTGCAGTTTAGTAAATTAATTGTGATGACATGGTACCACTAGTGTGTCATTACTATAGCTTAACTACCGGAGTGTTACAAATCTCCTCCACTACAAGAAATCTCGTCCCGAGATTTAAGAGGTAGAGTTTAAGGGGAAGGATTGGTTACGAAGTTCTAACGAGTCTTCTCAGTCTTGGTTGCCCTTCTCGAAGAGGTTGATCCTCTTCGTTGATGTCTTCATTTTGCTGCATCAGGGCATCATGATGAAGTCCTCATCCTTTCTTCAGGAATTCCATCGTACTTACGAATAGGTAAGGGGTACCTCGACAACGATAGGATGCTATAAGGGGTAAACATCTGGGAGTCATCCCATGAGTGAACACATGGGTATCTCTCGAGTAGAACAATAAAAAATACATTGAGAGCAGAGTAAGAAGGTACAATAAGAAGTTTCAAGCGGATAGACAATCGTTCGATGTATGAAACAGAGTGTGAAAGGGTTTTAGATCAACGAGAATAAGTATCGCGTTTGATACCAGAATAGATCACTAGGAAGGTGGCTCGCGAATTACATATGAAGTCAAGCACGAGGAATAACTTTGGAAACAAGGAGGTACGAGAGAGTCAAGTTTCGATCCTGTGGAACTGTGGGTTATGGGCCCACCATGTGGGTTAAAGTAGGAAGGGTTGTGACGTCTTGCACGGTTATGATAGCAAGGCATGTCATAGGGTAGACTGTCAGTTATGTTGGCAACAACATCGGTACCAAGAGCGAGGGATGAAGAGAACCATTTTCTGCTTGTTGAACGAGGCAGACCAATAGGCAAAGTTCTCATCCATCGATGGTTACTGGAATGTTATCAACAATAGTAACAGGGTCTTACTGACAGAGTTGTACACCGAGTGCTTACTTAAGCAGTGATTTATCTCTGCTCAGACAAGTTAGATTACAAGAAAGGTTAAACAAAACTATGGCAAGGAAAATATGATTATCAGATTAAACAGACCAATGGCAAAGAAAATGTGTTTATACCTGGGTATCAATAGTATATCTTTCCCAAGGAAAGTCATATCATGATATACATGATAGGGCTCCAAGTATGAAACCAGTTAGACAATGGGGCAAAGAATTTATGAGGTTTAACCATACAATGGTGTTTGGATAATTGATCAAGAAGATTTAGCATTGTGCTTCCAATGTTCAGAGTACCACAGCCATGCTTCGGGATAGCATTGACATGGAGGTTAAGGTGGGACCTTGGGAACACATTGGATCCATCGGGAATTTCTAGAACATCTCATGTAATGTTATCAGGAAAAGATGAGGATGTGGCCGATGAGTTCAGCTGCAATCCATCGACATGTCAAAAAGGATGTATTTTCAAAATTATATGAACAAGTTTGTGTTGGGGGGAAAGCAAAAAATGTTGTCGATGATAACAGAAATCATCAAGGGGCAAGGATGGTATTCCTCATCATGAATTTAATTAATATCTTGGAAGAGCTCAGAATGTTGATGACGATCATGACACATTTGTCGAGAGATTTCATGAAGATGTAATCGATCGACGATGACATCAAGTCAAAGTAATGATGGAGCGAAAGGTTATTGGAACCACGCGTACAACACAAACTCGAAATCAAGCTTGCTATTCAAGGCGAAAAGATATGACAAAGAAAATGGATGTAAACTTAGCTCATCGTCGAAAATTGTGCCCCGGGAAGAAGGACCAGGTAGCACAGTTAAAATTTAGCACGATAATGAAATAGCCGATTGGGCTAGGAATGACTTGAAGGATTATTGAACTCGTAAGCAACAAAAACTACTTAGAGTTATAAAATCAGAGTGCAGAATCGATTCACTTATCGGTGGTCTCGAGTGACTAATAAGTCAGAACCCGTGGGGAATTTGAATTCGGTGAGAAGCAACACTAGATGAATGCTCATAGGAAGCAACACGGTTCTTTGATATCCTCGAGATACCGGAGGGTAATACTCGAAGGAAGATCAAAATAGAGGTTGCTGAGATTATCAATGTGCAGAAGGCAAGTGCATTAACTTGTCTGTGATATGGAACCAAAGGAGAACAATCATGGTCGAAACCACGGTTGCAAAGGACCAAATTCCAGAAATAAGATGAACTTATACCAAGGAGATAATTAATTTTAAGAGAAGCTTCCATGATAAGATCTACATCATGTCCATGGGCATGAACACAAAATTCAAGGTCGACTCCCACTTCTTCAATGCATAACCTTTCATTCATTTCTCGCTTTCGATGAAGTTGTAGTGTTGAAATATTATAAGGCAAAACATGAGAAGAGTATGACTCGTGAAAATTCTCGGGTTCACACGGATTAGGGAAGGCATATGTTCAACCCATAGGGGCATCTTAGGAACATATACCACAAACTTTCGAAGTATACAACACAAGCTTGATAGTAGAGCATGGTTGGCCAAATCAGAGAATACAAATTACTAAAGGCATTATGTATCAGGGTAAGAACTCACAAGGTGATTTAAATATGAATGACACTGCCAGATAATAATCCAACAAAGAATTTGACGGTACCCAAAGGATCTAATGTGAGCATCGATACTCAACCAGAAGAAGAAATAATGCAAGGAGATCAGATTATAGAAACAATTGACTAATTCAAATCTTAGATGCGAAGGAATTATGATTTCCAAATCAAGGGATCAGAAGCAAACACTCTGATTAAAGATTGATAAGTTGGATTTACTTGGGGGTACAATCGGCGGCAAATAGATTGGTCAAGAACCAGCTCCTGTTCAAAATCATGTCTGAGCTGGAAGGATGAATTCTAGGATTCAACTGAGGATTGTGAGCATTCACAGACATATTGAATCATTAGACTCAAAATGACAATGACAAGGGATGTCAACAAAGATAACTGAACATATGGAATTAACCATAATGTAAGCATGTAAGGAAGATCAACATCAATAGCCTACTGAGGACTTCGGAAGATGGAATAGTATTTCGAAGACCTTTGTTGAACACATGAACAACTGGAGATCAACGAATCCTCGATAATTCTGAGGAATTGTTTGTACATGTATTCATGCGGAAAAGGAGCTGCAAGGCAGCAGGCACAGTTGATTCTCAGAATATCGGAAAGTATTAAAGGGTATCTCGTAATAACAAGAGCAACAGGAATAAATGCATGAATGGCAAGTGTATTTAATTATCCATAAGGATAAAACGATGGTAGGGAATTGCAAAGCCAATGAGCACAAGTTCTTGGGAGAACATCGGAGAGTATCTTCGTAGTCTTCTGGTACACCAAGCGGCCATCTGGAGTAGGGGCTCTCCGGGAGAAAGTACTTACGAGAACCTAGAGCTAGAGTTAACAAAATCATTTAACCGAATGGAAGAGAGGTCAGAGTCCCAGAGTATAGACGAGGAATAAAAGATCCTAATACCACCCAATGGCAACCTGGGCCCGTAAGCCACACAACCATCTTAGTAAATCAGTTTTTCATAGACTAGATTCAACTTCGGCCAAGGACTTGGAAAGGGGGCCACCTACAGGCAGTTGGCTCTGATACCAACTTGTGACGCTCCCGATTCAATCGTACACTAATCGTAAATGCAAATGTGTACAATCAAGAGCAGGGCTCACAGGAAGATATCACAACACAACTCTACACACAAATTAAAATAATACAAGCTTCATATTACAAGCTAGGGGCCTCGAGGGCTCTAATACATAAGCTCGGATACAAACAAGTCAGCTGAAGCAACAATATCTGAGTACATACATAAGTTAAACAAGTTTGCCTTAAGAAGGCTAGCACAAAGCAACATTGATCGAAAAGGCAAGGCCTCTTGCCTGGGAGCCTCCTAACTACTCCTGGTCGTCAGCGTCCGTCACGTAGTAGTAGGCACCCTCGGGGTAGTAGTAGTCATCTAGATCCTAGGCTCCACCATCTGGTTGCAGCATCCAAGAAGAATAGAAAGAGGTGGAAAAAGGGGAGCAAAGCAACCGTGAGTACTCATCCAAAGTACTCGCAAGCAAGGATCTACACTACATATGCATCGGTATCAATGAAATGGGTAGTATTTGTGGACTGAACTGCAGAATGCCAGAAGAGAAGGGGAAAGCCTAGCCTATCAAACACTAGCATCTTCAAGCAGCTCCAAGCGTCTTGCAGCAATCACAAGAGTATAGAATAGCAGTTTATATTTCACAAACATGTTGTACAAATAATGCCCAGAGATCCTTCCTGGCTCCCCGCAGGAAAGCAATCTCGGAGCCACATATCCATTACATGCCTCAGCATTCAGTATCCAGTTCTAGTTGTATCGATCGGGATACAACTCCAAGCGTCCGTTACCGTAGGATAGGCTATCGATAGGTGTTTTCTTCCCTGCAGGGGTGCACAAACTTAGCCAACACGCTCGATCAACTCCGACCGGACACACCATCAGGTCATGCCCGGCCTCGGTCGATCAACACACCGTAGTCCTACCTAGGCTCAACAGAGAGGCCAGCATGCCGGTCTACATCCTAAATGCGAAGGGGTCATGGGCCAATCGTCCTTTGCAATCCTGCGTGTTGCGAACGCAGCCGGTGAGCAAACCTAGCCTCCCTTATAAAAGCGAAGGCGTTCCAGTCCAACCCGGCGAGCGCCACTCAGTTGCTGATGCCAGTGAGCTTTCGGAAGAATCGTACGATGCAGAGTGCCCATACTTATTCCCCTGTGGTGGTTAGTGCAAAAAAGGCCAGAGGCCTACTCGGATCAAATATCCAGACCATTAGTGTCTTGGTAGTGTGCGGTAATAAGCAGAGACTCACGATCATGTGACCCCGTAGCCCCGTCTCACGGACTTGTGGCAAGGGCTAAGAATGCCCGGCCGCGCCACATGGAAAACTTGCAGGTATCTACTACCTCTTGAACTTGCGTTGGTTTTCCCTTGAAGATGAAATGGTGATACAGCAAAGTGGTGTAAGTATTTCCCTCAGTTTTGAGAACCAAGGTATCAATCCAGTAGGAGACGACGCACAAGTCACCGAATACATGCACAAACAATCAAAACAAAGTACTACGTGCATGCTCCTAGGGGGACAGATTGGTAGGAAAAGACCATCACGCGTCCCCGACCGCCACTCATAAGGAAGACAATCAATAAATAAATCATGCTCCAACTTCATCACATAACGGTTCACCATACGTGCATGCTACGGGAATCACAAACTTTAACACAAGTATCTCTCAAATTCACAATTACTCTACTAGCATGACTCTAATTTCACCATCTTCATATCTCAAAACAATCATAAAGAATCAAACTTCTCATAGTATTCAATGCACTTTATATGGAAGTTTTTATTATACCCATCTTGGATGCCCATCATATTGGGACTAATTTTATAACCAAAGCAATTTGCCATGCTGTTCTAAAAGACTCTCAAAATAATATAAGTGAAACATGAGAGTTCAACAGTTTCTATAAAATAAAACCACCACCGTTCTCTAAAAAGATATAAGTGAAGCACTAGAGCAGTATTATCTAGCTCAAAAGATTTAAGTGAAGCACATAGAGTATTCTAATAAATCACGATTCATGTGTGTCTCTCCCAAAAGGTGTGTACAGCCAGGATGATTGTGGTAAACTAAAAGCAAAGACTCAAATCATACAAGACGCTCCAAGCAAAACACATATCATGTGGTGAATAAAAATATAGCCTCAAGTAAAGTTACCGATAGACGAAGACGAAAGAGGGGATGCCTTCCAGGGCATCCCCAAGCTTAGGATTTTGGTTTTCCTTGAATTTTACCTTGGGGTGCCTTGGGAATCACCAAGCTTAGGCTCTTGCCACTCCTTATTCCAAAGTACATCAAATCCCTACCCAAAACTTGAAAACTTCACAACACAAAACTTCAACAGAAAATCTCATGAGCTCTGTTAGTATAAGAAAATAAATCACCACTTCAAGGTACTGTAATGAAATCATTTTTTTATTTATATTGGTGTAAAACCTACTGTATTCCAACTTCTCTATGCTTCATACCCCCCGATACTACTCATAGATTCATCAAAATAAGCAAACAACACACGAAAACAGAATCTGTCAAAAACAGAACAGTCTATAGTAATCTGTAACTTTTGAATACTTCTGTAACTCCAAAAATTCTGAAATAAATTGGTGGACGTGAGGAATTTGTCTACTAATCTTCTACAAAAGAATCAAACTAAAAGCACTCTTCTGTTAAAAAAATGACAGCTATTCTCGTGAGCGCAAAATTTTCTGTTTTTACAGCAAGATCGCATTGAATTCACCCAAGTCTTCCCAAAGGTCTACTTGGCACAAACACTAACTAAAACATAAAACCACATCTAACCAGAGGCTAGATAAATTATTTATTACTAAACAGGAGCAAAAAGAAAAGAACAAAAATAAAATTGGGTTGCCTCCCAATAAGCGCAATCGTTTAACGCCCTTACCTAGGCATAGAGATTTCAATGATGCTCACATGATAGACAAGAATTGAAGCACAAGGAGAGCATCATATAGCATGTGGCAAACACATCTAAGTCTAAAATACTTCCTATGCATAGGCATTTTATAAGCAAACAAATTATCAAGGCAAGCAAAAACTAGCATATGCAAGAAAGAAGAAAGAGACGATAGCAATTTCGACATGAAGAGAGGTAATTTAGTAACATGAAAATTTCTACAACCATATTTTCCTCTCTCATAATAATTACAGTAGGATCATAAGAAAATTCAACAATATAGCTATCACATAACATATTCTCAATACGATCCACCCCCCAAGGACGCTCACTCAAAGAGCAGCAACGAGGACACCTACGCGCCGCCGGACGAGGTTGCACCAGACCCCCCAACTTTGGATTGGTTTTAGGGCCAGTACAATCTTTGTCTTTGGAAGTCGCTGCCGCCGGCTGAGAAAGCCAGGCAAGTGGCTTTCAAGATGGAGATGGCAGAGGAGGATGCCGGGTACCAGGAGGCCTATGAAGCCCGTGATGCCGCCTGGAAAAAGGAGGCGGCGGAGCTTTGGGGGCGGGCGCGTAATCGTGCGGAGGAGGTGTACGAAGATGGGTACTTCGTGAGGAAGGCCAAAGGCGCTAGGCGCCTCGTCGCTGTGTGGAGCTGGACCGATAAGCTCCAGCGTGCCACCGATGAGGAGCTCTGGTGGGCGCCCAACAAAATGGCAAGATCGTTCGTGCTCGTCCACCTGCAAGAGGCAGATTGGCACGTCAAGCACTGCGAGGCGGAGGAGGCAGAGTACTGCCTCCGCTCTGGGAAGACGCCGCGCACTAGGGAGCTATTGGTGAGGGGCTGCCAAAATACTGGCCCCAAGAGGGATTATTAGTTTTAGTATTGTTCGTTTTCAATTTTATGCATTGTACCTAGTAGTTAAGTATCATCACATATATGTGATGATATTATATATATTCTTTGATGAATTAATGAACAATTAATATTACATATATTATGAATTCCATTTTCTATCTGTTTTTGTATACTAATTTGAATCTATCTATTATCATCCACATATATAGAATGAAAAGCGTATAAACGCACATTGAAATAGAACATATAAGAACGGAAAACGGAGTACACACATTGAAACAGAGCAATAAGAGCAATACTATGATTGCTGTGAATACATAGCTATCCACGTCGAAACGACTCAACAAAATAAAACGCGTCCATGAGACTATGACCAGCAGCACTTGCGTACGGTAGCTCTTGGCTCCGCCTGAACTCATGCAGGCATTCGTCCAAGCGGTCAACACGCTCGCGGTACATCTAGAGCGTGATCTCGAGCTCCAAGTTGGCTATTTCATCGGAGATCACCACCTCGAGGATGCGACGACCATGTTCCTCTACTGCGCCCAGGTTGACACCTGGGCCAAGGAGGCAGTTGAGCCTACTGACCAGCGCATTGGCATCGAGCGGACCGCGGACAAGGCGAACGACACGACTCATGCAAACGGCACGGCGGGCGTCCGGTGCAAGTACGGTGCGGCCGGCCTCTGGTGCAAGTATGGTGCAGAGGGCATGTGCCCACTCCGAGCGAGGAATGGGGGTACTAACGGGAAGTGTACCCGGATGCGATGCCCTATCGACAGCAGGCAAGCGTCGATGGATCCGCTCTTGTTGTGCAGCACACTGCGCCTCTCGCTTTGCGGCGCTACAACGGTCTTGTCGTGCGGCGAGCCGCAGCCCATAGGCGCGGACGCGCCTAGCTTGCTCTGCAGCGCGCCATCGAGCATGTTGTGCGTCGAGCTACAGCCTCTCGGTGCAGACATGTCTATCTTGATCCGCGGCGCTGAAGCGCCATGCACCAAGGATCTGCTCAACCCTGCCGATGACGTGCATCACGGTGTCGTCCATCATGTTGCCGGGGAGCACCGCAGCCTCGACGGGCCATGGCGCCTTCTGGTTTTCATCGCCGACGAGGTTGATGGCAGAGGTGGCGCTTTGGTGGGTTGGCATACTTGGAAAAGGTGAATGTGCTACAGGATGTGCTTGTTGCCTCCGTGCATTGCGTCGTGCCTAGGTTTATGCACAATATCGCTGGGTGGTGAGAAACAAGTGAGGAAATGGCGGGAAACAGTGGCGTGTTAATAAAACGCCATCAATTAATGGAAACTTAGCATATAAGGAACATCGAGCTAGCACAAGAAGTAGATGATGATGAGATGAACACGGACCACACTAGGGAACCCGCCGGTGATGAATTCATCAATCGCAAACGGTTGTACACTAGCAAGCGTTTGCCCACAACACAGACGGCTTATTCCATCACAAATAGGTCATATGGATCAACTGTATGCCACGTATACACATTGTCAAAAAGTAATGCGGTAGACCTTCTTGAACATATGTTAAAAAATAAAATAAAAATAAAAAACAAGGACCTCGAGGTTAAATTAGCTTAGAGGATGGGTCATTTCGGTCATTTGATCGAAAAGACCCATCCTATCAGTTAATTTAACATCAACACAACTTCCGATCCAGTCACCCATCTGATGGCTGCTCCAGCCTGAGCACACATAACTTGAGAGTTCTGTTACATGAGCTACTGGTGGAACATCTAGTCCTTGTTGATATAGGATGCCTCTTTGCATCCTTATGGCATATCTGGATGACCGCCCGTCCCCCAATGGCCAATAGATGTTGTGTAGACAGAGCATATCACATACGTCTTTTTAGAAGCAATCATTTGTGTTATTATCGGTCTTCACACACATTTCTGATTACAGACCTGTTTGTCGCCTATCACACACATCTTGTTATATTGAACCATTTCTATTCTCTTGTCTCAACGCAAACAGTTCATCCAAGTGAACCGCATGCCGTATATTGCACACACCTTGATCTGGCTGACCGTTTCTTTTGTGTTGCCTAATCACAAATAGTTCATCCGAGTGAAGCGTATGTTGTATATTGCACACACCTTCATCTGGCAGACCGTTTCTTTTTTTCCTCCTCATCACAAACAGTTAATTTAACTGAATCGTATGCCCTGCATTGCACATGCAACCAAATCTGAACCATGTTTGATGCATCCGTCATCGCAAGCATTTTGCACCTTTTTTGATGGTTTTTTACACCACCTTTTGCGATTATTGCATCGCACACAGTTTCGTCGAAGGGTCTCTGATCGTAGTGTCGCGTTAGCAGCATCCTGGAGTAGTGTCTCATCCCAACTTGTGGGGGAATCATAGTCTCCATCATCCTTTCCTCACTGGGACATGCTCTAATAATGAATAATGATGATCATCACACTTCTATTTACTTATAACTCAAAAGAAATAAAAATTACAACTCGATACCTAGAACATAATTTGACTCTATATGAATGCCTCTGGCAGTGTACCAGGATGTGCAATGATCTATCGTAACATGTATAAAAAATGATGCACGGTGGCTAAGCCACAACTACTATGTCGGCTATATGATCATGCAAAAAAATATGACAATGAATGCTCAAGTCATCAAAATGGAAGCGGTGGAAGTTGCATGGTAATATATCTCGGAATGGCTATGGAAAGGCCATAATAGGTAGGTATGGTGGCTGTTTTGAGGAAGATATAATAAGGCTTATGTGTGATGGAGTGTATCATATCATGGGGTTTGGATGCACCGGTGAAGTTTGTATCGACTCTCGAGGTGAGAAAGGGCAATGCACGGTACCGTAGAGGCTAGCAAATTGTGGAAAGGTAAGAGCGCGTATAAATCCATGGACTCACATTAGTCAAAAGAACTCATATACTTATTGCAAAATTTTATTATCCCTCGAAGCAAAGTACTACTACGCATGCCCCTAGGGGATAGATTGGTAGGAAAAGACCATCGCTCGTCCCCGGCCGCCACTCATAAGGAAGACAATCAATAATAAATCATGCTCCAACATCATAGCATAACGAGAGACTATACGTGCATGCATCAGGAATCACAAACCTTAACACCAATATTCTTACTAACCACAACCATTTACTAGTACCTCCCACATATTCCATCTCTATATCGCAAAACTATTGCAAGGAATCAAACATATCATATTCAGTGATCCATAAGTTTTATGTAGGATTTCATGACTAACCATGCAATTGACCAATTCCTGTTGACTCTCTAAATATATATAAGTGAAGCAAGAGAGTTTAATTCTTTATACAAAAGATCATGCTCTAATAAATATAAGTGAAGCAAAAGAGCATTCTACAAATAACGGTTTCTATGTGAAGAGAAACAGGCAATCCAAACTTCAAATGATATAAGTGAAGCACATGAAGCATTCTATAAAACCATACTCAAAAGATATAAGTGAAGTGCAATGAGCATTATATAAATCGACCATGGACTATCTCATACCAGCATGGTGTATAAAAGGAAAGTGAAAACTAAAAGCAAAAGACGCTCCAAGATTCACACATATCACATGAACGAAACAAAGACGAAAACATACCGATACTTGTTGAAGAAAGATGGGATGCCTTCCAGGGCATCCCCAAGCTTAGACGCTTGACTCTCCTTGAATATTTACTTGGGGTGCCTTGGGCATCCCCAAGCTTGAGCTCTTTCCTCTCCTCCTTCTCCTCATATCGAGACCTCCTCGATCTTTGATCACTTCATCCACACAAAACTCAGTAGAAAGCTCGGTAAGATCCGTTAGTATAATAAAGCAAATCACTACTCTAATTACTGTTTCAAACCAATTCATATTCTATTTTTGCATTGTAGCTACTGTAATATAACTTTTCCATGGCTTATAACACCGATAGAATCGATAGTTTCATCAAAACAAGCAAACAATGCATCCAAAATAGAATATGTCTTAAACAGGACAATCCGTAGCAATCTGAACATCTACCATACCTCTGTTACTCCAAAAATTCTGAAAAATAGGACTAAATAAACAATTTGTATAGAAATTGTATGCAAAAAGTTTCAGAACCTTTTGACTTTCCAGTAAAAAACAAAAATTCACGCGCTACAGCTAAAGTTTTTGTTTCTTAACCACACATGCCAACAAGCAATCTAATCATCCCCCACTTCAATAGTGTTGGTCTCTCTCACTTTCACTTTCCTTTTTGTGAAGTTTTAAGTTCCCCTCTATACTTTTTTTGTTTTTAAACTTTATAAAAGCACTCAACAGAAATAAATGACTCTTTAAAACTTCTGGGTTGTCTCCCTGGCAGCGCTTTCTTTAAAGCCATTAAGCTAGGCATAAAGTGCTCAAGTAATGGATCCACCCGGATCCCAAGGTATATCAGAGCCAATTTTAATTAGCAATGATTTGGCATTTAGCAGTGAGCACAAAGCAACATATATCATGCAATGATGAAGTCTAACTCTCTTCCTATGCATCGGCATGTCATACAGGAACAATTCATGCACATCACGTAAAGACCAATACATAGCATAAGCAGGTTCTTGCAATTTTATCGTGTTGGAAACATAGAGAGGCAGAGATGTAGTTCCTCTCTCATAATAATTGCAAGTAGGAGCATCAAGCACAAGCATATTACATTCATCAAAATTATCATGTGCAATGGTAGAATGCAACCCATCAATGTAATCCTTAATAAGTGCAAACTTCTTCGATATAGTGTAGTTTGAAGAATTCAAAAAGATAATAGGACTATCATTTATGGGTGCAATAGCAACAATTTCATGTTTAACATAAGGAACTATATCAAGTTCATCTCCATAAGCATAATTCTTATTGGTATCTTGGCCACAAGCATAGCAAGCATCAAGTTCATCAAAAAGAGATGTTTCAAAAGAATCAACGGGATCATAGCAATTATCATAGCATTCATCCTTCAGTAAGAACGAAGGGGCATTAAACAATGTATGAGTTGAAGAGTTACTCTCATTAGAAGGTGGGCACATGTAGCTAATCCGCTCTTCCTCCTTTTGTTCTTCACTCTCCTCGTCATTTTCTTCATCCAATGAGCTCACAGTTTCATCAATTTCTTCTTCCATAGACTCCTGCAAAATGTTAGTCTCTTCTTGGACAGCAGAGAATTCCTCAATATATGGTTTAATATAAACATTAGAAGAATAATTTTCATAGCAATATTTAAGTATGGCAAAATTTTCATATTTGTAAAGAGTAGCATCATACTTTTCAATCAAAGAAGCAACTTCATAAGCACCCTTAAAAGCAACAAATTCTTCAATTTGTTCAATATCAAAGTAATTATAAACACCCTTGGCAAATACGATTCCATTATCCTTAAACTCACATTGGAAGGGAAGTGTTTTAGGGTCTTAAAAACAACAACTAAAATCATGTATTTCACGTAGATTCAAAGCATAGAAATATAAACTATTAATATGATGCCACAAAAGTTTCCCTTTTCGAAATAAGCGGTGTCGCACAAAATAAGCATGCTCATTTAATGATTTTCCCTCAACTAAGCTAGTTGGGTTTTCAGCACGAGCACAAATGGATCGAAGGTGATCCAAGTAGAAAGCTTCATTAGTATGATAGATTTTGGGTGGTTCTTCAACAATTGGTTTAGCAGGTACAACTAATTTTTTTCGTATTTTACATTTCCTACCCATAACGAAAGATAGAAAATAAGAGCACAAAATAAAAATTAATTAGTGATAAAGAAAACAAGCACACATGAGAATATTCACCCCCACGCTATTGCTCCCCGGCAACGGTGCCAAAAAAAAGGTCTTGATAACCCACAAGTATAGGGGATCGTTTGTAGCCTTCTTCGATAAATAAGTGTCAAACCCAACGAGGAGCTAAAGGCAGAACAAATATTCCCTCAAGTTCTATCGACCACCGATAGAACTCTACGCACATTTGACATTTGCTTTACCTAAAACAAGTATGAAACTATTTTGCGAGAATAAAACTATGAGTACTTTGCGAGAATAAAACTATGAATAAATTGCAAGGTAATAAAAGTGGATAGCTTTTGTCAAGAAGAAAGTCATTTGTGTCCCTAGGCAATCGATAACAAGTATCGGTAATCATTCTTGTAATTCTATATGAGGGAGAGGCATGAGCTAACATACTTTCTCTACTTGGATCATATGCACTTATGATTGGAACTCTAGCAAACATCCGCAACTACTGAAGATCATTAAGGTCGTGAAACACAACCATAGCATTAAGTATCAAGTCCTCTTTATCCCATACGCAACAACCCACCTACTCGGGTTTAAGCTTCTATCACTCCCGCAACTCACCATAAGCAAATCATGAATGTATTGCAAGACCCTGCAGCGGGGATCCCTCACGTTTGTGCGAGACGGAGGGAACCATAGGACAACACCATAAATAAAATATACAATCATACCAACCAAGATAACGATCAACCCATAGGACAAAACGGATCTACTCAAACATCATAGGATAGCCAAATATCATTGGGAAATAATATATGGATTTGAGCACCATGTTTAAGTAGAGATTACAGCGGGGAGAAGGGGTGTTACACCGCTGCATAGAGGGGGAGAGAGTTGGTGTTGACGGTAGCAAGATTGTTGATGAAGATTGTCGTCACGATCCTTGCCCCGGCGGCACTCCGGCGCCACCGGGGGAGAGGGGGAGAGAGCCCCCCCCCCCCCCCCCTCCTTCTTCTTCTTCCTTGGCCTCCCCCCTAGATGGGAGGAGGGTTCCCCCTCTGGTCCATAGCCTCCATGGCGGCGGAGGGGCGGGAGCCCCTCCGATATTGGATCTCCCTCTCTGTTCCCTTCTTTTTCACGCTCCCCAGATCTGGCCCTTCACGGTTTCTTAAATTCCCGGAGATCCGTAACTCCGATTGCGCTGAAATTTTTACAAGATTTTTTCCCATAAATTATCTTCATTTCGATAGAAGAAGGGCCCCAACCAACCTTCTAGGGCATAAGATACATGGGTGTGCCAGGGGGTGCCCGGCTCGCCCTGGTGGGTTGTGCTCACTTTGGGGCCCCGTTTTCGTGATTCCACCTCCCAAAAATCATAAATATTCCAAAATAATTCTCCGTAATTTTTTATCGCGTTTGGACTTCGTTTGATATGGATTTTCTACAGAAGAAATGCGCGAAGTTCTTGTACAATGGAAACAATTTGAAAATCAATTCACGAGATCCCAAGTCATCATTGCTCTCTAGAGCTCGTTTCATCAACTCATGGGATTGTGAACTTGACGAGTATTCATGGGTACCTACACAAAAGAAGTACAAACCAAAGAAATTGTGTGCGTGGTAAATGTACACATCATCCATCATGATGTGTATGTGCACATGAAAGTTAGCACAAGATAAGCATCACTCAAAGAAATTTGAAGTGTTGCATAAGAATATGTCATCCATCATGAAAGAATACTTGGTATGTATGACACCATGGGGACACAAATTGAGCATACAAGTATATGGCACATCAATATTATTTTCATTCATGGGGAGCATATTGTGCACACAATCATGTGAATCATGCAAATCATAGGATGTGGCAAAATCTCCTAATAGGTATGAGGATACTATGGGGTTCTCCTCATGAGCAATAGTGGTAGCATAACATGGAGAAAATTGACAACATGGAAAACAATGCATGTCCGAAGCTAGGTGGTCATGGACTGGCATATGATGTAAATGATGCAAAGGAATCGTATCAATATCATCACAAGAGAAACAAATGCCAATAACCATGGTCTTTATGCCATATGTGCAAATTAGGTTTATTTTAATGGCATATGCATAGTCATTACAATGAGATTGCAAATATGACATACGGTTGATCTCATTCATAGCATATGACAAGTCAAGCGGATTGGCAAACATGATGTGACCGAGAGAATTATCACAAGAAATCCTATGCAACATGGCATCACAACTAATAAACTCCACATAACAATCATCAAACTCATCATAAATGGGGAAATCATCACATGAGGAAGTCACACTAGGATGAGCGTGTCAATAGGAGGATCAACATCATGCAGGCAATCAATGTCATGAATGTCCACTAGTGGGACTAGAGCATCACCATCACCTATGTTACCTTTGTCATTCCACTCATGTGGTGTAGGTGAATTGGCTAAGACTAAGTCGTGCTCAACATCATCATTGTGATGGAACCATGTGGGGGTGCATCATAGTCCACCATGGCCATTGTCTTCTCCAAAGGACGGGCGAAGTCGTCGAGGATCGGCGCGTCATCATATATGGGACCTAGCACCAAATGAGAAGACACAATAGTGATAGAGGTTAAGTTGTTAGAAATCGAAATGGCCTCACATGCCCTATAAACTACCTCACTCTCTCTATGTGGTGATGGCTGACTCACTCCCTCAAAGTAGGTGCACTCAATGTCACATATGGTGGAGTCACTCAAATCACTCAAGTGGTGGTGGTGGCTCTCCTCACATGGGAATTGGGGCAGCTCATCATATATGGGGATAGTGGTGAAGTCACTCTCACTCTCAATATGGTTGCACAAGTCACCACATCCTCAGTGGAGTCACTCAAATCACTCAAGTGGTGGTGGTGGCTCTCCTCACATGGGAATTGGGGCAACTCATCATATATGGGGCTAGTGGTGAAGTCACTCTCACTCTCAATATGGTTGCACAAGTCACCACATCCTCGGTCGAAGGGAAAATCCCATGATCAACCATCTCGTAGTCGTCACCGTGGATGAAGGCCGAAGATGGCACATCATCACTCTCGCCTCCAAAGATGGAAGCATAATCCTTGCTCTCCACCATGTCGCTTGCCTCCAAATCTTGATCCTTGAGTTGCTCCGTAGTCGTACTCATCGCCGCACCATCTTCAAAAAGAGTCAGAGTATACTTGGCATCGTCAATGCCACAAAGAGGGATGACGGTGAAGTTGAACTTGGTAACATCATCTTGGAGCTCGTCAGGCTTGGACATCTCGGCGGTACTTGCCTCATGCTCGTCGTCCTGGGGCATGGTTGTCATGAAGTGTGCTTGGGGTCGAGTAGACTTGGCCTTCTTGAGTTCTTGCTCATCCTTAAGAGCACCAAGGTACTTGTCGTTGAGGGACTCGTAGTTGTTGGTGAAGAGAGTCTTGGCGATGTTGTTGTTCAACCCATCGTAAAGTAGAACTTCATCCAAATGGGGTCATCCACACCGGCTCGTCACAAGGCTTTCTTCATGTTCTTGAAGCACTCGTCGAGGGACTTGGATCCTTGTATGGTGTTCTCCAACTGGTGTTGAAGATGTTCCGTGTAGGTGGAAGGCAGAAATTCTCGCCACATCACTTTCTTCGTCTTGGGCCAACTCATGCAGAAGTTTCTCGAAGGTGTGCGAAGCCACCATGTCGATGCGTAGTCGTGGAAGGTACTTGTGGCGCACTTCACTTGATCTTTAGAGGGAACTTGATGTAGCTTGAGGTAGTCGTCCATCTTGCGTTCCCACTTGAGATACTCCTCGGGGTCTTGAGTCCCATAGAAAGGAATCTCGTTGTCGGTGTCGAGGTCGTAGTAGCTCGTGGAAGACGCAGACTTGAGCTTGGGGAGCTTATCTTGAGGTTCTTGCGGTGAAGATGCCGCATATCCAAAGGCGAAGATGCCTTGAAGTTGCTTGGCCAAGATGTCAATGTAGATGGTGAAGTCGTAGAGCGATGGTTGTTGTTGAGCTCTTGACCTTCATGTTCTTGTCGGTGATGGTGTCGATGCCGATGTGATCTTGCCGGAGATGGTAGCTCGGAAGCATGTGCACTTGAGCGTCTCCTCAAAGATGATGAAGATCTCTTGCGGTTGTTGATGAGGGCTTTGAGCTCCTCCAGTTGAGCATCCATCTTGGCGTACATGAAGCTTTTCGTGGCATTGAATTCATCGTCGTGGTTGTAGACAGAAGTAGAAGTGCTTTGCCTATCCATCACAAGACTCAAGCAAAATAGAGTAGGAAATGAGATAAACAATACCAAGATACTTTTTCCCAAAGTTGAGGATGTATCTCGTGTCACTCAATGTGAGATGAAAAAATAGTGGAATTGGTACCAGACTTGTTCACTCACACCTACAAAGTAAAATGACCCAAAAATATATTCATCATTTTTGGCACAGGTTTCCACCTTAACCAGAAATCATGAATTTTTCTTAGAGCATTTTGGGTTCATTGAAAATATTTTTGATTGATCCTAACAGCATTAGTGAGGTGCTAGGGTTTGGTCGTACCCCATTTCAAGTTTAATTGAAAGTTAAACATGATGCAACACCAAATGCTAGCACTATGCATTACCCGAACTAGGGATGTGACAAGTGGCACCAAGGATTCTTAAAAGTCAGAATATTTCGATGTATCTTGTAATAACAAGAGCAACTGGGGATGATTGTATGAACGATAATTGGATGTCGCTATCCATATGGATATATCGGTGGTAGGGAATTGCAAAGGTGGTGGGCACAAGGGTCTCGAGAAAACGTCAAAGAGTGCTCCGAAACATCTTGATATATCGCTGGATGATCGGGAGTGGCTCTCCAAAAAGGAAGTCGTCACGAGAACCTCGAGTTAGAGTTAGCAAAATCTTTAACCTAAAAAGAAGAGAGATCAGAATCCTAGAGTAAGGCGAGGAATAAAAGATCCTAATACCACCCATTTGTGATGTGGGTCGTAAGCCACACAACAATGTTAATAAAAATGGTTTTTCAAAGACTAGAATCAACTTTGGCCAAGGAGTTGGAAAGGGGCTTCCTATAGGCAGTCGGCTCTAATACCAACTTGTGACGCCCCTGATTCAATCATGCACTAATCTACACTCGGACATGCGCGATCAAGATCAAGGACTCACGGGAAGATATCACAACACAATTCTATGACATAAAGGATAAACATCATTATTTGTATTACAAGGCAGGGGCCATGAGGACCCGAATACATAAGTCATCAAGCAAATAGTATCTAAGTACAGGCATAGTTAGCCAAGTCTGCCTTAAGAAGGCTGAGCAAAACAACGCCACTAGATCAAAATGCGAGGCCTCCTGCCTGGGACCTCCGGACTACTCCTGGTCGTCGGTCTCCACATAGTAGGCTCAGCTGGGGTAACCTACATATGTGGTTCCATCATTTGTTGCGAACATCCGGGCCAAGAGAAAAGGGGAAGCAAAGCAATCGTGAGTACTCATCCAAAGTACTCGCAAGACTTACGTCAGATCTACACTACATATGCATCGGTATCAATAAAATGGGTAGTATTTGTGGACTAAATTGTAGAATGCCAGAATAAGGGGGGAGAAGCTAATTCTATCAAAGACTACATCTTCTGCAGCCACCATCTTGAAGCAGTAGAAGAGAGTAGTGGGAGTGGTAACAAGTGTCATCGTATAGCAATAATCCTACCCGGAGATCCTCTCCTCATCTCCTTGTAAGAGAGCGATCACCAGGTTGTAGTTGTCACTTATCTGGGTGTGTTTTCTCAAGTATCCGGTTTTAGTTGTAAGAGGTCGGAATACAACCCCAAGTCGTCTTGTTACCGTGGACACGGCTATTCGAATAGATTACTTCCCTGCAGGGGTGCACCACATTACCCGATATGCTCAATCATCTCTGGCCGGAAACACTTTCCTCGATAATGCCCAGACTCGAAAGATCAACACGTCGTAGTCCTACCTAGGCTCTCCACAGAGGTCATCACGCCAGTGTACATCCTAAGTGCTCAGGGATCTTGGGCCCATCGCCCATTGCACTCCTGCATGTTGCGTGACTGGCCGGGGACCAGACCTAGCTACCTCTTTATACAAAGCAGGTGCTTACACGGTCCACCCCAACACTCAGCCTGCATCTCTGAACTGTGACATCTGGATCGCTTTTGGAAGAAGCGTACGATGCCAAGTGCCCATAACTCATCCCGCGTGGCGGTGAAAAAGGCTAGCGTCCAACTCAGATCAAATACCCAATCTCGTTAAGCATGGTATTAAGAAATAACTGCAGATACCGACCAGGGACCAGGCCCACCTCTCTCCTAGGTGTCTCAACCTACCCTGCTGTTCTGCCACAAAGAATCACTCAATGGGTCATCGGGAACCCAAGCCCACCACTACTTGGATGGAACCACCTGTCCCTTCAACCCCCACATCTGAACAATATCATAAGTATTATAGTAGTATGTAGTATATATCTGTGATCACCACCCGATGAGTTCATGACCCGATAGTATAGCATGGAAGACGGACAAGAATGTAGAGCCACCGATCGTATTCTAGCAAACCTATACTAAGCATGTAGGATAACAGGTGAAAGTATGAAAAGTGGTGGCAAGGACAGTCTATGCAGCAGTATAGGATCAACGGTAAGGCAGTAACAGTAACACTACTCTAATACAAGTGGTAGAGGGAAAGAGTAGGCAGTATCGGAATGATCAAGGGGGTTTTGCTTGCCTGGAAACTCTAACAAGAGGGAAGGGTCGTCGACATCGTAGTCGTACTGGGCGTCACTGGTAGTCTCAGGGTCTGCCGAAGGAAGATAGAAGAGGGGGAAACAGATAAATAACTGAGCAAACAAATGCATCACAATGCATGTCATGGCAGAATGTGGTGGTGATATGCTCTAACGCGTCCCTAGGCATTTTAAAAGAAGAAGGATGATACGTCTCCAACGTATCTATAATTTCTGATTGTTCCATGCTGTTATATTATCATTGTTGGATGTTTTACCATAATTTTATAGCAACTTTATATCATTTTTTGGGACTAACCTATTAACATAGTGCCCAGTGCTAGTTGCTATTTTTTCTGCTTGTTTTTTACTTCACAGAATATCAATACCAAACGGAGTCCAAAGGTAACGAAACTTTTTGGAGATCTTTTTCTGGACCAGAAGACACCTAGTGGACCAAAGAAGTGCAGAGGGGGGGATGGGAAGCACAACCCACCAGGGCGGGCCTAGGAACCCAGGCGCGCCTAGGGGGTTGTGCCCCCCCCCCCCCACGAAGCCCCCTGCACTGCCTCTTCGACCTATAAATTCCAAAATATTCTAGAAACCCTAGGGGAGTCAACGAAACACAATTCTAGCCGTCGCAAGTTCTGGAACCACGAGATCCAAACTAACACCATTACGGAGGGGTTCATCATCCTCATTGGTGCCTCTCCAATGATGCATGGGTAGTCCACCACAGACCTACGGGTCCGTGGGCAGTAGATAGATAGCTTCCTCTCTCTCTCTCTCTCTCTCTCTCTCTCTCTCTCTCTCTCTCTCTCTCTCTCTCTCTCTCTCTCTCTCGATTCTCAATACAATGGTCTCTTGGAGAACTATTGGATGTAACTCTTTTTTGCGGTGTGTTTGTTGGGATCCGCTGAACTTTGAGTTTATGATCAAATCTATATCCTTGAATATTATTTGCATCTTCTTTTGATCTCTTATATGCATGATTATTTATAGCCTAGTGTTTCTCTTTGTATCTTTGGTTTAGTTAGGCCAACTAGATCGATTTTTCTTGCCATGGGAAGAGGTGCTTTGTGATGGTTCAATCTTGCGGTACTCTCTCCCAGTGACAGAATGTGGCGCCACCGATTCAATCGTACACTAATCATACACGGAAATGTGTATGATCAAGATCAGGGACTCACCGGAAGATATCACAACACAATTCTAAACACAAATTAAAATAATACAAGCTTTATATTACAAGCTAGGGGCCTCGAGGGCTCGAATACATAAGCTCGAATACAAACAAGTCAGCGGAAGCAACAATATCTGAGAATAGACATAAGTTAAACAAGTTTTCCTTAAGAAGGCTAGCACAAATGCAACATCGATCGAAAAGGCAAGGCCTCTTGCCTGGGAGCCTCCTAACTACTCCTGGTCATCCGCGTCCGTCACGTAGTAGTAGGCACCCTCGAGGTAGTAGTAGTCGTCTGGATCCTCGGCTCCACCATCTGGTTGCAGCATCCGAGAAGAATGGAAAGAGGTGGAAAAAGGGGAGCAAAGCAACCATGAGTACTCATCCAAAGTACATGCAAGCAAGGATCTACACTACATATGCATCGGTATTAATGAAATGGGTAGTATCTGTGGACTGAACAGAATGCCAGAAGAGAAGGGGAAAGCCTAGCCTATCGAGACTAACATCTTCAAGCAGCTCCAAGCATCTTGCAGCAATCAAAAGAGTATAGAATAGCAGTTTATATTTAACAAACATGTTGTACAAATAACGCCTAGATATCCTTCCCCGACTCCCCACGGGAAAGCAATCTTGGAGCCACATATCCATTACATGCCTCAGCATTCAGTATCCAGTTCTAGTTGTATCGATCGGGATACAACTCCGAGCGTCTGTTACCGTAGGACAGGCTATCGATAGATGTTTTCTTCCCTGCAGGGGTGCACAAACTTACCTAACACGCTCGATCAACTCCGGCCGGACACACCATCAGGTCATGACCGGCCTTGGCCGATCAACACACTGTAGTCCTACCTAGGCTCAACGGAGAGGCCAGCACGTCAGTCTACATCCTAAATGTGAAGCGGTCATGGGCCAATCGTCCTTCGCAATCCTACACATTGCGAACGCGGCCAGTGAGCAGACCTAGCCTCCCTAATACAAGCGAAGGCGTTCTAGTCCAACCCGGCGTGCGCCGCTCAATTGCTGACGTCTTTCGGAAGAATCGTACGACGCAGAGTGCCCATACTTATTCTCGCGTGGTGGTTAGTACGAAAAAGGCTAGAGGCCTACTCGAATCAAATATCCAAACCGTTAGTGTCTTGGTAGTGTGCGGTAACGAGCAGAGACTCACGATCATGTGACCTCGTCGCCCCGTTTCACAGACTTGCGGCAAGGGCTAAGAATGCCCGGCCGCGCCGCGTGGAAAACTTGCGGGTATCCTCCAGATCAACCCGACTTCACATTACTCGCGGGTACCCCTCGGGGCCGACACAATGTCATCATGGCTCTGTGGTAAGTCAAAGTAACCGTGTGTCCAAAACACCAAGGGGGGACCCTGAGGAATCACCCTCGATGGAATTCCACCTGATGTAGTCGTCAAGGTGAACCTAGGAGGAATCACCCTCAAGGTCCACTCTTGAGGAGTTGCACGACAGCGTCATTGTCGGGAGTGGTGAAGGAGGAATCACCCTCGATGACCATAACCGATGAACTAACCTACAAGGATAACATCAGAAGTGCTGATGAGGTATCACCCTCGGCACTCGATAGTAACCCAGTAGTGTCGTACAACAAAGGGGGGTGATGTGCGGTGTCGGGGCCTGGACATCGATCACGTTGATCAAGTCATCGAACATAAAGCGGGGCAACTGGGACAAGGTGGGGGTCACTGATGGATCTCTAACCAACCTATACTAAGCAGTTTAGTATAAGCAGGTAAGGTATGAAAGCAGGTAACAAAAACAGGCTATGCATCAGAATAGGATCATACAAAAGCAATAGCAGTTGTAATGCAAGCAAGGGAGGGAAAGAAACGGGCGATATCAAAATGAACAAGGGGGGTTTGCTTGCCTGGAAGCTCAGCTGCAAAGGGAGAAGGGTCGTCGGTGACGTAGTCGATCACAGGGGCATCGGCAACGGTCTCAGGGTCTACTAGAGAGAAGAGGGGGAAGAAACATAAATACAGAGCAAACAAGTGCAATACTATACAAGACAAGACAATAAGCAGCACTGGGGGTGCTCTAACGCAGGGCTACATGATACCGGAGAAGGGGGATAACATCCGGGAAAGTTTTCCCGAAGTTTGGCATTTTCAGACAAATGAAACGGAGGGGCGGTTGCATGTTCGCTATGCTAGGGACGTGTGGCAGATGAGCGGACCGCGTATTTGGATTTGTCTCGTCGTTCTGAGCAACTTTCATGTATAAAACTTTTTCATCCGAGCTACGATTATTTTTCTATGAATTATCAAAGTTTTAGCAATATTCTGAAAAGTCCTGAAATTTTTTGAAGTCTAAGAATTTGACAGTTTTAAACATCACTTTCATCCATATTAGTGTTCATTTGCTTGATCATCAACAGCTCTAAAGTAGCTATGAAAATAAGGCTATTTTCCGGTTTTTCTCTTAACAGAACATTGAACTTTGTGATTTAGGATTTAATCTATGCATCTAACGAAATTGGTCCAATGGAAACATTTGAACCTTGTCAAGTGTACTAACTTCCCATAATTTTTTAGTCCTATTAACAATTGTTTTGCCGGAATTTAGGGGTTGTCTAGAGGGTTAGTCATCGTAGAATTAGAAAAGCTAGCTAGTGCTACAGTAACTTTCAGTTGCTGTAGCTGCAGCAGTATAGGTAGAGCAACGGTAGTAGGCAGCGAGCAGCAGCAGCAATGGGGCAACAGGGACAGCGCAGCGGCGCGGCGAGGCTGGAGGTGGGCGTGGCCGGTCAGAGGCGGGCTCGACCACCCACTCAACGCACACACACTGCACGGAAGCACACTTCACACACACACACACACACACACACACTGCAAGAACGCACGCATGAACACAGGCGCGCCGGAGATCACGGCGCTGACCAGGGGGCGCAGCACGTGAGCGGCAGAGGCGGCGCGTGGGCAGCGTAGCCAGGGGGCGCACAGGCGAGCGCGGCGGGAGCCATTTAGGCGCGGGCGTGGGCGACGTGAGCAGGAGCACAACGCAGCATTAGTAGTAGCAGCAGACAACGGCAGCTGCGGGAGTGGCCTGCAGCGGCGTTTGTGGCGATGGCCGAGCAGAGGCAACAGCAATGGCAGAACGGGCGGAACAAACATAGTAGGGGCACGGTCGCGGGCGCACGTTGACGCGGTAGGGGCGCGGTCCAGTGGCGCGCAATCGCGCATAGGAGCAGAGCTCGAGGCGCGGCCTCGGGGAGATGTGTCCGACAGCTACGGCGGAGAAGACGACAGGGCGAAGGGGAGCAGATGTCGGGCTCACAGCGGTGGCCGATGGCAAGCTCAGGAGGTCAAGGAAGGTGCCAGAGCACAAATCCGTGGCGGGGCAGTGACGGCAACCGACGATGCGGGCACGGTCGATCCAGTTGAGGGGGCGTCGCGGGCTCGAGCTGGAGGGCAGGATCGACGTGCATCGGTGCGGTGAAGCTCCCGGATGAGGCCTCAGGTGACGGGGACGATGGTGGCCGCAACTATGGAGGCGGACTGACGACAATGATGCTCGGGTGACACAGGAGAAGAGGGATAGCGGCGCGGGGAAGAAGAGGGGAGAAGCTAGGGTTCGGGGAGGCACTGGGTAGGTCTTGTAGGCGTCGGGGAGCGCGGGATGGCCGCCATGGCCACCCCTGCCTCCTGTAGCGAGGGGAAGAGGAGGTGGGGGTTGGCTAGGCCGGGTTTGCTCAATGGGCCAAGTGGCCCAGTAGATTACGTCCCCTTTTATTTGTGTTTACCCTTTTTCTTTTTTCTTATTCAGCTATTGTTTTGCAGATAGTTGGACCAAAAAACAAATTATGTCCTAAATAAAACTTGGCACATAATTCATGCACCAAAGTTGTGTCGTTGCACAAAAAGTTTGTAGTCGATTGAAGAAACTCAAATTTATATTTGAATTTAAATGTGTTTATTTAAATCCTGCTGATTCACTAAAATATTCTTAGGGGAAATTAAAAAATCCATTTAATGTTGGTTCCTACATGTTAATTACTTGGTGAATATTTGCAACCCAATGAACATTTTAGTTTTGCAGTTTGAAGAAAATATTATTTTTGACTTAATTCTTAATTTTTGAACTTGAACCTGGTTTGGACCAAAGTGCAGTTTAGTAAATTAATTGTGATGACATGGTACCACTAGTGTGTCATTACTATAGCTTAACTACCGGAGTGTTACAAATCTCCTCCACTACAAGAAATCTCGTCCCGAGATTTAAGAGGTAGAGTTTAAGGGGAAGGATTGGTTACGAAGTTCTAACGAGTCTTCTCAGTCTTGGTTGCCCTTCTCGAAGAGGTTGATCCTCTTCGTTGATGTCTTCA
This sequence comes from Triticum timopheevii, assembly GCA_963921465.1. Classification (NCBI taxonomy): domain Eukaryota; kingdom Viridiplantae; phylum Streptophyta; class Magnoliopsida; order Poales; family Poaceae; genus Triticum; species Triticum timopheevii. Next base: position 354,611,263 of record OY997274.1, read on the forward strand.
TTTTGCTGCATCAGGGCATCATGATGAAGTCCTCATCCTTTCTTCAGGAATTCCATCGTACTTACGAATAGGTAAGGGGTACCTCGACAACGATAGGATGCTATAAGGGGTACACATCTGGGAGTCATCCCATGAGTGAACACATGGGTATCTCTCGAGTAGAACAATAAAAAATACATTGAGAGCAGAGTAAGAAGGTACAGTAAGAAGTTTCAAGCGGATAGACAATCGTTCGATGTATGAAACAGAGTGTGAAAGGGTTTTAGATCAACGGGAATAAGTATCGCGTTTGATACCAGAATAGATCACTAGGAAGGTGGCTCGCGAATTACATATGAAGTCAAGCACGAGGAATAACTTTGGAAACAAGGAGGTACGAGAGAGTCAAGTTTCGATCCTGTGGAACTGTGGGTTATGGGCCCACCATGTGGGTTAAAGTAGGAAGGGTTGTGACGTCTTGCACGGTTATGATAGCAAGGCATGTCATAGGGTAGACTGTCAGTTATGTTGGCAACAACATCGGTACCAAGAGCGAGGGATGAAGAGAACCATTTTCTGCTTGTTGAACGAGGCAGACCAATAGGCAAAGTTCTCATCCATCGATGGTTACCGGAATGTTATCAACAATAGTAACAGGGTCTTACTGACAGAGTTGTACACCGAGTGCTTACTTAAGCAGTGATTTATCTCTGCTCAGACAAGTTAGATTACAAGAAAGGTTAAACAAAACTATGGCAAGGAAAATATGATTATCAGATTAAACAGACCAATGGCAAAGAAAATGTGTTTATACCTGGGTATCAATAGTATATCTTTCCCAAGGAAAGTCATATCATGATATACATGATAGGGCTCCAAGTATGAAACCAGTTAGACAAAGGGGCAAAGAATTTATGAGGTTTAACCATACAATGGTGTTTGGATAATTGATCAAGAAGATTTAGCATTGTGCTTCCAATGTTCAGAGTACCACAGCCATGCTTCGGGATAGCATTGACATGGAGGTTAAGGTGGGACCTTGGGAACACATTGGATCCATCGGGAATTTCTAGAACATCTCATGTAATGTTATCAGGAAAAGATGAGGATGTGGCCGATGAGTTCAGCTGCAATCCATCGACATGTCAAAAAGGATGTATTTTCAAAATTATATGAACAAGTTTGTGTTGGGGGGAAAGCAAAAAATGTTGTCGATGATAACAGAAATCATCAAGGGGCAAGGATGGTATTCCTCATCATGAATTTAATTAATATCTTGGAAGAGCTCAGAATGTTGATGACGATCATGACACATTTGTCGAGAGATTTCATGAAGATGTAATCGATCGACGATGACATCAAGTCAAAGTAATGATAGAGCGAAAGGTTATTGGAACCACGAGTACAACACAAACTCGAAATCAAGCTTGCTATTCAAGGTGAAAAGATATGACAAAGAAAATGGATGTAAACTTAGCTCATCGTCGAAAATTGTGCCCCGGGAAGAAGGACCAGGTAGCACAGTTAAAATTTAGCACGATAATGAAATAGCCGATTGGGCTAGGAATGACTTGAAGGATTATTGAACTCGTAAGCAACAAAAACTACTTAGAGTTATAAAATCAGAGTGCAGAATCGATTCACTTATCGGTGGTCTCGAGTGACTAATAAGTCAGAAACCGGGGGGAATTTGAATTCGGTGAGAAGCAACACTAGATGAATGCTCATAGGAAGCAACACGGTTCTTTGATATCCTCGAGATACCGGAGGGTAATACTCGAAGGAAGATCAAAATAGAGGTTGCTGAGATTATCAATGTGCAGAAGGCAAGTGCATTAACTTGTCTGTGATATGGAACCAAAGGAGAACAATCATGGTCGAAACCACGGTTGCAAAGGACCAAATTCCAGAAATAAGATGAACTTATACCAAGGAGATAATTAATTTTAAGAGAAGCTTCCATGATAAGATCTACATCGTGTCCATGGGCATGAACACAAAATTCAAGGTCGACTCCCACTTCTTTAATGCATAACCTTTCATTCATTTCTCGCTTTCGATGAAGTTGTAGTGTTGAAATATTATAAGGCAAAACATGAGAAGAGTATGACTCGTGAAAATTCTCGGGTTCACACGGATTAGGGAAGGCATATGTTCAACCCATAGGGGCATCTTAGGAACATATACCACAAACTTTCGAAGTATACAACACAAGCTTGATAGTAGAGCATGGTTGGCCAAATCAGAGAATACAAATTACTAAAGGCATTATGTATCAGGGTAAGAACTCACAAGGTGATTTAAATATGAATGACACTGCTAGATAATAATCCAACAAAGAATTTGACGGTACCCAAAGGATCTAATGTGAGCATCGATACTCAACCAGAAGAAGAAATAATGCAAGGAGATCAGATTATAGAAACAATTGACTAATTCAAATCTTAGATGCGAAGGAATTATGATTTCCAAATCAAGGGATCAGAAGCAAACACTCTGATTAAAGATTGATAAGTTGGATTTACTTGGGGGTACAATCGGCGGCAAATAGATTGGTCAAGAACCAGCTCCTGTTCAAAATCATGTCTGAGCTGGAAGGATGAATTCTAGGATTCAACTGAGGATTGTGAGCATTCACAGACATATTGAATCATTAGACTCAAAATGACAATGACAAGGGATGTCAACAAAGATAACTGAACATATGGAATTAACCATAATGTAAGCATGTAAGGAAGATCAACATCAATAGCCTACTGAGGACTTCGGAAGATGGAATAGTATTTCGAAGACCTTTGTTGAACACATGAACAACTGGAGATCAACGAATCCCCGATAATTCTGAGGAATTGTTTGTACATGTATTCATGCGGAAAAGGAGCTGCAAGGCAGCAGGCACAGTTGATTCTCAGAATATCGGAAAGTATTAAAGGGTATCTCGTAATAACAAGAGCAACAGGAATAAATGCATGAATGGCAAGTGTATTTAATTATCCATAAGGATAAAACGATGGTAGGGAATTGCAAAGCCAATGAGCACAAGTTCTTGGGAGAACATCGGAGAGTATCTTCATAGTCTTCTGGTACACCAAGCGGCCATCTGGAGTAGGGGCTCTCCGGGAGAAAGTATTTACGAGAACCTAGAGCTAGAGTTAACAAAATCATTTAACCGAATGGAAGAGAGGTCAGAGTCCCAGAGTATAGACGAGGAATAAAAGATCCTAATACCACCCAATGGCAACCTGGGCCCGTAAGCCACACAACCATCTTAGTAAATCAGTTTTTCATAGACTAGATTCAACTTCGGCCAAGGACTTGGAAAGGGGGCCACCTACAGGCAGTTGGCTCTGATACCAACTTGTGACGCTCCCGATTCAATCGTACACTAATCGTAAATGCAAATGTGTACAATCAAGAGCAGGGCTCACAGGAAGATATCACAACACAACTCTACACACAAATTAAAATAATACAAGCTTCATATTACAAGCTAGGGGCCTCGAGGGCTCTAATACATAAGCTCGGATACAAACAAGTCAGCTGAAGCAACAATATCTGAGTACATACATAAGTTAAACAAGTTTGCCTTAAGAAGGCTAGCACAAAGCAACATTGATCGAAAAGGCAAGGCCTCTTGCCTGGGAGCCTCCTAACTACTCCTGGTCGTCAGCGTCCGTCACGTAGTAGTAGGCACCCTCGGGGTAGTAGTAGTCATCTAGATCCTAGGCTCCACCATCTGGTTGCAGCATCCAAGAAGAATAGAAAGAGGTGGAAAAAGGGGAGCAAAGCAACCGTGAGTACTCATCCAAAGTACTCGCAAGCAAGGATCTACACTACATATGCATCGGTATCAATGAAATGGGTAGTATTTGTGGACTGAACTGCAGAATGCCAGAAGAGAAGGGGAAAGCCTAGCCTATCAAACACTAGCATCTTCAAGCAGCTCCAAGCGTCTTGCAGCAATCACAAGAGTATAGAATAGCAGTTTATATTTCACAAACATGTTGTACAAATAATGCCCAGAGATCCTTCCTGGCTCCCCGCAGGAAAGCAATCTCGGAGCCACATATCCATTACATGCCTCAGCATTCAGTATCCAGTTCTAGTTGTATCGATCGGGATACAACTCCAAGCGTCCGTTACCGTAGGACAGGCTATCGATAGGTGTTTTCTTCCCTGCAGGGGTGCACAAACTTAGCCAACACGCTCGATCAACTCCGACCGGACACACCATCAGGTCATGCCCGGCCTCGGTCGATCAACACACCGTAGTCCTACCTAGGCTCAACAGAGAGGCCAGCATGCCGGTCTACATCCTAAATGCGAAGGGGTCATGGGCCAATCGTCCTTTGCAATCCTGCGTGTTGCGAACGCAGCCGGTGAGCAAACCTAGCCTCCCTTATAAAAGCGAAGGCGTTCCAGTCCAACCCGGCGAGCGCCACTCAGTTGCTGATGCCAGTGAGCTTTCGGAAGAATCGTACGATGCAGAGTGCCCATACTTATTCCCCTGTGGTGGTTAGTGCAAAAAAGGCCAGAGGCCTACTCGGATCAAATATCCAGACCATTAGTGTCTTGGTAGTGTGCGGTAATAAGCAGAGACTCACGATCATGTGACCCCGTAGCCCCGTCTCACGGACTTGTGGCAAGGGCTAAGAATGCCCGGCCGTGCCGCATGGAAAACTTGCAGGTATCTACTACCTCTTGAACTTGCGTTGGTTTTCCCTTGAAGATGAAATGGTGATACAGCAAAGTGGTGTAAGTATTTCCCTCAGTTTTGAGAACCAAGGTATCAATCCAGTAGGAGACGACGCACAAGTCACCGAATACATGCACAAACAATCAAAACAAAGTACTACGTGCATGCTCCTAGGGGGATAGATTGGTAGGAAAAGACCATCACGCGTCCCCGACCGCCACTCATAAGGAAGACAATCAATAAATAAATCATGCTCCAACTTCATCACATAACGGTTCACCATACGTGCATGCTACAGGAATCACAAACTTTAACACAAGTATCTCTCAAATTCACAATTACTCTACTAGCATGACTCTAATTTCACCATCTTCATATCTCAAAACAATCATAAAGAATCAAACTTCTCATAGTATTCAATGCACTTTATATGGAAGTTTTTATTATACCCATCTTGGATGCCCATCATATTGGGACTAATTTTATAACCAAAGCAAATTGCCATGCTGTTCTAAAAGACTCTCAAAATAATATAAGTGAAACATGAGAGTTCAACAGTTTCTATAAAATAAAACCACCACCGTTCTCTAAAAAGATATAAGTGAAGCACTAGAGCAGTATTATCTAGCTCCAAAGATTTAAGTGAAGCACATAGAGTATTCTAATAAATCACGATTCATGCGTGTCTCTCCCAAAAGGTGTGTACAGCAAGGATGATTGTGGTAAACTAAAAGCAAAGACTCAAATCATACAAGACGCTCCAAGCAAAACACATATCATGTGGTGAATAAAAATATAGCCTCAAGTAAAGTTACCGATAGACGAAGATGAAAGAGGGGATGCCTTCCAGGGCATCCCCAAGCTTAGGATTTTGGTTGTCCTTGAATTTTACCTTGGGGTGCCTTGGGAATCACCAAGCTTAGGCTCTTGCCACTCCGTATTCCAAAGTACATCAAATCCTTACCCAAAACTTGAAAACTTCACAACACAAAACTTCAACAGAAAATCTCATGAGCTCTGTTAGTATAAGAAAATAAATCACCACTTCAAGGTACTGTAATGAAATCATTTTTTTATTTATATTGGTGTAAAACCTACTGTATTCCAACTTCTCTATGCTTCATACCCCCCGATACTACTCATAGATTCATCAAAATAAGCAAACAACACACGAAAACAGAATCTATCAAAAACAGAACAGTCTATAGTAATCTGTAACTTTTGAATACTTCTGTAACTCCAAAAATTCTGAAATAAATTGGTGGACGTGAGGAATTTTTCTACTAATCTTCTACAAAAGAATCAAACTAAAAGCACTCTTCTGTTAAAAAAATGACAGCTATTCTCGTGAGCGCAAAATTTTCTGTTTTTACAGCAAGATCGCATTGAATTCACCCAAGTCTTCCCAAAGGTCTACTTGGCACAAACACTAACTAAAACATAAAACCACATCTAACCAGAGGCTAGATAAATTATTTATTACTAAACAGGAGCAAAAAGAAAAGAACAAAAATAAAATTGGGTTGCCTCCCAATAAGCGCAATCGTTTAACGCCCTTACCTAGGCATAGAGATTTCAATGATGCTCACATGATAGACAAGAATTGAAGCACAAGGAGAGCATCATATAGCACGTGGCAAACACATCTAAGTCTAAAATACTTCCTATGCATAGGCATTTTATAAGCAAACAAATTATCAAGGCAAGCAAAAACTAGCATATGCAAGAAAGAAGAAAGAGACGATAGCAATTTCGACATGAAGAGAGGTAATTTAGTAACATGAAAATTTCTACAACCATATTTTCCTCTCTCATAATAATTACAGTAGGATCATAAGAAAATTCAACAATATAGCTATCACATAACATATTCTCAATACGATCCACATGCATGCGAAGTTGGCACTCTTCCAAAATAGTGGGATTAACATTAACTAAAGTCATGACCTCTCCAAACCCACTTTTATCAAAAATTTCATAAGATTGAACATTCTCCAAATATGTGGGATCTAAAGTTGACACTCTTCCAAACACACTTTCAATATTATTGTAAACACTATTATCAATCTCATATTCATCATGGGGCTTAAATAAATTTTCAAGATCATAAGAAGAATCACCCCAATCATGATCATTGCAACAAGAAGAGGACATAGCAAAACTAGCATCCCCAAGCTTAAGGTTTTGCATATTATTAGCACAATTGACATCAATAGAATTTATAGTAAAATCATTGCAATAATGCTTTTTATTCTAGGAGCAATCGGGAATCTCTTCATAAATTTCTTCATCACAATTTTCAGATTCACGAATTTCAAGCAAAACTTCATAAAGATAATCTAGTGCACAAAACTCACTAGCAATTGGTTCATCATAATTGGATCTCTTAAAAAGATTAGCAAGTGGATGAGGATCCATAAACTTTTAGCTAGCAAAGATGCAAGCAAAAAGAAGGCACGTGGTAACACAAGCGAACAAAAGATCAAATGGAAGAAGGGTGAAGAAAAGGCAAAGGTTTTTGAAAATCATTTTAGAAGCGGGGGAGAGGAAAACGAGAGGTGAATGGCGAATAATGTAATGCAAGGGAGAAGATTTTATGATGGGCACTTGGTATGGCTTGACTTGACGTAGATCTGCCCAGCAACGGAGACAGAAATCCTTCTTGCTACCTTTTGAGCTTGCGTTGGTTTTCCCTTGAAGAGGAAAGGGTGATGCAGGAAAGTAGCGTAAGTATTTCCCTCCATTTTGAGAACCAAGGTATCAGTCCAGCAGGAGAGGACGCACAAGTCACCGAATACCTGTACAAACAATCAAGAACCTGCAACCAACGCGATAAAGGAGTTGTCAATCCCTTCACGATCACTCGCAAAAATGAGATCTGATAGAGATAGATAAATGGTAAAGTAAATATTTTTGGTATTTTTGGTTTATAGATTGGAAAGTAAAGATTGCAAAATAGTAGATCAGAAACTAGCAAGATGTAAACGAGATTCGATAATATGGAAAAGAGACCCGGGGGCCATAAGTTTCACTAGTGGCTTCTCTCGAGATAGCATATATTACGGTGGGTGAACAAATTATTGCCGAGCAATTGATAGAAAAGCGTATAATTATGATGACATCTAAGGCAATGATCATGAACATAGGCATCACGTCTCTATCAAGTAGACCGACTCCTGCCTGCATCTGCTACTATTACTCCACACATCACCCGCTATCCAGCATGCATCTAGAGTATTAAGTTCATAAAGAACAGAGTAATGCATTAAGCAAGATGACAGGATGTAGAGGAATTAACTCAAGCAATATGATGAAAACCCCATCTTGTTATCCTCGATGGCAACAATACAATACGTGCCTTGCTGCCCCTACTGTCATTGGGAAAGGACACTGCAAGATTGAACCCAAAGCTAAGCACTTCTCCCATGGCAAGAAAGATCAATCTAGTAGGCCAAACTAAACCGATAATTCGAAGAGACTTGAAAAGATATCAAATCATGCATATAAGAATTTAGAGAAGAACCAAATAATATTCATAGATAATCTTGTTCATAAATCCACAATTCATCGGATCTCGGCAAACACACCGCAAAAGAATATTACATCGAATAGATCTCCAAGAACATTGAGGAGAACTTGGTATTGTGAATCAAAGAGAGAGAAGAAGCCATCTAGCTAATAAGTATGGACCCGAAGGTCTGTGGTAAACTACTCACGCTTCATCGGAGAGGTAATGGTGTTGGTGTAGAAGCCCTCCGTGATCAAACCCCCCTCCGACAGATCGCCGAAAAAGGCCCGAAGATGGGATCTCACAGGTACAGAAGGTTGCGGTGGTGGAAAAGTGGTTTCGTGGCTCTCCCTGATGTTTTTAGGGTATAAGAGTATATATAGGCAAAGGAACTAGGTCAGGGGAGCTACAAGGCGCTCACGAGGATGGGGGCGCGCCTACCCCCCTGGGCGTGCCCTCCTGCCTCGTGGCCGCCTTGTTGCCTCTCCGACTTCATCTCCAAGTCTTCTGATTTGCTTTCGGTCCAAGAAAGATCATCGCAAAGGTTTCATTCCGTTTGGACTCCATTTGTTATTCCTTTTCTGCAAAACTCTAATATAGGCAAAATAACAGAAACTAGCACTGGGCCCTCGGTTAATAGGTTAGTCCCAAAAATAATATAAAATATCTTATTAAAGCCCATTAAACATCCAAAACAGATAATATAATAGCATGGAACGACCAAAATTATAGATACATTGGAGACGTATCAATATCCTCTAGATCAACCCGACTTCACATTACTCGCGGGTACCCCTCGGGGCCGACACGATGTCATCATGGCTCTGTGGTAAGTCAAAGTAGTCGTGTGTCCAAAACAACAAGGGGGGACCCTAAGGAATCACCCTCGATGGAATTCGACCTGATGTAGTCGTCAAGGTGAACCTATGAGGAATCACCCTTGAGGTACACTCTTGAGGACTTGCACGACAGCGTCGTTATCGGGAGTGGTGAAGGAGGAATCACCCTCGATGACCACAACCGATGAACTAACCTACAAGGTTAACATCGGAAGTGCTGATGAGGTATCACCCTCGGCACTCGATAGTAACCCAGTAGTGTCGTACAACAAAGGGGGGGGTGCGGTGTCAGGGGCATGGACGTCAATCACATTGATCGAGTCATCGAACATAAAGCAGGGAAACTGGGACAAGGTGGGAGTCACTGATGGATCTCTGACCAACCTATACTAAGCAGTTTAGAATAAGCAGGTAAGGTATGAAAGCAGGTAACAAAAACAGGCTATGCATTAGAATAGGATCATACAAAAGCAGTAGCAGTTCTAATGCAAGCAAGGGAGGGGAAGAAATGGGCAATATCGGAATGAACAATGGGGCGTTTGCTTGCCTGGAAGCTCGGCTGCAAAGGAAGAAGGGTCGTCGGTGACATAGTCGATCACAGGGGCATCGACAGCGGTCTCGGGGTCTATCGGAGAGAAGAGGGGGAAGAAACAATAAATACAGAGAAAAACAAGTGCAATACTATACAAGTCAAGACAATAAGCAACGTTGGGGGTGCTCTAACGCAAGGCTACACGATACCGGCGAAGGGGGATAACATCCAGGAAAGTTTTCCCGAAGTTTGGCATTTTCGGACAGATGAAACGGAGGGGGGCGGTTGCATGTTCGCTATGCTTGGGACGTGTGGCATATGAGCGGACTGCAACTTTCATGTATAAAACTTTTTCATCCGAGCTACAATAATTTTTCTATGAATTATCAAAGTTTTAGCAATATTCTGAAAATTCCTGAAATGTTGTCAAGTGTGAGAATTCGACAGTTTTAAACATCACTTAGATGTTTTCCGGAGGCTATAGCTATTGTTCTGTTCATGCAATGGGTTAGTGTATTATATCAACATTGAGCATTTTATGTGAACTACATGTCAATATCACTTTCATCCATATTAGATTTTATTTGCGTGATCATCAACATCTCTAAAGTAGCTATGAAAATAAGGTCATTTTCCGGTTTTTCTCTTAACAGAACATTGAACTTTGTGATTTTCATAGGATTTAATCTATGCATCTAACAAATTTGGTCCAATGGAAACATTTGAGCCTTGTCAAGTGTACTACCTTCCCATATCTTTTTAGTCCTGTTAACAATTATTTTGCCAGAGTTTAGGGGCTGTCTAGAGGGTTAGTCATCGTAGAATTAGAAAAGCTAGCTAGCGCAGCGGCAGTAGGCAGCGAGCAGCAGCGCAATGGGGCAGCAGGGATAGTGCAGCGGCACGGCGAGGCTGGAGGTGGGTGTGGCCGGGCAGAGGCGGGCTCAACCACCCACTCAACGCACACACACTGCACGCAAACACACTCCACACACACAGCACGCACGCACGCACGCACACGGGCGCGCCGGCGGTCACGGCGCTGACCAGGGGGCGCAGCGTGCGAGCGGCAGAGGCGTCGCACGGGCAGAGTAGCCAGGGGGCGCACAGGCAAGCGCGGCGGGAGCAATTTAGGCGCGCACGGGCGGCGTGAGCACGAGCACAACGCAGAATCAGCAGTAGCAGCAGACAAGGGCAGCAGCGGGAGTGGCCTCCAGCGGCGTTTGTTGGGACAAACCCGGTCCGGCCACGAACGCCGAGTAGGCTCCGGCGACATGAACGCCAGACGAACCCCAGCCTCTCTCTCACTTGGGCGTACGTAGGTGGAAGAAGAGGAGCACACTGACACAAGAATTTCCGGCGACAAATGCCTCGCCACACGAACGGCGCCACGCCGCACGAACGGCGCCTCCGCCCTTCTTTTTACTCAGCTCAGACTATGGCACATACCACGTACTTTCAACCAACTCAGATCGGCCTCTATTTATAGGCTGGCACACACGCCACCTCCCCTATTCTGATGCATGCTAACTAACCATAAAGTCTATCCGGCCAGCTAACAACTTATCCAGCTAACTAACTACATGCATGACTATCCTATCATGCCATGAAGCTAGCTAACCAACTGACCAACTCGCCATGGCCACGAGTGCATGCGCACACACGTACACCATCGTGACAAACACGCACACACATACTCTGGGTGCATACCCGTCACGGTTTATTTCTAACATTCTCCCCCTAAACCGTGACTCGTCGTCGCCGGAGTTGTTGCCGCTCCCGTCATTGTCCTCGTCATGGCCGCCGTTACGGCCTCCGTCACGCTTGACGCAGCCTCCATGATCTTCCTCGGGGACACACGTCGAGCTCCTTCTCCGCCGGCGACACACGCCTGACGGTCTGGCGACATACGCGGTCGATGCCGTCGCGCTCGAACGCTTGACACCACCGCACCACCGCGCGTCTCAACGCACGACTGCGCCAACACGGTCGTCGTTTCCCGGTGGTCGCGCCACGGCCGCCGAGGCATCCACGCCGCTGGCAGCGTCACCACGCCGCCGCACCGTGTCGCGCCTTCGCGAACTCCGTGCCACTATGACCTCTGCGCCACCACGCTTGTCGCAGACTCACCGCGGATCGACAAGGCTCTGATACCAATTGTTGGGACAAACCCGGTCCGGCGACGAACGCCGAGTAGGCTCCGGCGACATGAACGCCGGACGAACCCCAGCCTCTCTATCACTTGGGCGTACGTAGGTGGAAGAAGAAGAGGAGCACACTGACACAAGAATTTCCGGCAACAAACGCCTCGCCGCACGAACAGTGCCACGCCGCATGAACGGCGCCTCGGCCGCACGCACGGCCCTTCTTTTTACTCAGCTCAAACTATGGCACATACCACGTACTTTCAACCAACTCAGATCGGCCTCTATTTATAGGTTGGCACACACGCCACCTCCCCTATTCTGATGCATGCTAACTAACCATAAAGTCTATCCGACCAGCTAACAACTTATCCAGCTAACTAACTACATGCATGACTATCCTATCACGCCATGAAGCTAGCTAACCAACTAACAAACTCGCCATGGCCACGAGTGCATGCGCACGCACGTACACCATCGTGACACATGCACACACATACTCTAGGTGCATACCCGTCACGGTTTATTTCTAACAGTGTTTGTGGCGATGGCCGAGCGGAGGCAACAACAATGGCAGAGCGGGCGGAAGCAACGTAGTAGGGGGGCGAGGTCGCGGGCGTGCGTTGACGCGGCAGGGGCGCGGTCCAGTGGCACACACTCGCGCACAGGAGCAGAGCACGAGGTGCGACCTCGGGGAGACGTGTGCGACGGCTACGACGGAGAAGACGGCAGGGGGAAGGGGAGCAGATACGGGGCTCATAGAGGTGGACGATGGCAAGCTCAGGAGGTCGAGGAAGGTGCCGGAGCACGAATTCGTGGTGGGGCAGCGATGGCGACCGACGACGCGGGCGCGGTCGATCCAGTTGAGGGGGCGTCGCGGGCTCGAGCTAGAGGGCAGCATCGACGTGCTTCGGTGCGGCGAAGCTCCCGGACGAGGCCTCAGGCGACGGAGACGGTGGTGGCCGCGACTACGGAGGCGGGCTAACGACGATGACGCCCGGGTGACACGGGAGAAGAGGGATAGCGGCGCGGGGAAGAAGAGGGAAGAAGGTAGGGTTCAGCCGTTCGGGGAAGGCACGGGGTAGGTCTTGTAGGCGTCGGGGAGCGCAGGATGGCTGCCACGCTCAGCCTCGGCTGGCGGATGGCCGGCAAATCCTATTTGACGCTCGCTGCTAAATCCTATTCGGCGCCTTAAGCGCCGAATACAGTGCATTTGGTACAGGGCGCATACCCCTCCTGTACCGCTTGGTTGGATAACGGGCCGGCCCATAAAGTCTATCCGGCCAGCTAACAACTTATCCAGCTAACTAACTACATGCATGACTATCCTATCACGCCATGAAGCTAGCTAACCAACTAACAAACTCGCCATGGCCACGAGTGCATGCGCACGCACGTACACCATCGTGACACACGCACACACATACTCTAGGTGCATACCCGTCACGGTTTATTTCTAACAGTGTTTGTGGCGATGGCCGAGCGGAGGCAACAACAATGGCAGAGCGGGCGGAAGCAACGTAGTAGGGGGGCGAGGTCGCGGGCGTGCGTTGACGCGGCAGGGGCGCGGTCCAGTGGCACACACTCGCGCACAGGAGCAGAGCACGAGGTGCGACCTCGGGGAGACGTGTGCGACGGCTACGACGGAGAAGACGGCAGGGGGAAGGGGAGCAGATACGGGGCTCATAGAGGTGGCCGATGGCAAGCTCAGGAGGTCGAGGAAGGTGCCGGAGCACGAATTCGTGGTGGGGCAGCGATGGCGACCGACGACGCGGGCGCGGTCGATCCAGTTGAGGGGCGTCGCGGGCTCGAGCTAGAGGGCAGCATCGACGTGCTTCGGTGCGGCGAAGCTCCCGGACGAGGCCTCAGGCGACGGGGACGGTGGTGGCCGCGACTATGGAGGCGGGCTAACGACGATGACGCCCGGGTGACACGGGAGAAGAGGGATAGCGGCGCGGGGAAGAAGAGGGAAGAAGGTAGGGTTCGGCCGTTCGGGGAAGGCACTGGGTAAGTATTGTAGGCGTCGGGGAGCGCAGGATGGCTGCCACGCTCAGCCTCGGCTGGCGGATGGCCGGCAAATCCTATTTGACGCTCGCTGCTAAATCCTATTCGGCGCCTTAAGCGCCGAATACAGTGCATTTGGTACAGGGCGCCCCTCCTGTACCGCTTGGTTGGATAACGGGCCGGCCCATCCCGCTTCCTTCCGCCTTTTTTTCTGACTTCTGTAAAGTGCAAAAAGGCTGTGTGCATGGCAGGATTCGAACGCGCGACGTTCTTCTAAAGAATATGACGCCAACACCAACCCGACAACAGACCTTACGTGCTGATATTGCGAGTTGTTCCGCCTTTTAATCTATTTCTTCTTCTTTCTTCGTTTTTTCTCTCTGTTCTTTTTTTCTTTCCTTTTCCAAATTCGTGAAAATAATTGCGAAAGAAACTCATGAACTTTTTTCTCAAAAGTAGATGAACTTTTTAAAAATTCGTGAACTTTTTCCTTGAAAGTAGATGAACCTTTTTCAAAGTCGATGAACTTTTTTTCAAAATCGTTGAACTTTATTCAAAATTGATGAACTATTTTCAAAATCGATGAACTTTTTACAAAATTTTTTGAACTTTTTTCAAATCAATGAACTTTTTTTTCAAATTCATGAACTTTTTTTAAATCAGTGAACTTTTTTGAAAGTTTGATGAACTTTTTTTGAAAATCAGTGAACTTTTTAGATCCATGAGCATTTTGTTTCTTGAATTCTGTTTTCTGAAATTCTGACTTTTTTCTCGAAAGTCAACAACGAAACGATCGAACTGTTTTTTTCTCTTCAGTAATGAAAAGATCGAGCAGAGAAGCGCTCATCGTGCGTGAGCTGGTCGACTCGTTATTGGGCCGGCCCACATAGCCAGGCGCACGGGCTACATATTGTATCCAACTGGTTGTTTTTTCCCTAAGAAAATGAATACATACCGTAGCAATTTAGCGACAGAAAAAAAAGGAATCGTGCAGGAGTCAGCGATCCAGCGAGCGGCGAGGCGCAGCGATCGACTGAGCGCTGGGAGGCAGCGAGCGGGCGAGCAGGAGGAGCTAGCGAGCGAGCGTAGCTGGGCCTGGCCCAGTCAAGCGACGCAGCGGGCGCTGCGATCGCAAACCGGTGCTGAAGGCGCCAAGGAGGAGGTCTCGCAGCAACGAGCGAATCAAACTAAACGCAAATCCCTTTACATGGGCTGGCCCAACCGGAGGCTCGCCTCAGCGAAAGCGCAACGTGAACGAGCGAATCAAACTAAACGCAAATCCCTTTACATGGGCTGGCCCAACCGGAGGCTCGCCTCAGCGAAAGCTGCGAGACCTCCTCCTTGGCGCCTTCAGCACCGGTTTGCGATCGCAGCGCCCGCTGCGTCGCTTGACTGGGCCAGGCCCAGCTACGCTCGCTCGCTAGCTCCTCCCGCTCGCCCGCTCGCTGCCTCCCAGCGCTCAGTCGATCGCTGCGCCTCGCCGCTCGCTGGATCGCTGACTCCTGCACGATTCCTTTTTTTTCTGTCGCTAAATTGCTACGGTATGTATTCATTTTCTTAGGGAAAAAACAACCAGTTGGATACAATATGTATTCTTTTTCTTAGGAAAAAATTCATCGAATTTTACAAAAGTTCATCGAATTTGGGGAAAAACCATTGAATTTGAAAATAACTCATCAAATTTCAAAAAAGTTCATCAAAACTGGAAAAAAACATGAGATTTGAAAAAGTTCGTCGAATGTGAAAAAGAGTTCATCGAATTTGAAAAAAGTTCATCCAATTTTAAAAAAGTTCGTCCGATTTGAAAAAAGTTCATCGACTTTGAAAAAAGTTCGTTGGATTTCAAAAAAGTTCATCGAATTTAAAAAAAAGTTCATCGAATTCGAAAAAAGTTCATCGAATTCGAAAAAAAGTTCATCAAATTCGAAAAAAGTTCATCAAATTCGATAAAAAGTTCATCGAATTTGAAAAAAGTTCATCAAACTTGAAGAAAAATTTCACGAATTTGAAAAAAGTTCATCGAACACAGCAAGAAGAAAAAGGAAAAAGAAAAAGGAAAAACAAAAACAAAAACGAAAAAAAGTAAAAGGAAAAAGTAAAGAAAAAAAACAAAAAAGAAGGAAGTAAAGACCAAAAAGGATAAAACTAGCACGTCGAATTACAGATGGCGGGCTGGTTAATGCAGCTTGAAGTTTACCAGGACGTCTCTTGTTCGAATCACAACACTAGCAGACCTTTTTTGCGTTTCGAAAAAACAAAAAAAAAGGCAAGATGGGCCGGCCCAGCAGAGAGGGGGGTATGCGCCCGTTTGCGCGATGTACTGTAGCGGGCGCAGAGGGCGCCGAATAGGATTTAGCCGCTGCTGCTTCCTTCTCTGTTCCTTACGGGTTTTTTTTTCGTTTTTCTTCTATGGTTTTTTGCTTCCAGTTTTTCCACTGTTTCGTCCAGTTTTCTATTGTTTTGTTCCGGGTTTTTTTCTGTTTTGGTTCCTTTTTTATTTCATTTTTTTCTTTTTTCTTTCCTTTTTATTTTCTGTTTCTGTTTTTCTTCTCTTTATTGCGTATTATATAAAAAGTTCATTGTGTATTAAAAAAAGTTCATTATATTCAGAAAATGTTCATCGTATATTATGAAAAGGTTCATCGTGTATTATAAAAATGTTCAGCGTGTATTATGAAATTGTTCAACGTATATTAAGAAATGTCCGTTGTGTATTTAAAATTTGTTCATCGTGTATGAAAAAATTGTTCGTCGTGTATTAAAAAATTGTTCAATGTATACTAAAAATGTTCATTTGTGTACTTGAAATTTGTTCAGTGTTTGTTTACAGAAAAGATCACTCTATTTTAAAATTTGTTCAACTTATATCATTAAAATATTGATTTTTTAAAAAGGATTTGGCGCTGGCTTTCGTACTTTAAGGCTGGCGCTGAACTTATATAGTTGTACGTCGCGAGCTCGGCTTATTTTTTTCGAATTTTCGCAGGACGGGTGATAATTGGGCCGGCCCGGTTGCGCGTCGCTTCCGCGAAGCCGCGTCGATCGGGCGCACACGGGCGGCGTATAGGAGCTCTCCGGATGGCCGTGCCTCCTATAGCGAGGGGAAGAGGAGGCGGGGGTTTGCTAGGCCGGCTTTACTCAATGGGCCAAGTGGCCAGTAGATTAGGTCCCCTTTTATTTGCTTTTACCCTTTTTCTGTTTTCTTATTCAGCTACTGTTTTACGAATAGTTGGACCACAAAACAAATTTTGTTCTAAATAAAACTTGGCACATATTTCATGCACCAAAGTTGTGTCGTTGCACAAAAAGTTTGTAGTCAATTGAAAAATTCAAATTTGTATTTGAATTTAAATGTGTTTATTTAAATCGTGCTGATTCACTAAAATATTCTTAGGGGAAATTAAAAAATCCATTTACTGTTGGTTCCTACGTGTTAATTGCTTGGTGAATATTTGCAACCCAACGAACATTTTAGTTTTGCAGTGTGAAGAAAATATTTTTTTTTACTTTATTTTAATTTTTTAATTTGAACTTGGTTTGGACCAAAGTGCGGTTTAGTAAATTAATTGTGATGACATGGCACCACTAGTGTGTGATTACTATAGCTTAACTACCGCGGTGTTACACAGAAGGAGCAACAAGACACGCATGTATCGTTGCTATTAAGGATAACAAGATGGGGACTATTCCTACATGAATAGATCTCGTCTACATCATGCCATCGTTCTTATTGCATTACTCTGTTTCACCATGAACTTAATACACTAGATGCATGCTGGATAGCGGGCGGTGTGTGGAGTAATAGTAGTAGATGTAGGCAGGAGTCGGTCTACTAATCTTAGACATGATGCTTATATATTGATCATGCCTTGGATATCGTCATAATTATTCGATTTTATATCAATTGCCCAACAGTAATTTGTTTACCCACCGTATGCTATTTCTTGAGAGAAGCCACTAGTGAAATCTATGCCCCCCGGGTCTATTCTTTATCATATTTATTTGAGATCTATTTTTATTCGCTTTTATTTTCAGATCTATTATTTTAAAAACCCAAAAATACTTTGCTGCATTTTTATTACTTATTTTATTTCACATTTTATTGAGAGCAATTTATCCAACCTATCACATTTATTCTCCCGTCAACTTGCCAATTTCTGACGCCGTTACTTAAAAGGGATTGACAACCCCTCATAAGCGTCGGGTTGCAAATATTTGTTCTTTGTGTGTTGGTGCAGTTTACATACTGTTGCTTGGTTCTCCTACTGGATTGATACCTTGGTTTCATATCTGAGGAAAATACCTACCTTAGCTGTGATGCATCATCCCTTCCTCTTTGGGGAAATACCGACCTAGCTTCAAAAAGCGACATCAAGGGAAAACATTTTTTCGGTATTTTGGTCCAGAGGGGAAATATCTATGTTCGCTATGTTAGAGGATTGTGGCAGGCATGCTGATAGCGTAAACGAATTCGTTATATTTTTCTGAGCAACTTTGATATATAAATTATTTTCATTCGAGTTACGATTTAATTTTTATGACTTCCAAAGTTTTAATGATTTTCTAAATTACTGGATTTAATTTAACTTGACTTTATTTTAATATTAAATTTCTATGGGGTACACAGAAGTGTACCCAGAAATGTGCTATAGGGGCTGATAGTGGGCCACGGTGGTCCAGTCAACAGCATTTGACTAGTCAGGGTCAATGGACCCACATGTTAGTGTGATTTTAAGCCAATTAACTAAAATTAATTAATTGACTAATACTTTTTACTAATTATTTTTTAATTTCAAAAAAATCTTTTTTTCTAGAGAGGGGCGGGCCCCATGTGCAATGGCCCAGCCGGCCACAGGTGTGGTCGTGCACGCACGCGCGCACACGACAGGGGCGAGGCCATGGCCGTGCCTCGGGCGCGCATGGACGCACAACGATGTCGGCGGCCTCGGCGGGGCAGGAGGCAGCGGGAAGGGGTGCGGCCAGAGGCGCGCAGGGCACAGCCGGTGTGGCGCGGGCGCGCAAGTGGACAGGGGAGGCGAGGGCGCAGGCAAGGCAGGAGCGCGTGGTGAGTGGGCGGTCAGCAGGGACGGCGAGCGACGCGAGCAGGCGCAAGCAGGAGTAGGGGCGCAGTGGCGAGCGGGACGCTAGCATGGGCAGTGACGGGCGCAAGGGGCTGCGGGGTAGCGGCGGCGACGGCAGTGGTCACGAGCGGCGGCAGCGGGTGCGCGAGGGGCGGTGCGGCGTCGGGGCGGAGGGGCTCAAGAGAGGTGTTGGAGTTGTGTCGAATATAGTGTACAAGACAGGTTACAGTTGGACTTGTAGTTGTATTGTGTTTACATAGGATATGGAGTCATGTCCTAGTAAGACACTTGTATCCTAGGCCTCTCATATATAGCGGGGGTAGACACACGATGTAACCTATGCTAACATAATAGCACAGGCACGCGGGGGAGCTGGCGGCGTGTGCCGGTGCCCGGACGGCCGGGATGCGGTATTGTGACGGTGTCACGAGGAGGAGCGCCCGTAGTCAGGCCCCGTGAATGTAGCCATATCAGTGAACCTCGTTAACAAATCTCGGTGTCGTGCTCGTGTGATTGCTTGGTCCTCGGATGATCGATGGTATGCCTCGAATTTATTCCAACAAGTGATATAATGAGCTAGGTTGTTCGGAGGTTGCTGGATTGTTAATCTAAAGGAGGAGGAGCGAAAGAATTCGTGGAAGCAATCGAGTTGGTCACGTGCAGCGACGGAAAGTTTCGACTTGCAGCGAAGATTTTTTTCTTGAGATAGCGATTGGAAGCGGCGAAGGCGTGCGACAGCTGCAGACGGACCAGCAGGAGTCTAGGGCGCGCTTGGATGGGCTGGCAGCAGGCCGGCCTGAGGTGCTTGTGGAGCTAGCCGCAGCGTGGACCGCTAGCCGTGGTTCAGGCCCGGATCTGTAGTCAGGGAAGCGGCCGCATCATGTGTGCACGTGATTTATTTTGTACAAAAAGGAGACAGAGTCTCCACTATCGACGCGGACGGAGGCAGCAGATCGGTTCGGCGGAAAGAAAAAAGTCCATTGATTTATGTGCATCCGTTGGAAGGCAGAGGCAGGACAAAGCAAATACTACTAACTAGCATTCGGAGTTGAGCCTAGGAGATACACCACGTGAAGGCCAAAATTGTTTGGTTAAATTGCTATTAGTATTGGGAGGTGACAACGGGTTTGCTTCATGTACTATTGCATCGTGAAAAGTTCAGTTGGCACAACAGAGGATGCTTGAAGGTATTGCAGGAAGTCATGTCAACTGTGATGGAATTATCTTGTGATGAATGAAAATTTGTGGAATGATCTGGGATCCTGGGTCGGACTAGATAGTTTGACGGATCGACGCAAGTCGGTTGGAACAGAAGACGGTGCAGGATCGGCGACGACGACATAGGAGCGTGATGCTGATGGTGACCGACTTCTGGGACGTGGAAACACGTGGCGCAGGCCCTGAGGGCTTGTGTGACTTCGATAAGACTGGCGCGGAGTTGATTCAAGACGGTGCACATGTGAGCTTAAAGTCAACGGGGCGCGAGGGTGGATTGATCATCTACCATGGAGTCATGTTGAAGGTGGAGCTGGATTGAGGGGCTACGGTGTAAGGATCCAGATAATCGAAGCCTATTCAGCGGGAAAAAATGTGGGACACGTAATTTGGACTAGAGCCCAGTGGTCTGATGGAAGCGTGAAACTCGTCACAGGTCGGCGATGATCGGTGGTACTCCGCAGTGGGGTTGAGTGGTGTGGGTTCGCGGCCCTTGAGACTCGAGTGGGACAGCGGAGGCTCGACGCGATAATAGCGGCGAGGCGTGCGGTTAGCACGGGACATGGAGACGGGTCAGGGCTCTGGTGGTCATACATGTGGTGAGACAACTGCGAATTTGACTCGGTATGACTACAAGCGACGGTGAAATTCCTTCAAGTTTCAGACAAGCAGTCAAGAAAGGAGCGGTGATGTTGAGTTCAGGTAACTCTTATGTGTGACACCCAATATGTGAGTTGTTCACTTTCACGCAGGTCAGTGATCGGTGTGTGATGGCGTTGGACTGATGCTATGGAAGTTCGGAGCACAAATTGAGTAACAAGGAACTTAATTTTTGCTCGAGTGTTGACTTGGTCAAGAAAAGGAGGGACTACAAATTACAGGTGGAGTCACATGGAGTCTTTGGAGCAGCAGCGGTACTCATGGGATAAGCTCAAGCCCAGTGTACATGCAAGTTTGACGCATGGACAAATTCAAGGTGGTGGAGTATATTTGCCAAGGTGAAGTTTGTTGGAGTTGTGTCGAATATAGTGTACAAGGCAGGTTACAGTTGGACTTGTAGTTGTATTGTGTTTAGATAGGATATGGAGTCGTGTCCTAGTAGGACACTTGTATCCTAGGCCTCTCATATATAGCGGGGATAGACATACGGTGTAACCTATGCCAACATAATAGCACAGGCACGCGGGGGAGCAGGCGGCGTGTGCCAGCGCCCGGGCGGCCAGGGTGCGGTATTGTGACGGTGTCACGGGAGAAGCACCCGTAGTCAGGCCCCGGGGATGTAGCCATATCGGTGAACCTCGTTAACAAATCTCGATGTCGTGCTCGTGTGATTTCTTAGTCCTTGGATGATCGACGGTATGCCTCGGATTTATTCTAACAAGAGGGCTCACCCACGTTGATAAGTGGGGGGCGGCGAGGCTCGATGTAGCCGGGCGGTGAGGCGGGACGGCGACGAGGGCGACGGGGCGGTGCGGTTCCTCCGTGGGGAAGACGAGGGGAGGCGAGATAGGGTCGCGAGGGAAGGAACTAGGGTTATGGCGCGGGAGGAGAGGGGCGAGGGGTCATATAGGTTGGGAGGGGCCGCCGATGGCTGCCACGCAAGGCTCGGGCACCATGGTCGGGGGGATGAGCGCCACGATCCCCCCCCCCCCCCCTCACACACACACACACACTGCTTCCTTGTAGCAGGAAAGGGACGATGGGGTGGGCTGGGCCATGTGGCCCGGGGGAGTTCCCTCTTTTCTTTCCTTTTATTTTTCCTTTTTATTTATTCTTTTCTGTTTCTTTTTAAATGGACTGTTTGTATTTATTTAAGCTATCAAAATATTTTTGCAAAATATGAAACTTGGCCATATAAATGTTGTGCAATATTTGGCACCGCCATAAGAAATTTGACAGTTAAATGAATTCATTTGAATTTTACTTAAATACAAATTGATTAAAAAGGTTATTTTGGGCACTGTTTTAAATAGGTTAGGGGCAGTTTAATAAATCAAATAATGTTGGTTTATTTATGACAATTAGTTAGTGAATTTTTGGAACCTAGCAACATTTTTGTATTCCCGTTTGAAAAAATAAAATTTTGACTTTATTTTAAATTTGAATTTGAGTTTGGTTTGGATCAAAGTGAGGTTTAGAAAATTAATTGCGATGACATGGCACCATTAGTGTGTGGTTACTGTAGCTTAACTACCGAGGTGTTACAGCGTCGAGGTAGCTTCAATCCTTGTCGCGAGCATCAAGGTAGCTCCAATCCTTGTTGCGCTCCACTTTCTTCCTCCGGGGTTTGCAGAAATCAGGAAAGTTGTCCTCCTTGATCCAACACCAGTCAGCCCGCCACTCGTCCCACTTCATATGCAAGTTGTCTTCGGGATAAATTTCCTTGGTGCTACTCCTGGGATCCAAGTGACGCTGTCGGAGAGATCCCTCGATGCGTGGAATGAAGTAATGGCGGAAGATGGCTACGTTGGGCACTACTCCAACAAAATTCTCGCCCATATGCGCGAAGACAGACATGCAGGTCATGGCATTTGGCATGAAGTCTAAGAGGCGGAACCCATATGTATACATGATCTCTGAAAAGAAATCAGAGAAGGGAGGAACAAGCCCGCAATGGAAATATGCGGTGATAAAGGGATATTTATCTTTGCCAGATTTGGTGGTGTCGGGAAGAACGTGGGGCGCAGTACGAGCCATCGTCTCCTTCCCTCACATGTATGTGTACCGCTCCACCATGTCGCTGTGATTCAAGGCCGGCGCAAATACGATATTATCCCTCCGCAGCGCCGCCATCTCCTCCTTCCTCGCTTCCGCTTCCGGGTTGACTACCTTCTCCAGCTTATCTTGGCCCTTCTTGGGTGCCATGATTGCTTTGCGGAGGGCAGATTTGCGAGCGAGCGAGGGCGTGGCACGGCGGCAGAAGAACCTGCGCTCTGTTCTTGCGCAAGGTTGAAGACGATTGGAGGCGAATTACTAGATTGGAACAGAAGGGGTAAATGAGCAGTGCCCCTCGCGCTCTCCTTTTGCCGGGAAAGGCGTGGGGCCTGGCTCTTTACTGTCCTACGTGGCTGCGCTTTTTCAGGCACACTACCCTTGGCAGCCATTTCAATCCACCTCCCCATGTTCTGCATTTAATGTGCGTCGTCGGGGCAGGGTAAAAGAGAATATTACAGCAGTTATCCTCTG
Organism: Triticum timopheevii; assembly: GCA_963921465.1. Classification (NCBI taxonomy): domain Eukaryota; kingdom Viridiplantae; phylum Streptophyta; class Magnoliopsida; order Poales; family Poaceae; genus Triticum; species Triticum timopheevii. Next base: position 354,634,444 of record OY997274.1, read on the forward strand.
CCACACATGCATGTGCACTGTTTTGTCCTGGACCAACGATGCCTCGCATGTGTGTATGGCCCATCCCAGGGGCTCTTGTCGGTGTACCAAGACATGGGTGGCTTAGTACCCTGACTTGTGCACAGCCAGTGGCAGCCTTTCCGACGGCAGGGCTTGCCGAAGGACAATTATAAACAAGACTCAAGACTTGGTTGGCAAAACCATGGAGAAGACTCCAAGACAGGTCATTGAGAAGTACTAACTTAGTACTGAAGATCAAGACATCGGTTGCCGGCAAGCTACTTGACGGCAAGCAAAGGTCGGGCAAGCTCCATGCCGCCAAGCTCCCATTACTTGTCCACCGCTCCACCTCAGCGACGCGTCAGTCGCCTATCAAGTAGGTGTCGAGCGGGCAGGCTGTTTGGTGAGCTCTGTCTGGGCACGTGCCAACTCACCGCCGAAGACACAACTTGACACTCGTCCCTGGAGCGTGTCAAGCAAATAAGAGGTAGCTAGCCAAACAGCACAGAAGAAGAGACAACCATTGTCGGCAAGCTTCACCAGTGCGACACCTCACAGCGTATTTAATGCATTTGTCCTAACCCGTCACCTCACAGCGTATTTAATGCATTTGTCCTAACCCGTCAAAGTTAGGTATTTGGCACTGTCGTCACTATTTACCTTCTGTGAAGACGGTTTTGCCATTATGGTGACCTCTTCATCTATAAAAGGAGGCTCGTGGCTAGCTTTACAAGGGTCTCACACTTTGTTCAATTACACGCATAGCCGGCAAGCTGCACTCCTTATACTAGAGCTCAAACACAACCAATATAGCAGGAGTAGGGTTTTACGCTTCTCAGTGGCGCAAACCTGGTAAAACCTTGCGTGTTCTGTTGATTCTACTCTCTGTGCTCGTGGATCCCCACAGTCAAACCAGGGGATCCACAGTCAAACCGCAAAGGGGACTTTGCTGATCTTGATCTTCCTACGCACGACATGCTGTTGCCCTACGACTCAAACCCAATCGAAAAAAAAAACCTTCTAGTTGTCGGAAAACCAAGGAACCAATGATCTGAGATAAACGTGACAACCATAATTAGTGGAGACAGCCAGAATTAGTTCCACTAATCATATTGTCATCACACCAAAATGCCATTTAGAGATAAATGCACTTTCACTTACGCTGCCGGTCCAAACCCACACCTGCCAACTGCAGCTCGAATGCAGGACAAGGTGGGACATGAACAAAACCCATGGCAGATAATAACGGACACGGCGATTTGGTGCCCGAGCCCAGATGATCCCGAAATCGCTGGCGTCAGTTCCAGGCTCGGGATCCGAATAATTCGTTCTGACGCGTGTGACGTCGAGCGTGGAAAAAGGGACGTACGATGAAATACGGTACGAAACAGTGGCTATTTCGTGGGCCCAAAGCGTATGGGTGGAACGGCGCTCGCGCACGGGAACTCTGGTCCGTGGACCAGATCGTTACTAGTCCAGCCGAGCCAGGGATCAGATAGGTGTGCGGCGACGGAAGTGGACGGCTGAGCCGTTTGTCCCTCTCCCCCCACCTCTGTCTCCGTTCTGAGTAGGTCCTTGCTGCGGCGCTCGTTCTGCAACGGCGAGCACGGGGAATTGGAAGATGGTGGGGCTGAGTTCCTGCTTGATGCCATTGACAGGTAAGTGGTCTCAGATCTGCAATTAGTTTTTTGAGGATTTGCTCTTCAGGCTGTTTTTCCTTGAAGAAGAGACCTAACGAACGGGCCCTGGTAGCGGCCATTGATATCTTCTTGCAGGTTTCCATTACGAGAGGAGTTCGCGGACAACCTCGAGCACCCAGATCCGGTTCCCCCGGTCTTGTTGCCAAACAGCGGAGCCGGCCTTGCCGTTCCTGCAGACTCAAATACTGGATCTGGTTGCGCTCAACAGCTCGGCGGCGATGGGAATGATATGGCAGGACTTCGAGTCCGCCGTCGTGCGGATGCATCACCGACGAGGTCGGCCCCGTCTACTGACAGAGTCAATCCAGAGGCATCTGGGAGGACAAAAAAGGTGTAAACCCAAATCCTCCCGCTGTTGGTCTGTCACTGTATGTTCGTCACAACTGCACTGGATTTTGTCGGAATTTGTTTACTTCTGTAATCGTTAGAAAAAAAGTCGATATACACCAAAAAGTAAGCTTGGCCATTGCATCCCATCCTTAGCGGTGCCTTGTTTAACAGTCAGAACCACATTCATCATACTGTTAGTATTCTTGTAGTAGAACTATTAGACTGAATATTGTTTTGGTGGAAGAACTCGTAGACTGAATGTGTACGTTGCCAAATTGCAGGTTATGGTTGGACAGTGAGCCATCAGATGACGATGGACTCTAAAGTCACGGGCTATAGAGTTGATTGGCTAAAGAAGGTAAACGGAATAAATGGAAAAGTTGAGCATCAGTTATCCATATGCTCCTAATTTTCCTATTTTCTCTGTGTTCTTGAAAATCAACTTTCAGTTCATGTTCCCGGTGCATTTCATGGATTGCCGGTCATTATATATCCTGGATACCGAGAAGATTATGATGGTGCTTGACCCAACGGAGACAGATCCGTCGGATGAGATGAAAATCAAACATGGGCCGCTAGCAAGGAAGTTTCAGCAGAAGTTATGCACCATATTCAGTGACATGTTCGGAGCCGGTTTGGTTGAGACCACTGGATGGTCGTTTGTGTACCCTTTGGTGGCGCAGCACAAGCCATGCATTAGGCGTGTGTGAGTACCCTAGAACATACCTAGGCATTTCAGGTTGATAAAAGAAAATTGCCTGCAAAATTCCTAAGTTCAATATTGTTTCCTCACAGGGAAGACAGTGGCGTATATGTCGCTCACTACGTCCTGGAGTTCACCGGTCTATACCTTTAATCAACTATAACCCAGGTATGGAACCACCTAACCTATTTCTTGACTAGCTGAAACTGATAGGCATATTTGATGAAAGTAATTAATAGTTTTCTCCTATTTTTGCTTCATCACAGGGTCAGATCGAGCACCTGCGCAAGAAGATTGCATACGAGATAGTGAACATGAAGGGGAACAAGGGAGATACCCCGGAGTTCCTGTACGAGATCATTGACTGACGAGAAAGACATTAGCAATTCCAGTCTGCATGCAGTTTTGGCTGTGCGTGTACTTATCGTTAAATGGGCACATTTGAGTTCTAGTGTTATTTTGCATCAGAAAACCCTACTAGCATTGTGCATCTGGAAAGCTATGGGCATGGGATGTATTCCTAATGGAGATCTAATTAGAGTAATTTGAACTATGTACGTGTTAGAGATTATGTGAACAGATGACGATCTGTCTGAATTTAAATATGCTGCAACTACTTCTGGTTATTTGATTCATTGCTTAACATACATGAAGTGGCTGACCGTGATCAGATGATACGGAGAAGAGAATAATGGCAGTTCCAGAGATGTATTTAAGACGGGCTCGTCTAGTAGCCGTCTGTGAGTCATGGATGGTGAACGGCTCAGGCCGGCTCAGAAATATGGCTGAACCGTGCCTCAACTGCCTGTTCTGCTTGTACAGTGTGACATGCAGTCGCATTCATTGCGCTGCTGAGCAGTGCTAAATATGGAGATATACAATGGTGAAATACAGCAGTGGGCGCAAATCCACATGACAACCTGCGGTATAGATTTTGGGAGCATCTGAGCTCGGGCTCAGAAACCAATATTCGGATAATAACAGACTATATATGCCAAGACGCGTCCAAGCTTGCTACCTTCTCCATCCCAAAATAAGTATCTCAACTTTGTACTAGCTCTAGTACAAATTTGTACTAAGCTCAAGATACTTATTTTGGGACGGAGGGAGTACTATATAGGAGTACCAAGAAGCGTTCAAGCTTTGCATATGCCCTGCAGGGTGATGATGATTATATAACAACACATGAACAGAGCAGCAGGAGCATGGCATCGGTACAACCAGAGGAAACCACATGACATGTTCTGACAATGTTAAGGATAAACCTGTCTCCAGTACAATGACAGTTTTAAGACGACGACAGGGACTATGGTATGGTCTAAGATAAATATGTGAAGCCCGAGCACACACGTATGCTCCGGTGGGCTTTTCTGCTTCTGTATCAAAAGTATTAATATGATAAATACATGGGATTTAACTTCTCTCCAGATTGCTTTCTCTTCTCCTGGATTCTGCCTGCTTTAGTCTAAGGTCATGGGTTGGGAGATGCAACACCGGAATCTGGCCTTGCGGACATTGTTCAGGACCTCCATCTCCACACGCTCCAGCATTCTGACAACATCGGTAAAAGGGGGGCGGACATCGGGGTTTGCATCCCAGCACCTTGTCATGATCTCCCCAAGGGCAGGTAGGCAGTCATGGGGTATGGCTGGGCGAACACCCTTGTTCACCACAGCAAATGCAGCTTGCACTGCTGTCATGTTTGGAAAAGGAAGGGTCCCAGTTATTAGCTCCCACAGGACAATGCCAAAACTGTAGACATCAACTTTCTGATTGTATGGTCTGTGCTGGATCATCTCACTGCAACCCCAAAATAAGAACAATGAACAATAAGAAATAGTTCATCCAGAATAAATTAGCACATCCAAATTAGCAAAATAAAACACAATAAGAAATAGTTCATCCAATTGCAGTATTGCACAAAGCTATATAGTTGGAGCAGGGTCATGCAGAATCTCAGGAACAGCATACGTATTATTCACATTTCCTTGAGAATACAATGGTCCAATGGGATGGGTCCAAATGAAAAACAGAATGTGCCCAAGGTGTTCCTTGTTTCCACTTTAACACAGTGCTAAATTTCCACATGAACATTAGAGGAACGAATTTGACGCTAAGGATAAGAACCACTAACATGTTATTTCATCGAGATCAGATTAGCACTGCAATGGTGAGTAGTAAAAATGGTACCTCCTTGCTTGTAGTTGTTGATAGTTTTCCTATAAACTTGGTTAAACTTTGCACTGTTTGACTTCAGAAAAAACTTGCAGGCCTTCTTTTCAAGCATGGAGGGAGTACTTAAAAGCTTTTCAAAATTCAAGACAAGTTCTAACGAAGAAGAGAATTTTGAACTACATACAAACATGATTTTAGTATGAGATGCAAAAAGGAGTGCACCTGCATAGACATTATCGCTACTAAATGCATGCTGTTCACTTTTTATACCAGTTCAGGAGTTCCCAGGTAGTTTGCTCAAAGAACTTAGCTGAGCTACATAGTCAGATTATTATATAGAGCAACTAATCGATGGTTGCTTTTGGACATGGCTATGGTACATACAACTTTCAGTAAGTTTTTCTCACTGTTTCCCCCACTCCCCATCGCTCATATTTGTAGGATACTTAAAGGATGGTGTGAAAATGCATGTAAAGTCTAATTTACATACATATGTACCATAGTCAGTCTCTTGCTATTATGCAAGTTTATTATCAGAAACAAGTTGCCACCGGAGTTCTGGTATATCAGGATGCCCACTTTGATATGCTTAGAACTGCACAAAGAAAAAACTAAAGGCTTGCCAGCAAGAGACTTGAAAAATAACAAGCTTGAGCACTTCTCCAACTTGGTCTTGGTTTAAAAGCAAGCTAACGTTGAGCCTAGGCTGGACAGCGGAGTCTGTTAAGGAAATCTAGACATTTTTGCACATATGAAATAAGCATCTAAGTTTAGCGTGCATGGTTGTCTCGTTCCAGTTATGCAATCTCGTGTTGTTCAATAAATGGAAACCTAGTTAAGACCTATAATTTTCTTTAGAAGAAATATGTTAGCACTATGAAAGAACTAATCAATAATCTTTTCGGGTAGTTGATGGATTAGTTTTATTGGTTTTACCAGTTTGGCCGTTACAATAATTTCTCACTTCCAAGTACCAACTATGTACGAATACTACCCCCATAATTCAACTCATACTGAAATGTTTCTAAGGAAAGGATCTTCATTTATTTATTATGACTTGAATTCAGCTCGAGCATGGTACAAGCTGAGCATAAGCCCACTCCCTGGCGTGACAACTGACCCGACTCAGCTAGATCTAGCTAGGTTTTCAGTGCAAACAAGAGCAGAGCAAAGTCAAGTTTGCTCAAACTTGTTTGCATCCCTAGCTGCTCTGGTATAGTAATCAACAACAACAACTAACCCTTTAGTCCCAAACAAGTTGGGATAGGCTAGAGCTGAAACCCATAAGATCTCGAAACCAGCTCATGGTTCTGGCACGTGGATAGCTAACTTCCACATGCCCCTGTCCATGGCTAAATCTTTGATGATATTCCAGTCCTTCAGATCTCTCTTTACGGACTCCTTCCATGTCAAGTTTGGTCTACCCCGACCTCTCTTGACATTATCAGCATGCTTTAACCGTCCGCTATGCACCGGAGCTTTTGGAGGCCTACACTGTATATGTCAAAACCATCTTAGACGATTTTGGACAAGCTTCTCTTCAACAGGTGCTACCCCAACTCTCACGTGTATCATCATTCCGCACACAGTCCTTTCTTATGAGGCCCCACATCCATCTCAACATGCGCATCTCCGCTACACCTAAGTGTTGAAGATGTCATCTTTTAGTCGGCTAACACTCAGCGCCATACAACATTTCGGGTCGAATTGCCATCCTATAGAACCTGCCTTTTAGCTTTGTGGCACTCTTTGGTCACAGAGAACGCCAGAAGCTTGGCACCGTTTCATCCATCCAGTTTTGATTCAATGGCTCACATCTTCATTGATATTACCATACATCTGCAGCATTGACCCCAAATATCGAAAGGTGTCCTTCTGAGGTATCACCTGCCCATCAAGGCTTACCTCCTCCTCGTGCCTAGTAGTACTGAAACCGCACCTCATATATTCATTTTTAGTTCTACTAAAAGCCTAAAACCTTTCGATTCTAATGTTTGTCTCCATAGCTCTAACTTTCTATTAACTGTCGTCCAACTATCATCGACTAGCACCACATCATCTGCAAAGAGCATACACCATGTGATATCTCCATGTATATCCCTCGTCACCTCATCCATCACGAAGCAAAAAGATAAGGGCTCAAAGCTGACCCTTGGTGCATTCCTATTCTAATTGGTAAGTCATGAGTGTCACCATCACTTGTTCGAACACCTGTCATAACATTATCGTACATGTCCTTGATGAGGGTGATGTACTTTGTTGGGACTTTGTGTTTCTCCATGTATCCCTGGGTTTCTGAGGTGTGGGACTGGCCGCGCTGTGTGGGTTCCTTCTCTAGCGGCTATGGCGGGGCATGGAGGTGCTCCTCCTGGACCGAAGCCCCCGGCGGTGGCTGGGAACGCGTCGGGCAGGCGTGGTGCAGGAGCGCCGCCTGGGCAGAAGGCTCCGGTAGCCACCGGGCCGGCCGCTGTGGGGCGTGGTGGTGGCATGTCGGGTCAGCGAGCCCCAGCGGTCGCTGGGACGGGGGTTGCCGCTGCGGGACGCGGCGGTGGCGCTGTGGGTCCTAGGCCGCCAGCTCCTGGGGCGGTCGGTCCAGCACCCGCGCTTGCCGCGGCGGGGCGTGGACAAGGATCTCGACCGTTGCACCCAGGGACGGCGGTGGTGGCGCCTCGCAAGCACGCGCTGGCGCATGGGCAGCAGAACCGGGGGTGGAGGCGGCTACAGAGGTCATTGTGGTGGTCGCGGTCGTCGCGGTGGTCGGAACCGTTACCGCCCACCTCCACCTCCGGTCGTTGTGGAACCGACGGAGTCCACGGAGGTGGCTACTTCCGGGCAGGCGTCGGACTTGTCCGGCGATGCTATGGAGGTGGTGACGGCGCTGGCTACTGCTGAGGTCCCTGTGACTGAGCCAGTGACGTCGGGTGCTTCAGGTGCCGTTGACAAGGCAGATGGTGAGAGAGCTTCCAAGTGGGCTCGAAAAAAGGAGAAGATGTTGTGCTACCGTTGTGGTGAGAGGGGTCACTTTATTGTTGAATGTGTGACCGAGTTATGTGATACTTGCCTCAAGCCAGCGCATGACACAGGTGTGTGCCCGATACTGCGTGATCAAATGCCGAGTATTACTATCTATGGAGTCTGTTGTGCCGAGTTGATGTTCTTTTAGTCTCCTTGTGCGAGGGACGTTCCCGAGGAGTCCCCGAGCACGACTACGGGGATCGTTAAGGTCACGAAAGGTGATGTGTCTGAGGCTCAGATTTTGCAGAGGCTTAGGGACTTGGCTCCAGGTGATTTTCAGTGGGAGCTTGTTCGTCTCGAGGCCAACATGTATAAGGTTGACTTCCCTACTACAGAGGACTTGGAGCGTCTTCTCAGTTTTGGGTTGTGCAGAGTTCCTGGCACAGAGTGCATTCTTGAGTTTCACGAGTGGAAGAAGGTAGAGCCACAGGGCAAGCCTCTCACTCAGGTTTGGTTGCATTTTTCGGGGGCTCCGTCGAAGCTGATTCAGGACGCCCGGGTTGCTGCTAGCTTGGGAATTCTGGTCGGGAAAACTGAGAGGGTGGACATGGCTTTTACCCGAGCTAACGGGGTTGCCCGGCTTCTGGTGAGTGTTCTGGATATCGAGTTTGTTCTTGACGTGGTCAAGTGGACACATAAGGGCCTCGTGTACAACCTTGACATTGAGTTTGAGGACTCCGAGTACTTCGCTGGGACTCTGGCAGGGACTGATGTGGACATGCATGATAAGAATGATGGATCGGGTAATTCAAAGGCGCGAGGGGAGGATGCTGGGCATGAGTTGCCCGATGGCCCGGGGGCTGATTCACAGATGCCCGGGAATGGGGTTGCACCCTCTATTTCGGTGCCGATGAGTACTTTGCGGTTTGGTTCTTTTCAGCCAGCTTCCGCTCCTCCCAGGCTATGGAGCGACAGGGTGGAGTCCGAGGATGTGCTTGAGCGCACGCTTCCTCCCCTGGATTTTGCGGAGGTTGTTGTCTCTCTGGAGGGGAGGGACGATCTTGGGCAGGTGACCCCCCGCTCTACCACCCCTACTGCTGTTTCGCTGCACGGGAGGTCTCCGCCGAGACTGGCCGCGGTGATGGTTGTGTCACCGATCGGGCAGGCGGCCTCGGTTACCTCTCCCCCTCAGGTGTCCAGGGTGGCCGAGCCTGTGGCGTCGACCGAGCCCTGCCTGACGCCGACAGGAGTGGACACGGCGCAGTTCGGTCTGACTGCCGAGTCGAGTGGGGCGCGGGGGCAGGCGGCCCCCGTCCTCTCTTCTCCTCGCGGGACTCCAGGTGGGAAGCGTGGGCAGGTGGCCCAGCCCTCGCTAACCCCGCGCTTGCCGGCTGTTCTCTGCGGTTCTCCGACTTTACTTGCCGAGCCATGCATTGGGGGTGGGGCAGGAGGCCTTACCCCAAACGAGCCGACCCGGGAGGAGGTCATCGCTTTTGGAGGTATTCCAGATCCTGTGTCTGAGGGGAGACGGATGAGCTGTCGCCTTCAGGACCAGACGGATGTTGATGATATGCAGCTGAGGTGCGCCATGCGGGCGGCCAAGCTTCGTGACATGGAGGTCACTACTGGTATGTCAGTCAACACTTCCAATTCTATTTTGCACTTTTCTAATGATGAGATCATTCACCATGCAAATGAGCTAGGAGTTTCACTAGGTAGTAATGATAGTGAAATCTCTAAATCTGTTAATGATATACTGGACCTGGAAGCGGAACGTGCTTTAGAGTTGATTCGTAACTTAGCTGCGGTCAAACCTATGAACGATTCTGACATAGATGTTTTGGGAGTCAGGGTGCTAGATACGTTCTGTGCGGATCTTGCCCCATCCATCCCTGAGACAGAGGAGGATGACAATTCTATAACCCTAGGGGAGAGTGCCCCGGTCAAGGGTCAGGATGTTAGATCCACGGAGCCCGGTTGTGAGGATCGGGTAGAGGATCCGAACAAGCCTAAGCGAAAGTGGAGGCGCAAAATCTATCCTGCATCCGCGGTGCGTAGAAGTGCTAGGGTCCGTACCACCAAAAAATTCTATGATGAGCTATGAGAGGCATCTTTTGGAATAGCAGAGGTCTGATGGACTTGGCTAAAAGAAGGTTTCTAGCAGATGCTTCAACTGAACATAGACTGGATTTTATTGCCCTATCCGAGACAGGTAGGGACAATTTCTCTCCTCAGTTTCTGAGCACTTTATCCGGAGGTGTCGATTTTGATTGGCACTGCCTCCCCCCCAAGAGGAAGATCAGGGGGGATCCTACTTCGGGTTAGATGTGAGGCGTTGGAAGTCCGAAGTGTGGTTATGGGTGATTTCGCCGTCAAATTTGGGGTCAGATCCAAAGTCGATGGATTTAATTGGGCACTAGTAGCGGTGTATGGGGCCGCGCAGCCGGAACTCAAACCAGACTTTTTGGCGGATCTCGTCCGTATTTGCGGGTCTGAACAGCTTCCAATCTTGGTTGGGGGAGATTTTAACATTATTAGAAGGAGAGAAGAAAAGAACAATGATAATTTTGACACCAGGTGGTTGTTCATGTTTAATACCATCATTGAAAGCTTCAATCTTAGAGAGATAGAGCTTTCGGGTAGAAAATTCACTTGGGCTAATACTTTACAAAACCCGACGTATGAGAAGCTGGATAGAGTCCTAGCGAGCGTCGACTGGGAAGAGAAATCCCCCCTGGTTACAGTCCAAGCGCTATCTCGTGGTATATCTGACCACACCCCTTTGCTGGTTGACTCTGGTGAGGCAACACGTATAAAAAAGGGCAACCTGGTGCATGTAGCTCCCGCTTGCGCAGGGTCCAGGGAAGGGTCCGACCACTTTGGGTCTATAGTACGCAGCCTTTGCCTACATTTCTGTAAGAGGCTGTTTCCAGGACTTGAACCCATGACCTCATGGTCACAAGGCAGCAGCTTTACCACTGCGCCAAGGCTCCCCTTCGGTGAGGCAACACGTATGGGTAATAAAAATACCTTTTCATTCGAACTTGCGTGGTTTGAAAGAGAAGGTTTCCTGGATCTGATAGCCAGGGAATGGGCGATGCAGGAGGAAGGTCTTCTATCGAGAGATGGCAGAATAAGATTAGAAACTTGAGGAGTTTCTTGCGAGGGTTGGCTAAGCATCTCAGTGGGATCTATAAGGTTGAAAAGGAAAGGCTCCTTACACTTATTCAGTCCCTAGATTTAAAGGCTGTGTCCACAATTCTACAAACCTCGGAGCTTCATGCTAAAGTAGATGCAGAGATGAGATTGAAAGAGTTGTTGCGAGAAGAGGAGTTGAAGTGGGCATTGCGAGCTAAGGTTCGCAAAGTTGTCCAAGGGGACGCTAACACTCAATTCTTTCATATGATCGCCAATGGCAAGCATAGAAAGAAAAGGATCTTTCAGCTTGAGCAAGACGAGGGGACGATCTTAGGGCAGGAGAACTCAAAATTATACATAACCAATTATTACAAACAGCTATTTGGGCCTCCAGAGGATAATTTTGTGTCCTTGGATGAGTCTAGGATTGAGGATGTGCCGCAGCTGGCTGCAGATGAGAATGAGGTATTAACTGCACCATTCTCAGAGAACGAGGTGTTTGAAGCGATTTCACAGATGAAGAATAATAAAAAGCTCCGGGGCCGGATGGATTTCCGGCGAAGTTTTATAAGAAATATTGGCACATTATTAAAGGGGATTTGTTACCGATGTTTCATGATCTATTCTCCGGACAGCTTCAGTTGTTTCACTTGAATTTTGGAACAATAACTTTGCTTCCGAAGAAAACAAAGGCTGTGAGAATTGAGCAGTTCAGGCCTATCTGTCTTCTTAATGTTAGTTTCAAAAAATTTACCAAGGTTGGGACAAATAGACTCACACAGATTGCGCACTCTGTGGTGCAGCCGACCCAAACTGCTTTCATACCGGACAAAAACATCCTAGAAGGAGTTGTGGTCCTTCATGAAACGCTCCATGAAATCCATACAAAAAAGCTAGACGGGGTTGTTTTCAAAGTGGATTTCGAAAAAGCGTACGATAAAAGTCAAATGGCCATTTCTGCAACAGGCTTTGCGCATGAAAGGTTTCGACCCGGCTTGGAGACACCAGGTTGAATCTTTCACGCAAAAAGGGAGTGTTGGAATCAAAGTGAATGACGACATAGGTCACTATTTCCAGACACATAAGGGCCTGAGACAAGGAGATCCGATGTCACCTATTCTGTTCAATATTGTAGTCGACATGTTGACCATTCTAATAGGAAGGGCAAAGGAGGTTGGTCAAGTAGGTAGCCTGGTACCTCATCTAGTTGATGGAGGGGTGTCTATCCTACAGTACGCTGATGATACTATCATCTTCATGGAGCATGACTTGGCAAAAGCGAGAAACATGAAGCTGATGTTATGCTTATTCGAACAATTGACCGGGTTAAAGATTAACTTTCACAAAAGCGAATTGTTCTGCTTTGGAAGAGCCAAAGAGGAACAAGAGGCGTACAAGCAATTGTTCGGGTGTGAACTTGGGGCTCTACCTTTCACGTATTTTGGTATACCAATTCACCATCGTAAGCTAACAAATAGAGAATGGAAGTGTATTGAGGATCGATTCGAAAAGAAACTGAGTTGCTGGAAGGGCAAGCTGATGTCGTATGGGGGCCGTCTAATTCTGATTAATTCGGTCCTCACGAGCATGCCTATGTTTCTCTTGTCGTTTTTCGAGATACCAGTTGGAGTTCGGAAATGACTGGATTTCTATCGATCCCGCTTTTTCTCACAGAGTGATGACCTGAAAAGGAAGTATAGACTCACTAAGTGGGATATTATTTGTCGACTGAAAGACCAAGGGGGTCTAGGTATCGAAAATCTTGAGGTTAAAAACAGATGTCTTCTCAGCAAGTGGCTGTATAAGCTATCTGTAGAGTCGGAGGCCACGTGGGCGCAGATTCTGCGTAATAAGTACCTTCATTCGAAAACTTTGTCACAGGTGACAGTCAGGCCGACGGACTCACCTTTTTGGAAAGGACTGATGAGAGTTAAATCAGTCTTTTTTAACAGAACAAAGTTTCTAGTCAGAAACGGTACTTCTACGAGATTCTGGGAGGATACATGGCTAGGGGAAACACCCCTCGCGCTTCAATATCCCTCCCTTTATAGCATAGTGCAACGAAGAGACGCTTTCGTTGCAACCATGCTTCAGTCCACTCCCCTCGATATCCACTTTAGGAGAGCACTTGCCGGACCCCGTTGGGAAGCATGGCTCCATTTGGTGAGAAGACTGATGGATGTGCAGCTTTCTCAACAGCCGGACATGTTGTGCTCGAAGCTAACCAGGAATGGAGAGTTCACGGTTAAATCTATGTATTTAGATGTGATCAACTCTAGCTCTATTCCTAGTTCGAAACATGTTTGGAATGTCAAAGTGCCTTTGAGAGTTAAAGTGTTCATGTGGTTTGTACACAAACAAGTCATTTTAACAAGGACAATTTGACAAAGCGCAACTGGACTGGTTCTACGAGATGTAGTTTTTGTGATCGGGATGAGACCATCAAACACCTCTTTCTTGACTGTCCGATGGCGAAGGTTTAATGGCGGATTGTTCACATTGCTTTTAATATTACTCCATCGAATAATATCACCACGTTATTTGGGACGTGGCTTGACGGGATAGATTCCCAAACAGCGAGACACATTCATGTAGGAGTATGTGCTTTACTTTGGGCAGTCTGGAACTGCAGGAATGATTTGGTTTTTAACAGAACAACAAATACTCATTTTTTGCAGGTTATCTTCCGAGCCACTGCGTTGATCCGTATGTGGTCGCTACTCACTCAGACGGAGGCCAGGGAGCGTTTGGTTACTGGATCTACCCGATGGGAGATGGTAGCTCGGGCTATATTCAACCAGTTTGGATGGCGGTCATGTAATAGTATAGGCAATTAGTTTTCCTATCTAGCTTCTGCCTGCCGGTTGTGGCTTTTCTTTCGCTCTTCATGAGCCTTTTTGTGGTTCGTATGTTTAAGACTTCATGACCTTTGTTGAACTTATTTGCTTTATAATAAAGGTGGCCGTATGCATCGTTCTGATGCAGAGGCCGGGGTTATACCCCTTTTCCAAAAAAAAAATGGCCCACCACACGACATTCCGCGGTATCTTATCATAGGCCTTTTCCAAGTCAATGAACACCATATGCAAGTCCTTTTGCTCCATGTATCTCTCCATAAGTTGTCGTTCCAACAAAATGGCTTCCACGGTCGACCTCCCAGGCATGAAACCAAACTGATTTTTGGTCACGCTTGTCATTCTTCTTGAGCAGTGCTCAATGACTCTCCCATAGCTTCATTGTATGGCTCATCGGCTTAATTCCACGATAGTTGGTACAACTTTAAACATCCCCCTTGTTCTTAAAGATTGGTACTAATATACTCCGTCTCCATTCTTTTGGCATCTTGTTTGACTGAAAAATGATGTTGAAAAGGTTAGTTAGCCATGCTATCACGGTCTCCGAGGCCTCTCCACACCTCAGTGGGGATACAGTCAGGGCCCATCGCCTTGCCTACTTTCATCCTTTTCAAAGCCTCCCTGACCTTAGACTCCTGGATTCTTCACACAAAACACCTGCTGGTATCGTCAAAGGAGTTGTCCCGCTCAATGGTAGAGCTCCCATTTTCTCCATTGAGCGGCTTGTCGAAGTACTCCTGCCATCTATGCTTAATTTCCTCGTCCTTGAGATGATCTGCTCCTTCCTTGATGCATTTGACTTGGTTGACATCCCTCCTCTTCCTCTCTTGAATCTTGACCATCTTATAGATGTCCATTCCGCCTTCCTTCGTGTCTTAAGCACCGGTAGAGGCCCTCAAACGCCTGATCCATTGCTACACCCATAGCTCGATTTGCAGCCTTCTTTGCCACCTTGTACTTCTCTATGTTGTCTACACTCCTATCCATGTGTAGTTGTCCAAAACAGTCTTTCTTCTCATTAGTAGCCTTCTAGACAACATCATTCCACCACCGGGTATCTTTAGCTTCGCTTCTACTTCCCCTGGTCACTCCAAACTCCTCTAAAGCCACCTTACGAATGCAAGTCGCCATCTTCATCCACATATTGTTTGAATCACCTCCTTCCTCCCAAGGACCCTCCTTAAAAACCCTCTCCTTGAAAGCCTGAGCTGCCTCTCCCTTGAGGTTCCACCACTTCATTCTAGCGACATTGGCACACTTATCCCATTGGACAAGAACCCGAAAGCGGAAGTCAAACACCACAAGCTTATGTTGATGGACAACACTCTCTCCAAGTATCACCTTACAATTTAGGCAAGCACGCCCATCTTCTCTTCTCAAGAGGACAAAATGAATCTAGCTAGATTGTTAACCACTACTAAAAGTCACAAGATGTGATTCTCTCTTTTTAAGGAGGGTGTTAGCTAAGGTCATGCCATAGGCTAGAGCGAAGCTTAAGACATCTGGTTAGATAAAACGAGATAGAAATTCCACCAATAGCTCAACTTTGCTTTGAAAAAGTACATGTTGCTATGGTAAGAGTATATTACCCCTGAACTTTGATCAAGTGTCTATTTAAATCCGTAAACAATGAAAATAGTTACGACAAGATGCATCATTTAAAACAATAGCAAAACCAACTTAGGGGGCCATATGTTGTAGGTGTAGCTAACTAGGGGGTGACTTGGTAAAGGAGTACTTGATGATTGTGATTCATGAGTGCTTTGCGTGAAGTATAATTAATTTCCTTCTATGTTGCTTAACAACTTTCCCACTTAGATAAAAAAAGGCTGGCCTAGGCTAGGCCAAGGTTGGACCCTTCCCCGGACCCTACACAGGTAGGAGTTACGTGCATCGGGCTGTCCTTTTGTGTAGACTAGGCCCAGGTTGAGCTAGCAAAAAGACTTGTTCATTTTGGGCCTAAACCCGTCGCCTTACCCACAAGTCTACTGGATGTCTAGATCTTGCTTAAATTGGGCTGCCTCTAGGTCTTAGTTTTTTTTAGTGACACCAAACTAAATTGTAATTTGAAGCTCAAAGTGCCAAGCCCATCAAGACATCCTAATTTACTCACATGTAAGTTCTTGTCCACCAAAGGTCATTGATGTCGGTTCCTTTTGTTCTCTTCTTTTGCAATTCAATTTTTTCCAAAATCAAATCAAATCCATATGATAAGTTCATTTGTAGATCTCAAATTTGTCCCCTGTTTACAGATTTGAGCACTTCAAAATGCATGCATTTAATTAAATGTCATTAATGCGTTAATAAATTGCATAAACCCTAATTAAATAATTATACCTCAGAAAAATATAAATAATATATACTTTTTGATAAAAAATGCATAAACACCATGTATGCCATTTTCATGCATTATTAAACAACTTTAACCACATGTTCAGTATTAATTCAATTTTAACTCCAAATTGCATATGGGGTTTTTTTGGAAACCAATTGCATTATGATTTCCAGCTCTTTATAATTTGAGTAGCGTAGTTGTAGGGCAATGGCACGCGTCGTAATTGCTTGAGCATTGCATTGAAGCTTTTGGTCGTTTTATTTTCCTTCTATGACGGGTGTGCTTCTTCACGATAGACTCGGGTACCTAAGTTGCTGAAGACAGTTGTGACCCCACTTCCAAGGACCTTGCCCAGGACGAGGCTGTTGAGCCAACAAGCAAGTAAAACCCCTTGATCATACCCATGCTTCGCTCAATTGCTTTCATTAGGGTTAACGATGCTATAGTAGTCTTTTGATGCATAGCTTGACTAAATCACCATTTAATGTTCCATTCCTAGCAAGCCATGTTACCTACTCGTGTTATGCCATTATATCTTTGTTTTGTCGTAGTATGCATGCTAAGGGCTTATGCTTGAGTTATGTTATCTTCTAGCTATGTTGCTCAAGCCATGTTACTTGCTTGTGTTATGGCATGATATCTTTGTTGTGTCGTAGTATGCATGCTAAGGGCTTGGCTTGGGTCGCAGCAGGGAGACAGACCTATCCACACGGCGCAACGGCTTGCCTAACCTGGCAAGACCCGCTTGGGTGCCCGACCAACTGAGCGCTCGGGAGGAGGGTACTCGAGAGGGGGGAGGGCGTTCTCGGGTCCGTGAGCTTACCCCAAGCCCCCACCGACCGAGTCATCCGCACCCCTTGGGCTGCCACAACGTTCAGGTCGGCCATGTTAACATGCCCAGGAGACCACGCCCCCCGAAGCGCTGACACTTGGCCCACTACCTTACTAGACCTATCCAAGGGCCACACCTAGTTCAGGCTGTCCATTTGGCATACACGTAGTTGCATTTGCATGTTTTCAATCTTTGTTACAATGACAATGATGAATGGTATGATACATACATATAGGAATGTGGCGCGGAAGGCGGTCAGCTTGCGGCCTAGCCGATCCCTATTCTGGCTCACACCGTCTAGGTCCGACTCAGAGCTACGACCGGACTCTCGATTCGGGTACAACTCAGTTTGGGTGGCTTCTTGGATTTGTCTGCAGCGAAGGGAAAGTGTCGAGTCAATCACCTCCGCCGGCTCACCACGTGAGGTGTGCTACCCGCATGCATCAAGGGATGATCGAACGTATGAGTAACTTGGTGCACCCCTAAAGGGATAAACTTATTTGAATAGCCATGTCCACGGTTGTTCATAAGGCAGCAAGGCAGCCTAAGGCAAGCACCAAGTGCCATGACGCCTAAGCGCTTAAAGTGGGCATAATTGTAAGGCGCTGGCTGCCTAAGTGTCCAAGGCGAGACGCCTTATAAACAATGTCCGCGGTTATGGACGACTTGGAGATTTTGTACTCGATCATAGAACTTCAACTAATCATTAATGACTTGTTAGTAACATAGAACAACTTCAATCAATAATCTATAAAACTTACCAACTGTATGAGTGCCTTGGGACTGCTTCCTAGTGAGAGATGCGAGGGGGTGATACAAGATAGTGCTATGATGTGGTGGTTAGGATAATAACCTAGATGGTTCTTATGCGCTCTCTTACCTTATTCTAAGAGACACACAAGTTGTAGTGTGTCTATAGGAAGCTAGTGTTCTTGCCGCTCAAAACCACGTACCCTTCTTTGAGAAGGGTGCATACTTAGAACAGATTTAGAACAGATCTGATTTAAGTCTTGCGGTGTACATCATGCAGTCACCTTGTTTTTCAAACCAACTTGTTGCAGAGGATTTTATGGATCCACTTGGTGGTTAGTACGTGGACTTCGCTGATGTCAACGACGAGTAGGTAGGAGGTCCCAGGTGGCAGCCTGAGTCCTCATGGATGAGATCTTGTTTATCTTTCAGCCTCTTACGCAAATGCTATTAAATTTGTCAGTACTCAGACGCTACTTCGTTTCCGCTGATGTATGATGAGATGTTAGGTCATCTGATCTCTAAATGTAATAAATTTGCTATCTTGCTCCATGTATGAGCTTTGGCTATATTAATATATTGGCAGCAGCGGTAATGTTGTGATACCGACTTTATTCATACCCCAAAACGTCTGCAGTGCGTCTATGTTATGAAGTGTACGTTGTGGGTAGATTCTTGATACCGTTAAGCGGGTTATCCAAGTTACGGGGTTAAGCGACTCGTTCTATTGTATGGGATTTCATCACCCATGTCCTCTAGAACTTGTGTGGGAATCATGATTCCCTTGTCGGATGTGGTTCCTGATGGGGATTGATGAACCAACGGATTCCAGGCTCTTCGAGAGGAGATGGCGCTTGGCAGTGTGGTTGATTCCAAGCGCCAATCTCGGCTTCCCATATGATTTCCTCTGCCAGATTCACATAGTCTTAGTCACGGGGTCTGACAGATTTTCAGTCTGAAACTATGGGACTATGCAGAGGGAAATAAACAAAGTTTCACAGGATTTTTGTTCCATTGTTAGGGGAAGATAGTATAATCCTGCGAACAAAACAAGCATGATAATACACAAGTTAAGGTGACTTCTGAAAGACCCAAGAGGAAATTTTGGTCACAGAAGAAACTATGTCTACAGAGTTGAGTTATTTGATCAGATACTGCTAACTCACCTTTTTATGCAGGACCTGCATTTAACATTTTAGTGTCTTCTAGAAATGGATCTCCACTCTTGGAAAAACTTAAAAAACTGGGTAATAGCAGCAAGAGTGTACAGGATTGAACAACCATAGCTGGTCAACCAAACAGGAGATAATGGCTTAAGGCAAGAAAGCCAAATAAGTCTTACATATCTAGCAAATAAGTTTTACATGTCTAGTGATAAAATTACCCTGCAACGGCCATTCCCCTCCCTAAAAGTGGATTAGAATGATAGCTTAGTTTTGCATCAAGAGCTAATGAGAGAATGACAAGGTCAAAGCAACAAGAGAATAACCTAAAGCAAACCATAGTAACATTCTATTTATCTCATAGTAGTAGAATATTATGAACAAAATCAGTTTGAAATATCCTGTAGTCAAGACCAACCAAATATTCCTGGCTGAGATGTACCACCAGGTAATACAAGCCTAATTGGTTTGATGCCAATTGTTGGCAAGTCTAGAAAATTGGCTATCAATTGATTGGCTACCAATTGGTTCTTGCCCATCTCCCAAAAGAAGGTATAATTAGGTCCGAACTATGGTCTTGAGTGATGGCAATGTCAGGAAATGAAGCATAATTGCCTATTTAGAGTAACATCACTACTAACAGAAATAAGCAAGATAAAGAGCAGTTTGTTCAACTTACGGAGCCATCCAACGGTATGTTCCTGTTTCAGGTGTCATCCCCTCGGTCTTCACTTCAATCCTAGCAACTCCGAAGTCAGCAATCTTGATCGATTTGTCACCAGAAATCAAGAGGTTATCTGACTTAAGATCTCTGTGGATGAACCCAAGGCCATGAACATAAGCCATGCCACGTGCAACATCTAGTGCCTGCTTCACTGCCAGCTTCAGTGGAACAGACCTATTCTGCCTCCTATTCAGGAAATTCCTAACAGATCCACCCTTTGCATACCCTGTGACAATGCACCAAACTATTGGCTTCCTGCATGCGCCAACGAACTTGACTATATTTGGATGCCTTAACTCTGCAAGCATCATAACTTCTTGCACAAACTGTTGCTCCAGCAGCTGAGCTTGTATGGGGTCAGCCTCGGGCCTCTCCAAAAGCTTAATGGCAACATCCACCCCATTGTAGGTCCCCCTGTATAGCTTCCCAAATGCACCTTGTGCAAAGGGCAATCCCATGTGGAGCTTCCCCAAATCAATGGTCCACTCCTCATAATCCTTGAGTGTCTCAGTGGGGAATCTAGTGTCCATCAAAGCGTGTGCCAACGCATCATCACTCAAGGCATGAGACACCCGCCCAGGACGGAAAATGCTGTTCCCAACCGAGTAGCTAACCACAGCAACAGGCCCCCTGTGGCTAGGATGGTTAAGCATCCCAGTACGCGAGTCAGTAGAACCAACACTACTGTTGTCCACAGACATTATGGAACCACCGTGCATGCTGGTCTGCATGCTGTTAAGGCTATCAATGGACATGGTGGAGCCCTCCCCTAGCTTCTGGTAGTATGCCATGTCGCAGAAGTTGACGCCACCGTCCTGGCCGCTTACGGCACCAATTATCCCGGGGAACTTGCCCGCTTCCATCATTCTCAAATAACCAAAGTCTGAGCTCCGGCAACCTTTCCGCTCTTCCCTTTCTCCCTCACACAGTCCAGCCAAAGGCGATTGCCTGCAGAGAGAACCCAACGGAGATTAGAAGCGACAATAAGCTAAGGTTTTCGTCTTCATCCTGCAAGCTATACAGTTGCCACAACTGCCAGCACGCAAGCATAAAATCGATACGATACAGCAAGAAAACACAAAATCCACGAGGAGGAACACCCTAATCCCGAAAGAACACCCAAAATAATCCTTGCAGGGTCAGACTTCGCTCCGAATAGACCCTTGCCCAGACCAAATCGAACCCTCAACAGCGACCTAAACCAAAGGAACCCGAAGCACCAAACCGCATCCAGGACCAAATCATGCTCCGGCACGAAACAAGAGATGGCGAGCCAAACCTTACCCCGGAACTGCCCACTTTTCGGGTCCGGAAGTACAGCTCGCTGCTTCTAATTCGCACCCCACGCGACCTCGGCGCCGCACGGCTTCCGGCGATCCGGGCCTCGATCGGGAGCCCCCGGAGCCGCGGCGTCGGGATGAGGGCAGCAGGGGACAGGGTCAGCTGTTGTGTGTGAGATAGAGAGAGGAGGGGCGTTTGCCCCAAGAGCGCTTTTATGCTAAAAATAGCGCCTTTTGGGTGTGCTGGCGATAATTCTAATTTCGGGACCAACTTACAGCTCCGACCGCATCCACATCGGTCAAACTTTTTTTTAAAGCTCAAATTCAATGAAATTCAGTTAATTGAAGGAAATATAGGCAATTTCATTGATATTTAGGCAAATTTACATAGATAAAACGTAAAACTACTCCTAGTTTATGCGGAGGAGTTTGTAGATGTAGTTGTCGCCGTCGCACGGCGGCCCGTCCTTCGTGGCGGCCTAGCTGCAACCCTCCCCTGGATCGTCGCTGCGGGCCGGCTGGCTCGGCGCAGTGACCTCCTCGTCGCTGTTGGAGAGCGCGATGATGCCGCCCGCATCGTGGTCGCGGCGTCGTGCGGCGATTTCTTTCAGAGCACGATGCTGGCGCTCCATCTTCTATGCCACGTAGTCCTGCCGCGACCAGGCGAGGCTACTCTCAAAGTCGGAGGCCATGGCCTCGTACTCCTGCTTCACCACGACGGGATCGCCGTCGGCTCCTTCTTCGGCTTGACCAGGCGATAGTTGCCGCGGGGAGGGGAAGGGGCGCGACCGCCCTCGTTGATGACGAGGTTGGCGCTGTGGCGGGCCCGCAGGGGTGGGATTTGGCACGGGTTGTTTTCACGCCATTTTCTTTTCCCCGGCACCCCCTGTCGCCCCCTAGCGCGCTAGGTTCGGCCTGGGTCCGTCCGCGCCATTTTTTGCCCAAACCGGCGAAATTTAAGCTCTTCGAGGTGCGACTGGGCGGGTTTTTTCGCCGGCGATATAAAAGGTGCATTGGGGCCAGTTGGGGGTGGGTGGAGATGCTCTGAGGGGAGGGGAAATAGTGAGTAGTAAAAAGCCCGTGTGAAAATACATTTGTGTAAAGCTGAAGGCTATTTGATTAAAATAATTGTGGAACGGTAAATTTGGCTGTAAATTGTTGTAATGCCTCTGGAGCCTGAGTGAATGTATTTATATTATATGATAATTAACTTATATGTACTTTCTTTGTAGATAATTGAATGATCATTTTGCAAAGAAAAATTATGACAACGTAGGAGATTCATAGCTAACACATACACAATTCAACCACCGTATACTTTGATGTTGCACACATCTAAATAGATAGTGATTCCATTATATTATGACAAAACATGTGTACCATATAAAACATATATGGTTCACATGATCATGACCCCATCAACATATCTAACTTAGGCGAACTCCAGCGCAAGGACGTGTTTCGTCTGTTCGCATCCGCGCTGACAAAAAACACGGCTCAACGCGCCAACACAAACGGGCGGATGTCCTTTTTTGTCCACCCCAACCCATTTCTGGCCCATATTTGGGGAGAGTTTGCGTCCGAACTGACGCCCGTGGAGTACGTACCCACTTGTTGAAAGCACGTCCACTCTCTTGGTGGTTTAAGTAATTCATGTCAACATACATATCCTTGAACTAATGCCCCACGTCATAGCCGAGCTCACCGCCACTGGCTCTGGCGGGACGAGGTCCATCGGACGTGTGCCGAAGGGGAAACTGAGCCTAGCCACCGCGCCGTGGTAGCGGACCTGCCAGCGGTCGTACTCCATGGTTGTGAGTTCGGCCATGTGAAAGCTACCGAGACACCGGCGGGTGTGGGTCTCCCAATCCGTAATCTCGTTGATCCACGTCCCCCACCACCACTGTCGGTCCCCGAGTTAGGACCTCGTCGGGGGCCGGGCCCGAGGGAGGACAGGGAAGTCCTCGAACCAGCGTAGGGGCGTGGCGGCGGGTGGATCGGGCGACCGACGAGGGCGGCTCGATAAAGAGCCCGCGGAGGACGACGGGGACACCTCGGCGGCCACCTCGCCGACGTCGGGCGAAGAGGCCGCGATAAACCTCTTTTGGGCCATTGGCTTCTCGAGCACCCCGGCACACAAGCAGAGGTTGACGATTGAGGCGGCGGCGGCGATAGCGGTGACCTACCAATGGTTTCGAGCGAGGGAGGGGTGTTGAGAAACGTAGCATGCAATTTCAAAAAAATTCCTACGCTCACGCAATATCTATCTAGAAGATGCATAGCAACGAGGGGAGAGTGTGTCTACATACCCTCGTAGACCGTAAGCGGAAGCATTTGACAACGCCGTTGATGTAGTCGAACTTCTTCTAGCTCCGACCGATCAAGTACTAAACGTATGGCACCTCTGAGTTCTGCACACGTTCAGCTCGATGGCGTCCCTCGTCCTCTTGATCCAGCAAGATGTCGAGGAAGTAGATGAGTTCCGTCAGCATGACGACGTGGTGACGGTGATGGTGAAGTGATCCGCGCAGGGCTTCGTCTAAGCACTACGAAGATATAACCAGATGCGTAAACTGTGGAGGGGGTCAATAACCAATAGCGGAACCTGGATGCTCATATTGGCTCCTACATATTCTACGAAGATCTTTATCGGTCGAACCGTTATGATAACATACGTTATTCCCTTTATCCATCGGTATGTTACTTGCCCGAGATTCTATTGTCGGTATCTTCATACCTAGTTCAATCTCGTTGCCGGCAAGTCTCTTTACTTGTTTCGTAATACATCACCCTGCAACTAACTCATTAGTCACTTTGCTTGCAAGGCTTCTTATGATGTGTATTACCGAGAGGGCCCAGAGATACCTATCCGGTACTTAGAGTGACAGATCTTAATCTCGATCTATGCCAACTCAACAAACACCTTTGGAGATACCTGTAGAGCATCTTTATAATCACCCAGTTACGTTGTGACGTTTGATAGCACATAAGGCATTCCTTCGGTATCCGGGAGTTGCATAATCTCATAGTCGAAGGAATATGTATTTGACATGAAGAAAGCAATAGCAAAAAAACGATCAATATGCTAAGCTAACGGATGGGCCTTGTCCATCACATCATTCTCCTAATGATGTGATCCTGTTATCAAATGGCAACTGATGTCCATGGTTAGGAAACCTTAAACATCTTTGATCAACGAGCTAGTCAAGTAGAGGCTCACTAGGGACACGGTGTTTGTCTATGTATTCACACATGTATTTAGGTTTCCGATCAATACAATTCTAGCATGAATAATAAAAATTTATCATGAATAAGGAAATATAAAATAACAACTTTATTATTGCCTCTAGGGCATATTTCCTTCAAGGTGTGGCGTGTGTCTATGTGAGCAGAGTTTTTTTGGGGGGGGGGGTGGAGGGGGGCCAAGGTGGTGTTTAAGGAAATACCACAACAACTAAAAAATTTACTAGGCGGGAGTAAAATGTCGGGCTACTGAAAATTTGGATCAAGGGCGAGCAGATATTTTTGAGATTGTGAGGGATGTAGAGGCGGGAGTAAAATGCGGGGGCTACTGAAAATTTGGATCAAGGGATAGAAGCAGAGCGGAAGTTATAGACATCGCACACGGTCAAAACATACTAATCATGTGCTATCAAATAGAAAAACCTCCAAGCGAGCAGATATTTTTGAGATTGCGAGGGATGCAAGTGGGAGTGAAATGTCGGGGCTACTGAAAATTTGAATCAAGGGATTGAAGAAGAGCGGGAGCAACAGACATCGCACATGATCCACACATATTAATCGTGTGCTATCAAACATAAAACCCTTCGAGGCGGTAGATATTTTCGAGAGCGAGAGGGAAGCCTCGTTGAGCCCAATCTACTGTGTTGATGTGAGTAACAGGGGCACGAGCGTGGCGCACAGGTAGTCTGAGCGAACCGTGTTTGTTGCGTCCCCAATCGCAGACGGTTGCTACATCCAACTCGTCTGCTATTTATAAATTTGGCAAAAATAATAACTCGGGAAAGGGTCAAAACACAAACACACTTGCATGTGGACCAAATGCACAAGTTTGATGTTCAAATACCCAATGCACAAGTTTGATGTGGCACCTGTCGCACAAAGTGCACAGTATTGCTAGTCAGCCACCCCGTACGAACCCCACTTCGTGTCAGCGGTAAGGGAATCCTAGCTACGAACGCATGCCCCCAAATAGCTAGGTCTGAAACCTCACCCTACGGTAACACAAAACCTATAAGAGTTCATCATGGTCAAACCCCCTTTCGCTTCCGGACAAAGGTGGACCGTGTGCCGGCCCACAAATGTGTGCTTGTGGCGCGAGATGGGTGAGACCACATACGAGCCACCTACGGGTGGCCCTACTATATGTATGAAAAGGGTGTGCTGTAATATTTAACTATCATTCACAACTTTGATGTGGCACATGTGCCTCGCAAATCAACCAGACTTCCCAAACCCCACGGAGGTTGCAGGTAGTGCGAAGTAGTCCCCCCCCCACACACACACGTCGGGGGAAGAGGGCATGTCACCAAGACGTAATGTAACACAGACCAAGCAGAATCCAACTTTTTTGTATAACCTCTCTCGCTCGTTGTTGGTCAAAGTGATGGACGTCCACACGGCCCCGCAAAATGGGCTAGCTTGTCGCCGATAACCTCGCGAGGGAGTGCCTGAAGACAAAACCCACTCTGTGCATGTGGCCCAAACATATGTATATGGAAGTGGTGTGTGGTGTTTGAATACCCAGTGCGCAAATTTGATGTGGCACCATGCTTTGGAACCGTAAAATCCCCACACTGAGTGAGGGTTCACGACACGTAGCATGCGATCAAACTTTATTAGGCTTGGAATGATCGACCTACTATACGGCAACACGAACGAAAGAAGAACCACCCTGGTAACCTTTCTCGTCGTCGGTCAAAATGATGAACGTCCACGCGGACTCACGAATATATAGGCTTGCACCGATAACCAAGTGAGTGAGAGTATCCAAAGACAACCATTGCATGCATGTGTCCCAAACACATTTATGGAGGTGCGTGATGCATGCATATGTGTTGAATACCCAATGCACAATATTGATGTGGTGCATGCGTTGAAAATCGCACAGTCCCCACACAGAGCAAGAGGTTCATGACGTGTCGTGTGCTCGCCCCCTCCCCCCCCCCACTTCGATCAAGCGGGATGGATTCATGTGTACGCATGTGCTATATTATGTAATCTCACATCATGACCTATACCGTGAGATAAAGAAAAAATTAATCCCTTGTTAAGTCTAATTTATTAAGCTCTCTCGCTGTCGGTGAAAGTGATGGACCAAGCGGGCCCATAGATGAAAGCATCGCTGATAACCGTGTGAGTGAGTGCTAGAGGACAACCACCATCGCTTGCATGTGTGCCAAACATATATATGGAGAGGTGTGTGGTTGTGATGTTTTGAATACCTAATGCACAACTTTGATGTGGCATCTGCCTCGAAAATCCATAAAGTCCCCACACAGAGTGAGGTACATGACACCTAGTATATGCTGGTCCCATCCCCCTTCAACACGTACTATATACTCCTACCATAACACAACCTTGTAAGAATTAATCCTCCTTATTCGTCAAACTATACCTCTCTCTCGTTGGGTCAAAGTGATGGTCGACGACCTCGCGGGCCCATAGGAGCGAAGTGTACGTCGCACGCGAGTGCGCGTCCTATATTGGACAACCACCATATGCATGTGACCCGAAGAGGTGTTTGTGTGATGTTTGAATATGCAATGCACAGCTTCGATGTGGCACCTATATATACCTCGGAAACCGAAAAGTCCCCACAGAGAGTGAGGTTCATGATGCGTGGCATGTGCTACCCCCCCATTCGATGTGTGGTATATTTATACTCCTACTGTAGCACAAACCAAAAAGAATCATTCCTTGATGGTCAAATTAACCTCTCTCTCGTTGGGTCAGAGTGATGGAGGACAACCTCGGGGCCACAAATGGAAGCGTCGCACGCGAGTGAGTTCCTATAGGGAAACCACCGTTTGCATGGTATTGCGTGATGTTTTGAATACCAATGCACAACTTTGATGTGGCACCTGCCTCGGGAACCAGAAAGTCCCCACATCGAGCGAGGTTATGACGCATATATAGTATACATGTTGCCCCCTCTTTGACATGTACTACATACTTCGTGCATATACGTAACACAACCCAAAAAAGAACCATACTTGTTGGTCAAATTAACCTCTCTCTCGGTGTAGGTTCAACTGATCGACGACGACCTCGCGGGCCCATAGAGAGACTCACACGTGAGTGAGTGTCATAGGACAACCACTGCGTGCATGTGCCCAAAAGAGGTGTGTTGTGTGATGTTTGAATACCCAATGCACAACTTTGATGTGGCACATGCTTCACAAATCGAAAACGCACTACACAGAGGTTCACGACTCATAGCCCCCTCACTTCGAGCCGGTGGGAGGGACTCATGTGTACGCACGTGCCCGAACTTTGATATGAAATTCACCATGATCCACACCATAACACACATGCCAAGATGAATCCACCTTTGGTCAAATGCCTCTCGTTGTCGGTGGAAACTGAAAACCTTTGCGAGCTAACGAATGGGCACATCGCTGATAACCACACGAGGGAATGTCCGAGAGGACCACAAATGCATGCATGTGTCCCGAACATGTATGTATGAAAGAGTTGTGTAATGTTTTAAATAACCAATGCATGACTTTGATGTGGCGTATATGACTCACAAAATGATCAATCCCACACGGAGGCTCATGACTCATAGTTTACTGCCGGACCCCCCCCCCCCCCCCACACACACACAGAAACACACATCCCGCACCACCACCGCCACTCTGAGGCATGTCAAACTTTTTCTGCAGTGAACATGTGACCAAAGGAGTCTCGTGTTAAAAAAACAGATATCATTTGACCATTTTTATACATTGATTGATTTCCTAGGGATTTCATGTGCAAAAATCAAATTTGAGCTACATGTGCACCAAAATGGATTGCATAATCGTATATGTGTCCCGGGGTGCATGTTTCCCCATGCAAGAGATTTCAAAACATTGAGAATGTTGATTTTTAAAATTCAGTAAATCAAAAACTTAGTTGAAATTCATGAAACTTATCGTGGTGTCATATGGACACCGGTAGACTGTGATATTGTATTTTTTTGTCAAATTTGAGACAAGTTTTGATATAATCTTCTTACAAACAGGATATTGTTAATAATTGGCAACCGATATCGCACATGAATTATTTATTCTGACCGTGTGCGTTAGACCAACAATGTATATGTGCCATTCTTCGGTTAAGCAATAAAGCGACAGAATTAATAATCAAAAAAGAAAAACAATATACGTGCCGCCACGCGCTCCATGTGCCGTGCGAGTAGGCGTGAGTTGACGGGACACATGCGAGGAGTCCGCCGCGCAGGCAGACCAGGAGGCGTGCGTGCATGTATGTGATTGACGTGAGGCATTTTCGCTGTGTAGTGTCACCGGGGGGGGGGGCGTGCGTGTAGCTGTATGAAATGATGGTAGGCATGCCAGAAGTTCGCCGCGTAGGCTCACCGGGAGGTGAGACAGTCTTTAACCGCCGCCCGCCTTGCTCCCACTGCTCCATATTAATGGCGCACCCGAGCCGCTGGCCATAATAGACGATCGCACCCCCGGTCTACAGTGGTCACCGCCGTCTGTAGTGTATGAGGATGCCGTCGAAGCACACCATCGGTGGGAGTGGCGACTCCAGGGCTGGTGAAGCACCCGCGCAACGCGTGAAGCTGGGCACAGAGGTTGTCGTCGCCGCTGACAAGGTCTCGTGCGGGCAGCAGCACGACCTTGACTTTGTCGGCGTCGGCGTGCCCCCCCCCCCCCAGCCGGAGCTAGAGGTCCACATCAACTCTGCCAACAACTGCGACTCCGACGGAAAGCCGGTTAGTCTCTATACCCATTTGTGCGACAAACATATCATGTGTTTTCTGTGGTTACCCCTCACCCCCTCTAATTTTTTGGAATACAAATCCTATGGTTATGTTCTCTCAGTCCATGAAATTAGAGTAATTAAGATCCGTTAGATGCATCTAGTGTCTTGATTGTTTGAATGGTATCCATATAGGGTTAGTGATTAATTGCTTGTTCTGTACAAATGATTTTTGCTAATAATCCGAATAGGGTTAGCGTGAGTGCTAATAATTCGTGGCCAGATCTTGAGAATCGATTTTGAATGTCCTACATATATGTTTGTGCCTTTTTTCCTTCCAGATCTTGAGAATTGATTTTGAATGTCCTGCATGTATGTTTTCTGCCATTTTTTCAGATTGGTATGTACATAGATGAGGCTCCGACCAGCGGTGCTTCCGGTTGTAGATCCAACACTCGGCAGCGTGGCCAGAAGTAGCCGCGACCCCCTGGATCTGAGGAACCCGTAGAATCTCGGGTGGACCACATCAGCAATCTACCGGACGCCATCCTTGGGGAGATCATATCCATTCTCCCCACCAAGGATGGCTACCGCACACAAGTCCTCGCATCTCGGTGGCACACTTAGTGGCGTGCCACGGCTATTAATCTCGACTATCGTCAGCTATCTGTCGATGATAATTCTGAACTCCCGGAGCCATCATCTCCTCCCACCAGGGTTCTGTTCAACGCATCTGCATCCCGGCATGCTACCTGTTGGACATACCCCGCACGGTGGGCACCTGGCTGACATCCCGCCAATTCAAAAAACTCCAGCAGCTTGAGTTCTACCATTACTACAGCGATAGGTTACTACTAATCGTTGTATCTCTACCCTCACCACCGATGTCCATCTCATGGTTTTCCTCCTATCTCCACACCGCCACCTTGACCCGGTGCCATCTAGCAGACAATCTGGTACAAATGCTTCGACTCCCACTGCTAAAAAAACTTGCTCTTATGTTGGTTGATCTGTTAGAGGCCTCACTGCACAACGTCATCCAGTCCAGCTACCCTGCCCTGGAGCACTTGGTGCTTGTTTTTGGAAATGGAATCCATATCCCTTGTCTCAAAGTTAAGTCGCTGATGTCTACTATGCAACCTTCTTCTTGTAGACGTTGTTGGGCCTCCAAGTGCAGAGGTTTGTAGGACAATAGCAAATTTCCCTCAAGTGGATGACCTAAGGTTTATCAATCCATGGGAGGCGTAGGATGAAGATGGTGTCTCTCAAACAACCCTGCAACCAAATAACAAAGAGTCTCTTGTGTCCCCAGCACACCCAATACAATGGTAAATTATATAGGTGCACTAGTTCGGCAAAGAGATGGTGATACAAGCGTAATATGGATGGTAGATATAGGTATTTGTAATCTGAAAATATAAAAACAGCAAGGTAGCAAGCGATAAAAGTGAGCATAAACGGTATTGCAGTGGTAGGAAACAAGGCCTAGGGTTCATACTTTGACTAGTGCAAGTTCTCTCAACAATAATAACACAACTGGGTCATATAACCATCCCTCAACATGCAACAAAGACTCACTCCAAAGTCACTAATAGCGGAGAACAAACGAAGAGATTATGGTAGGGTATGAAACCACCTCAAAGTTATCCTTTCTGATCGATCTATTCAAGAGTCCGTAGTAAAATAACACGAAGCTATTCTTTCCATTCGATCTATCATAGAGTTCGTACTAGAATAACACCTTAAGACACAAATCAACCAAAACCCTAATGTCACCTAGATACTCCAATGTCACCTCAAGTATCCGTGGGCATGATTATATGATATGCATCACACAATCTTAGATTCATCTATTCAACCAACACAAAGTACTTCAAAGAGTGCCCCAAAGTTTCTACCGGAGAGTCAAGACGAAAACGTGTGCCAACCCCTATGCATAAGTTCATTGAACCTGCAAGTTGATCACCAAAACATACATCAAGTAGATCACGTGAATATCCCATTGTCACCACAGATAAGCATGGCAAGACATACATCAAGTGTTCTCAAATCCTAAAGACTCAATCCGACAAGACAACTTCAAGGGGAAAACTCAATTCATCACAAGAGAGTAGAGGGGGAGAAACATCATAAGATCCAACTATAATAGCAAAGCTCGCGATACATCAAGATCTTATCACCTCAAGAACACGAGAGAGAGAGAGAGAGAGAGAGAGAGAGAAAGAGATCAAACACATAGCTACTGGTACATACCCTCAGCCCCGAGGATGAACTACTCCCTCCTCGTCATGGAGAGCGTCGGATGATGAAGATGGCCACTGGTGAGGGATCCCCCCTCTGGCAGGGTGCCAGAACAGGGTCCCGATTGGTTTTTGGTGGCTACAGAGTCTTGCGGCGGCAGAACTCCCGATCTATTGTGCTCCTCGATGTTTTTAGGGTATATGGACATATATAGGCAAAAGAAGTCGGTCAGGGGAGCCACGAGGGGCACACGAGGGTGGGGGGCGCGCCCTGGGGGGTAGGGCGCGCCTCCCTACCTCGTGGCTTCCTCGTTGCTTCCCTGGCGTATACTCCAAGTCTCCTGGATTGCTTCCGTTCCAAAAATAACTCTCCCGAAGGTTTCATTCCGTTTGGACTCCGTTTGATATTCCTTTTCTTTGAAACACTGAAATAGGCAAGAAAACAACAATTTGGGCTGGGCCTCCGGTTAGTAGGTTAGTCCCAAAAATGATATAAAAGTGTAAAGTAAAGCCCATAAACATCCAAAACGGGTTATATACTAGCATGGAACAATCAAAAATTATAGATACGTTGGAGACGTATCAAGCATCCCCAAGCTTAATTCCTGCTCGTCCTCGAGTAGGTAAATGATAAAAACAGAATTTTTGATGTGGAATGCTACCTAGCATATTTCTCAATGTAATTTTCTTTATTGTGGTATGAATGTTCAGACCCAAATGATTCAAAATAAAAGTTCATATTGACATAAGAATAGTAATACTTAAGCATACTAACAAGGCGATCATGTCTTCTCAAAATAACATGGCTAAAGAAAGTTCATCCCTAAAAAATCATATAGTTAGACTATGCTTCATTTTCATCACACAAAATACTCCCATCATGCACAAACCCGGTTTCAGCCAAGCAATTGGTTCATACTTTTTAACGCGCTTCAGCTTTTTTCAACTCTCACGCAATACATGAGCGTGAGCCATGGATATAGCACTATGGGTGGAATAGAATATGATGATGGAGGTTGTGTGGAGAAGACAAAAAAGGAGAATGTCTCACATTGACGAGGCTAATCAACGGGCTATGGAGATGCCCATCAATTGATGTCAACATGAGGAGTAGGGATTGCCATGCAACAGATGCACTAGAGCTATAAATGTACGAAAGCTCAACAAAAGAAACTAAGTGGGTGTGCATCCAACTTGCTTGCTCACCATGACCTAGGGCATTTTGAGGAAGCCCATCGTTGGAATATACAAGCCAAGTTCTATAATGAAAAATTCCCACTAGTATATGAAAGTGACAACATAAGAGACTCTCTATATGAAGAGCATGGTGCTACTTTGAAGCACAAGTGTGGAAAAGGATAGTAACATTGTCCCCCTTTTTTTCTTTTTTTTTCTTTTTTTGGGCCTTTCTTTTTTTTATTTGGCCTTTCTTTTTTTTTCTTTTTTTATTGGCCTTTTTTTCTTTTGGGCCTTTCTTTTTTTATAAGGGACAATGCTCTAATAACGATGATCATCACACTTCTATTTATTTACAACTCATGAATTACAACTTGAAACTAGAACAAGATATGACTCTATATGAATGCCTCCAGCGGTGTACCGGGACGGGCAATGAATCAAGAGTGCCATGTATGAAAAATTATGCATGGTGGCTTTGCCACAAATACAATGTCAACTACATCATCATGCAAGGCAATATGACAATGATGATGCGTGTCATGATAAACGGAACGGTGGAAAGTTGCATGGCAATATATCTCAGAATGGCTATGGAAATACCATAATAGGTAGGTATGGTGGCTGTTTTGAGGAAGATATAAGGTGGTTTATGTGTGATAGAGCGTATCGTATCACGGGGTTTGGATGCACTGGTGATGTTTGCACCAACTCTCAAGGTGAGAAAGGGCAATGCACGGTACCGAAGAGGCTAGCAATGATGGAAAGGTAAGAGTGCGTATAATCCATGGACTCACATTAGTCATAAAGAACTCATATACTTATTGCAAAAGTTTTATTAGCCCTCGAAGTAAAGTACTACTACGCTTGCTCCTAGGGGGGAGGTTGGTAGGAGTTAACCATCGCGTGCCCCCGACCTCCACACATAAGGAGACACTCAAAACAGCACTCCATGCAATAAATTTGTTACACAACTTTTATCATACGTGCATGCTACCGGACTTGCCAACTTCAACACAAGTATTCTTTAAATTCACAATTACCAACTAGCATGACTCTAATATCACCACCTCTATATCGCAAAACAATTATCAAGCATCAAATTGATCATAGCATCCAATTCACTTCCTATGATAGTTTTTATTATACCCAACTTGGATGCCCATCATTCTAGGATGAATTTTATAACCATAACAAATACCATGCTGTTCTAAAAGACTCTCAAAATAATATAAGTGAAGCATGATAGGTCAACAATTTCTACAAAATCAAGCCACCGCCGTGCTCTAAAAAGTATAAGTGAAGCACATTGAGCAAAACTATCTAGCTCAAAAGATATAAGTGAAGCACATAGAGTATTCTAATAAATTCCAAATCATTCGTGTCTCTCCCAGAAGGTGTGTACAGCAAGGATGATTATGGTAAACTAAAAAGCAAAGACTCATATCATACAAGACGCTCCAAGCAAAACACATATCATGTGGTGAATAAAAAATATAGCTCCAAGTAAAGTTACCGATAGACGAAGACGAAAGAGGGGATGCCATCCGGGGCATCCCAAGCTTAGGATCTTGGTTGTACTTGAATATTACCTTGGGGTGCCTTGGGCATCCCCAAGCTTAGGCTCTTGCCACTCCTTATTCCATAGTCCATCGAATCTTTACCCAAAACTTGAAAACTTCACAACACAAAACTTAACAGCAAACTCGTAAGCTCCGTTAGTATAAGAAAATAAAACCACCACTTAGGTACTGTCGTGAACTCATTCTAAATTCATATTGGTGTAATATCTACTGTATTCCAACTTCTCTATGGTGCTCACATAAAAGATAAGAATTGAAACATAAAGAGAGCATCATGAAGAATATGACTAGCACTTTTAAGTCTAACCCACTTCCTATGCATAGGGATTTTGTGAGCAAACAACTTATGAGAGTAATAATCAACTAGCATAGGAAGGCAAAACAAGCATAACTTTAAAACTTTAAGCACATAGAGAGGAAACTTGATATTATTGCAATTCCTACAAGCATATGTTCCTCCCTCATAATAATTTTCAGTAGCATCATGAATGAATTCAACAATATAACCAACACATAAAGCATTCTTTTCATGATCTACTTGCATAAAATTTTTACTACTCTCCACATAAGCAAGTTTATTCTTTATGGCATACGTATGATCACAATAATCATCATAAATAGGAGGCATGCTTTTATCATAATAAATTTGCTCATAAAAACTTGGGGGACAAAAAATATCATCTTCATCAAACATAGCTTCCCCAAGCTTGTGGCTTTGCATATCATTAGTATCATGTATATTCAAGGAATTCATAATAACAACATTGCAATCATGCTCATCATTCAAAGATTTAATGCCAAACATTTTATAGACTTCTTCTCCTAGCATTTGAGCACAATTTTCCTTTCCATCATTCTCACGAAAGATATTAAAAAGATGAAGCGTATGAGGCAAACTCAATTCCATTTTTTGTAGTTTTCTTTTATAAACTAAACTAGTGATAAAACAAGAAACTAAAAGATTCGATTGCAAGATCTAAAGATATACCTTCAAGCACACACCTCCCCGGCAACAGCGACAGAAAAGAGCTTGATGTCTACTACGCAACCTTCTTCTTGTAGATGTTGTTGGGCCTCCAAGTGCAGAGGTTTGTAGGGCAGTAGCAAATTTCCCTCAAGTGGATGACCTAAGGTTTATCAATCCGTGGGAGGCAAAGGATGAAGATGGTCTCTCTCAAACAACCCAGCAACCAAATAACAAAGAGTCTCTTGTGTCCCCAACACACCCAATACAATGGTAAATTGTATAGGTGCACTAGTTCAACGAAAAGATGGTGATACAAGCGTAATATGGATGGTAGATATAGGTATTTGTAATCTGAAAATATGAAAACAGCAAGGTAGCAAGCGATAAAAGTGAGCGTAAACGGTATTGCAATTGTAGGAAACAAGGCCTAGGGTTCATACTTTCACTAGTGCAAGTTCTCTCAACAATAATAACATAACTGGATCATATAACTATCCCTCAACATGCAACAAAGAATCACTCCAAAGTCACTAATAGCGGAGAACAAACGAAGAGATTATGGTAGGGTATGAAACCACCTCAAAGTTATCCTTTTTGATCGATCTATTCAAGAGTCCGTAGTAAAATAACACGAAGCTATTCTTTCCGTTCGATCTATCACAGAGTTCGTACTAGAATAACACCTTAAGACACAAATCAACCAAAACCCTAATGTCACCTAGATACTCCAATGTCACCTCAAGTATCCGTGGGCATGATTATACGGTATGCATCACACAATCTCAGAATCATCTATTCAACCAACACAAAGTACTTCAAAGAGTGCCCCAAAGTTTCTACCGGAGAGTCAAGATGAAAACGTGTGCCAACCCCTATGCATTAGTTCATTGAACCCACAAGTTGATCACCAAAACATACATCAAGTAGATCACGTGAATATCCCATTGTCACCACAGATAAGCACGGCAAGACATACATCAAGTGTTCTCAAATCCTTAAAGACTCAATCCGACAAGACAACTTCAAGGGGAAAACTCAATTCATCACAAGAGAGTAGAGGGGGAGAAACATCATAAGATCCAACTATAATAGCAAAGCTCGCGATACATCAAGACCGTATTACCTTAAGAACACGAGAGAGAGAGAGAGAGATCCAACACATAGCTACTGGTACATACCCTCAGCCCCGAGGGTGAACTACTCCCTCCTCGTCATGGAGAGCGCCGGGGTGATGAAGATGGCCACCGATGAGGGATCCCCCCTTCGGCAGGGTGCCGGAACAGGGTCCCGATTGGTTTTTGGTGGCTACAGAGGCTTGTGGCGGCAGAACTCCCGATCTATTGTGCTCCTCAATGTTTTTAGGGTATATGGATATATATAGGCGAAAGAAGTCGGTTAGGGGAGCCACAAGGGGCCCACGAGGGTGGGGTCGCGCCTAGGGGGTAGGGCGCGCCTCCCTGCCTCGTGGCTTCCTTGTTGCTTTCCTGACGTATACTCCAAGTCTCCTGGATTGATTCCGTTCCAAAAATAACTCTCCCGAAGGTTTCATGCCGTTTGGACTCCGTTTGACATTCCTTTTCTCCGAAACACTGAAATAGGCAAGAAAACATCAATTTGGGTTGGGCCTCCGGTTAGTAGCTTAGTCCCAAAAATGATATAAAAGTGTAAAGTAAAGCCCATAAACATCCAAAACGGGTAATATAATAGCATGGAACAATAAAAAATTATAGATACGTTGGAGACGTATCAGTCGCCTCACCTTGTAACGTATGAGTCCACTATACCTACCTATATGCGGTATTTGCATGCCGTTCTAAGCAAATTTGCATGTGCCATCTCTAATGTTCAAAATAAATTTATCTTTTGTGTGCTCTACTACTCGCGACGCGGTAAAGGGTAGCCAATATTTTCCATGCTAGATGTGTTATTCTCACGATGAATGTTTATTCACTTGTCATTACACGAGAGTACGACAAAGGTACTAGGGATGCCCAGTCCCAAAATGAACAATGAATTTACTTTATGTTGTCAAATAATAAATTCCTTGGAAAGTGTTGGTATGGAGGGCACCCGTGGATACGGTTAGCCATGGAAAGTGAAAGTTATGGTGGAAAAAGGAATAAACTTTATTTTCTGTTTGGGAACCACCTATGATGTATCTAGCATGGAAAGTGTTGGGATGATCCAAGTCGTTTTCGTTGGTAGGAAAAGTATGCCTTTCTAAAATAATTTTATCTCTCAATTTAAGCTTTGAGCTCTGGCACCTCTACAAATCACTACTTCCCTCCGTGAAGGGCCTTTCTTTTACTTATGCAATTTTTATTTGGAATTTGAGTCTCCATCTTCTCTTATAAAGCACCAACTAAGGGGCACTATGATCGTATTTGAGTATTGGGTGTAGCTAATATTCAAGTTTGTTTCATGAATGGATCAATGACTGAGCATGATGGGAAGGGATAACTTGCTTTAGTGTTGATATTTTGAAAGACATGGTTGCTTGTTGGTATGCTTGAGTATTAAAGTCTTCATTTCAAAACTAGACTATTGCTTTGAATCATATAAAAGTCCATTTGTCCATGCTATAAAGAAAAGAATGTGATGAACATGTTAGGCAGCATTCCACATCAAAAATTTTGTTTTTATCATTTACCTACTCGAGGACGAGTAGGAATTAAGCTTGGGGATGCTGATATGCCTCCAACGTATCTCTAATTTTTGATTGTTTCATGCTGTTATATTATCATTCTTGGATGTTTTATAATCATTTTATATCATTTTTTGGTACTAACCTATTGACATAGTGCCCAGTGCCAGTTGTTGTTTTCTGCATGTTTTTTACATCATAGGAAATCAATATCAAACGGAGTCCAAACGCAACGAAACTCCTGGAGGATTTTTTTGGGGCCAGAAGAAAGCCAGTGGGCCAAGGAAACACCTGGGGGGCTGCTCGAGGGGAGCAGCACCCACCAGGGCACGCTAGGAGGCCCAGGCGCGCCCAGGTGGGTGTTGCTCACCTCGGATGCCCCCCGAACTGCCTCTTTGCTCTATAAATACCCAAATATTCCAGAAACCCTAGGGGAGTCGACGAAATATTGATCCAGCCGTCGCAGAGTCCAGAACCACTAGATCCAATCTAGACACCGTCATGGAGGGGTTCACCACTTCCATTGGTGCCTCTCCTATGATGCGTGAGTAGTTCTTTGTAGACCTACGTGTCCATAGTTAGTAGCTAGATGGCTTCTTGATACGGGGCTAACCCGGTGTAGGCCAATCTTTCATGATTGGAGTGGGATCCCTCAAAGAACACGAAGAACACGGGGAAGAACGGGGAGAAATCACAAGGGGAAACACTCAAGAACAAGTCCAATCACACATCCACTAGACAATCAAACACACAAGATCCACAAGGTACATGAACAACAAAGATAAAGATACAAGGTAATGTTCATCTCCAAGAGGAGGTCCTGATGGTATCCTAGACGGATCTTCCCGTGATGGGGTCTTGATGATATCCCGCAGGATCTTCTCACATGGAGGTCTTGAACCCCATGGGAGTGGTAGTCTCTCTCTCTCAAGAGTAGAGGTAGGAGCAAAGCTCACCTAAGAATGAGCTATCATATTTGCTAACCCTAACTAGGAGGAGGGGAAGGAGTATATATAGTCTTAGCCACGAAGGGGTAAGTGGGAAAGGGATACATGGGCCTTTGGTCCGACTCTGCGCGCAGGCAGGCGCCGGATGTCCGAGCTTTTGTGAGATGCCGGATGTCCGGCCTGAGCGGGGTGGCCTTCTGTTGGCTCCTGTTGTCGATGCCGGATTTCTGGGGGAAGGCTGGATGTCCGGGTCATTGGTAGGCGCCGGATGTTCGTGGCTGACGCCGGATGTCCGGGGCCTGTAGCACTTGGGCTGTTGGGCTGCTGCTATCGTTGACATCTCTAGGGGCCGGATGTTCGGGCCAGGGCTGGATGTCCGAGTCCTGGGAGCTGTCTCCGTCTTCTTCCGTCTTCGCTTCCAGGCTTCCCTCGCGGATGGTGTAGTTGTTCCTTGGCGCTTGCACTCCTCCTCGCCGACCGTAGTGTTCCGACAATACCTATGCATGGACACGGGAGAAGTGTCAAGTAGTATACCATCCTTTAAGGGGTCATGTGAGCACGTGTAAAGGAGAAGATTCACCTTTGTGTATGTGAAGTAGATGTCGCACGTGTCACTCGCTGAACGGACTCTTGACATGGTGATGTCCATAGGATGCTCTGCATCATCTCCCCTCCCTTGGGAAAGATCTGACCTCGGATCGAAAACCAAATCACCATGGGAAAGAGATAGTTTCACCGTGTAGAAGTGGATGTTCACCAAGTACTCGTCATCTTGAAGCTTGAAATGGGCACTCTCCAATGTCGCACTGTCTTGAGATTCCTTTCAAAGAAACAAGAACAACAAACACTTGGAAAAACAAATGTGGTTAGCGTTAGTGCAAAACCAAGCATTCAAGTGGAGATTCATCAAACAAGTGTTATCATCAAGCATAGCATATGGTTTGACAAAGGATTGTGTCATGACATGTAAGCATATGAATTGAGCACAAGCAAAGATATCATGGGGACAAGCATGTAAATGTGAGGTAGAGATGCTAATGTGTTTGACAAGAGGACAAGCATCTACCTCAAGATCATAGCAAACATGCGTAAAGCGCTCGACAAATGGTCGATGGTAGGCATAGGAATCATTCACAACACCAAATAAGATGAGATGTCTAAACACATGGTTCAAGTGCAAGACAATCCAAGCATGACGTGCATAGGGTGTAGTGAATATAGTGTGGCACTGAACACAATAGAAAGAGCAATTGTTCATCATGTGTGAGGCAATCAAGTGAATCATGTGACAAGCAGTGGGACATGACATATGTGAAGAAATGATATTGGTGCAACCAACCATATGATAGTAGCAAGTAGTCCAAGAATTGGATGCAACACACAAGGTATATATGTCATGGGGCATAGAAATGCAAAAATGGCAAGTCGAGGCAAGATCTCTAACATGTGCGCAATCAAGTGGTCCAAGATGACCAATAAGCTTCATGGTGCAAGCAACACAAGTAGTATGATCCGCAATATCCATGATCAAGAAGGATGTCACCTTGAAGGCGTGTCCTTGTGCATTCTTCACAGTGCCAAAACACAAGCAAGTGCGATGTAGAATCGTCGTGGTAGAAGGTGGCTCACTCTTAAGAGCTTGAATGGTCAACTCACGTGAAGTGGAAGTCGACACAAAGTCCAAGTATCCTACACATGCACACAACAAAATGAAGAATGTATGCGCATGGTAGATAAACACATCATCCATCGTGATGGTTCTCATCTTTTGCACATAACCATTAGTAGCACAAGTGCATGAATAATATGATGCAACAATGGCTATGTTCATGGCACTAGGTATATGGTGCAAAGAAGTAGGACAATCATGCTTCACAAGAGATGTGTCAAAATCTCCAAGCATATGCGAGAATACTATGGGGGCAATCTCATGAGAAAGACGAGAATCATTGTTGCACTCAATACATGGCAAATCATCTAGCATGAGAGATGGAGATATATGACAAAAAGCAATATGAATCATGTGCAAAGCATATATATGGTTGT
This sequence comes from Triticum timopheevii, assembly GCA_963921465.1. Classification (NCBI taxonomy): domain Eukaryota; kingdom Viridiplantae; phylum Streptophyta; class Magnoliopsida; order Poales; family Poaceae; genus Triticum; species Triticum timopheevii. The sequence goes on from OY997274.1 coordinate 354,674,940, forward strand.
AATCAACCACACGAAATGATCAAGTATGATTCATTGGTGATGCAACATAAGAAAGCATAGTAATCAAGTCATGCAAGCTAGTGGAGCGAAGATGCAACACACTAGAGTAAATCATGGCAATCATGTCATGTGAACAAATAATAGGCATAAACAATGCACATGACATATCACAAGCACGAACACAAAGCAAGATCATCGTATCATCATAGGGGTGGGTTACAAATGGAACATGGCAACAACAAGAGATATCTCCACCAAAGCTTGCAAATACACATACAAGTACTAGAATCAATCATCATGTGTAATGCAAAGCATGGGTCACAAGTGCATGGCAAAGGCATAGGAATGAGCATATCATGCAAAGTGAACATGGCAAGATGGGCATAGAATATGTAATGGATAATAACCCATAGCCAAGTGAGGGCCATGTAGAAGAAATGTGCGAAGTCTTTGCGCGAAGAGAGCGGTGGGAAAGCCAATCCATGGGATCCCAAATCATCGTTGCTCTCTAGAGCTTGTTTTGTCAACTCGTGGGATTGCGAGGTTGACAAGTATTCATGGGTACTTACACAAAAGAGACACAAACCAAAGAAATTGTGCGCGTGGTAAATGTACACATCATCCATCATGATGTGTAGGTGCACGTGTGAGTTAGCACAAGATAAGAAATGCTCAAAGAAATTTGATGCATGGTATAAGAACATGCCATCCATCATAAAAGAATAGTTATTATGTATGACACGATGGGGACACAAATTGAGAATGCAAGTATATGGCACATCAATAGCATGTTTGTTCATGGGGAGCATATGGTGCACACAAGTATTGGGATCATGCAATGAATGGGATGGATCAATGTCACAGCCCTAGAGTTTGCTTGTAACTAGTGGCTTTGCATCCATGCATCATGTTTAAATTTCATGAAATTTGAATTGAGGAATTTTCCAAGCCTCAGAAAACCCCTAAAAATAACCACCATTTAAATCTCATCAAATGAGTCCAAGAAAATGTTCCTGTTATTCTGTGAAAATATTGGCATGAGGTGAAATTAAAACCAATATTTTTGGAGTCACAGAAATATTTTATTTGGGCCTTTGACTTAAATCAATAATATATTTGGGTTGGAATTATTTCTGTTATATAGGAAATAATGTCCAAATAATCCTAAACTGATATGTTCCATGTTGGATTTGATCTAAACAGTGGGAATGTACAGTTAGGTGATTTTTGGAAATACGTAAGTATTTTTAGAAAAGCCACAAAGTTGCAGAAAAATAGAAAAATAGGTAATAAAAGAGAGAGAGAAAGGGAACCTACCTGAGCTTACCTCCTGTGCAGGCCACCTGGCGGCCCAGCTGGTAGCCCAGCCCACTGGCCGAAGCGTTCGTCCTCAACCTCTGCCAGTTGGTAGAGGCGTGTCGCCCCCGCGCGCGCTCGCCCTGGCCACCTCCTGCTTCCTCCCCGGGCCCTCTAGCGATGCCACGGAGACGCCCCATGGCCCCTCGCCCCTCTCCCTCACTCTCTGCTCTCTCCTTCGCCCTCTAGTTCCTTCCCCGAGCGCGACCGAACGCAGCCATCGCTGCCGATGAGCTCCCCCATGGCCACAGCCATCTCCGAGCCTCTCCGACGCGCCCCCGAGCTCCGCCATGACGTCCCCGTCCTTACCACCGAGCCACACGTCGGACGCCCTGGAGCGCCGTCGTCGACGCCATCTTCGTCCTCCGCACCGACGGCCGCCGTCGACCGATTCGTCATCACCAGGCCGTCCCCGAGCCCTCTGAGATCACCGACGACCCCGCCGTGAGCTCCTCTACCTAACTCCTCTCTCCCCGTCGTCGTTCTTCTCCTCTAGCCCCGCGGTCCACTGGAGCCGAAAGCTCACCGCCGCCGTGGTTCCTCACCGCCGTGGCCAGGGCCACCACAGCCCGCGCCTGAGCACGTCACTGTGCTCGGTGAACCCCCAGGGGCGCGTAGCACCTGCCAGTTTATTCCCTAGCGCCCTATAGCGTCGACCCCGTCCACACCCAAACTCCGGCCGCCGCCGTCGTCGTGGTTGCCGTCGCCTCCGGCCACCCCAGCTCTTCCCGCTTGCCCTGCTGGATGCGCACAAGCCCCAGCTACGCATAGGACCAAACCACGGTCGATTTGGTCGACCATGGGCAAAACCCGAGCCACTCCAGTGCGCCTCCGCCGCGGCTTGAGATCGCCGCCGGCCAAACTCCGCCGTGCCGATGTGGCCGCGTATTTAGTGCTAATCACCGCCAGCTAAACCACCCACAGACACTGACAGTGGACCCCACCACAATAATTAAGTATAAGACAATTTCTGTTTAGGATTAGATTAAGTAAAGTGGGCCCCGACTGTCAGGGTTGACCTGCCCAGTCAGCGTTGACCTGGTCCCACCTGTCATCCACCCAAACCAGCCCTGTTACACTGACCCGTGGGTCCCAGCCGTCAGGTTTGACCTGGCTGGCGCTGTTGACCTACTGAGGTCAGCATGACCTAATGCTGATGCAGTAAACATTTTCTAGTATTAAAATAAATCAGAAATGATTTATAAATTTTAGAAAATGATCTAAACTTCTAAAATTCATAGAAATTCAACCGTAACTCCAAATTAAATAATTTATATATGAAAAATGATCAGCAAAATCCAATCTATCCATCTGTTCCATTTTCATGCATGTTAGATCAAGTTATGACTACTGTTTAGGACAAATCATGTAAATGGCATTTAAACCCTCACATATGGAGTTTGAATTTGAACCCAGGGTTCAAACCAACTCCATTTAACCTGCTGCTAGATGCATTAGCTCAAACCATAGCATATTGCCATGTCATGATCATGCATCATATTGTGCATTGCATTGATTGTGTTTCTTCTTTGTTTGTCGGTGCTTGTCCCCTCTCAGTAGACGTGTACTGACGATGTGATCGATGACACCGATGAAGAACTACATTATCTTCCGAAGTGCCAGGCAAGCAAAACCCCCTTGTTCATTCCGATACAATCCCACTCTCTCGCCCCTGCTCTCTTTTACTGCATTAGGACAACAATGATTCATTTATTACCTGTTGCGGTAGCTGAACCCCTTTATCCTCTGCATGACCCGTCATTGCCACAGTAAATAGATGAAACCCACTAGTATGAGTAGGAGTTGTTTGAGCCCTGTTGTGCCTACTCATTCATGCTTGTTTGTCATGCCTGCTACTGCTTAGAGTTGAGTCAGGTCTGATTCATCGGGGATGAATCAGAGGTGTGTGAACATGTCCTACTGTGTGTGAGCTAAGTGTGTGAACACGATTTGGTAAAGGTAGCGGTGAGAGGCCATGTAGGAGTACATGGTGGGTTGTCTCATTGAAGCCATCCTCAGGAACTGAGTTCTATTTTTGTGATCCATGAACAGCTACTACCACACATTGGGATCCTTAATTAACTCTCTCGGCTTCTTAACCACCCTTGTTCTCTATCCAGGAGTTGCAACTAGTTTCTGGTGTTTGTAGGATATGTGTTGGAGGCTGTGCGTAGCTCTGACCCTAGGGGTGGGCTATGATGCGGTAGATACACCGTGGCACGGTGTACCAGGTGCCCGTTTGGTGTCTCGGGAACCCTGCTCACATCGTTCAGGGCCGTATGTGGAAACCTCGGCCGGACTCCCAGCGGATGGAATCTGAATAGGCAATAAACCTGGACTAGAGACTTGAGTGTTTAGGTAGGCCATGGCCGACACCCTCGCCAGGCTTCCGCTTGAAGGTTGCCGAGATACATGACGTGTACATGGCGGTAAGTGGCGAGAGCGTGTGTGAAGAAGTACACCCCTGCAGGGTTAACATCATCTATTCGAATAGCCGTGTCCGCGGTAAAGGACTTCTGGGTTGCCTATAACAGTTCATAGACAAGTGGAAGTGGATACTCTAAAATACGCAAGATAAGCGTGAGTGCTATTGATGCCGTTCTCGTAGGGAGACGGGAGCGGATCCATAGTGGTGTATTGATATGGTGAATATGTGGACTCGTGTGCGCCACCTCAAAAGAGTTATTTGTAGTAGTAGTTCAGGATAGCCACCGAGTCAAAGCTGGCTTGCTGCAGTTAAACCCCACCATCCCCTTTGTTGATAATGATGCATATGTAGTTAGTTCTGATGTAAGTCTTGCTGGGTACATTTGTACTCACGTTTGCCTATTTTATGTTTTTGCAGAGAGATTTCGGTCTCATTAGTAGTTCCGCATGGACTTCGACGTTTAGCTTGTTACCTCAGCTACGATCTTGTGCCCTCGGCAGGATCTGGTAGATAGTCAGGCTTCTCAGCCTTTTTCATTTGTAGATGTCTGTACTCAGACATATCAAGCTTCCGCATGCGTTTTGACTTGTATGCTCTGAATGTTGGGTCACGAGACCTATGTTTGTAATATCTCGCTCCTTGGAGCCTATTGAATAAAATATTTGAGTTGTAGAGCCATGTTGTGATGCCATGTTGTATTTGCACATATCGAGCATATTGTGTGTATGTTATTGAAATGCTTGGTATGTGTGGGATCTGACTATCTAGTGGTTTATCCTTAGTAGCCTCTCTTACTGGGAAATGTCTCCTAGTGCTTCCACTGAGCCATGGTAGCTTGCTACTGCTCCGGAACACTTAGGCTGGCCGACATGTGTCCTTCTTCGTTCCTGTGTCTGTCCCTTCGGGGAAATGTCACACGATGAATACCGGAGTCCTATTAGCCCGCTACAGCCCGGTTCACCGGAGTCCTGCTAGCCCAGTGCTACAGCCTAGATTCACTCGCTGATGACCGACACGTTCGATGCTGGGTCATGGATGCCGTCCCTGTAAGTTTGTGCCACTTTGGGTTTACGACTAGCCATGTCATCCTGGGCTCCTTATCATATGGATGCTAGCGACACTATCATATACGTGTGCCAAAAGGCGCAAACGGTCCCGGGCGAAGGTAAGGCGACACCCGTGGGAATACCGTGCATGAGGCCGCAAAGTGATATGAGGTGTTACATGCTAGATTGATGTGGCATTGAGTCGGGGTCCTGACAGCTTTGGTATCAGAGCCTGACTGCCTGTAGGATTACCAAGCCAAACTGGTCGAAGTTGTGTCTAGAAATGCTTTAGTTATGTAAGGGAATTGATTGTGGGATGGAACGTAAGGCTCTTTTTACTCCTTATACCTCATGGCCTTCTGATCTGAGTCATCCTGTTCTCTTCTACGGGGTTTAGGAACTAGGCTTCTCATCTATCTACTAGGTCGACGAGTTACTATGTTAGAGACTTATAGGATTGATAGTTTCAAGCCTCAATTCAGTTTCCACTACTTCTAGTATGTTCTCAGTTGAACCAGAACCTTGATTAGATGTTGTTAAGTGACTATGCAAATCCTTGTGAATGTCTCAAATCTTTTCTGAGCATTTACAGCCGTTATGCTATTCGAGTCATTCCAGGTTTCTAAACAGTCCGATGCATTTGCAAATCCCTTCTTCCCGTTCCCGATGCCCCTTTTGGTCAGATTAATCACACAAATCAGTGAGTTGAGGTACTTTATTGCCTCGACATATATGATGGAGCTATTATTATGACCCTAGGTATTTTAGGGAGTCACCTAGTAATCTAGCAATGCTTTGTGTTCCCAGTGTGATGATTCTGGCCATCATTCTCGAAAGCATCCCGTGATGTTATTAGTTAGTAGGTATTCTACTCCTGGGTTTTTGAACCCAAGATTCACCCTACTTACTTCATGTTGATAGTGTTTGCTAGTTCCTTTAGGTTATTAGTAACCTTGCGATAGTCCTCGAGGTCCGTGGTATCTCCTTCTTCCAAATACCATGAACCATTAGGGCAGAAGTTATTTGAACCAAAAGATCACAATCAGAGTACTCTTGAGGAGTTCTCATTCATAATCGTGACTCTGCCAGTCCTACCTCTCTGCATGGGTTATCCGGAAGAAACATGTTGAACTTGGTTCGACATACTAATCTGTGCATCCACAACTCAGAAAGTTATATGTTCCTTGAGTTGTCCCTCTTAGTTGTCTTCTGACCCTCGTCTATCAATTGATAGACAGGAGTAGTTGTGCAACCGTGTTCATCGATGCCTATTATTATTGTGGTCCGTCGAACCATTCTATTCTGGAATGACTAGGAGAAACAAACTCCAGTACCTTGTCCATTTCTAGGATTGGGTCAAAGCAGTTGTATTCCGCAGATCAAATGCCAATCTAGCTTCTAATCTGTTCCACCCTAAAGTATTGCCATCTTATGTCAAAAATGTCATGGGAATTGTACAACCTCTTATGAATTCTTGATACAGTGATACTCTCACCATCATTTTTCATTCCTCAGTCCCTATGTTGTTGCAACCGGAATACCGACAAATGGAATGTGATGTGTGAAATCAATACTCCTAGCAACCTCGTTGCTTGGTAGTAAATGGAAAATATTCTCATACTTAGCGTGTTGGTTATTAAATCATCATTCTAAGACAGATCATGCTACCTAGTCCTTATTTTTGGTGCACTCTTCGATCAATGAGTTGGGATTTCAATCCCTTGCTTAATTGATCACATCATCTTGCCTCGGAAGCAAGATTGTTCTCGAGCTTAATAACATATTGGTGGTTCGTAATTTTCCGAATATCTTCTCGGAAGTATTACCAGGTTGTCACCTGACCACTATGTTGGGTTCGTGATCAAGTTGGTTTTCCATAAACCAACCCTTCTCCAAAAATCTGTGTTGGATACCCTAAGCTAGTTGGTAAACTGAACAACAACTTGGAGAGATGGAAGATGAAAGTTTGTCCGACTTAGTTCATTTTCAAAGGGATATCCTTGTGTTTGTGTGGTTGTTGAAGAAAGATGATATCTTCACCGATTGGTCCCTGTGATCAGTTGTTGGATCTATTGCCTTGTCAAAATTTGACTTGAGTATGGGCTATCGTCAAGTCAAGTCAGAACCAATGATATTCGTAATGTTGCCTTACCCGTGGTTGTTTCCTCGGGCATACACCGTTATATCCTTTGGTCTGACCGATGCTATCGCCTTGTTCACATAATTGTGGAATTCCACTTATATGGAAACCTAGATGAATTGTTGTTGAGCCCATCAGCAACATTTTTATCTCCTCCATGATTCGTGTTGAACATTCAGCTAGTATTGGAAACTTATATAAGCATTATCTTCGTGTTTCGTTCATGAAGAATATGCTTGGATGAAAGAAGCGACTTCCTCTAGTTCATGTGCATTGGATGCAAGATGTCGCCGTGAATTCGAGAAAGCATGTTTTTACTTCCTATGGAATCATCCCGAGTCGGTCATGCACGTGCGAAGTATTCTGTGGTCTGTTAGACTGATCATCTTCGTTCCATATGAATTCCGTAGCACACCAAGCCACTAATTGATTTGTTCAAGGAGAAGAAGTTTCTTCTTAAGAGCTAGACTTATGCAAGGACTTCGATATCCTCGTTGATGGTTCCTCCCTGAACTCAGTAGTGTTTCATTGTAAGACTACCAGGTGACCATGCTTGTCTGGGACAACGTGTTCACATGCTTGTAGCAGAACCAGCTCATGTTTTGGAGCTTGCTACCGTAGTTCATCTCCCGAGAATCTCGCAATATCATCTCGTCGATTTGTGTTGCAACCTTTCCTTTTCGGACATGTTGTCTGAAGTATCCTGTTACTAACCAGATCTGAATCTCAGGCAGATATGATGGTTGGAACATTCCAACATTTGCATTTTGTTCCTAGCTTGCACCGTCTTTGTGCCATTTCACTATGGGCTGCCTTCTCAGTAACTCTTGTGCATGATCATCCTCAAAAGTGGTCCTACCATGGGTCCCATCCATTCCCGATGATAAGCAAAAATCATCCATTGCGTTGTCTTCAACAAGGTAGTCCACATCATCCATCCTAGTCCGAGTATGTCATTCCTTCGAGCTCTTTTGATCGATCAATTGTAAATTGCCTTAAGATGGTATGAAGAGTTTCAATGATCTATGGATCAAAAGTAATTCTTTTTGCCACTTAAGGGAGCAATTCAACGAGTCACCTTTTTCAAGGTGCCCCGTTACGGGATCATGGAAATTATTTCCTCGCCACCTTGACACCATCCACCATCTTTCTAAGCGTGGAATTGTTGCCCACCAAATCAAACCCCGTCGTTTGTTCTTCCATCCCTCTCGATGTGTTTTGTGTCTCAACTCAAGATGTTTCAACATCTCATTCCGTGAGTTGAGATTGTATAATTCGGTCTTTGAGAAGATCAATCCAAGTAGAGTTCCTTTCCGTCATCATCGAGTGGATGAAGATCTCAAAAGCGAGGATGTCAAGATCAATGTATGCAACGAATCAACAACCTTATGAGGTGCAACCCGGATCGTGAAGATTGTGTTGGTTTTGTGCCCCCTCTGTCTTCTTACCTCATGTCTTGAATCTCAGGACGAGATTCTTGTTTAGTGGGGGTGAGTTGTCACAGCCCTAGAGTTTGCTTGTAACTAGTGGCTTTGCATCCATGCATCATGTTTAAATTTCATGAAATTTGAATTGAGGAATTTTCCAAGCCTCAGAAAACCCCTAAAATAACCAACATTTAAATCTCATCAAATGAGTCCAAGAAAATGTTCCTGTTATTCTGTGAAAATATTGGCATGAGGTGAAATTAAAACCAATATTTTTGGAGTCACAGAAATATTTTATTTGGGCCTTTGACTTAAATCAATAATATATTTGTTATATAGGAAATAATGTCCAAATAATCCTAAACTGATATGTTCCATGTTGGATTTGATCTAAACAGTGGGAATGTACAGTTAGGTGAATTTTGGAAATACATAAGTATTTTTAGAAAAGCCGCAAAGTTGTAGAAAAATAGAAAAACAGGTAATAAAAGAGAGAGAGAAAGGGAACCTACCTGGGCTTAGCTCCTGTGCAGGCCACCTCGCGGCCCAGCTGGTGGCCCAGCCCACTGGCCGAAGCGGTCGTCCTCAACCTCTGCCAGTAGGCAGAGGCGTGTCGCCCGCGCGCGCGCTCGCCCCTGGCCACCTCCTGCTTCCTCCCCGGGCCCTCTAGCGACGCCACGGAGACGCCCCATGGCCCCTCGCCCCTCTCCCTCACTCTCTGCTCTCTCCTTCGCCCTCTAGTTCCTTCCCCGAGCGTGACCGAACGCAGTCATCGCCGCTGACGAGCTCCCCCACGGCCACAACCATCTCCGAGCCTCTCCGACGCGCCCCCGAGCTCCGCCATGACGTCCCCGTCCTTACCACCGAGCCACAAGACGCCGGACGCCCTGGAGTGCCGTCGTCGACGCCATCTTCGTCCTCCGCACCGACGGCCACTGTCGACCGATTCGTCATCACCAGGTCGTCCCCGAGCCCTCTGATATCACCGACGACCCCGCCGTGAGCTCCTCTACCTAACCCCTCTCTCCCCGCCGTCGTTCTTCTCCTCTAGCCCCGTGGTCCACCGGAGCCGGAAGCTCACCGCCGCCGTGGTTCCTCGCCGCCGTGGCCAGGGCCACCGCAGCTCGCGCCTGAGCACGTCATTGTGCTCGGTGAACCCCCAGGGGCGCGTAGCACCTGCCAGTTTATTCCCTAGCGCCCTGTAGCGTCGAACCCGTCCACACCCGAACTCCGGCCGCCGCCGTCGTCGTGGTTGCCGTCGCCTCCGGCCACCCCAGCTCTTCCCGCTTGCCCTGCTGGATGCGCGCGAGCCCCAGCTACGCATAGGACCAAACCACGGTCGATTTGGTCGACCGTGGGCAAAACCCGAGCCACTCCAGTGCGCCTCCGCCACGGCTTGAGGTCGCCGGCCGCCAAACTCCGGCGTGCCGACGTGGCCGCGTATTTAGTGCTAATCACCGCCAGCTAAACCACCCACAGACACTGACAGTGGACCCCACCACAATAATTAAGTAAAGTGGGCCTCGACTGTCAGGGTTGACCTGCCCAGTCAGCGCTGACCTGGTCCCACCTGTCATCCACCCAAACCAACACTGACCCGTGGGTCCCAGCCGTCAGGTTTGACCTGGCTGGCGCTGTTGACCTGCCCAGTGATCTAAACTTCTAAAATTCGTAGAAATTCAACCGTAACTCCAATTTAAATAATTTATATATGAAAAATGATCAGAAAAATCCAATCTATCCATCTGTACCATTTTTTCATGCATGTTAGATCAAGTTATGACTACTGTTTAGGACAAATCATTTAAATGACATTTAAACCCTCACATATGGAATTTGAATTTGAACCCAGGGTTCAAACCAACTCCATTTAACCTGCTGCTAGATGCATTAGCTCAAACCACAGCATATTGCCATGTCATGATCATGCATCATATTGTGCATTGCATTGATTGTGTTTCTTCTTTGTTTGTCGGTGCTTGTCCCCTCTCAGTACACGTGTACCGACGATGTGATCGATGACATCGATGAAGAACTATATTATCTTCAGAAGTGCCAGGCAAGCAAAACCCCCTTGTTCATTCCGATACAATCCCACTCTCTCGCCCCTGCTCTCTTTTACTGCATTAGGACAACAACGTTCATTTGTTACCTGCTGCGGTAGCTGAACCCCTTTATCCTCTGCATGATCTGTCATTGCCACAGTAAATAGATGAAACCCACTAGTATGAGTAGGAGTTGTTTGAGCCCTGTTGTGCCTACTCATTCATACTTGTTTGTCATGCCTGCTACTGCTTAGAGTTGAGTCAGGTCTAATTCATCGGGGATGAATCAGAGGTGTGTGAACATGTCCTACTGTGTGTGAGCTAAGTGTGTGAACACGATTTGGTAAAGGTAGCGGTGAGAGGCCATGTAGGAGTGCATGGTGGGTTGTCTCATTGAAGCCGTCCTCAGGAACTGAGTTCTGTGTTTGTGATCCATGAACAACTACTACCACACATTGGGATCCTTAATTGACTCTCTCGGCTTCTTAACCACCCTTGTTCTCTGTCCAGGAGTTGCAACTAGTTTCTGGTGTTTGTAGGATATGTGTTGGAGGCCGTGCGTAGCACTGACCCTAGGGGTGGGCTATGATGTGGTAGATACACCGTGGCACGGTGTATCGGGCGCCCGTTTGGTGTCTTGGGAACCCTGCTCACATCGTTCGGGGCCGTATGTGGAAACCTCGGCCGGACTCCCAGCGGATGGAACCTGAATAGGTGATAAACCTGTACTAGAGACTTGAGTGTTTAGGTAGGCCGTGGCCGACACCCTCGCCAGGATTCCGCTTGAAGTTGCCGAGATACATGACGTGTACATGGCGGTAAGTGGCGAGAGCGTGTGTGAAGAAGTACACCCCTGCAGGGTTAACATCATCTATTCGAATAGTCGTGTCCGCGGTAAAGGACTTCTGGGTTGCCTATAACAGTTGATAGACAAGTGGAAGTGGATACTCTAAAATACGCAAGATAAGCGTGAGTGCTATGGATGGTGTTCTCGTAGGGAGACGGGAGCGGATCCATAGTGGTGTATTTATATGTTGAATGTGTGGATTCGTGTGCGCCACCTCAAAAGAGTTATTTGTAGTAGTAGTTCAGGATAGCCACCGAGTCAAAGCTGGCTTGCTGCAGTTAAACCCCACCATCCCCTTTGTTGATAATGATGCATATGTAGTTAGTTCTGATGTAAGTCTTGCTGGGTACATTTGTACTCACGTTTGCCTATTTTATGTTTTTGCAGAGAGACTTCGGTCTCGTTAGTAGTTCCGCGTGGACTTCAACGTTTAGCTTGTTACCTCAGCTACGATCTTGTGCCCTCGGCAGGATCTGGTAGATAGTAAGGCTTCTCAGCCTTCTTCATTTGTAGATGTCTGTACTCAGACATATCAAGCTTCCGCATGCGTTTTGACTTGTATGCTCTGAATGTTGGGTCACGAGACCTATGTTTGTAATATCTCGCTCCTTGGAGCCTATTGAATAAAATATTTGAGTTGTAGAGCCATGTTGTGATGCCATGTTGTATTTGCACATATCGAGCATATTGTGTGTATGTTATTGAAATGCTTGGTATGTGTGGGATCTGACTATCTAGTGGTTTATCCAAGGCAATATCCAAGGCAATGATCATGTATATAGGCATCACGTCCAAGACAAGTAGACCAACTCCTGCCTGCTTCTACTACTATTACTCCACACACTGACCGCTATCCAGCATGCATCTAGAGTCATAAAGAACGGTGTAATGCCTTAAGCAAGATGACATGATGTAGACGAAGTAAATCCAATGAATATGAATAAACCCCGTCGTTTATCCTTAATGGCTATGATACAAATACGTGCCATGTCCCTTGGTGTAACTAGGATTGAGCACCACAAGATGGAACACATCACAAAGCACCTCACCCGTTGCAAGATAAATCAATCTAGTTGCCCAAACCAAACGGGTAGATCGGAGAGAAATACAAAGCTATAATAATCATGCATAAAAGAGTTCAGAGAAGACTCAAATAATATTTATTGATAATCTGATCATAAAGCCACAATTCATCGGATCCCAACAAGAACACCGCCAAAAAAGGATTGCATTGAATAGATCTCTAAGAACATCGATGAGAACTCTGTATTGAAGATCAAAGAGAGAGAAGAAGACATGTAGCTACTAGCTATGGAACCGTAGATCTGTGGTAAACAACTCACACATCATCGGAAGGGCGGTAAGGTTGATGTAGAGGCCGTAGATTTGTCATTCTTCATCTTCTTAACAAAAAGTATTTATCATGCATAACCCCAATGACAAGCCGAGGAATTGGTTCATACTTTTTAACGCGCTTCAGCCTTTTTAGCCCCCTGATACGTCTTCAACGTATCTATAATTTTTGATTGTTCCATGCTATTATATTACCCCTTTTGGATGTTATGGGCTTTATTTTACACATTTATATCATTTTTGGGACTAACCTACTAACCGGAGGCCCAGCCCATATTGTTGTTTTTTTGCCTATTTTAGTATTTCGAGGAAAAGGAATATCAAACGGAGTCCAAACGAAATGAAACCTTCGGGAACGTGATTTTTGGAACAAACGTGATCCGGAGAGCTTGGAGTGCAAGTCAAGAAGCTTCTGACGGCCCCACGAGATAGGGGGCCGCGCCCCCCCTGTAGGGCGCCCCCTGTCTCGTGGGCCCCTCGGGCGGCCACCGATGTACTTCTTCCTCCTATATATACCTACGTACCCCGAAAACATTCGGGGGCACCACGAAACACAATTTCCACCGCCGTAACCTTCTGTATCTGTGAGATCTCATCTTGGAGCCTTCGTCGGCACTCTGCCGGAGGGGGAATCGACCATGGAGGGCTTCTAAATCAACATCCTTGCCCCTCCGATGAGTTGTGAGTAGTTTACCACAGACCTATGGGTCCATAGTTATTAACTAGATGGCTTCTTCTCTCTTTTTGGATCTCAATACAATGTTCTCCCCCTCTCTTGTGGAGATCTATTCAATGTAAACTCTTTTTGCGGTGTGTTTGTCGAGATCTAATGAATTGTGGGTTTATGATCAAGTTTATCTATGAATAATATTTGAATCTTCTCTGAATTATTTTATGTATGATTGAGTTATCTTTGCAAGTCTCTTCGAATTATCAGTTTGGTTTGGCATACTAGATTGGTCTTTCTTGCCATGGGAGAAGTGCTTAGCTTTGGGTTCAATCTTGCGGTGTCCTTACCCAGTGACAGAAAGGGTTGCAAGGCACGTATTGTATTGTTGCCATCGAGGATAACAAGATGGGTTTTATATCATATTGCATGAGTTTATCCCTCTACATCATGTCATCTTGCTTAATGCATTACTCTGTTCTTAATACTCTAGATGCAGGCAGGAGTCGGTCGATGTGTGGAGTAATAGTAGTAGATGCAGGCAGGAGTCGGTCTACTTGTTATGGACGTGATGCCTATATACATGATCATGCCTAGATAATCTCATAACTATGCGCTTTTCTATCAATTGCTTGACAGTAATTTGTTCACCCACCGTAATACTTATGCTATCTTGAGAGAAGCCACTAGTGAAACCTATGGCCCCCGGGTCTATCTGTTATCATATTTGCTTTCAATCTACCTTTATTTGCATCTTTACTTTTTGCATCTATATTATAAAATACCAAAAATATATTTATCTTATCATACTATCTTTATTAGATCTCACTTTCGCAAGTGGCCGTGAAGGGATTGACAACCCCTTTATTGCGTTGGTTGCGAGTTCTCAGTTTGTTTGTGTAGGTGCGTGGGACTTTTGAGGAGCCTCCTACTGGATTGATACCTTGGTTCTCAAAACTGAGGGAAATACTTACGCTACACTTTGCTGCATCACCCTCTCCTCTTCGAGGAAAACCAACGCAAGCTCAAGACGTAGCAAGAAGGATTTCTGGCGCCGTTGCCAGGGAGGTCTTCGCTCAAGTCAAGACATACCAAGTACCCATCACAAACCCATCTCCCTCGCATTTACATTATTTGCCATTGGCCTCTCGTTTTCCTCTCCCCTACTTCACCCTTGCCGTTTTATTCGCCCTCTCTTTCCCAACCTCCTCCTCTTTCTTTCGCTTGCCCTTTCGTTTGCTCGTTTGGTTGGTATAGATGCTGATTTATTACTAAACGGAGAACCTAAGATCTATGGATCCTCATCCGCTTGCTAATCTTTTTAAGAGATCCAATTATGTTGAACCAATTGCTAGTGAGTTTTGTGCACTAGATTATCTGTATGAAGTTTTGCTTGAAATTCGTGAATCTGAAAATTATGATGAAGAAATTTATGAAGTGATTCACGATAGATCTTTGAATAAAAAGCATGATTGCAATGATTTTACTATAAATTCTCTTGATGTCAATTGTGCTAACAATATGCAAAACCCTAAGCTTGGGGATGCTAGTTTTGCTATGTCTACTACTTGTAGCAATGATCATGATTGGAGTGATTCTTCTTATGATCTTGAAATTTTGTTTAAGCCCCATGATGAATATGAGATTGATAATAGTGTTTGCAATAATATTGAAAGTGGGTTTGGAAGAGTGTCAACTTTAGATCCCACATATTTGGAGTATGTTCAAATTTATGATATTTTTGATAAAAGTGGGTTCGAAAAGGTCATGACTTTAGTTAATGTTAATCCCACTATCTTGCAAGAGTGTCAACTTTACATGCATGTGGATCGTGTTGAGAAGATGTTATGTGATAGCTATTTTGTTGAATTTTCTTATGATCCTACATGTAATTATTATGAGAAAGGAAATTATGGTTGTAGAAGTTTTCATATTACTAAATTACCTCTCTTCATGTTGAGATTGCTATCATCTTTTTGTTCTTCCTTGCATATGCTAGTTTTTGCTTGCCTTGATAATTTGTTTCCTTATAATATGCCTATGCATAGGAAGTATGTTAGACTTATATGTGTTTGTCATGTGTTTTATGATGCTCTTTTTGTGCTTCAATTCTTGTCTTTCATGTGAGCATCTTTGAAATCTCAATGCCTAGATAAAAAAGGCTTTAAAGAAAAGCGCTTGTTGGAAGACAACCCAATATTTTTCCTTGCTGTTATTTAATAAATCTTGCATCTACCTTATGTTTAGATGTGTTTTTATCTTTTAATTAGTGTTTGTGCCAAGTAGAACCTATAGGATAACCTACGATGATAGTTGATTTGATTCTGCTGGAAAACAGAAACTTTGCACGCACGAATATAATTTTGTTAAATCACACGAATGTGATTTTGCGTTGATTCTTTTTGCTTCTGTTCAATAAACAAAATTTCCAGGACTTCATATTTTGGTAGGATTTTTAGAGTTCCATAAGTTTGCGTTAGTTACAGATTGCTACAGACTGTTCTGTTTTTGACAGATTCTGTTTTTCGTGTGTTGTTTGCTTATTTCAATGCATCTATGGCTAGTAATTCAGTCTATGAACCATAAAGAAGTTGGAATACAGTAGGTTTAACACCAAATTAAATAAATAATGTGTTCATTGCAGTACCTTATGTGGTGGTTTTGTTTTCTTTCACTAACGGAGCTTATAAGATTTCCTGTTGAGTTTTGTGTTGTGAAGTTTTCAAGTTTTGGGTAAAACTTTTATGGACTATGGAATAAGGAGTGGCAAGATCCTAAGCTTGGGGATGACCATGGCACCCCAAGATATTCAAGGATAGCCAAAAGCCTAAGCTTGGGGATGCCCCAGGAAGGCATCCCCTCTTTCATCTTCGTTCATTGGTAACTTTACTCGGAGCTATATTTTTATTCGCTACATGATATGTGTTTTGCTTGGAGCATCGTGTATTATATTAGTCTTTTCTTTTTAGTTTACCACAATCATCCTTGCTGTACACACCTTTTGGGAGAAGCCTATTTGATTAGAATTTGCTAGAATACTCTATGTGCTTCACTTATATCTTTTGAGCTTGATAGTTTTTGCTCTAGTGCTTCACTTATTTCTTTTAGAGCACGGTGGTGCCTTAATTTTGAAGAAATTGCTAGTCTCTCATGCTTCACTTATATTATTTTGAGAGTCTTTTAGAACAGCATGGTATTTGCTATTATCATAAAGTTGGTCCTAGAATGGTAGGCATCCAAGTTGGGTATAATAAAAACTATCATAGGGAGTGAATTGGATGCTATGATCAATTTGATACTTGATAATTGTTTTGAGATATGGAGGTAGTGATATTAAATTCATGCTAGTTGGGTGATTATGAATTTAAAGAATACTTGTGTTGAAGTTAGCAAGTCCCTTAGCATGCACGTATGGTTAAAGTTGTGTAACAAATTTGAAACATGAAGTGTACTTGGCTTGTGCATCCTTATGAGTGGCGGTCGGGGACGAGCGATGGTCTTTTCCTACCAATCTACCCCCCTAGGAGCATGCGCGTAGTACTTGGTTTTTGATGACTTCTAAATTTTTGGAATAAGTATATGAGTTCTTTTGACTAATGTTGAGTCCATGGATTATACACACTTTTACCTTTCCACCTTTGCTAGCCTCTTCGGTACCGTGCATTGCCCTTTCTCACTTTGAGAGTTGGTGCAAACTTCGCCGGTGCATCCAAACCCCGTGATACGATACACTCTATCACACATAAACCTCCTTATATCTTCCTCAAAACAGCCACCATACCTACCTATTATGGCATTTCCATAGCCATTCCGAGATATATTGCCATGCAACTTTCCACCGTTCCGTTCATCATCATCATGACATACTTTACTTTTGTCATATTGCCATTGCATGATCATGTAGTTGACATCGTATTTGTGGCAAAGCCACCATGCATTATTTTTCATACATGTCACTCTTGATTCATTGCACCATCCCGGTACACCGCCGGAGGCATTCATATAGAGTCATATCTTGTTCTAGTTTCGAGTTGTAATTCTTATGTTGTAATCAATAGAAGTGTGATGACCATCATTATTAGAACATTGCGCAAAAAGAAAAAAAAGAAAGAAGAAAGGCAAAAAAAAAGAAAGGCCCAAAAAAAGAAAAAAAGAAAAAAAAGAAAAAAATAAATAAATAAAAAGGGCAATGTTACTATCTCTTTTTCCACACTTGTGCTTCAAAGTAGCACCTTGTTCTCCATGTAGTGAGTCTCATATATTGTGCTTCAAAGTAGCACCATGTTTTTCATATAGTGAGTCTCATAAGTTGTCTTTTTCATACTAGTGGGAAATTTTCATTATAGAACTTGGCTTGTATATTCCTATGATGGGCTTCCTCAAATGCCCTAGGTCTTCGTGAGCAAGCAAGTTGGATGCACACCCACTAGTTTTCTTTTGTTGAGCATTCATTTATAGCTCTAGTGCATCCGTTGCATGGCAATCCCTACTCCTCATGTTGACATCAATTTATGGGCATCTCCATAGCTCGTTGATTATCCTCGTCAATGTGAGACTTTCTTTTTTTGTCTTCTCCACACAATCCCCATCATCATATTCTATTCCACCCATAGTGCTATATCCATGGCTCATGCTCATGTATTGCGTGAAGGTTGAAAAAGTTTGAGATTATTTAAGTATGAAACAATTTCTTGGCTTGTCATCGGGGGTATAGAAGTTGGGAACATCTTTGTGTGACGAAAATGAAGCATAGCCTAACTATATGATTTTGTAGGGATGAACTTTCTTTTGCCATGTTATTTTGAGAAGACATGATTACTTTGATTAGTATGCTTGAAGTATTACTATTCTTATGTCAATATGAACTTTTATTTTGAATCATTTGGGTCTGAACATTCATGCCACAATAAAGAAAATTACATTATGAATTATGCTAGGTAGCATTCCACATCAAAAATTCTCTTTTTATCATTTACCTACTCGAGGACGAGCAGGAATTAAGCTTGGGGATGCTTGATACGTCTCCAACGTATCTATAATTTTTGATTGTTCCATGCTATTATATTACCCCTTTTGGATGTTTATGGGCTTTATTTTACACATTTATATCATTTTTGGGACTAACCTACTAACCGGAGGCCCACCCCATATTGTTGTTTTTTTGCCTATTTCAGTATTTCGAAGAAAAGGAATATCAAACGGAGTCCAAACGGAATGAAACCTTCGGGAGCGTGATTTTTGGAACAAACGTGATCCGGAGAGCTTGGAGTTCAAGTCAAGAAGCTTCCGAGGGCCCCACGAGATAGGGGGCCGCGCCCCGCCTATAGGGCGCGCCCCCTATCTCGTGGGCCCCTCGGGCGACCACCGACGTACTTCTTCCTCCTATATATACCTACATACCCTGAAAACATTTGGGGCACCACGAAACACAATTTCCACCGCCGTAACCTTCTGTATCTGCGAGATCTCATCTTGGAGCCTTCGCCGGCACTCTGCCGGAGGGGGAATCGACCACGGAGGGCTTCTACATCAACATCCTTGCCCCTCCGATGATTTGTGAGTAGTTTACCACAGACCTACGGGTCCATAGTTATTAGCTAGATGGCTTCTTCTCTCTTTTTGGATCTCAATACAATGTTCTCCCCTTTTCTTGTGGAGATCTATTGAATGTAAACTCTTTTTATGGTGTGTTTGTCGAGATCCGATGAATTGTGGGTTTATGATCAAGTTTATCTATGAATAATATTTGAATCTTCTCTGAATTATTTGATATATGATTGAGTTATCTTTGCAAGTCTCTTCGAATTATCAGTTTGGTTTGGCCTACTAGATTGGTCTTTCTTGCCATGGGAGAAGTGCTTAGCTTTGGTTTCAATCTTGCGGTGTCCTTACCCAGTGACAGAAAGGGTTGCAAGGCACGTATTGTATTGTTGCCATCGAGGATAACAAGATGGGGTTTATATCATATTGCATGAGTTTACCCCTCTACATCATGTCATCTTGCTTAATGCGTTACTTTGTTCTTATGAACTTAATACTCTAGATGCAGGCAGGAGTCGGTCTATGTGTGGAGTAATAGTAGTAGATGCAGGCAGGAGTCGGTCTACTTGTTATGGACGTGATGCCTATATACATGATCATGCCTAGATAATCTCATAACTATGCGCTTTTCTATCAATTGCTTGACAGTAATTTGTTCACCCACCGTAATACTTATGCTATCTTGAGAGAAGCCACTAGTGAAACCTATGGCCCCTGGGTCTATCTGTTACCATATTTGCTTTCAATCTACCTTTATTTGCATCTTTACTTTTTGCATCTATATTATAAAATACCAAAAATATATTTATCTTATCATACTATCTTTATTAGATCTCACTTTCGCAAGTGGTCGTGAGGGGATTGACAACCCCTTTATTGCATTGGTTGCGAGTTCTTAGTTTGTTTGTGTAGGTGCGTGGGACTTTTGAGGAGCCTCCTACTGGATTGATACCTTGGTTCTCAAAACTTAGGGAAATACTTACGCTACACTTTGCTGCATCACCCTCTCCTCTTTGAGGAAAACCAACGCAAGCTCAAGATGTAGCACCCCCACGCAAATCATTAGCGCAAGCCATGGATATAGCACTATGGGTGGAATAGAATACAGTGGTAGAGAATATATGGAGAAGACAAAAAAGGAGAAAGTTTCACATTGACGAGGCTAATCAATGGGCCATGGAGATGTCCATCAATTGATGTCAATGCAAGGAGTAGGGATTGCAATGCAACAGATGCACTAAGAGCTATAAGTGTATGAAATCTCAAAAAAAAAACCTAAGTGGGTGTGCATCCAACTTGCTTGCTCATGAAGACCTTGGGCATTTGAGGAAGCCCATCCTTGGAATATACAGGCGAAGTTCTATAATGAAAATTCCCACTAGTTATATGAAAATGAAAGCATTGGAGACTCTCTATATGAAAAACATGGTGCTACTTTGAAGCACAAGTATGGAAAGGATAGTAACATTGCCCCTTCTCTCTTTTTCTCTCATTTTATTTTCTTTTTTTCTCTTTTCTTCTTTTTTTTGTTGGAATCTTTTTGGACTCTTTCTTTTTATTTTGTCTGGTTTCTCATACCGACTTGTGGGGGAATCATAGTCTCCATCATCCTTTCCTCACTTGGGACAACGCTCTAATAATGAATAATGATGATTATCACACTTTTATTTACTTACAACTCGATACTAGAACAAAATATGACTCTATATGAATGCCTCTGGCAGTGTACTAGGATGTGCAATGATCTAGCATAACATGTATAAAAATGACAAACGGTGGCCGAGCCACAAATATTATGTCAGCAATATGATCATGCAAAACAATATGACAATGATGATGTGTTTCATAAAGACGGAACAGTGGAAGTTTCTTGGCAATATATCTTGAAATGGCTATGGAAATACCATAATAGGTAGGTATAGTGGGTGTTTTGAGGAAGATATAAGTAGGCTTATGTGTGATAGTGTGTGTCATATCATGGGGTTTGGATGCACTGACGAAATTTGCACCACGTCTCAAGGTGAGAAAGGGAAATGCACGGTTGTTACGACCGGAACCTGATAAGATTTGATCTCTCTTTGCTCATTGTGCTAGTCCCTGGATCAATAGCTAGCACACACAGTACAAGATGTAATATCAAAATAAACCACATGTCATAATATTACATCGTCGATCCAGAATTTAATATAAGACATACATGCGTAGCTCAAGGCTAGCATACAAGCAAAATACAGTGAAAAAACAAATAAAATCTTCATGAAGTCCATCAACACCACAGGAAAATGTCGAGTATAGACATCATAACCCTACATCATATCACTCACTCGTCGTACAAAATCTGTAACATGAAACGTTGCAGCGATGAAGGGTCAATACTTTGTATGTATTGGCAAGTCACACAGGAGTTATATAATAGACCTACATGTAATGTAGTGGATGTTTTGTAGAAAAGCTAATTTTTCCCTGATAACTACATAATATAATGTTGGGGAACGTAGTAATTTCAAAATTTTCCTAGGCACACGCAAGATCATGGTGATGATATAGCAACGAGAGGGGAGAGTGTTCGTCCACGTACCCTCGTAGACCGTAAGCGGAAGCGTTAGCACAACGCGGTTGATGTAGTCGTACATCTTCACGATCCGACCGATCCAAGCACCGAACGTACGGGGCCTCCGAGTTCAGCACACGTTCAGCTCGATGACGCTCTCCGGCCCTCCGATCCAGCAAAGGCTCCGGAGATGAGTTCCGTCAGCACGACGGCGTGGTGATGATGTTCTACCGGCGCAGGGCTTCGCCTAAACTCCGCGACGATATGACCGAGGTGGAATATGGTGGAAGGGGGCACCGCACACGGCTAAGGAACGATCCGTAGATCAACTTGTGTGTCCATGGGGTGCCCCCCGCCCCCGTATATAAAGGAGCCAGGGGGGAGGAGGCCGCCGGCCTAGGGGGCGCGCCAAGGGGGGAGTCCTACTCCCGCCGGGAGTAGGACTCCCCTTTTCCAAGTTGGAGTAGGAGAGAAAGGGGAAAGAGGAGGAAGAGGGGAAGGAAAGGGGGGGGGGGGGGGGGGCGCCGCCCCCCTTCCCTTGTCCTATTCGGACTAGGAGGGGGAGGGGCGCGCGGCCCCCTCCTTGCTCCTTCCTCTTCTCCCTCTTGGCCCATGTAGGCCCATTAACCCCCCGGGGGGTTCCGGTAACCTCCCGGTACTCCGGTAAAATGCCGATTTCACTCGAAACCATTCCGATGTCCAAACATAGGCTTCCAATATATCAATCTTTATGTCTCAACCATTCCGAGACTCCTCGTCATGTCCGTGATCACATCCGGGACTCTGAACAAACTTCGGTACATCAAAACTTATAAACTCATAATAAAACTGTCATCCAAACCTTAAGCGTGCGGACCCTACGGGTTCGAGAACTATGTAGACATGACCTAGAACCATTCTCGGTTAATAACCAATAGCGGAACCTGGATGCCCATATTGGTTCCTACATATTCTACGAAGATCTTTATCGGTCAAACCGCATAACAACATACGTTGTTCCCTTTGTCATCGGTATGTTACTTGCCCGAGATCTGATCGTCGGTATCCAATACCTAGTTCAATCTCGTTACCAGCAAGTCTCTTTACTCGTTCTGTAATGCATCATCCCATAACCAACTCATTGGCCACATTGCTTGCAAGGCTTATAATGATGTGCATTACCGAGAGGGCCCAGAGATACCTCTCCGACGATCGGAGTGACAAAACCTAATCTCGAAATACGCCAACTCAACATGTACCTTCGGAGACACCTGTAGTACTCCTTTATAATCACCCAGTTACGTTGTGACGTTTGGTAGTACCCAAAGTGTTCCTCCGGTAAACGGGAGTTGCATAATTCTCATAGTTACAGGAACATGTATAAGTCATGAAGAAAGCAATAGCAACATACTAAACGATCAAGTGCTAGGCTAACGGAATGGGTCACGTCAATCACATCATTCTTCTAATGATGTGATCCCACTAATCAAATGACAACACATATCTATGGTTAGGAAACATAACCATCTTTGATTAATGAGCTAGTCAAGTAGAGGCATACTAGTGACTATAGTTTTGTCTATGTATTCACACATGTATTATGTTTCCGGTTAATACAATTATAGCATGAATAATAAACATTTATCATGAAATAAGGAAATAAATAATAACTTTATTATTGCCTCTAGGGCATATTTCCTTCAGTCTCCCACTTGCACTAGAGTCAATAATCTAGTTCACATCGACATGTGATTTAACACCAATATTCATATCTGTATATGATTAACACCCATAGTTCACATCATCATGTGACCAACACCGAAAGGGTTTACTAGAGTCAATAATCTAGTTCACATCGCTATGTGATTAGCACCCAAAGAGTACTAAGGTGTGATCATGTTTTGCTCGTGAGAGAAGCTTAGTCAACGGGTCTATCACATTCAGAGCCGTATGTATTTTGCAAATATTCTATGTCCACAATGCTCTGCACGGAGCTACCCTAGCTAATTGCTCCCAATTTCAATATGTATCTAGATTGAGACTTAGATTCATCTGGATTGGTGTAAAAGCTTGCATCGTTGTAACTTTTTACGACGGGCTCTTTTATCACCTCCATAATCGAGAAACATGTCCTTAGTCCTCACTAAGGATATTCTTGACCGTTGTCTAGTGATCTACTCTTAGATCAAAATTGTATTCCTTTGTCAAACTCAGAGCAAGGTATACAATAGGTCTGGTTCACAACATAGCTTACTTTATAGAACCTATGACTGAGGCATAGGGAATGACTTTTCATTCTCTTTCTATTTTCTGCCATGGTCGGGTCTTGAGTCTTACTCAACTTCACACCTTTGCATCATAGGCAAGAACTTTTTCTTTGACTGTTCCATTTTGAACTACTTCAAAATCTTGACAAGGTATGTACTTATTGAAAAACTTATCAAGCGTCTTGATCTATCTCAATAGATCTTGATGCTCAATATGTAAGTAGCTTTACTGAGGTCTTTCTTTTAAAGAACTCCATTCAAACACTCCTTTATGCTTTTGCAGAATAATTCTACATTATTTCCGATCAACAATATGTCATTCACATATACTTATCAGAAATGCTGTAGTGCTCCCACTCACTTTCTTGTAAATACAGGCCTTTCCAAAAGTCTGTATAAAACCATATGCTTTGATCAACTCATCAATGCGTATATTCCAACTCCGAGATGCTTGTACCAGTCCATTGATGGATTGCTGGAGCTTGCACACTTTGTTAGCATCTTTAGGATTGACAAAACCTTCTGGTTGCATCATATACAACTCTTCTTTAATAAATCCATTAAGGAATGCAGTTTTGACATCCATTTGCCAGATTTCATAAAATGTGGCAATTGCTAACATGATTCGGACAAACTTAAGCATCGATACGAGTGAGAAAATCTCATTGTATTCAACATCTTGAACTTGTCAAAAACCTTTTTGCGACAAGTCGAGCTTTGTAGATAGTAACACTACTATCAACGTTCGTCTTCCTCTTGAAGATCCATTTATTTTCTATGGTTTGCCAATCTTTGGGCAAGTCCACCAAAGTCCACACTTTGTTCTCATACATGGATCCTATCTCAGATTTCATGGCCTCCAGCCATTTTGCGGAATCTGGGCTCATCATCGCTTCCTCATAGTTCGTAGGTTCATCATGGTCTAGTAACATGAATTCCAGAACAGGACTACCGTACCACTCTGGTGCGGACTGTACTTTGGAAGACCTACGAGGTTCTGTAGTAACTTGATCTGAAGTTTCATGATCATCATCATTAGCTTCCTCACTAATTGGTGTAGGAATCACTGGAACTGATTTCAGTGATGAACTACTTTCCAATTCGGGAGAAGGTACAATTACCTTATCAAGTTCTACTTTCCTCCCACTCACTTCTTTCGAGAGAAACTCCTTCTCTAGAAAGGATCCATTTTTAGCAACGAATGTTTTGCCTTCGGATCTGTGATAGAAGGATTACCCAACAGTTTCCTTTGGGTATTCTATGAAGATGCAATTCTCCGATTTGGGTTCGAGCTTATCAGGTTGAATTTTTTTTCATATAAGCATCGCAACTCCAAACTTTAAGAAACGACAACTTGGGTTTCTTGCTAAACCACAGTTCATATGGTGTCGTCTCAACGGATTTAGATGGTGCCTTTTAACGTGAATGCAGCTGTCTCTAATGCATAACCCCAAGGCAATAATGGTAAATCAATAAGACACATCATAGATCGCACCATATCCAATAAAGTGCGGTTACGACGTTCGGACACACCATAACGTTGTGGTGTTCCAGGTGGCGTGAGCTGTGAAACTATTTCACTTGTTTTAATTGAAGACCAAACTCGTAACTCAAATATTCGTCTCCGCGATCAGATCGCAGAAACTTTATTTTCTTGTTACGATGATTTTTCCACTTGACTCTGAAATTCTTTGAACCTTTCAACTATTTCAGACTTATGTTTCATCAAGTAGATATACCCATATCTGCTCAAATCATCTTGTGAAGGTCAGAAAATAACGATACTTGCCACGAGCATCAATACTCATTGGATCGCATACATCGGTATGTATTATTTCCAACAAGTTAGTAGCTCGTTCAATTGTTCCGGAGAACGGAGTTTTAGTCATCTTGCCCAAAAGGCACGGTTCGCAAGCATCAAATGATTCATAACCAAGTGAATCCGAAAATCCATCTTTATGGAGTTTCTTCATGCGCTTTACACCGATATGACCCAAACGGCAGTGCCACAAATAAGTTGCACTATCATTATTAACTTTGCATCTTTTGGCATCAATATTATAAATATGTGTATCACTACAATCGAGATCCAACAAACTATTTTCATTGGGTGTATAACCATCGAAGGTTTTATTCATTTAAATAGAACAACAATTATTCTCTGATTTTAAATGAACAACCGTATTGCAATAAACATGATCAAATCATATTCATGCTCAACGCAAAAGCCAAATAACATTTATTTAGGTTTAACACTAATCCCGAAAGTATAGGGAGTGTGCGATGATGATCATATCAATCTTGGAACTACTTCCAACACTCATCGTCACTTCCCCTTCAACTAGTCTCTGTTTATTCTGTAACTCCTGTTTCGAGTTACTAATCTTAGCAACCGAACAAGTATCAAATACTCAGGGGCTACTATAAACACTAGTAAGGCACACATCAATAACCTGTATATCAAATATACCCTTGTTCACTCTGCCATCCTTCTTATCCACCAAATATTCAGGGCATTTCCGCTTCCAGTGACCATTTCCTTTACAGTGTAAGCACTCAGTTTTAGGCTTTGGTCCAGCTTTGGGCTTCTTCGTGGGAGTGACAACTTGCTTGTCTTTCCACTTGAAGTTCCCTTTCTTTCCCTTTGCCCTTTTCTTGAAACTAGTGATCTTTGTCAATCATCAACACTTGATGCTCTTTCTTGATTTCTACCTTCGTCGATTTCAACATCACGAGGAGCTCGGGAATCGTTTTCGTCATCCCTTGCATACTATAGTTCATCACGAAGTTCTAGTAACTTAGTGATGGTGACTAGAGAATTCTGTCAATCACTATCTTATCTAGAAGATTAACTCCCACTTGATTCAAGCGATTGAAGTACCCAGGCAATCTGTGCACATGCTCACTAGTTGAGCGATTCTCCTCCATCTTTTAGCTATAGAACTTGTTGGAGACTTCATATCTCTCAACTCGGGTATTTGCTTGAAATATCAACTTCAATTTCTAGAACATCTCATATGGTCCATGACGTTCAAAACGTCCTTGAAGTCCCGATTCTAAGCCGTTAAGCATGGTGCACTAAACTATCAAGTAGTCATCATATTGAGCTTAGCCAAACGTTCATAACGTCTACATCTGCTCCTGCAATAGGTCTGTCACCTAGCGGTGCATTAAGGACATAATTCTTCTGTGCAGCAATGAGGATAAACCTCAGATCACGGATCCAATCCGCATCATTGCTACTAACATTTTTCAACACAATTTTCTCTAGGAACATATCAAAATAAACATATGAAAGCAACAACGCGAGCTATTGATCTACAACATAATTTGCAAAATACTACCAGGACTAAGTTCATGATAAATTAAAGTTCAATTAATCATATTACTTAAGAACTCCCACTTAGACAGACATCTCTCTAGTCATCTAAGTGATCACGTGATCCAAATCAACTAAACCATGTCCGATCATCACGTGAGATGGAGTAGTTTCAATGGTGAACATCTCTATGTTGATCATATCTACTATATGATTCACGCTCGACCTTTCGGTCTCCGTGTTCCGAGGCCATATCTATATATGCTAGGCTTGTCAAGTATAACCTGAGTATTCCGCGTGTGCAACTGTTTTGCACCCGTTGTATTTGAACGTAGAGCCTATCACACCCGATCATCACGTGGTGTCTCAGCACGAAGAACTTTCGCAACGGTGCATACTCAGGGAGAACACTTCTTGATAATTAGTGAGAGATCATCTTAAAATGCTACCGTCAATCAAAGCAAGATAAGATGCATAAAGGATAAACATCACATGCAATCAATATAAGTGATATGATATGGCCATCATCATCTTGTGCTTGTGATCTCCATCTTCGAAGCACCGTCATGATCACCATCGTCACCGGCGCGACACCTTGATCTCCATCGTAGCATCGTTGTCGTTACGCCATCTATTGCTTCTACGACTATCGCTACCGCTTAGTGATAAAGTAAAGTAATTACAGGGCGTTTGCATTTCATACAATAAAGCGACAACCATAGGGCTCCTGCCAGTTGCCGATAACTTCGGTTACAAAACATGATCATCTCATACAATAAAATATAGCATCACGTCTTGACCATATCACATCACAACATGCCCTGCAAAAACAAGTTAGACGTCCTCTACTTTGTTGTTGCAAATTTTACGTGGCTGCTACGGGCTTAGCAAGAACCGTTCTTACCTACGCATCAAAAACCACAACGATAGTTCGTCAAGTTGGTGCTGTTTTAACCTTCGCAAGGACCGGGCGTAGCCACACTCGATTCAGCTAAAGTGAGAGAGACAGACACCCGCCAGCCACCTTTAAGCACGAGTGCTCGTAACGGTGAAACTAGTCTCGCGTAAGCGTATGCGTAATGTCGGTCCGGGCCGCTTCATCTCACAATACCGCCGAACCAAAGTATGACATGCTGGTAAGCAGTATGACTTGTATCACCCACAACTCACTTGTGTTCTACTCGTGCATATAACATCAACGCATAAAACCTAGGCTCGGATGCCACTGTTGGGGAACGTAGTAATTTCAAAATTTTCCTACGCACACGCAAGATCATGGTGATGATATAGCAATGAGAGGGGAGAGTGTTCGTCCACGTACCCTCATAGACCGTAAGCGGAAGCGTTAGCACAACGCAGTTGATGTAGTCGTACGTCTTCACGATCCGACCGATCCAAGCACCGAACGTACGGGGCCTCCGAGTTCAGCACACGTTCAGCTCGATGACGATCTCCGGCCCTCCGATCCAGCAAAGGCTCTGGAGATGAGTTCCGTCAGCACGACGGCGTGGTGATGATGATGATGTTCTACCGGCGCAGGGCTTCGCCTAAACTCCGCGACGATATGACCGAGGTGGAATATGGTGGAAGGGGGCACCGCACACGGCTAAGGAACGATCCGTAGATCAACTTGTGTGTCCATGGGGTGCCCCCCGCCCCCGTATATAAAGGAGCCAGGGGGAGGAGGCTGCCGGCCTAGGGGGCGCGCCAAGGGGGGAGTCCTACTCCCACCGGGAGTAGGACTCCCCTTTTCCAAGTTGGAGTAGGAGAGAAAGGGGAAAGAGGAGGAAGAGGGGAAGGAAAGGGGGGGCGCCGCCCCCCTTCCCTTGTCCTATTCGGACTAGGAGGGGGAGGGGCGCGCGGCCCCCTCCTTGCTCCTTCCTCTTCTCCCTCTTGGCCCATGTAGGCCCATTAACCCCCCGGGGGGTTCCGGTAACCTCCCGGTACTCCGGTAAAATGCCGATTTCACCCGGAACCATTCCGATGTCCAAACATAGGCTTCCAATATATCAATCTTTATGTCTCGACCATTCCGAGACTCCTCGTCATGTCCGTGATCACATCCGTGACTCTGAACAAACTTCGGTACATCAAAACTTATAAACTCATAATAAAACTGTCATCGAAACCTTAAGCGTGCGGACCCTACGGGTTCGAGAACTATGTATACATGACCTAGAACCATTCTTGGTCAATAACCAATAGCGGAACCTGGATGCCCATATTGGTTCCTACATATTCTACGAAGATCTTTATCGGTCAAACCGCATAACAACATACGTTGTTCCCTTTGTCTGTTACTTGCCCGAGATCTAATCGTCGGTATCCAATACCTAGTTCAATCTCGTTACCGGCAAGTCTCTTTACTCGTTCTGTAATGCATCATCCCATAACCAACTCATTGGCCACATTGCTTGCAAGGCTTATAATGATGTGCATTACCGAGAGGGCCCAGAGATACCTCTCCGACGATCGGAGTGACAAAACCTAATCTCGAAATACGCCAACTCAACATGTACCTTCGGAGACACCTGTAGTACTCCTTTATAATCACCCAGTTACGTTGTGACGTTTGGTAATACCCAAAGTGTTCCTCCGGTAAACGGGAGTTGCATAATTCTCATAGTTACAGGAACATGTATAAGTCATGAAGAAAGCAATAGCAACATACTAAACGATCAAGTGCTAGGCTAACGGAATGGGTCATGTCAATCACATCATTCTTCTAATGATGTGATCCCACTAATCAAATGACAACACATGTCTATGGTTAGGAAACATAACCATCTTTGATTAATGAGCTAGTCAAGTAGAGGCATACTAGTGACTATAGTTTTGTCTATGTATTCACACATGTATTATGTTTCCGGTTAATACAATTATAGCATGAATAATAAACATTTATCATGAAATAAGGAAATAAATAATAACTTTATTATTGCCTCTAGAGCATATTTCCTTCATATAATAGCCAAATTTTAATTACGTCCTGCTACAATTAAATACATATGGTTGAATTGGGCAATCCAATTCCAACCTATCCCCAATTTTTTAAGTTTCCTAGACAATTTTTAGTAAGGTATCATCTGTCAAGATCATCCAACAACTGTAATGGTCTAGCTGCTCAAATTTGTGCATAACCAGGGACACGACTAATCATGATTAGTTTATACACTCTGCAGAGGTATGTACACTTTACCCACTAGACTCAACCCGAAGATTGAGACAAAGTATTTCAAAAGTAGTCGCCTAGTCCCATAGGAGGCCCATCCCAACTATCATAACTACAACTGCTAGCACATGCGGGTAAGGTGTCCACAACTGATCAACTAAGCTAGAGCCCATATAGCCAGTGGCTGCACATGGAAGCTACTAGTCACTAAGTTTGTCTGATCTTTTTGAGCCTGGACCCCACTTACATTCAGAGGGTATAAACCATAATGTTTATGAAACCACCCAGCAATACCGTTCGGACGCACTTAGCCATGGTCCATGTCCTTAGAAAAGGAAAAAGAAACTCCATGATGCAACCTTGTCCGTCCAGAGGTGAATTATATATTATGCTTATGATCAAGTTATTTATAGTCCTCACATAATCTCGATTCATACCCGAGCCAATACCCGTGTACATAGCATAGCAAGAATACACTACCACGTTCTACAATAAGGCCAGACTAATTGCGTCTCAATAGCAATAGCATACTACCATAATATCCCTACACATGCACAATGTGGTATGGTGATAAACTACATGCATAGAAAAATAATGGGATAAAGGATGATCACGGTGTAACTTGCCTGGTACATTTGATGAAGATCGCCGCACTCATAATTCCTGATAATTCTACTCGTCATGCTCGGACTAATCTATCACAATGAACTAATTCAAATCAATAACCATGCCATACAGAAGAATCAAAAGAACAATAAAACAAGTATGGCAAGGTTAAACAAAAACAACATAACTAGGCCTATTATATGATATATGTTCTCGATGATGCTAAAAGGTGAAGGTAGAAGGATCAACTCAAAACATATAGCAGATGATGAAGTGTTGGTATATAAGATTATAGTGAAGATGGTATGTAACATGATCAAAAATATCTATAAACAACATAAATGTTGTATGAACTTTTGCATATGACATAAGGTGTCGTGGTGGAACACGGTCACCTATGGGGCCATCAACCCCTTATGGTTCAGCAGGGGGAAATCACGTAGCACAAAGAGCGGAAGCCATGGAGCAGCACGACAGATGGTGATGCTGGTGGTTTTTACCCAGGTTCGGGCCACTGAGAAGCGTAAAGCCCTACTCCTGCTTTGGTGGATTGATGGGAGGACCGTGGTGGACACGTAGTGCTCAAGCCCGACAGGGTCACCTCGGGCAGAGTGGCTACGCGCGTATGAGTGTACAAGGGTCCAAATCCTTTTTTGGGTTGCCATGGCCCTCCTTTTATAGGCTAAGGGGTTACCACAGTGGCAAAACAGTCATTATCTACTGATTAGATAGCCAATAGTGCTATCATACCTAACTCTGCTAGTTAGGACAAAGTGCATTAAATGCGCTGCTAGGTGTCACGCTGAGGATGCAACGCGGCAAGCCTGCCACGCCGCTTAATCATCTTCTGCATGTCTGCATGACAAGGCTCTGGACGGGTGTCATATAGGGGGAATCTCCCTTCCAAATGGCTGCCACGTGCCAAATGATAGCCACTTAATCACTTCAGAGCTCGACACCACACGGATAAGTGACTTGCGTCAATGTGCAGTGGACCGGTGGAGTCTTGGTGGGGCGATTCACCCTTGGCAGCCCCGGCAAGCCTGCCGGGGAAATCTTGGGACTTGTCCTTGGGGATGCCTCGACCTGACCTAGCTCGCCTGCCCGGTAAGAGAGGTCTTTTCTTAGCGACATCTTGTTTCCTTGGCTTGTCTTGGTCTTCTTGATCCGCCCTTTGATTCCTCAAAGAGCTATCACTCTGGCTTGGTCTCATCTTGGGTGCTTAGCACTGATGTATCCTTGCCCTCGTGCCTGTGTACAGTCTGGGCAACATACGTGAAGGTTTGTTGCACTGACAGGAGCCCTCGGGCCTGGCCTGAACATGTTTCCGAGCACCGTTGGGGTAGGCCGTATTAGGTACATAGGCAGAGTGCTGCTGGTGGCTCTCTTCTTGATATTTTCATTGCTTCTTCATTAACCTGTGTTTGAGTCAGTTTTCGGTTTTACCGTGCGTCGTGTGACGCCAAAAATGGTGCGGCCACCTTTGTAATGGACCGTGAATGACTTTTATTCATGGGGAGGTAACTACCATCTCACTCTTCCCACTACGCTCATCCTTTCCGCCATGTATGCCGCATGCATCACGCGGGGTAGGTGACGGATGGCGCAGGAAAGAGCGTTGTGGCAGAAACCCAATTGTTCAGGATTGGTGCAAGAGAACGGTCGATGGGTCCGACCATCGTCAGCCGCATTAAAGGGAGCACTAGGGGGAACAGAGGCATTCATCCTCGCATCTTCTCCTTCTTCTTGCTTGCCTTCTTCTTCTTTATGCCGAGGAAAAGAGGCCGGGGCTAGGCTCCAGGCCGGGGCTTGGGAGTGATGATCCCTGAGGCTCGTGCTGTCACTCGAGGAGTGAATCTGGTTCGCGGCCACAGGAGACGCGGTGGCTGTGGTTGGGGCAGTCGTAGTTGGTGGCAGCGCACCCATGGTTGCCGCATCGACCTCACAGTGGGGGGTGTCGTGCCTCTCCTTAATGGCAGAGTGCTCACACCCTCCATATGAGCTATCCGTCGCGAGCAGGGGTGTCCCCTTTGCCACAAGCTGATGGAGTTCGAAGGCTCGTTGGTGGAGTCTTCAGGGCTTCTAGAGCCCGCCTGTGGTGCCGTGCTTGGGGTCTTTAGTGATCCCAATGCTGTCCTCTTCGGTGAGGTCGGGGGTGATGTTGTAGATGGTAACGCCCTCCTGCCCGCCAAGGTGGGGGTGGTGTCTTCAATGCACCTTGGGCGCCGCCATTACCATCAGCAGCCTCCCTTGGGAAGTGACGGGTCAGGGGCCTGGCGTCTTCCTGGAGCGATAGTGATGAGGAGGCAACCGACAAAGACAAGGAAGGCGGGTGGCAGGCCGTCAGGTCAGAGTACGATGGCACCGACACCTTCATCTCGTACTGCCTGCTTGCTGCACCATTCTTCGACTCTTCCCCCACCCCGGCACCATCATCACTAGCCTCTCCCAGACGGTTGCCGGGGGAGGCTCTCTTGGTGCCTTCTACCGCATGCACC
Source organism: Triticum timopheevii (assembly GCA_963921465.1). Lineage (NCBI taxonomy): Eukaryota > Viridiplantae > Streptophyta > Magnoliopsida > Poales > Poaceae > Triticum > Triticum timopheevii. The sequence continues at coordinate 354,708,182 of OY997274.1, forward strand.
CTGCCTAGGTTCTCCTTTTGCCCGTTTCGCACTCGAGACAAATCTTGGGAGAAGGAGGGCAATAAAGGCATTACGAGGCATCTGCCCTTTTATATTTCAAAGGATGTAGGTGCTCGCCAAATTTTAGCCTTAAATATGTAGTCTTTTTTATCCAGTTTGTGCTCTGTAAGGTTTGTAGTTGTTTATCCGCATATTAATGAAAAATACAAGCCTTGCTGGGTACTTGTGCATGTATATTATCCATGCAGAGGAGGAATGCCTCTATACTTTTAAGTAAACAAGTTTTTCGGGCAAGCTATCTTGCCGGTGCCCTTCATGTTTGTTGCGGAGGCTTGGCCTTCCCGGCTCAAAACTATGGAAGGGAACCGGCCCCTTGTCGATCCTTCTTTGTCAAATGCCACTACAACCATCTTGACCTAAACAATGTTCATATCAAAGGATGGGAGCACAAATGTTTTGAAGGTGACAAGGTTTCTCTATGCACAAGTTTTCCTCTTACAGAGACACATATGGATAGAAAGAAACTTATCTGTTCGGTTTGTCAGGGATCGGTATGCCAACTTGTTTCTGCCTCTTCTTCCTAGGATCAAGCCCGCAGCAAGAGCCCTGTAGTTAGTGCAGGGGAAAACATAGCAATATATGACCTTATCTAAATGACCATGGCAAGTTATGCTAAGCTAATCAGGCATGCATGTTTTTAGGGCGCCAGTGCTTTGTTTTATTATCTGTGCTCAGAGTCTGCGCCTGGCTATGTACAAAGGGTTACATGCGCATTGGGAAGGCTTATACAAAAGGGTGGCTGCCGGGGCAGGGCCCGGCAGCCGCGCTTTGTGCGTAGAACTTGGGAAGATGCTCAATATTCCATGATTTTTGCATTTTGATGCCATCTTCAGTCTCTAGACGGACTGCGCCAGGTCTGGTGACTCATACTACCCGGTAAGGGCCTTCCCACTTTGGCGTTAACTTGTTGGAACCCTTGGCGGACTGAGCACGCCCAAGGACAAGGTCACTGTCGGGGATGTACCCCGCGGTGTAACCCGCCGGATGTATGACCCGGCTGGAGCTTGGTGACTCACTGGTGACCTGCTAGGAGCTGGCGGTTTACAGGCAACCCGCCTGGACATTGTGACTCACTGGTGAGCCGGCGGGCAGGTCAGACAGACGACAATACCCAAGGCCCAGTAGGCCGGTTCATGTGATGGTGGGCCGGTTTAAGAGGAAAGGCATGAGGAATATTTCTCTTACAAGGAATCAAGACCCGGACTTGTATCCGGCTTGTATTAGAAGATAGACTAGTCTAATCCTATTGGGACTCCACATGTAACCCACTCCTCCAACTTATATAAGGAGGGGCAAGGCACTCCAACAAAGGGGGGAGAAGTAATCTCTAATGCTAGACACAATTAGGAGAGCCGGTTTATGCGACGACTCCCTCATGAGCATAATGAGACCTAGTCACAAATGACATGTAGAGCTATTACCGGATGATGTTTCTCTGGGCCCGAAGGTGTCTAAATCCTTGTATTGTAAGTTGATCCGCCTCGCGTCTCTCATCTCGATCAACCCCTCTCAAGCTACCACACAGATGTGTTGGCCTCACGACTAAGTCCTCACACTAGGACATCTGCCGTGACAAATCCACGACAGTTGGCGCCCACCATGGGGCGACGCACGATGGTGATGAGTTTTTGGAGGGATCTCTCGCAGAGATTGAGAAGTTCGCAATTTTTCAAGTGAAAAAGATACGGCACGGAAGGATTTGCATCAACTCTGACCTCATCAGTTGAAATCAAGGAAATATTATTGGCAAGTCGCCATGGACGATCTACAGTTTTTTGATCCAGTTTGTCTTGGCTGTCAAGTCGCCATGGATTCAACCCATGCTTATCTACGGAAGAGAAATAGAAGTCGTCGGTTTGATTCGATCTGCAGCGAAACCCAATTGAAGTATATAAGGAACCGAGAGGGCTTGACCCCAGCCTAGTCATCGTGCGCTGGTTGCAAGTCGGAGTCAAGGAATTAATGAAAAGGAAAGAGATTAAAAAAATATAAAGAGGGGCCACAACTCGGAGGAAGTCACGGATGTCGATTGGTAAAAACACGGCCATGACCCGGATTTGCCGTTGCCGAGCTGCAAAAGGTTCGACCCCGAGTCATCACGATGACCCGCCTCTAAGCCGCTGGATCCGCCGCTCTGATCCGAGTTGCCGTCTCTGAAGCCACTTTGCCTCTTCCTCTACCACGAGTGGCCATGACCCGACCATCGAACCAGCTTTGCCGCGGTCCTCCGCCACCTCCAATTGCCGCCCGAGGCCTCGCCGAGCTGCCTGCCCAACTGAGTTCTGAGATTGCCGCCTCACCACACCACCTCGCCGTTGCCGCTTTCGCGTCCGAGTCAAGCTGCTCGACCATTGAGCCGCTGGTTACCGAGTCCCGTGAGCCGCCCCGCGCCTTTGGGCCGCCCTGAGCTGGCCGCACTTCGACGGTCAGCACCTACCACGAGTCGCCCCTGTGGGCCTTCTTTGCTGTAAGTCGCCACGGAGCCATCGCCTCCGTTGGCCTCTGCTGTTGTTTCTACAGTTTCGAGCAAGTCGCCGCCACAATGCCTTGAGTTGGCCGCCATCGCCATGGACTTGCTGTGGCTGTGACCCGCCTTTGGGATCTGCCTGCTCTTGATGGAGCGGCCTATGATCCGCCATCACCATGGAGCTGCTCCTAGACGCCTTTACCACGACCGTGGAGAAACCATGGTGTGCCAAGGAACGCCATTGGCTTTTGCTGTCAGTTTAATTGATCACTGGCGTTTCGCCAAGACGCCAAGAGTTCCCATCCGGAGAAGATCCATCAGTCCTATTGTCGCTGGTAAAGCCAAGTTCGTGTACGTACATACGCTGGTTAGATGTATGATGTTCATCAATTAAGCTACTTGATTGCTAGCTTCAGAAGCTAGCCAGCTTTGCAAGTACGTGGAGTTCCTGGAGGATGTGATTTAAGGTTCAAAACCAACAGGCATTTCTTGCCAACAAAACACCATTCTGAACCGCCAAGACGCCTCGCCTGTTTTTCTCGTCGGCCACCACCGCGAGTTGCTTATCGTTGGGACGCCTCTGAGCCGTTTACTGCTCATCTTCACCGTGAATCGCCTGCTGGTGAGCCATCCCGGCCAAGTCGCCGCCGGCTTAGTCGCTCGCCTTGCCGGACCTTCCTTGCCTGCAAACTGGCCGAACAGCACGGCCGAGCGTCACATGCATGAGGTCGCCGCCTTGCTGCTTCACCTCAGTCACAGCACCGCTCAAGTCACCTGACTTCGACCCGCCGTGCCAAACCGCTGCCGCCTCTGCCACTGACTTCGAGCACCATGTTTCTCCACCCCTGTGACTAGCACGGCTCCACCTCTGAAGCACAAGCGTGCTCCTGCTGCAGTTATTGTCAAGACAGAAAAGACGGAAACAGAGAAGCTGCCAACTATTTTAAAAAAATATGAAAGGAGATGCGTTTTAAGAAGGGAAGGTTCTTCAAGAAAAAGAGAGAAAATGCTAAAAGGGGCCTTCTGGTTTTTTTCCCATGATTATCATTGATGAGATACTGTTTGCTGGCATGCCGGATGGGTACATGTACGTCATGGTTTGGAAATTTCTTGCTAAGGAGATCAACATGGAACTGGTGGCGATCCTCACTGGCAGTGACTGTTATGTGATTTAACTTGCTGGCTCAGTAGCAAGGTTTTATTATGGCTCAATTAACAAGACAATCAGAGCCCCATTTTTCCAATTGAGGAGGGGAATCTGCAACCAGGAGGCAAATATAATGAAGGATGCAATGGACCGGCCGACGGGCGATATTCATCAATAATTTCTTCTTGGTCGGTTCACTATACTTGCCAACTCATCTTGCTAGTCGCCTTGTTAGCACGACTGGCTCAACATCCCACAAAAATACCAGGTGATATCCATCTAAGTCCCTTTTTTGATTAATACATATTGTTTCATTAAAGAACAATTACTTTGGGCTGTATATTTTTATATGCAGGACAATTATTTATTATAAAAATGGCTTATATCGCTGGTACGGAGCATGCGCTGGCAACATTCGTGCACTCGCTTGCGTACGTGTTGCCTCTGATGCTACGATCATCCTTACTGTCCGCCCTGTGGTCCAGTCTATTCCAACAATTCAGGAGCAAATCATATTATATTATCAGCATCCGCCTGCACCGGATTGCTCAAGGGACAGGTGCACAATTCGCCGCCACTGTGGTTTGTTTAAACTTCAACAACCAGTTGGGATGAATCATCAGCTGGGTTATTGACACAGCTCATACGGGATCATTTATAACCCGCCAAGCTTCAACATATGATAGTGTTCCGCTGTTTAACTATATGCCAGTTTATATCATGGTCAAGTATGGGGAATCTCAAGTCAACTTCTTGAGTCGTCTTAAGACTCGGGGGCTATGATGACATGACTTAGCAAACATCACCAGATTCAAGAACCCCGGGTCATTTCGGGGGGGGGGGGGGGGGGGGGGGATAACCCGGCCCCGGAGGCTACTGCCATATTGGTGCAAATTCAAAAGGCCGTCAGAAAATTTCCGGCTCAAATGAAGAATTCTGGTTTAAAATCCGGCTTAAGGGAAATCTGTCTCTCACAAAGCTTTGAAGCTCTCAAATATTCGGTTTAAAATTCTGGTTAAAAAAGAATTCATCTCTCGCAAGTTCGAGTTCTCAGAAATATTAAAGGTTGCCAAAGAGAACTTGCTGCCGTAATGCGCGGTTCAAACATGGGTATCCTGCCTTATGGGCTTATCTTATTATGGTCACTTGGAGGTTTCCTGCTCACTGAGCATAGCTGTGACTACCATCTTGATCTGGCTTGCATGCCTTGTTACAAACTACATGGGGGCTTCCTGCTCACTGATCACAGCCGTGACTACCCTCTTGATCCGGCTTGTACGCCATGATTAAAATATACTTGGGGGCTTCCTCCTCATTGAGCATAGCTCTGAATCCGGCTTAAATGCCTAGAATGAACTTTTACTTGGGGGCTTCTTGTTCACAGAACAAAGCTTCGATCGGCTTGGATGCCGGATGTATTCACCAAAAAATCCAGGTTATCCCACCTTTGTAAGTCTGCCACTCCGCCCAGGTAATCTGGAGTGACTCGTTGTACTCTTGACAGTCAATCTTATAAAGACCCTGAACTTGTTAACGTTAAAACAATGATTGGTCATGTGAGGTCCGGCTTACAAGGTTTGAATGAAGGTTTAACTCAGTGGTTGTGCGGCCCATGAAAGCACTTGAGTTTGAGGCTTGGCGGCCTATGAAAGCCTTGTTTTTCTGATTTATCTTTGATTTGAACATTTTGGAGTTTTGTCTCTTGTGACATGTCAATACATGGTTGAAAAACCAATGAGGGCCATGTTGCCTTATGGATCATGTATGACTTTATCCAGGGTGTTATTAACCCGGCCTGATAGCAGACTTTCAGTTGTCAGGATATTTTGCCTTGAGCAATCAAAATGAGGATATTTCATGCCTCCGGGTTGATACTGGCCCCGGATTATAATTATCAAGGCATCACCATGTTATTAATCTACAGGTATGTCTTTCAATAATGGTATGAATATTTTGGGTTTGATAACCCGCCTTGGCTTTGGACGTTAAGTTGCTAGTATATTTTGGATTGCGCCATTGGAATCATGTGCTTATAAATCATTGGATTATTGCCCTTATTGGATATGGCGATGTAAGCCGGCAGTATGAGCCAATTCTACAGGTATGTTTTCTTGGTTATATAAATATGCGAGGTTTGATAACCCGCCCTGGCTTTTGACGTTAAGTCGCCAGTATGTTTAGGCTTGAATGGCCCTAATTCTAGTCTTCTCCATATTTGCATAAGACTGTATTATGTTTGGGTTGTTGCCCACCCTGGCTTTTGACGTTAAGTTGCCAGGGCATATGTTGTTTAAACTCTGTGCAGGATCTGCAGAGCTATGACTTATATAAATGATTATGTTCAAGCCCATCATCAAAAATTGAAATTGGTGTTTCAAAAGGGTTATCAATTATTGATTTTCACAAAGGCTATAAGTCGTCGGGTTACAAAAATCCCCGGATTACAATGGATATGTATTAAGTCGCCATCGGCCAAGAGCCGCCGGGTATTTAAACTTCGGATTTACTTGTCAACCGACAAGGTATTCAAATCTTTAATAGCCAAACTTGGCTGGATTTTCATGATGACATTGAATGATTGAGGTTTTCATACCTGATTATATTATTCAAATCTTGAATAGACAACATGGTTGGATTTTTATTATGGTTATTAATAACCAGTATTATGATTGAGGTCTTCAAAGTCGCTTCAGCGCAATGGCTATTATTTTCTTTATAAATGGATATGATTTATTTTGCAATGGAAGGAATAGTCCCGAGTCGCTGCAGGCTTATGACCCGGCACTTGGGGGCTACATATTCAAGTTGAGATTACATCAAATATGCAAGTCCCATGTCACTGCCAGCATGCACCATGGCACTTGGGGGCTAATGCATAGTCATTTTTTGTTTACCTTATTGAAGACCCGACTCATCACATCGTAATGAGCCGGCCCTTGGGGGCTACCAGTTTCTCCTGTCAAAAATTCAAAGTACACAAGCCTTAGTCCATTATATTGAAGGGTCCTTGTCTCAGTTGGTAGAGCACAAGGCTCTTAACCTTGTGGTCGTGGATTCAAACCCTACGATGGAGGCCACATCATATGATGTTATTTTCAATGAAGTATATATAAAGTCCCAGCTAAGTATTGTCTTGCTGAGCCGGACCTTGGGGGCTACACGTAGCTGTTCAAGTCTACATGATCATATCTACAGAGTCCCTGCTCATTATTGCATAATGACCCGACCCTTTGGGGCTACACTGTTTGACGTTTTTATGAGCATAAGGCAATTACCAGTCCCAAGTTGCTACAAGCATGACAACCCGGTACTTGGGGGCTACATATGTGGAATATTCAGTTTTGACTAGTGATTGAGATGAACAACCTGGATTTCTTCAAGGTTGCAACATTTATATTGAAGCAAGTCTTAACCTATTACTACGCTCCCTTCTTAAGACTTGGGGGCTACAGATGATATGCATATAAGGGAGATACACTTTCAAGCTTGGTGTTAGCAACAGTTATGACCCGGTGCTATCAATATTTACAAACCGGCAGTTTCGGCAATTATAACTCGCCAGCCTCTACATCATTAAACCGGCGGATCACCAGATGAATCTTGAGTCCAATATGTTTATTAAGCCGGAGCTTTGGAAACTGACTCAAATGGATTATTTCTTATAATATTTCTCTACAAGAAACCAATGCGAGCAAATTGATTATGAAGCTGGCCTATTGACCCGGATTTTTCAGAAGAAGTGCCCGGATTTTTTGCATTAGCAATGCTCGAACACATCTCCTAAGGAGATTTGCTATGAGATCATGAACATGCATCCAGGAGGAAATGACAAGGACTTAAGGATGATCAGGTGTCGGCTCAGGAAAACTTTTAAACCGGAGCACAACCTGTCAAATTTGTTCTTGTGTTTGTTTTACAGCATAAGTTTACCATGGATAAATCCAAGCTAAACTGGGGGGATAATGTCGGGGATATACCCCGCGGTGTAACCCACCGGATGTATGACATGGATGGAGCTTGGCGACTCACTGGCGACCCGCTCGGACCTGGAGGTTTACGAGCAACCCGCCTGGACATTGTGACACAATGGTGACCCGGCGGGAGGGTCAGACGGACGACAAGACCCAAGGCGTGAGTAATATTTAAGAGGAAAGGCGTGAGGAATATTTCCCTTAAAAGGAATAAAGACCCGGACTTGTATCCGGCCTGTATTAGAAGATAGACTAGTCCTAATTCTATTGGGACTCTGCTACGTCTTGAGCTTGCGTTGGTTTTCCTTGAAGAGGAAAGGGTGATGCAGCAATAGTATCATAAGTATTTCCCTCAGTTTTTGAGAACCAAGGTATCAATCCAGTAGGAGGATCCTCAAAAGTCCCACGCACCTACACAAACAAACAAGAACTCGCAACCAACGCAATAAAGGGGTTGTCAGTCCCTTCAAGGCCACTTGTGAAAGTGAGATCTGATAGAGATAATATGATAAGATAAATATATTTTTGGTATTTTATAATATAGATTGGAAAAGTAAAGATGCAAATAAAAGTAGATTGAAAGCTTATATGATGAAGGATAGACCCGGGGGCCATAGGTTTCACTAGTGGCTTCTCTCAAGATAGCATAAGTATTACGGTGGGTGAACAAATTACTGTCAAGCAATTGATAGAAAAGCGAATAATTATGAGATTATCTGGGAATGATCATGTATATAGGCATCACGTCCGTGACAAGTAGACCGACTCTTGCCTACATCTACTACTATTACTCCACACATCGACCTCTACCAGCATGCATCTAGAGTATTAAGTTCATAAAGAACAGAGTAACGCATTAAGAAAGATGACATGATGTAGAGGGATAAACTCATGCAATATGATATAAACCCCATCTTTTTATCCTCGATGGCAACAATACAATACGTGCCTTGCTGCCCCTGCTGTCACTGGGAAAGGACACCAGAAGATTGAACCCAAAGCTAAGCACTTCTCCCATTGCAAGAAAGATCAATCTAGTAGGCCAAACCAAACTGATAATTCAAAGAGACTTGCAAAGATAACCTAATCACACATAAAAGAATTCAGATGAGATTCAAATATTTCTCATAGATAAACTTGATCATAAACCCACAATCCATCGGATCTCGACAAACACACCGCAAAAAGATTTACATCGAATAGATCTCTAAGAAGATCAAGGAGAACTTTGTATTGAGATTCAAAGAGAGAGAAGAAGCCATCTAGCTAATAACTATGGACCCGAAGGTCTGTGGTAAACTACTCACAACTCATCAGAGAGGCCTTGGAGATGATGTAGAGGCCCTCCATGGTCGATCCCCCCTCCGGCGGAGCTCCGGCGAAGGTTCCAAGTTGGGATCTCGCGGATACAGAAGGTTATGGCGTTGGAATTAGGTTTTCGTGGCTGCTTCTGATGTTTTCAGGGTACGTGGGTATATATAGGAGGAAGAAGTAGGTCGGTGGACGCTCGAGGGGCCCACGAGGGTGGGGGGCGCACCCACCTGTAGGGGGCGCGCCGGGCACCCTCATGGACGCCTCCTTTGTTTCTTGACTTCCACTCCAAGTCTCCAGGTTTGCATTTGTTCCAAAAAGATCGTTCCCGAAGGTTTCATCGCGTTTGGACTCTGTTTGATATCCTTTTCTTTGAAACACTGAAATAGGCAAAAAAACAGCAATACGGGCTGGGCCTCTGGTTAGTAGGTTAGTCCCAAAAATGATATAAAAGTGTAAAGTAAAGCCCATAAACATCCAAAACGGGTAATATAATAGCATGGAACAATAAAAAATTATAGATACGTTGGAGACGTATCAAGCATCCCCAAGCTTAATTCCTGCTCGTCCTTGAGTAGGTAAATGATAAAAACAGAATTTTTGATGTGGAATGCTACCTAGCATAATTCTCAATGTAATTTTCTTTATTGTGGCATGAACTTTCAGATCCAAATGATTCAAAATAAAAGTTCATATTGACATAAGAAATAGTAATACTTCAAGCATACTAATCAAAGAAATCATGTCTTCTCAAAATAACATGGCTAAAGAAAGTTATCCCTACAAAGTCATATAGTCTGGCTGTTGCTCTATCTTCATCACACAAAGTATTTAATCATGCACAACCCCGATGACAAGCCAAGCAATTGTTTCATACTTTAGTAATCTCAAACTTTTTCAACTTTCGCGCAATACATGAGCGTGAGTCATGTACATAGCACTTTATGTGGAATAGAATGGTGGTTGTGGAGAAGACAAAAAGGAGAAGATAGTCTCACATCAACTAGGCATATCAACGGGCTATGGAGATGCCCATTAATAGATATCAATGTGAGTGAGTAGGGCTTGCCATGCAACGGACGCACTAGAGCTATAAATGTATGAAAGCTCAACAAAAGAAACCAAGTGGGTGTGCATCCAACTCGCTTGCTCACGAAGACCTAGGGCATTTTGAGGAAGCCCATCATTGGAATATACAAGCCAAGTTCTATAATGAAAAATTCCCACTAGTATATGAAAGTGATAACATATGAGACTCTCTATCATGAAGATCATGGTGCTACTTTGAAGCACAAGTGTGGTAAAAACGATAGTAGCATTGTCCCTTCTCTCTTTTTCTCTCATTTTTTATTTGGTATTTCTCTTTTTTTATGAAGTCCGAAGTCTCATCCCGACTTGTGGGGGAATCATAGTCTCCATCATCCTCTCCTCACTGGGACAATGATCTAATGATGAAGATCATCACACTTTTATTTACTTCATCACAAAGCAGTTCACCATACGTGCATGCTACGGGAATCACAAAATTCAACACAAGTATTCTTTAAATTCATAATCACCCAACTAGCATGACTTTAATATCACCATCTCTATATCTCAAAACAATTATCAAGCATCAAATTGATCATAGCATCCAATTCACTTTCTATGATAGTTTTTATTATACCCAACTTGGATGCCCATCATTCTAGGACCAATTTTATAACCATATCAAATACCATGCTGTTCTAAGAGAATCCCAAAATAATATAAGTGAAGCATGAGAGATTAACAATTTCTACAAAATTAAGCCACCGTCGTGCTCTAAAAGATATAAGTGAAGCACTAGAGCAAAAACTATCTAGCTCAAAAGATATAAGTGAAGCACATAGAGTATTCTAATAAATTCCAATCAAGTGGCTTCTCCCAAAAGGTGTGTACAGCAAGGATGATTGTGGTAAACTAAAAACCAAAGACTAATATCATACAAGACGCCCCAAGCAAAACACATATCATGTGGCGAATAAAAATATAGCTCCAAGTAAAGTTACCGATAGACGAAGATGAAAGAGGGGATGCCTTCCGGGGCATCCCCAAGCTTAGGCTTTTGGTTATCCTTTAATATATTGGGGTGCCATGGGCATCCCCAAGCTTAGGCTCCTGCCACTCCTTATTCCATAGTCCATCAAATCTTTACCCAAAACTTGAAAACTTCACAACACAAAACTCAACAGGAAATCTAATAAGCTCCATTAGTCCAAGAAAGAAAAACCACCACATAAGGTACTGTAATGAACTCATTCTTTATTTATATTGGTGTTAAACCTACTGTATTCCAACTTCTCTATGGTTCATACCCTACATACTAGCCATAGATGTATCAAAATAAGCAAACAACACACGAAAAACAGAATCTGTCAAAAATAGAACAGTCTGTAGCAATCTGTAACTCTCGAATACTTATGGAACTTTAAAACTCCTACCAAAATATGAAGTCTTGGGCAATTAATCTATTGATCTACACCAAAAAGAATCAATGCAAAAGCACGTTTCTGTGAATTACTAAAATTATTTTCGTGCACATAATGTTTCCGTTTTTTAGCAGAATCAAATTAACTATCACCATAGGTTATCCTATAGGTTCTACTTGGCACAAACACTAATTAAAACATGAAAACACATCTAAACAGAAGATAGATGAAAAATTTATTACTAAACAGAAGCAAAAACAAAAACAAAAATAAAATTGGGTTGCCTCCGGACTAGCGCTATCGTTTAACGCCCCTAGCTAGGCATAAAAGTGAGGATAGATCTAAGTAGTGCCATCTTTGGCACTCAGTTCATAAGTAGCTCGCATGATAGATTCATAAGGTAAGTTGACTTTGTTTCTTGGAAAGTGTTCCATGCCTTTCCTTAATGAAAATTGGAATCTAATATTCCCTTCCTTCATATCAATAATTGCACCAATCGTTCTAAGGAAAGGTCTACCAAGAATAATAGGACATGAAAGATTGCAATCTATATCAAGAACGATAAATTCTACGAGCACATAGTTCCTATTTGCAACAATAAGAACATCATTGATTCTTCCCATAGGCTTTTTAATGGTGGAATACGCAAGGTGCAAATTTAAAAAGCAATCATCAAGATCATGGAAACCTAGAATATTGCATAAAGTTTTCGGAATCGTGGAAACACTAGCACCCAAATCACACAAAGCATAACACTCATGATCTTTAATTTTAATCTTTATAGTAGGTCCCCACTCATCATTAAGTTTTCTAGGTATAGAAACTTCCAAATTAAGTTTTTCATCATAAGATTGCATCAAGGCATCAACAATATGTTTGGTAAAAGCTTTATTTTGACTATAAGCATGAGGAGAATTCAACACGGATTGCAACAAGGAAATACAATCTACTAAAGAACAATTATCATAATTAAATTACTTGAAATCCAAGATAGTGGGTTCAATGCTATATAAAGTCTTGACCTCTCCAATCCCACTTTTACCAAATTTAGCATCAAGATCTAAGAACTCTTAATCATTGGGACACCTTTTAACTAAAGTTGACTCATCTCCAGTCCCATCATTATCAAAACAAAGATTTAATAGGGGACACATCAATAACTTTTAGATCTTCATCATTATTTTCATGGAAACTGGAGGAACACGCTTTTACAAAGCATTCTTTCTTAGCACGCAATCTAGTGGTTCTTTCCTTGCACTCATCAATGGAAATTCTCATAGCCTTGAGAGACTCATTGATATCATGTTTAGGAGGAGTAGATCTAAGTTTCAAAGAATCAACATCAAGCGAAAGTCTATCAACGTTCCTAGCCAAATCATCAACTTTAAGCAATTTTTCTTCAAGCAAGGCATTAAAATTCTTTTGAGAGATCATAAATTCTTTAACACTATTCTCAAAATCAGAGGGCATCTTGTTAAAATTACCATAAGAATTATTGTAGGAATTTCCATAATTATTAGTGGAATTACTAGGGAACGGTCTAGTATTAAAGTTTCCTCTATAAGCATTGTTACCAAAATTATTCCTACCAAAAAAATTCACACCCATAGATTCATTATTATTCTCAATCAAAGTAGACAAAGGCATATCATTGGGATCAATAGGAGCACTCTTAGTAGCAAACAATTTCATAAGTTCATCCATCTTTCCACTCAAAACATTAATTTCTTCTATAACATGCACTTTCTTACTAGTAGATCTTTCGGTGTGCCATTGAGAATAATTAGCCATAATGTTATCAAGGAGTTTAGTAGCTTCTCCTAAGGTGATTTCCATAAAAGTGCCTCCCACGGCCGAAACTAAAAGATTTCTAGAAGCAAAATTCAAACTGGCATAATTTTTTTGTATGATCATCCATAAGGTCAAACCATGAGTAGGGTAATTGCAAATCATCGATTTCATTCTTTCCCAAGATTGGGCAACATGCTCATGATAAAGTTGTTTAAAATTCATAATATCGTTCCTAAGAGAGATAATCTTAGCGGGAGAAAAATACTTAGAGATAAAATCATCTTTGCACTTATTCCATGAATCAATACTATTCTTAGGCAAAGACGAAAACCAAACTTTAGCACGATCTCTAAGTGAAAACGGAAATAGCTTTAATTTAACAATATCATTATCCGTATCTTTCTTCTTTTGCATCTCACACAAATCAACAAAGTTGTTTAGATGGGTAGCGGCATCTTCACTCGGAAGGCCGGAGAATTGATCTTTCATAACAAGATTCAACAAAGCAGCATTGATTTCACAATACTCAACATCATTAAGAGGAGCAATCGGAGTACTAAGGAAATCATTATTATTGGTATTGGAAAAGTCACACAATTTGGTATTATCTTGCGCCATCGCGACAAGTAATCCAACACACAAGAAAAAAAAGGCAAGCGAAAGAGAGAGGAGATTGGGAAAGAGAGGGCGAATAAAACGGCAAGGGTGAAGTGGGGGAGAGGAAAACGAGAGGCAAATGGCAAATAATGTAATGCGAGGGAGATGAGTTTGTGATGGGTACTTGGTATGTCTTGACTTGAGTGAAGACCTCTGTAACGCCCTCGATGCGGCTATATCTCCCACGTGTCGAAGCACGACTTAGAGGCATAACCGCATTGAAAGAAATGTCGCAAGTGAGGTAATCTTCACACAACCCATGTAATACATAAGGGAAAGAGATACATAGTTGGCTTACAATCGCCACTTCACACAATTACATGAATAAAGCATTACATCATCCAGATACAATCAAGGTCCGACTACGGAACCAAAATAAAAGAAGAACCCCAAATGCGACAAAGGTCCCCGATCGACCCCAACTGGGCTCCACTACTGATCAACTAGAACGAAACAACACAAAGGGCAAGATCTTCATCGAGCTCCTCCTTGAGCTTGGTTGCGTCACCTGCTCGGTAACATAGGCACCTGCAAACTGGTTTTGGAAGTATCTGTGAGCCACATGGACTCAGCAATCTCGCACCCTCGCGATCAAGACTATTTAAGCTTATGGGTAAGGTAAAAGCATGAGGTGGAGCTGCAGCAAGCGACTAGCATATATGGTGGCTAACATACGCAAATGAGAGCGAGAAGAGAAGGCAAAGCACGGTCGATAAAAGTATGATCAAGAAGTGATCCTATAGCAACCTACGTCAAGCATAACTCCAACACCATGTTCACTTCCCGGACTCCGCCGGAAAGAGACCATCACGGTTACACACACGGTTGATGTATTTTAATTCGGATCTGGTGTCAAGTTATCTACAACCGGACATTAACAACTTCCCATCTACCACATAACCGCGGGCACGGCTTTCGAAAGTTCAAATCCCTGCAGGGGTGTCCCAACTTAGCCCATGACAAGCTCTCACGGTCAACGAAGGAATAGACCTCCACCCGAGACACTCCGATCAGACTCGGTATCCCGGTACAACAAGACATTTCAACAGGGTAAAACTAAACCAGCAACACCGCCCGAATGTGCCGACAAATCCCGATAGGAGCTGCACATATCTCTTTCTCAGGGCACACTCAGATGAGTCTAGCTATGAGTAAAACCAAACCTCAAGTTTCCCCGAGGTGGCCCCGCAGGCAGCTCAGTTCGGACCAACACTCAGAGGAGCACTGGCCCCGGGGGGGGGGGGGGGGGGGGGGTTAGAATAAAGATGACCCTTGAGTCTGCAGAACCCAAGGGAAGGTGGTAGGTTGTTAGTGCAAATGGTAAAACCAATGTTGGGCATTGCTGGAGGAGCTTTACTTAAGGCAAATTGTCAAGGGGTTCCCATTATAGCCCAACCGCGTAAGGAACACAAAATCTGGGAACATAACACCGATATGACGGAAACTAGGGCGGCAAGAGTGGAACAAAACACCAGGCATAAGGCCGAGCCTTCCACCCTTTACCAAGTATATAGATGCATTAATTAAATAAGATATATTGTGATATCCCAACAAGTAAACATGTTCCAACAAGGAACAACATCTCCATGTTCCAACAAGGAACAAACTTCCATCTTCACCTGCAACTAACAATGCTATAAGAGGGGCTGAGCAAAGCGGTAACATAGCCAATCAACGGGGTTTGCTAGGACATGGTGGGTTAGAGGTTTGACATGGCAATTTGGGAGGCTGACAAGCAAATGGTAGGCATCGTAGAATTGGCATAGCAAAAGAGCGAGCAAACTAGCATAGCAAAGATAGTAGTGATTTAGAGGGTAGGATCATCTTGCCTGAGATCCCGCAAGGAAGAAGAACGAGTCCAAGAAGAAGACAAATGGTCGTAGACGAACGAATCCTCACAACTCCGGAACAAAACCGAAGCTAACGAGAGAAGCAACCCGAAAAGAAACAAACAACATAGTAAACAACCATCACATAAACATGGCATGATGTGCAAACAAGTATGATGCATGCCCGGTTTAAATAGCATGGCATGGCAATATGCACAAACAAAACTACAAGTTAAATGGAGCCCAATATGCAACGAGTTGCATATTGACGAAACACCACATCAATTATTTAGTTCTCTCTCGGTTATGTACCCAACAATATTAAATATTGGTTAACATGGCAAGTGGTGAAGCATAACAAAAACTATACCATCTAAACAATTTAAATGGGGCCGGATATAAAAACAACAAATTCGGTAAATCCCCATATGCATTTAGCAATTTAATGCAACAACAAGTTTAAACATTTTAAATGTTGTTATCATGATGCGGATGACATATACAAGTTATATACAATTTTTATAAAAATGTTGACATAAGCATGTTATGAAGCATTTATCACCGTGGTGGAAGAAAGGGGTGCCACGGCAACGAATCCGAAAATGATGCCACGGCAACATATCAGTTCCGGTAGCTCATGGAGATACCGGTGCAAAAGGAAGCGTGCGGATGTGCGGAACATGCTAGAGATGGTGGGGTGATCCCGGTTACCGGGTTCCCACAGGTCATCGGCATGGCGAACGAGGAGGAACGTGCATGAAGCAAACGGGCACGGTGCAAACATAGGGTGCATCTCATACAACACATGCATTCGGTCCACGGACGGCGTCTCGGGGTTATACCTTCGAGGCATGCATTTTCAAAGCGGACCGGTTCGGAGAGGAAGTAGTCGTTCACGGGTCGTCGAGGGAAGTAGTTGTTCACGTGGCGACGGTAGTGGAAGTAGTCGTACACGGGTCCTTGCCGAAGATGGTCGCACACGCACGTAGATGAACCATTCATCAACCTCCTGGTACTTGGCGAAAATCTCGAAGATGGCCTTGGTGTTCCTGGTACTTGGCGTCTCGTACTGGCCGATCCAAAACAAAGAAAGACAAAAGGGCCTCTGGAGGACAGCAGCAAGGCAACTCATGCCCGACAATGAAACAACAAAATCAGCCACGATGTGGTGGTGGAGCAGAACACCAAGAGGTAGGGTGTCGACGAGGGAGACGGGACGCGCACAACAGAGGCCAGCGGCGGCGCATGTCCATGGCACACACGAGGACGAGTAGGACGTCGAGGAGGGCAGTAGAGGCGACGGGCGGAGCAGAGGGGCCAAGGCCATGGCGCGCGGAGGAGAAGCAGGGCCAGGAGCGACGCGGGAGGAAGCATGGGAGACGCTTGGGGCTCGGGGTGGCGCTCGGCAAAAGGAGCAGCTCTGGCGATGGAGGGTTGCATCGGAGGCATGGTTGCGGGCGCCATGGGAGGTGAGGCGCGGGGCGACGATGTGGATCCGGCGGGGCGGAGCTTGGGGAGGCGACACCATGGAGGACGGCGACGAAGCGGAGGCGAAGGAGCTGCTCGGCAGCGCTCGCTTCTGGCGGGGTCGAGGGAGGAGCGGGCGGCGGCCTGGCGACGCGGTCCCCGTTGTAGCCCGAGGGAGAGGGCGAGAGGAGGGGGATCGAGCGAGAGATGCGGGGGAACGAGGGAGAGATGGCTCCTGGCGGAGGGGGATGGACGAGGGGAAGAGATGGGGATCGGGCAGGGTTAGCTAGGGTTCGGGAGGCGGCTGCCAGATGGGCCTTAGAGGCCGGCGGCTGGGCTCTCCTCTCTCTCTCTTTCTCTCAAAAGAAAAGAAACAAAATAGAGATAAGAAATAAAAGAAAGAGAGGGTTACGGAAAGAATTTGGGCATGGGGTTAATTTACTTGGACTCACAAAAATGTGCACGGTCCATGAAAAATATGAGTGGCAAGATTGCAAGAATTAAATTCAAAGTCATTTGAATTTAATTCAAAAGGTTTGAGCAAGGACTAGGAATTAGAGGTTTCCAAAAATGTTGGGATTTTTGGTGGAGCTCCGGAAGATGATGAAAGAATAAATGGCAAAGTTGGAGATCAAGAATTAAGACAACAAAGGCATTAGGATATTTTGTAAGTGTGTTTGCAGTAAATCCAAATAATTGGAATATTTACTATAGCTCTCTAAATATCGAGAGGATATATTTTAAAGAGAATCACCATGTGAATTCCCTCGATTTAAATGGATCAAAGATCCATGCCATTTATTTAGTTGAGTTGCAAAAGATTTATGAGATGATGGCATGATGACATGATGCAATGCAAAAATAAATAGAGCAAGCACAAATAAAAAACACACGGAGGTCACAAAAAATATGGAAGTCTTCTGGACCGTCGGTCTCGGGGCGTTAAAACACTCCACCACTACAAGAGGATCTCGTCCCGAGATCTAGGATGGCACTGGAGAGAAACGGAAGAGGAAGAGAGGAGGTAAAACTAAGTTGCTTCTTTGACGAACGAGTGAAACCACGAACCTTGAGAGGTTGAGCAATTTAAAAGAAAGAGTACAACAGAGATTAACGAGATTGCAAACAATCCGTTAGAAAAAAAGGAACAAGGAACATTATGGGAACTTGAAGGTTGCAAAGACATGAATCAAGAGTTTAATGGACAAGATAGAATTCGAAACCACTCCGGTTAAAACAAGATGAGAGGGGAAGAATTCGGGCAGCACTCCGGTTGAACATGAACTTGACAAGATGAGAGGATACTTGATGAAATGAACAACACACTGCCTCCGGAACTATTGAAAGAATGGCACAAGGGGTAAGAAAGATTTCAGACAGCTCTCCAGTTGAGGAAGGAGGGAAAACTTGATAAAATTAGAGAACTCGAATGAAAACACGACACTTCGGTTAAATGGATAAGTAAGGAAAAGAACATGATCTCCAAAATGATATAATGGGTCAAAGAAAACATCACAATGCCTTTGGGACAAATGAAAGAGTGGAATCGAGAGAACAGAGAAGAGAATAACAACTTCTACCACAATTGAATTTGAAAGAGCCTCCTTAAAAGGAAGGATTGAACGGAGTTGTTAGAAAACCAACAACGAAAAGAATAAGCTTGTAGTGGACTTATTGAAACATCTCAACATTATGAGGTGACAAATGGCCACTAAAGGAAGCCATTGATTTGAGTGAGAGCACCAAGGCGATGAAAAACTTCTTTCACCAAGAGGATAGGAGAAAACTTGGATAATTGATAAGCACCATAATAGCAACATTCCTTAGGGAAGGCTTTAGGTGAAAACATGACACAAGATAAATCCAACGAAGAGATTGATGGATTTAAAATACCTCATTCTTGACAACATGTGAATAATGAAACATGAATGAAACTGTCAAAATGACATAACACCACCTGAAAAGATAAGGTCGAAAGAATTGCACTTCGGAATGCAAGATGAAGAATGCTTGAACTCCTCAAAACAAAACATGTGTTGAGCACCATGTTTATTTTGAAGTATGGCTTGACGGATCTTAACTTCGAGAGAAATCTTGATGAACAATTGAAGAATGAAAAGAATCCTTGACGAAGCACCATGTAGAGCCTCCATGAAGAACTCCGGTAAACAAAAGGGTGATAGAAAGAAAGAGAAGTTGAAAACACAAGGTGAAGCCTTGCAATGATTTAGATGGATCTTCGTGATGATGAGAGCTTGGAACTCCGGGAAAAGAAAAGATGAAACAACTGAAACCGAGAATTTATTCATCATGAACAAACTCCGAAAGAAGGAATTAATCACTTGGATGAAACAAGAACAAGAATTATGTTATGCGTATCATTCACCAATTTAAATTGATGACAAGCAACGGATTTGGCATACTTATTCTCGTAGAAAGGATTAAGAGAGATATGGCGTAAACTTGAGAAGGTCTTCAACGAACCACCGGTAGGATTTGGAAAGAACGAATGAATTGATATGATAACAAAGAAAGAGAACTCTTGAACGAACCACCGTAAGAATTGAAATTGAACATAGCAAATGCACAAATCACCGGGAAGAATTGCAAAATGAATGAAGATACTTTAGGGTATTTAGATACAAATGAACGAATAGATCACGAGCTGATTAGAGAATACTTGAATGATGCACCGGTATGATTTGGAGAACGAGAGCTGAAAGCTTGAATGAATAATACTGAGATGATGGGCTTCAAAGAATGAAACTGAAAAGACTCCTAAAATGCTCCGGATGGGTGAAAAAGATTCTCACAATCGAAAACAATTATGAGAGGATGGCAACAAGCTAGCACCATGAATCTTGAAGAGAATAGAGCAAGATTAAAGAGAAACTCTTCTTCGGTCTTCAAATGATGAGAATGACAACGAGAAACACCACCAAGAATTGAGGCACACCGGAAGAATCAAAAGCGAAGAGGTTGAGCGAACTATGAAAAGAATTTGAAAGATCTTGGAGAAAAGCATTTGACTGATGATAACTCATTCTTACGTCAAACTTGGAGAAGAATTTAGGATAGCTCTGGGAAAATAGAAGAGTCAGGTAAGATCCTGGGAAAAGACCTGTGGGTTAGGGCCCACTCAAAAGAACACCGTTGAAAAGATTTAAAAAAGATGTTGCACCGGTTGAATTAAATGACTTGAATGAGATACCAATCTCGAAAGAGCTTGAACGAATGCAGAGTGGAAACACGAATCTTCGAGATATCTTGAGCACACCGGAATAACAAATAGCGAGAAGTAGAATGATAATGAGGTGCACCGGTATGAGAAGACATTGAAATGAGGAAAAAGGTATGATCAACAAAACTTGACTTGAATCCACCGGAGAAGAGAAAGGAATGAGGAGTGATGAACTTGAAGAACATCTTCATGAGAACCACCGGGTAAGAACATTGCGGAAAAGAATGGAGAAACTTCACAAAAATAAAAGGATACTTGGTAAAGAAATCTTAGTCCTTGAGGAAAAAGGGTGGGTGGGCGGGAAAAAACAAAGGCAACTTGGAGACGGATGAAACAAACACCGTTGAGAAGAAATGATAATTGGTCTTGCTGATGTTGAAGTGATCGGATCCACTTGAAGAGAAACACGCCGGTTGAAAAGGATTGACATGACAATCTCGATTGTCGAGAAGGATTGGTATTCACATCGGAGTATGAGAACACAATTTCGGAAAGGTATGGAATCAACACTTGACATTGAAGCAACTCAAATACCACAACTCAAAACAAAAACAAAGGACTGGCTTGCAGAATAAGCCGGAACAAACATATGATAGAGATTTCATCCGAAGTTTTCGTGGTGGGGCCTACACGGGCTCGATCGTACAACACCATCATGTATAAGGCAGTGCACATGACATACGAAGCATCCCCGAGTCGGCATAGCCAAGGACTCTTTAAGACACAACGAGACCACTGTAAAACCAACCGTGAATAGGCGGACCACTAGACGTCGAACCCCAATTTCATATCATACATCCGTCGGAAAGATATCCTAAGAGCTACTTGAATTCCCACCTATGAAACTCCCGAAATTCTCCGGTCATGCAATCAGGTGTTGGGGATACATGGGAAGCATAATATCTCACCCAAAACTAGCAATTCCTACATCCAGCTGTATCCATCCTTCAACACATAACCAAGAAACCTTCGGAAATCGTTTACCTCAACCTTCGAAAAGCATCCATTATACATGTTATGGCGATACTCCCGAACTCCCGCCCCAGTACCGGGTGACGTTGAGGTTATCTCACCAATGAACTGCAGAAAAGAGATTTTCGATGTCGGCGTACTAAACTCAGGTATTCCAGAACTGCAACGATAAAATTATGGCGACGACACCTCGGAGCTCAACTCCCCGGGACACTTCCACTAAACCCCTGACAGGAGGCACCAAGACAATGTTCTCATCATAAAACCATCGGAAGGATTCCAAGATACCCGCGTGATCCTAAAAAAAATTTAGTGAAATTTGAGAAGAGAAGAGTCAAAACTCTACGTCAGGATGCCTTACCAGAGTGATGAAGAGACTGGGGAGTAAAAAGAATTCCTAACTCTCCGATATATATAATCCTAAATGACTCAAAACATTTTTCTAGACACAACTCGGCCGCTAAAAACGATCAAGTAGTGGGGCTCCTAAGGTCGGGGAAGGCTCTGATTACCAACTTGTAACGCCCTCGATGCGGCTATATCTCCCACGTGTCGAAGCACGACTTAGAGGCATAACCGCATTGAAAGCAATGTCGCAAGTGAGTTAATCTTCACACAACCCATGTAATACATAAGGGAAAGAGATACATAGTTGGCTTACAATCGCCACTTCACACAATTACATGAATAAAGCATTACATCATCCAGATACAATCAAGGTTCGACTACGGAACCAAAATAAAAGAAGAACCCCAAATGCGACAAAGGTCCCCGATCGACCCCAACTGGGCTCCACTACTGATCAACTAGAACGAAACAACACAAAGGGCAAGATCTTCATCGAGCTCCTCCTTGAGCTTGGTTGCGTCACCTGCTCGGTAACATAGGCACCTGCAAACTGGTTTTGGAAGTACCTGTGAGCCACGGGGACTCAGCAATCTCGCACCCTCGCGATCAAGACTATTTAAGCTTATGGGTAAGGTAAAGGCATGAGGTGGAGCTGCAGCAAGCGACTAGCATATATGGTGGCTAACATACGCAAATGAGAGCGAGAAGAGAAGGCAAAGCACGGTCGATAAAAGTATGATCAAGAAGTGATCCTATAGCAACCTACGTCAAGCATAACTCCAACACCATGTTCACTTCCCGGACTCCGCCGGAAAGAGACCATCACGGTTACACACACGGTTGATGTATTTTAATTCGGATCTGGTGTCAAGTTATCTACAACCGGACATTAACAAATTCCCATCTACCACATAACCACGGGCACGGCTTTCGAAAGTTCAAATCCCTGCAGGGGTGTCCCAACTTAGCCCATGACAAGCTCTCACGGTCAACGAAGGAATAGACCTCCACCCGAGACACTCCGATCAGACTCGGTATCCCGTTACAACAAGACATTTCAACAGGGTAAAACTAAACCAGCAACACCGCCCGAATGTGCCGACAAATCCCGATAGGAGCTGCACATATCTCTTTCTCAGGGCACACTCAGATGAGTCTAGCTACGAGTAAAACCAACCCTCAAGTTTCCCCGAGGTGGCCCTGCAGGCAGCTCAGTTCGGACCAACACTCAGAGGAGCACTCGCCCGGGGAGGGGGGGGGGGTTAGAATAAAGATGACCCTTGAGTCTGCAGAACCCAAGGGAAGGTGGTAGGTTGTTAGTGCAAATGGTAAAACCAATGTTGGGCATTGCTGGAGGAGCTTTACTTAAGGCGAATTGTCAAGGGGTTCCCATTATAGCCCAACCGCGTAAGGAACGCAAAATCCGGGAACATAACACCGATATGACGGAAACTAGGGCGGCAAGAGTGTAACAAAACACCAGGCATAAGGCCGAGCCTTCCACCCTTTACCAAGTATATAGATGCATTAATTAAATAAGATATATTGTGATATCCCAACAAGTAAACATGTTCCAACAAGGAACAACATCTCCATGTTCCAACAAGGAACAAACTTCCATCTTCACCTGCAACTAACAACGCTATAAGAGGGGCTGAGCAAAGTGGTAACATAGCCAATCAACGGTTTGCTAGGACATGGTGGGTTAGAGGTTTGACATGGCAATTTGGGAGGCTGACAAGCAAATGGTAGGCATCGTAGCATTGGCATAGCAAAAGAGCGAGCAAACTAGCATAGCAAAGATAGTAGTGATTTCGAGGGTAGGATCATCTTGCTTGAGATCCCGCAAGGAAGAAGAACGAGTCCAAGAAGAAGACAAACGGTCGTAGACGAACGAATCCTCACAACTCCGGAACGAAACCGAAGCTAACGAGAGAAGCAACCCGAAAAGAAACAAACAACATAGTAAACAACCATCACATAAACATGGCATGATGCGCAAACAAGTATGATGCATGCCCGGTTTAAATAGCATGGCATGGCAATATGCACAAACAAAACTACAAGTTAAATGGAGCCCAATATGCAACGAGTTGCATATTGACGAAACACCACATCAATTATTTAGTTCTCTCTCGGTTATGTACCCAACAATATTAAATATTGGTTAACATGGCAAGTGGTGAAGCATAACAAAAACTATACCATCTAAACAATTTAAATGGGGCCGGATATAAAAACAACAAATCCGGTAAATCCCCATATGCATTTAGCAATTTAATGCAACAACAAGTTTAAACATTTTAAATGTTGTTATCATGATGCGGATGACATATACAAGTTATATGCAAGTTTTATAAAAATGTTGACATAAGCATGTTATGAAGCATTTATCACCGTGGTGGAAGAAAGGGGTGCCACGGCAACGAATCCGAAAATGATGCCACGGCAACATATCGGTTCCGGTAGCTCATGGAGATACCGGTGCAAAAGGAAGCGTGCGGATGTGCGGAACATGCTAGAGATGGTGGGGTGATCCCGGTTACCGGGTTCCCACGGGTCATCGGCATGGCGAACGAGGAGGAACGTGCATGAAGCAAACGGGCACGTAGCAAACATGGGGTGCATCTCATACAACACATGCATTCGGTCCATGGACGGCGTCTCGGGGTTATACCTTCGAGGCATGCATTTTCAAAGCGGACCGGTTCGGAGAGGAAGTAGTCGTTCACGGGTCGTCGAGGGAAGTAGTTGTTCACGTGGCGACGGTAGTGGAAGTAGTCATACACGGGTCCTTGCCGAAGATGGTCGCACACGCACGTAGATGAACCATTCATCGACCTCCTGGTACTTGGCGAAAATCTCGAAGATGGCCTTGGTGTTCCTGGTACTTGGCGTCTCGTACTGGCCGATCCAAAACGAAGAAAGACAAAAGGGCCTCTGGAGGACAGCAACAAGGAAACTCATGCCCGACAATGAAACAACAAAATTGGCCACGATGTGGTGGTGGAGCAGAACACCAAGAGGCAGCGCGTCGGCGAGGGAGAAGGGGCGCGCATAGCAGAGGCCAGCGGCGGCGCACGTCCATGGCACACACGAGGACGAGCAGGACGTCGAGGAGGGCAGCAGAGGCGACGGGCGGAGCAGAGGGGCCAAGGCCATGGCGCGCGGAGGAGAAGCAGGGCCAGGAGCGACGCGGGAGGAAGCAGGGGCGACGCTTGGGGCTCGGGGTGGCGCTCGGCAAAAGGAGCAGCTCCGGCGATGGAGGGTTGCATCTGAGGCATGGTTGCGGGCGCCATGGGAGGTGAGGCGCGGGGCGACGACGTGGATCCGGCGGGGCGGAGCTTGGGGAGGCGACGCCATGGAGGACGGCGACGAAGCGGAGGCGAAGGAGCTGCTCGGCAGCGCTCGCTTCTGGCGGGGTCGAGGGAGGAGCGGGCGGCGGCCTGGCGACGCGGTCCCCGTTGGAGCCCGAGGGAGAGGGCGAGAGGAGGGGGATCGAGCGAGAGATGCGGGGGAACGAGGGAGAGATGGCTCCTGGCGGTGGGGGATGGACGAGGGGAAGAGATGGGGATCGGGCAGGGTTAGCTAGGGTTCGGGAGGCGGCTGCCGGATGGGCCTTAGAGGCCGGCGGCTGGGCTCTCCTCTCTCTCTCTTTCTCTCAAAAGAAAAGAAACAAAATAGAGATAAGAAATAAAAGAAAGAGAGGGTTACGGAAAGAATTAGGGCATGCGGTTAATTTACTTGGACTCACAAAAATGTGCACGGTCCATGAAAAATAGGAGTGGCAAGATTGCAGGAATTAAATTCAAAGTCATTTGAATTTAATTCAAAAGGTTTGAGCAAGGACTAGGAATTAGGGGTTTCCAAAAATGTTGGGATTTTTGGTGGAGCTCCGGAAGATGATGAAAGAATAAATGGCAAAGTTGGAGATCAAGAATTAAGACAACAAAGGCATTAGGATATTTTGTAAGTGTGTTTGCGGTAAATCCAAATAATTGGAATATTTACTATAGCTCTCTAAATATCGAGAGGATATGTTTTAAAGAGAATCACCATGTGAATTCCCTCGATTTAAATGGATCAAAGATCCATGCCATTTATTTAGTTGAGTTGCAAAAGATTTATGAGATGATGGCATGATGACATGATGCAATGCAAAAATAAATAGAGCAAGTACAAATAAAAAACACACGGAGGTCACAAAAAATATGGAAGTCTTCTGGACCGTCAGTCTCGGGGCGTTACAACCTCCCCGGCAACAGCGCCAGAAATCCTTCTTGCTACGTCTTGAGCTTGCGTTGGTTTTTCCTTGAAGAGGAAAGGGTGATGCCGCAATAGTAGAGTAAGTATTTCCCTCAGTTTTTGAGAACCAAGGTATCAATCCAGTAGGAGGCTCCTCAAAAGTCCCACGCACCTACACAAACAAATAAGAACTCGCAACCAACACAATAAAGGGGTTGTCAATCCCTTCAAGGCCACTTGCGAAAGTGAGATCTGATAGAGATAATATGATAAGATAAATATATTTTTGGTATTTTATAATATAGATTGGAAAAGTAAAGATGCAAATAAAAGTAGATTGAAAGCTTATATGATAAAGGATAGACCTGGGGGCCATAGGTTTCACTAGTGGCTTCTCTCAATATAGCATAAGTATTACGGTGGGTGAACAAATTACTGTCAAGCAATTGATAGAAAATCGAATAATTATAAGATTATCTAGGCATGATCATGTATATAGGCATCATGTCCGTGACAAGTAGACCGACTCCTGCCTGCATCAACTACTATTACTCCACACATCGACCGCTATCCAACATGCATCTAGAGTATTAAGTTCATAAAGAACAGAGTAACACATTAAGAAATATGACATGATGTAGAGGGATAAACGCATGCAATAAACCCCATCTTTTTATCCTCGATGGCAACAATACAATACGTGCCTTGCTGCCCCTGCTGTCACTGGGAAAGGACACCGCAAGATTTAACCCAAAGCTAAGCACTTCTCCCATTGCAAGAAAGATCAATCTAGTAGGCCAAACAAAACTGATAATTCGAAGAGACTTGCAAAGATAACTTAATCACACATAAAAGAATTCAGAGGAGATTCAAATATTTCTCATAGATAAACTTGATCATAAACCCACAATTCATCGGATCTCGACAAACACACTGCAAAAAGAGTTACATCGAATAGATCTCCAAGAAGATCAAGGAGAACTTTGTATTGAGATTCAAAGAGAGAGAAGAAGCCATCTAGCTAATAACTATGGACCCGAAGGTCTGTGGTAAACTACTTACAACTCATCGGAGAGGCCTTAGAGATGATTTAGAGGCCCTCCGTGGTCGATTCCCCCTCCGGCGGAGCGCCGACGAAGGCTCCAAGATGGGATCTCATGGATACAGAAGGTTACGGCGGTGGAATTAGGCTTCTATGGTCGGTCGAGGCTCTGATACCAACTTGTCACGCCCAATATGCGACCCTATCCTAAAGGAACTCGAAGGTCCCACCATGTTTAGAAGCGCATATTGGAGACGCTTTTGCAAGGTGGATATAAATACATCATACCATACATAATAGTGGGGGATACATACAAGAGGCATACAATGCCACATGATTACAACAACATCATACACAAGAGAAACATCCGACTATGGATGAAACACAAACAGAAACTCAAACGACATCCACCCTGCTAGCCCAGGCTGCCGACCAGGAACCTATCCCCTGAACGACGAAGCAGAAGAAGAACTCCAAAACAAGTAAACATCGCTCTCGCGTCATGATCATTGCATTACCTGTACCTGCAACTGTTGTTGTAGTAATCTGTGAGCCATGAGGACTCAGCAATCCCATTACCATGGGTATCAAGGCAAGCAAAGCGTAATGGGAATGGAATCAATAAGTGGTGAGGCTGCAGCAAGCAACTAAGCAACGTATGGTGGCTAGTTTACGAGTTCAAGAATAAGATGAGAAGCTACGCAAACGGTCGCAAACTAGTAATGATCAAGAAGTGATCCTGAACTACTTACGTTCGAACATAACACCACCATGTTCTCTTCTCGACCCACTCGAAAAGAGACCATCATGGTTACACACGCGGTTGGGTATTTTAGTTCGAATCTGGTGTCAAGTTCTCTACAACCGGATATTAACAAATTCCCATCTGCCACATAACCATGGGCACGGCTCTTGAAAATTTAAACCCTACAGGTGTGTCCCAACTTGCCCATTATAAGTTCATGATCCGCGGAGACAATCCTCCATCGCGGGACATCCGATCAGACTCGGGGTCCCGGTGCACTAGACATTTCGACAATGGTAAAACAATACCTGCAAGACCTCCCGGTGTGCCGACAAATCCCGATAGGAGCCGCATGTATCTCGTTCTCAGGGCACAACAGATGGGCAAGACGTCGGGTTGGCTGAAACCCTGGTTGCCTAGGGGGCACCAGACATCGCCCAGGTTGGACCAACACTCAGAGGAGCATTGTCCCGGGGGTTGATTAAAAATACTAAGGGGGCTGACGAAAATCCCCTATTTAAGTTTAAGTTGTTACTAGGCAAATGGAAAACCAATGCTGGGCCCTGCTGGAAGAGTTCTATTCAAAGCGAACTGTCAAGAGGGTCCCATACCCCTCACCGTGTTAGGGACGCAAAATCAAGGAACATAACACAGTATGACGGAAACTAGGGCGACAAGAGTGGAACAAAAACCAGGCATAAGGCCGAGCCTTCCACCCTTTACCAAATATATAGATGCATTAATTAAATAAGAGATATTATGATATCCCAAAATATCCATGATATCCATATTCCAACATGGACAACCTGCAACTGCACCTACAACTAGCAACGCTATAAGAAGGGCTGAGCAAAGTGGTAACATAGCCAAACAACGATTTGCTAGGAAGGGTGAAAAAGTTTAGAGGCTGTCATGGCAATTTGGGAGGCTTGATAAACAAGTGGTAGGAAGCGCGACATAGCGATAGCATCGAGACAACTAGCATAGCAATGATAGTAGTGAGATCCAGGGTAATGGTCATCTTGCCTGAAATCCCGCTAGGAAGAAGAATGAGGCCATGAAGAAGACGAACGGTCGAAGACGAACCAAGCGTAGTCGAACGAATCCTCAAGGTCACAACGAAACAGGAACTATCATGGAGAAACACAACCGGAAACAAACAAACAACATGGTAAACACACAACACATAAACATGACAATATGCTCAACCAATTATGATGCATGACAAGGCTATATAATGCTACTCATGGCAAGAGATGATGCAAACAAGAACAACACATCAAAGCAAGTTTAAATGAGGCCGGAAACAACATATAACAAATCCGGTAAGTCCTGATATGTAAATTTCAAAATTGGTCCAGATCTGAATAAACCTTATGTTCAAGTTGCTAAATAGCAAGTTAAGATGCACCAAGATGATCTATGCAAAAATCTAGCCAAGTTACATATAAAGTTCATTTAGTTCGGAGCTACGGCCTAGAAGATATGAGCAAAACAAGTTAAACATGACATTGATGCAAAATGCATTCAAACATCAAGCAACACACTTAAAACAAGGATGCAACATGATAATATGAAACACATGCAATTCTAAGCAAGTGTCATATCAAGCATGCTCAAAACGGAGCCACGGTGCAACACATACACTCCAAACAAGATATAACAACAATCTGCCCAAAACAGCAACTAGGCACTTTGTAATCATCAAAACAACATGCTACAGGAATCATATGAGCACAATCTTGACATGCACTTTAAGTACAGATAACATACTTTAGATATCTTTAAGGTTAAGGTTCATAGGCATCAAGATTAATCCAAGATGATCAATGCAAAATGCAACTTTATAACACAGGAGCATATACATGAGCAGAGTTAATATGATGACATGTTGGAGGCATGAAACCAAGATGTTACAGCAACTATACATAGCTAACAAGTGCATGGCATCAAAAGTACACATAACAAAGAGCAAATAACATCAAGACATCATATGCATATGGCTGATGGATTAGTGGGAACCATCAAGATAAGTGTATGTGTGGCGGCAAAGCCTGAGTGTAAGCGCGGCTGTGACCACGACGAGGCCAGGAAGGACAGGGACCCCTTCTATGCCTACCACAACATGCATTCCCATGCCCCGGTGGCTACCATGAGCCCAAGCTACTTCGCGATGAGCGGCAAGAGAAGCACGGCGACCGCAGCGAGCATGGCTCAGGACGCGGCGGTAACCGCAAGGGTGGACGCTGGAAGAATCGCGACGACAACAAAAACAACTCCTGCCACGGTTGGCAGAACTAGCCTCGGCAGGCCGACCCTCGCGAGGCCAACCCTCCGCGGGCCAACACGGCCCTGTCGTGCCCCAACCGGAACAACGACAACCTGCTCGAGGAGGTCATCGGGGGCTACCAAGAGCCTCGCATAGTGGCTTGTATCCTTGGCGAATCCCAAGCTCCCCCATCCAATCGACACTTCGAGCAGTTCTCTCACGAGGTGAACACAGCCCTCCCGAAGCCTGCAGATGCCAAGCCCCTCAAGTGGTCATAGTACCCCATCGGCTTCGACTACGGCGACCACCCCAAGTTTGCAAAGTCCATCGGGTGCTATGCACACCCACCATCAAGAACGTGGCAGTCTCCAAGACACTCATCAACGGTGGCACCGGCCTCAACGTGATCTCCGTGGACACCTTCGAGCTGCTTCAGGTGCCCTATGAGCGCTTGATGCCCACGAGGCCCTTCTCGGGCATGACCAATAGCTACACGGTACCCCTCGAGTAGGTGCGGCTCCCCGTCACCTTTGGCTCCCACAAGAACTACCACATCGAGCTCATCGACTTCAACATGGCACACATTGGCCTGCTCTACAACGCCATCCTAGGCTACCCCGCACTGGCCAAGTTCATGGCAGTGACCCACCACGCCTACAACACTGTCAAGATGACGGGCTGAAGTGGACCATCGCCGTCCGTTGCGATGAGAAGGATGTGATGCACACCCTCGAGCACGCCTGGCTTCCACCAC
Source organism: Triticum timopheevii (assembly GCA_963921465.1). NCBI lineage: Eukaryota > Viridiplantae > Streptophyta > Magnoliopsida > Poales > Poaceae > Triticum > Triticum timopheevii. Next base: position 354,738,948 of record OY997274.1, read on the forward strand.
CATGTACCCTGCAAACAAGACAAGGTTGCGCCTGCCGAGACCACCCCCACGAAGAAGAAGGTGTGGTTCTTACAGTTCCGCGCAGAGACCAAGAAGGTGTCACTAGACGACAGTGGCTCGGTCCCCTCCACTACAAAAAAAGACACATCCGTGACATTTTGGGCCAAACAATTTTTTTTCTGTCATACTTGTGACACTTCTATGAGGATAATTGTGAAAAAACCCGGTATCATCATAGATGTGGTGGGTTCCTACTTCTATGACAAAAAATCATGAGAGAAAATGGGCTTTTCGTCCTGGGCGGGCCGGAGACGCAGCTGCATGACATTCTTTGGGCCGTCCATGATGAAAAAAACCGTGGTAGAAGCGAGGGCAAGGAAAATTTCGGCGAGTTCCCAGTTACGGTGGGTGGTCGGGGGCCGAGCGATGCGTGTTTCTCTCGTACACGTACGCGCGTGTGTGCGAGGCGTTGGGATCTAACTGAACCCGAGCGAGGCGTTGGGCTCTAACTGAACCCGAGCGATTGCACTGCAGGCTACGCATTACTGAACCCGAGCGATCGATCGATGGCTGTTAACTGAACCCGATCGAGTGATTCCTTTGCTACTGCTGCTAACTAAAGCCAATCGATGCTGCCTCTGGATGAACAGTGAGCATTGCAGGGGGTTTGGATGAACAGTGAGCGGTGGGGGTGAATGAGCAGGACCCCGTGGTGTTGCCTCTGGAGGAACAGGACCCCGATCGATCGAGCCGGTTGGGGCTGGATGAACACTACCCCGTGGAGGGCTGGATGAACAGGACGACCCCGTGGAGGGCTGGATGAACAGTAGATAGTGGAGGGGTGGATGAACAGCAGCCCGTGGAGGGGTGGTTGAACAGGAGCTCGTGGAGAGGGGTGGTTGAACAGTAGCCAGTGGAGTAGCGCATGGTGGAGGCTGGATGAATAGGAGCCCGTGGATGAACAGTCGCAGGTGGAGGCTGGAGGAGGTCGACGGTGAATGAACAGTAGCCCGTGGAGGCTAGAGGAGGTCGACGGTGGAGATGAACAGTATCCCGTGGAGTCCCGTTTTGCGGTACGCCACACCCCTCCCGATGAACAGGACCCCCATTTCGACCGTAGCGCTCCAACACAAGTCTGTTTCCTTCGTTTTGTGCGGTACGCCACACCCCTCCCGATCAACAGGACCCCGTTTTGACCGTAGGAGGTCCAACACAAGTCTGTTTCCTCCGTTTTGCGGTACGCGAGACCCCTCCCGATGAACAGGATCCTGTTTTGAACGTGGCCGGTCTAACACAAGGCCGTTTCCTCCGTTCTGTGGTACGCCAGGCCTCGTTTCCATCGCTTGTTCCGTCCAAGCCGGTTGGCTCCCACGCGTTCCGTTGCCTCCCGATTAACACGACGCATTCCGTTGCCTCCCGATGAACACGACACATTTTGTTGCCTCCTGATGAACACGATGCATTTTGTTGCCTCCCCATGAACACGACGACGACGCAGTTTCTCCGTTTCGACCCAGCCATGTACACGAGCCTTGGCCGTACGTATGCAGGAGTACGCGTTCGAGACCCCGCCCGTATGTACGTATGTGGACGTATTTTCTTTCTTGCACACTGGACGCTGTACGTACGTGTACATGCTACGTGCGCGCCTCTACTACGACACGTGCGCCTCTACATTGACTAGTATGTACGTACACATTCGCGACCAGAATGACAACGCTACGTATGCTTCGACCAGGTGGGTCCCGATTGTCAGGCAGTTCCTTGCGTGCGAAGATGTAGCTAGTGGGTCCTAGCAGTCAGGAGGGCGAATCATTTTTTGCACGGACGCACTTCCTTGTGTGCGAAGATGTAGCTGGTGGGTCCCAGCAGTCAGGGGGGAAACGTTTTTTTCATGAAATATGGTGGCCTGTCCGGTGGGTCCCTACTGTCAGGTGGAGGAATAATTATTTTGTGCGTAATAAGGAGGCACTTCCTTGCGGCCGCCGTGGACCCAGCTGTCAGCCTCTCCACGTACAATACTCTTCTGATGGAAGTCGTTACTTGACCACGTTGACCATGCCGCATGGAGAGGACCAGGGCGGTGGACGATGGCGAGGCCTAGGAAGGGGACGACGCGGAGCCAGGGAAGACGCGGCAGTGGAAGCCCGCGCGGAGAGGAGTACGAGGGTTCACTGGTTAGGCTGCGGTGTGAGGCTGCCTTCGCCGCAGGGCTTGGCCGGCGGTGGAATAGTAGGGGGCGGTGAGGCCTCCGCAGCATCACAGCCGGCCATGGGAGGCAGGAGCATGCGGCACGACCGGCGCTGCTTTTGGCGGCTGGAGCAAGAAGACCAGAGGTTGAAGAAGAACTACGGCCATTGGATGGACATCGTACGGTCACTGGAGCTAGAATCGTTCATATTGACTAAGTTGACAAAGCCCTCCGACCCCGTCAACTTAGTAGGCCCACAAGTCAGCCTCCCACCAAGGTGGGTCCCAGCTAGCAGGGGGAGTATTCGTTTTTTTGTGCGTAATAAGGAGGCACTTCTGGTGGGTCCGAGCTGACAGCGGGGGGAACGTTTTTTTCGCGAAATACGGTGGCCCGTCCGATGGGTCCCATTAGTCAGGGGGAAAGTTTTTTTTTTTGTGGAATACGGTGGCCCGTCCGGTGGGTCCCTGCTGTCAGGTGGAGGAATAATTATTTTTCGCGTAATAAGGAGGCACTTCCTTGCGACCGCCATGGACCCAGCTGTCAGCCTCTCCACGTACAATACTCTTTCGATGGAAGTTGTTCTTTGACCACATTGACCATGCCGCACGGAGAGTACCAGGGCGGGTGGACGACGGCGAGGCCTAGGAAGGGGACGACACAGAGTCGGGGAAGACGCGGTAGTGGAAGCCCACGCGGAGAGGAGTACAAGGGTTCACTGGTTCAGCTGCGGTGTGAGGCTGCCGTCACTGCAGGGCTTGGCCAGCGGTGGGAATAGTAGGGGCGGTAAGGCCTCCACTGCATCACAGCCGGCCACGGGAGACAGGAGCATGCGGCACGACCGGCGCTGCTTTTGGCGGCTGGAGCAAGAAGACCAGAGGTTGAAGAAGCACTACGGCCATTGGATGGACATCGTACGGTCACTGGAGCTAGAATCATATATTGACTAAGTTGACAAAGCCCTCCATCCCCGTCAACTTAGTAGGCCGACAAGTCAGCCTCCCACCAAGGTGGGTCCCAGCTAGCAGGGGGAGTATTCATTTTTTTGTGCTTAATAAGGAGGCACTTCCAGTGGGTCCAAGCTGACAGCGGGGGGAACATTGTTTCGCGAAATACGGTGGCCCGTCTGGTGGGTCCCAGCAGTCAGGGGGGAACGTTTTTTTTTCACAAAATACGGCCTGTCCGATGGGTTTGTGCTGTCAGGTGGAGGAATAATTATTTTCCGCGTAATAAGGAGGCACTTCCTTGCGTATGCCGTGGACCCAGCTGTCAGCCTCTCCACGTACAGTACTCTTCCGATGGAAGTCGGTCGTTGACCACATTGACCACGCCGCGCCGAGAGCACCGCGACGGTGGACGACGGAAGGGGACGACGCGGAGCCGGGGAAGACGCGGCAGTGGATACCCACGTGGAGAGGAGTATGAGGGTTCACTGGTTCGACTGTGGTGTGAGGCTGCCGTCGTTGCAGAATAACATGGGGTGTGGGTGAGTAGAGGGATGGCCTGGCCATCGGTGGGAGTAGTATGGGGGCGGTGAGGCCTCCACTGTAGCACAGCTGGCCACGGGAGGCAGGAGCAGGCGGCACGACTGGTGCTGCGTTAGGCGGCTGGAGCAAGAAGACCAGAGGTTGAAGAAGCACTATGGCCGTTGGATGGACATCATACGGTCACTGGAGTATTGACAAAGTTGACAAAGCCCTCAGTCCTGTCAACTTAGTAGGCCCACAAGTGAGCCACCCACTATGGTGGGTCCCACCTAGCAGGGGGGTATTCATTTTTTTGTGCGTAATAAGGAGGCACTTCCTTGCATGCGAAGATATAGCTGGTGGTCCGACCTGTCAGCGGAGGGAATGCTTTTTCGTGAAATACAGAGGCCCTTCCGGTGGGTCCCAGATGTCAGCTGGAGGAATCATTATTTTGCGCGTAATAAGGAGGCATTTCCTGGTGTGCGACCGTGGACCCAGCTGTCAGCCTCTCCATGTACAGTCCACGTCCGATGGAAGTCGTTCCATGACCACGTTGACCATGCCTCGTGGAGAGCACCAGGGCGATGGACGACGGCGAGGCCTGGGAAGGGGACAACGCGGAGCCGGGGAAGACGCGGCACTGGATGCCCACGCGGAGAGGAGTACGAGGGTTCACTGGTTCGACTGTGGTGTGGGGCTGCCGTCACCACAGGGCCTGGCTAGCGATGGGAGTAGTAGGGGGCGGTGAGGCCTCAACGGCAGCACAACCGGCCACTGGAGGCAGGAGTAGGCAGTCTCGCCGGCACTGGTTTGGGCGGCTGGTGTAAGAAGAGCAGCACTTGAAGAAGCAACAGGACCATTTGATTCAAATCCAACGGTTACTACTGCTAGAATCATTTGTTGACTAAGTTGACAAGCCCTGCGTAGGCGTCAACTTAGTAGGCCCACAGGTCAGCCTCCCAACTGGTTCGCCCCAGATGTCAGTGGGAGGAATCATTTTTTCACGTAATAAGGAGCCAGTTGATTGCGTGTGGCCAGGCCAGCGGAGGGAGTAGGGTGGGCCGGGGAAGCCTGCGTGGCATCACAGCGGGCCATAAGAGGAGGGAGCAGGCAGTCCTGCCGGCGCTAGTTTAGGCGGCTGGAGCAGGAAGATCAGAGATTGAAGAAGCACGTCGGCTGTTGGATGGACATCCAACAGTCACTGATGCTAGAATCGTGTGTTGACTGACAAAGCCTTGCGTAAACAAGTCAACCTCGAAATCTGTGGCGTGTACAACCCATTTGCAATTATTTTTATAATTTTTAGTCATTTTCTAATTCATATGGAATTTATTGCAGCCCGTTTTCCATTTTTAGAATTGCTACCCATTTTCTGGTCAGTACCAGGGTTAACAAAATTAACTAAATATGTGCAAAATTTTGAAAATTCACAAATTTTTGCTGGGGAACAAAATATTCTTAATCCAAAAATTAGTAGCCATACTATTTTTTTTAAAATAAATTAGTACTATGTCATGTTAAATCCAATGAAATACTATAAAATATCAGTTAAGAACAAAAATAAAAAAAGAAACTAATATCCCATTTGCTATTTTTTTTTTGGAATTTTCAACCCCTTTGATATTACTTTAACATACACTGACCATACTCTTTGGCTAGGCCGGAATGCATCCCTCCTCGTCTTGAAAGATTTGCAGCCCAGTAAGTCGGACAAAACAAATAGGCCTAGTTTGGGTATACTTCAAAAAGAAATACCGGGCTACCTATTTTCCCAAAGAAACACCTGCTGGGCTGGTCATGTTGTTAGACGGGCCACAGAGACCGCACAACCCAGTTTATAGCCTGCTCCTCCGAATTACTACTCAAAAAAAAATTGTGCAATTATGTCGTTAATTGACTATATGTTGAAAATGATGTGGGTCCCAGATATCAGCAGGGTGGATTAGAGTAAAAAAACGAGGGGTGCATATGAGTAGTAAAAGAGGCGCTTGCTTGTGTTCGAGAGTGGACCTGGTGGGTCTATACTGTCATACTCACAAGTATAGTTCTCTCCCGATTCACTATGTTGACAGGGACCATTCCAAAAAAAAAAACTATGTTGACAGGGCCAGACGGCGGCGCCGCGGCAAGCGCACCAAGGCGGAGGATAAAGTGTTGTCGCCAATGTGCTGAGCTGGGTTGGACATTCTTATTGAAAAATAAAAATGGACCGGAACTATTTACAACATTGACTATGATTTGCATGGGTCCGCTAGCTGCAGGAAGAAAATGCTGGGAGAAAGAAGACTGGTCGCCATCTTTGCCTAAGAATAATATCGACTGAATGTAACGACACTATCATAGGAAATAATATCCTCTTGTTAAATCATGAATTTAAAGAACTGGTGCATGAGCATTTAGGTTTATTTATTTACTTATTTATGTTTAGGGGACCATGAGCATGTACCTGCGGATTCATGTGAGAGCCTCCCTTCCAGTTAATTATGGGATCCTCTATTGGGCCTTCATTAGTGGGTTGCATGTTATCAACAAGTGGAAAATGTGTTCCGTACGAAAAATAGTATGCGTTACGTACAGTACGGGGCACTAAGGATCGAACCGTGCAACAACTTACAAAACATTGTGCTTGTCGTTCTAACAACACATTTAGTCAACCAACAGACGAAATATACTACTGATTGTACATTGAAAATAGCAGCAGCAGCAACCAGGGCTGGGGGTGCGACAGAAGCAGTAAGCAGGCCTGAAGAGTGTAGATGCAGCTCTCTCTTCCAAACCGAACATCAGCCATTATTACAAAAGGGCTACCAAAAAAGAACAAGTGTATGCATCAAACTAAATAAAGATCTTACTACACCAAGTTTACGCATCTAACTAACTGGCTCAATTAGACGTTATTATTTATTAAGCTGTGGAGATTGGCTGACGGCTTGAACCAGATGGGTGCCTGATGGGGGAAACTCTAGCCAGCAGGTTGAAGTCTGATACTTGCGACCCTCTCTCCTACTTTGGGCTGCAGAGCGTGGCGGCGCATATCAAGGTATGGTGCATGCAGAGACGCATGGTACGCTGTGTACACACAGCTTTGCCTAATGAACGAAACCGCGCTGCCATCATGATCCTTGCCATTGGTTATCTCCTAATTAATTGGATAATTCAGTCTGAAAAAGAGAGAGCGTGTGCCAAGGCTACTTACCAGCCTCTAGTCAAAAATTCCTAAAGGCCCAGAGAAGCTGGGATCCTGCTCAAAGACCTTGCAGTGACTATGATTGTATTCCGCGAAACAACACGTCCGGTACGTGCGAACGATCATCAATCATTCGCCGTTGTCTGATCGAGCTAGGAACCACCTGCAACTACCATGCCACTTTTCTTTGAAAGGTTCTGGGATTAGGAAGGGTAGGGACACCAGGCGGCCTACAACATCATATCAAGTTTGAGTCAAGTAAAAAAGGGCTCTTGATGTAGTCAATCTTAAGAACAACATGTTATGAGCATGAATACTTTTTCGGTAAATGTTGATAGTAATATAAGCAAGCCATCATGATATCATAGGAAAGTAACATACTGCTGTAACAGCCGTTTGTAGCGATGACTGGAGTAGGCCAGCAATACGTCCAACCATAGAAGGAGTCGATAGCGTAAATGAAGCCCTTGTGTCCAATGGCATCAGAGAACCATGGAGGATGTATGATCCTGCGATGGACGTGCAGATTTATCCACTTACCACAGTGACTTGTCAGATAGGCGAGACCGCGGTTGAAGAACGCAATTAGCTTGAAGTATTTATAATTCACAGATCTTGTGGGCACTTGGCATATTACAACCTTGAGCAAATCAAACTTGGTATCATGTTTGCTACTGTAAGATTCCGAGTATTCTGGGCTGCGGTGCCAAAGTAGTGCAGTGTTAATCAAAGGAAGGGGGATCAATCACCGGGTGTAGACCTCCACAAGCATCCAACTGCCGCGACCATCGACGAGCACCATCCAAGACGTGTTCATGTCGACCCAGTACATACCATTAATGTAGTTGAGGGTGACGGGGATCGGATCGCACTCAAGGGGGTTGATGCTTGCCACCCTACGACCGTTATGCTGCATGACACGCCGTTTCTGAAGATCAAGCGACACCAGCAAGCAAGGAGCTGGCTTAAAAAGCTCCGGCCTAAGGGCTTTGAGTAAACGGTATAGCCCCGATGAGCACGCGGCGAGGGGCATGGTGCTGAGATTGTCCACACATGAAACAATGATCTGGATTACCTCTGTGGGGAGCGAATTCCATCCACTCTTTCGGCGGACGATGCACGCTCAACACTATACTCCCAATGCTTATGGTTTCCCTCTTTTATATTACACACTAGTTAAATCACAGTAGACTAAATTTCAAAATTGGGTCAGTCGATTTTTTAGAGCTCGCCGGAGTTCGCTGGTGTGAACGAAGGGGCTCGGGTGGTTGTGGGGGGGGGGGGTGGTGGGGCCTCGCCGAACGAAGAAAACTCGACGCGGGTGGGGTCTGGGGTGGGGGTGGGGGTGGCGGAGGAACACAAGCGGTGGGGGCCGGTGGTCCGGCCGGCGGCCCGTGCAGTTTTTTGTATGGGAAGGATCAAAGACGAGGAAGAAGAAGGGTTAGGAGACGTAGGATCTTCATCCAACTGCCTGAAATGGTCGAGAAACAGCAGGGAGTTGCATTCTTAATGTGCTCTGGTTCATCATGTGTGGGCACTGCACAACCAACATTTTATTATCCAAAATCTTCTTGCTCTTCTTTACCATGTTCCTCTTCCATTCTTCTTTAATAAGTACTCTCTCCGTTCCTAAATACAAGTCTTTGTATAGATTCCACCATGGACTACATATGGAGCAAAATGAGTGAATCTACACTCTAAAATGTATCTGGATACATCTGTATGTGATCCATAGTGGAAATCTCTACCAAGACTTATATTTTGGAACGGAGGGAGTATGATAGTTGTACAATATGTTCCTTGTAGTGAAGATGAGCAGGGACATTTGCAGTGTAGAGGTCTATACGGTCGATTGTGATGGACATTTTGAGCCTCTTTGATTCGTAGGATTTTGTAAACATAGGAATAAGATTTGTAGTGACCTGCCCACTTGAATCCTATAAGAATAGCAAGGAAATGCGGGGAGATGTGTCGCCTTTGAGAGTTACACTGATATTAACAATACCGCACCTTCAGTTGAAGAGAACTGGTATCCGAAGCCTTTGTAGCCGTACCGGCAATACTAGCACACATATTCCAGCAAGTTCCACTTTGCTGATTTTACTCTGATGCTTACCGTTTTCTCGTTATATCTACACTATGATCTGTGTAGCTGCTTTGTGTCGCACTAGCAGCAGTCCACTCTTGAAGCTAAACACTGCAATGGCTTACAAAATTGGCACCAAGGCATTGACTGCCATTCTGGATGCAATGAAACTCATACGCTCCCCACCTGTTGATTCTTGTTCAGAATATGATCCTAATGACTATTCTAACCTTGAGGAGTCAAAGGCAGATGGCATGTCCTGTTCACCCATCAAGGTGCCTGCTCTAATTTGGCAAGGTTTTATTGATTGCGCGTATCTTGCATATGTTGTCTTGCATTTCTTCTACTTTGTTGCACCGCCATCTGCTTAGTTTACTCATCATATATGTCGAGATGCCATGTCCATCTGTTGGGGATATGACTATTTGTGTAAGCCGCCGAGGAGGGGCCGGGTTACGCAAGGAGGACTCATCAGAGGAAGCCCAAGACCAAGCATGAAGATGGCGGTTCAATAAAGGGCTTAAGGCCCACGGGCGGCTTAAGGCCCGTTGTAGTAAACCGCCATGATGGCATGACTTGTGACATAAGGTAGATTTAACTAGTAACCGAGCCGGACACTATTTATAAGCCGGCCGGGACTCTATAAGCCACAGGGCGTCAACCCGTGTATATAAGGGGACGACCTACTGACGGCTTAGGGCAAGAAACAACTCATCAAGAGCCGGGCATAGCGTATCTCGCTCCCTGGTCATCGAAACATCAATATCAACCCAACTAGACGTAGGCCTTACCTTCACCGTAAGGGGCCGAACTAGTACAAACTCTCTCGTGTCCCTTGTCCCGATTTAACCCCTTCAAGCTTCCTAGTTGCGATGGCTCCACAACTAAGTCCTTTCACGAGGACATCTGACGTGACTATTCCATGATAGTTGGCGCCCACCGTGGGGCCAGCGCACGGTGGATTTGAGTTCTTGAAGGGCAACTTCGAAGGGCTCAAGGGATACGTAGTGGGCCGGATGACCAAGAGTCGTCGTGGCAAGATCTACATCGACGACGAAGGCTGGGGTCCCGACGCCGGCTCAATTGAGTACGGATACCGGGTCCCCTTCGGCGGAATCCACGTCTTCATCGGCCGGACCGATGAGCCGGGCCCTGAGCCGGACAACTGCACCGACCTCGTCGAGACGGCTCAACGTGCGAGGAAGACCCGGACTCAGCCGGTCATGAGGCGTGCCTTCGTGGGCTGCATCCACGGAGAACAATTTTCTGAAGGATCTGAAGATAGGTGCGAGACGGCCGTCCTCTCGGACGGAGATTCGTCCACTGGTTCAACAGATTCGTTGTACCAAGTGCAAGACGGCGTGCTCGGGGGCTGTTCCGACGGTATCAGTATTCCAGACCCCTTTGAGCCGCCAAGATGGGCCGGAATCTTCATGGCTGGGACTCAGCCCGGCTCAAACTCTACAGCTGCGGCAGCAGCAACATCTGGTTTAGGAGCAGCCAGGGCAGGCGGCCCCGTGCGCCCGCCGGCTCAGGTGCTAATAGACCTCATGGACAAGCTCACGGCCCTATTAACCGCCATAGTTGCTCCTGCAGATAAAGATGAGCATGACGCAGCGGTAGCACAGGTGCATGAGGAGATAGCTCAAGCCAAGGAGGCCTTGGCAGCTGAGGATACTAGGCTAGGTACAGAGCGGGCGACTCTCGACGCCTGGGCGCAGCGCTTGCAGTCAGAAGCTTATCAGCTCACGATGAGCCTAAACGCGTCTAGTGAGGTAATGAGGAGGAGACATCAGAAAACTCAGTCCCGTTTGCCTCCGAATTACGATCCTCGGGTTCTTTTTGCGACACTCGGAGCCGGCCCAAGTAACCCGCCAGAGACCAATTAGCTCATGACAGCCGGAACAGGAGGGCTGACTCAGCCCCGGGAGACGGTGCCGCCTCACGTGAGCATGCCACCGCCGCGTTATGTACCTATCCCCCGGGTCACTTTTCCAACCCTATGGAGAACTTAATTGCAGGTTCAACACGTTTGGCGGCTCTTCCCATGGACGGTGATGACCCGGCGGCAGTGGAGACCCGGAGAGTCAGAGAACTTCTTCAAACAGCCTTGGCTCAGCAGGAGACCTATTCTTATAGCCGGGACAGAATCCATTCAACTCGCCTGCCTTGGTTAGCGCCGCCCCGCCAGAATCGGAGCCCGAGTTATAGCAGGCACATGGAGTCTGAAGCTTTTTTAAGCAACGCCCAATGCCATAACCAGCCCGGTGGCTATCACCCGGTACAAGACCGAATACGTCAAGAGAACGAACGAGCGGCTCAGGCAGCAGCTTATCAGGATCACCCGGAGTATCCGACGACGTCTGTTGAGGCGGGGGTAGCCACTAGAACCGGCGGTGTTCCTTGCCTGGTACCAGCTCTGCGCAATGTACGTCTTCCCAAGGACTTCAAGGGACCTCGAAAGATACCGAATTACACGGCCGACTTACAGCCCGGGGCATGGATCGAGAGTTATGAGATGGCCATGGAGCTGCTAGAGGTCAGTGACGCAGCGATGGCTAAATATTTCACCATGATGTTAGATGGAACAGCCCGGTCTTGGCTGAAGGGGTTGCCACCCAATTCCATTAGCTCATGGGAAGAGTTAAAAGCCCGGTTCATTTAGAACTTCAAGGACACCTGCAAGCAATCTATGTCAATTGTGGACTTGACCAATTGTAAGCAGGGGGAGGGCGAATCCACCACCCATTGGGTGCGCCGGGTCAAGGAGATAATTCATTCATCTGACAATATGGATGCCGGCTCTGCAGTCCTTATGTTGGAGAAGAATTGTAGTTTTGAACCGCTGAGGCAGAAGCTGGGACACCTTAAACGTGACTGCAAGGATATGGGCATGCTGATGGCGGCTTTAGTCAAATATGCCGATTCTGATAGTGCCAAGGATACCGCGTCTGACGATGAGAAGACAGGGAAGGTAAGAAGGAACGGCAATGGAAAGGGTCAACAACATAACCCGGGGAATCAAAACGGCAATAAGCATAAGGCGGACGGTAACCTGGAGTTCGTGGCCAATGCCAACTCGCAGGGCAACAATCTGAGACGTAAGGGTAAACTGCCTCGATCCGGCGGGTCAGGACCATCTCTGAACAACTACTCAATGAGCCCTCCCTGAGACACGGCACCAGGGAGCGGCCTGCCACACACCTGTGGAAGGATTGCGCAATCATGAAGGCGTTTAAGAATTCCAACACCTATGATGGCCATAATGGGTCTGGTGGTGGTTCGGGAGCTGGCGGTTTCCATGGCCCGGGTGGCGGCTCAGGATCCGGCTTTCAGGGACGTCAAGGAGGGGGCTATAACCAACAGCAGTCTAGTCAAGGAGAGCAGCAGCAGCAGTCTGGTTATCAGAGCAACCCGAAGCAATTGAATAGTGGGCAGTATCACGTATTTACCACTAGCTTATGCAAACGTGACCAGAAGATTCATAAGAGGGCCGTTAATTCTGTTGAGCCGGCAATCCCTCGTTATTTGAGGTGGTCAGAGCAGCCCATCATATGGAGCAGGGAGGATCATCCTCCGCGGGTCGATAACCCGGGTCAGTTGGCTTTGGTAGTGGCACCTCAGGTTGGTGGGTATAAGTTCACTAAGGTGCTCATGGACGGGGGTAGTAGCATCAATATCCTCTACTATGAGACCTTTCGACGCATGGGATTAACTGATAAAAATCTGAGAACATCCAACACTGTTTTCCATGGAGTTGTCCCTGGTAAGTCGGCCTACCCAGTTGGCAGGATTGAGCTGGAGGTGGCCTTTGGAGACGAATATGACTCCAAAGCTGACAAGTTGACGTTTGAGGTGGTCAAAATCAGGAGCCCATACCACGCTCTGTTTGGGCGGCGGGCTTATGCTAAGTTTATGGCCCGGCCATGTTATGTTTATTTGCAGCTCAAGATGCCGGGTTACAAAGGCACCATCACTGTACATGGCAGTCGTAAGGTAGCACTGGAGTGTGAAGAAGGTGACGCGGCTTATGCTGAGTCGGCTTGCGTAGCGGAATAGCTCAAATTTTATCAAGATAATGTTGATCCAGCGGATAGGACATCCCTGAAGAAGCCAACTACAGAGCACGACCCGGCATTGAAGTTTAAATCGGCAGCTGAGACAAAGCTTGTTGATTTTACCCCGGGTGATTCTTCTAAACAGTTCAACATCAGCAGCAACTTGGATCCCAAATAGGAAAGCGCGCTCATCGAGTTCATCTGTGAGAACCGGGACATCTTTGCATGGAAACCTTCTGACATGCCGGGTGTACCGAGGGAACTCGCTGAGCACACTCTCAACATTGATCCAAAGTATAAGCCGGTCAGGCAGTTTCTTTGGCGTTTTAACGAAGAGCGATGGAAAGCTATTGGGGAAGAAGTCGCCCGGCTCTTAGCGGCCAGGTTTATCATTGAAGTTTTTCACCCAGAGTGGTTGGCTAACCCGGTGCTTGTTCTCAAAAAGAACGGCACCTGGCAGATGTGTGTGGACTACATGGACTTAAACAAGGCTTGTCCGGCTGATCCCTTTGCTCTTCCCCGTATTGATCAAATCATTGATGCTACGGCGGGTTGTGAGCGTTTGAGTTTTTTGGATGCTTACTCCAGTTATCATCATATTAAGATGGCAGTTAAGGACCAGGAGAAGACAGCTTGCATCACTCCCTTTGGAGCCTTCTGCTATGTATCTATGCCATTTGGGCTCAAGAGTGCCCAGGCGACTTACCAGGGGTGTGTGCAGAACTGTTTGCACGATCAAATTGGGCGTAATGTTCATGCTTATGTGGATGACATTGTGGTGAAGTCCAGAGAAAAGGAGACCTTGATATCTGACTTAAAGGAGACCTTTGATAATCTCCGGGTTTACAAGATGATGCTTAACCTGGCCAAATGTGTGTTTGGCGTTCCTGCGGGCAAGCTCTTGGGCTTTCTGGTGTCCAACAGAGGCATCGAAGCTAACCCGGAGAAGATTCAGGCGATTACCTCCCTGGCTAAACCAGCATGCATCAATGATGTTCAGCGACTGGCGGGTCATGTTGCCGCCTTAAGTCGGTTCATAAGTCGGCTCGGTGAGAAGGCCCTCCCATTGTATCAGATGATGAAGAAAACTGACACTTTTGTCTGGAGTGAGGCCGCTGATGCTGCTTTTGAATACTTAAAGAGACAATTGTCTGAGCCGCCAGTTCTCGCGGCTCCGATTGACAAAGAGCCTTTGCTGTTATATGTGGCTGCCAATTCACGAGCCGTCAGTGTTGCCATCGTGGTGGAGCGTAAGGAAGCCGGTAAGGAGCATCCGGTTCAACGGTCGGTTTACTATATCAGTGAGGTGCTCATTGAATCCAAGCAAAGGTACCCGCATTGGCAGAAGCTTGTTTACGGGGTGTTCATGGCCAACCGGAAATTGAAGCAGTACTTTCAAAGCCACCCTATAACTGTGGTAAGTTCTGCCCCTTTGGGAGATATCATTCAGAACAGGGAGGCCACAGGACGAGTCGCCAAGTGGGCCATTGAGCTTGGGCCTCACAATTTGAAATACATGCCACGTACTGCTATTAAGTCTCAGGCCTTGGTGGACTTTATCAATGATTGGACAGAGTTATAGGCCCCTGAGGAGAAGCCGGATAACACACATTGGACGATTCACTTTGATGGGTCCAGGCAGCTAGAAGGCTCGGGGGCTGGAGTGGTGTTAACTTCCCCTCGAGGTGACAAATTTTGTTATGTACTCCGGCTTGTGTTTCCATGTACTAACAATGCAGCTGAATATGAGGCCTTACTCCATGGTCTCCGGATGGCTAAGGAGATGAACTTAAGCTGGGTACGATGCTTGGGCGACTCAGATCTTGTGGCTCAACAAGTGTCAGGCAAGTGGGATTCCAAGGACCCCCTTATGGCGGCTTATCGTCGTTAGGTAGATGCTGTGGCTGGTCACTTCACGGGTTATCAAGTGGAGCACATCGATCGAAGGAAGAATGAGGCGGCTGATGCTTTAAGCCGGTTGGGATCCCAACGTAAACCGGTGCCGCCCAATACCTTTCTCGATGTGTTACATAACCCTTCTGTCAAGGTGCCTACCGAGGAGGAGTTAGCAGTGCTATACCCGGAGGCACAGCTGGTGGCGGCTCTTCATGTTATCCCGGATTGGACAGTGCCCTACTTGGCTTATATGACCCGGGGTGAGTTGCCAGAGGATGAGACCTTGGCAAGACAAATTATCAGGCGCTCCAAATCCATGACGATTGTTAACGACGAGTTACATCACCTAAGTGTCACGGGGGCATTTCAACGTTGTGTGTCACCTACAGATGGCCAAGAAATACTTCGTGAGATACATGAAGGAGATTGTGGCCATCTTGCTGGGTCAAAATCTCTCGTAGCCAAGGCGTTTCGTCATGGTTTCTATTGGCTGACGGCTCATGCTGATGCGGAGGATCTGGTCAGTAAATGTGATGGTTGTCAAAAGTTCTCACGACGATCTCATGTGCCGGCTCAAGAATTGAGGATGATCCCAATCACTTGGCCGTTTGTGGTCTGGGGGCTTGACATGGTTGGACCTTTCAAAAGGTCTAAAGACAAAAAGACACATCTACTGGTGGCAGTGGACAAGTTTACCAAGTGGGTTGAGGAAGAGCCGGTCAGTAAGTGTGATGCAGCCATGGCGATTCAGTTCATGAAAAAGGTGATCTTTCGTTTTGGTTTTCCACATAGCATCATAACTGATAATGGCACTAATCTCTCTAAGGGTGCCATGGAAGAGTTCTATCAAAGAGAACATATCCGGCTTGACGTTTCGGCCGTTGCTCATCCTCAATCCAATGGTCAAGCAGAGAGAGCTAATCAAGAGATCCTGAAAGGTATCAAACCCCGGGTCTTAGTCCCCTTACAGCGGACTCCGGGTTGTTGGGTGGAGGAGTTACCCTCTGTGTTATGGAGCACCAACACTACGCCTAACAGATCTACGGGGTACACACCTTTCTTCATGGTTTATGGAGCAGAGGCGGTCCTGCCAAGTGACATCCGGCACGACTCACCCCGTGTGGCGGCTTACGTTGGGGCGGATAACGAAAAGGCTTGTCAGGATGCACTTGACTTGTTGGACGAGGAGAGAGACTTGGCAATAGCCCGCTCGGCGATTTACCAGCAAGACCTGCGCCGCTATCACAGCCGCCAAGTTAGGAGCAGAACGTTTCAGGAAGGTGACTTGGTGCTCCGGCTCATCCAGGATCAGTCTAACATGCACAAGCTATCCCCGCCTTGGGAAGGGCCCTTTGTGGTCAGCAAGAATCTACACAACGGGTCATATTATCTCATCGATATTCGAGAGCATAAGGACTCACTTAAATCGGAGGAGGAGACCCGCCGGCCATGGAACATAGCTCATCTCCGGCCTTACTATACTTAAGTTACCAGTTTTTAAGATGCCTTTTATGATGTACATATTATATAAAGCAATAAAGTAGGACCTATGTCCTTTTTTCCCATAAAGAATGTTTCATGTCTTCTTTATCAGGTGATGGACACTGCCAACAGGGGACGGATCATGTCTGAATCTAGCCATGGTCACTTGGGGGCTTCCTGTTCAAACATAGGTCGCATTCGAACCAAAGAGAACATAGCTGTCGATACCCACTTGATTGGCATACTGCTAAACCCACTTGGGGGCTTCTTGATCATATTTGAATCACAGCTTAACCCCTTTGGGTCTGACGTGGATCGTATTCGAATCAACGTCATTAAACAACTCTTATGTTCACTTGGGGGCTTCCTATTCAAACATAGGTTGTATTCGAACCAAAGAGAACATAGCTGTCGATACCCACTTGATCGGCATCGCCAAAGCCACTGGGGGCTATATGATCGTATTCGAATCTTAGCTTAACCCCTTTGGAACGGTTCTTTGATCGTATTCGAATCAGGAGCCTGTGAACATTGCTTATAAGTATGATTACTTTAACTATCATGGAAACCTTCTTGAGGAGATGGTTCTTGATCCTTCCAGTGTATATTGATTACCTCAGGTTCTAAAAAGTGCCAGGTAAAAACTTATATGAGCCGGAGAGGCTATTAAAAGGGTCGCAGGTATGCTGTTATGATTATATTTTAACTAATCATGAACCGTCTTATACATGTGGTTTTTGATCATGTCCGGGTTATCAATATTCTATAACCCTCTGGCGCAGTGAACCGCCCAGGAAACCTTGCCTGTTTTTATGTGCAGGATAAAGCAGAGCAAGTTAAAATATCAAGGAAACACATGATTAACATAAGCCAGAGGAATTTAGTGATGGTGGCTTAACAAAAGCAATCAGTACCATAAAGCATGACAAGCATTAAGGAGTTTTCTCTATCCTATTACAAGATTCCCCGAGTCTAAACAAGTGAAGCATTGCTTTTTGCAAAATTTATAACCCGGCTGGCTGCTCATTCCTCCGGCTAGCTTGATGACTCCGGGTTATCCTTCCCCGCCTCTCCTTCGGTTGTTTTGTCCTGGAAGGTGGACGAGGCCCAGTCAATGCCGCTCAAAGCTTCAAATTCAGCCTCATTATCTATTAAGCTGGCCGGGTCCACTTCAGGGGCAAAGGTATGCTTACGCGTTGGAGGAATCAGGCTGACTTGGTCATATGGGGCGTTTGGGATTCTTCGGTTCTCGCTATAGTAACCAGGCGAATACTTAGTGAGATCAATATCATTCCCAATGAGAGTCGCCAGGGGACGTACGACTTCAACATAGGCAGTGAAGTCTTGTTCGTCAAAAGCAGTGCCGTCCTCCTTAAGGCCTTGATATCCGAGAGAGAGATCAACAAGGTCAAGTTTCGGCACCCATGCTCTTGCCCGACTCAATCCAGCCACGGCTCCGGCTCTCGCAGATGCCCGCCTTAATTCCTGAATTCGTTGAGGTAGCACCGAAAGATGCCTCAACACATCTTGTAGGAGCCGAGGAGTGGTATTTGATAAGGCCACAACGGCCAACGCACGCTGTGACCCGGAGTACAGCTGCTCTGCTAAGGTATACACCGCCTTAAGCTTGATCAGCATATTTTCCTTCAGATTGGTACTCCTGGGGCCTGTATGTTCACAGGTATAACAGTAAGCCGGAGGTAACTATCACGATAACTCTTGAAAGATTACAATATTTACGAGCGACTTACCGAAGATGGCTGAGACCTTCCCTGATATCTGCCGTTTTAAGTCGGACAGCTCATTTGTTGCCTCGGCAAGAGATGCCTCTGCTGTTTCAGCCCGAGTCACCAGTGAAGCCCTCTCATCAACCCAAGTTTTCTTCTCTGATTCAAATTTTTTCTTCAGCTTCTCTTGTTCAGAGACACTGAATTCAAACTTGGAGTTGGCTTTCTGAGCTTCGAGCTCTTGGGTTTTCAACTGGCTCTTCAGATCAGCAATCTCCGCCTCAAATTGACTTATGGTGGCCTGTATCGACATCAGGTTATGGTAAGAATCATGGTGAGATCACATTCAAGTCCCAAACACTTTACAAGTAAAGATACTTGGCACTTGGGGGCTAATGTATGCTTAAAGAATTTTTTAAACTATTTTACCGAGTCATATATATTCAGTCTCAAGCACTTTACAAGTAAAGGCACTTGACACTTGGGGGCTAATGTGTAACCCAAATTCAAAGTCTCATGCTATCACCGAGTTAAATATATTCACTTTAAATCGGACAAAACTAATAGTATGTAGATTATTAAGTCTATAGCATATTCATTCATAAGCAATAGACTTGGGGGCTGGTACAGGAAGTAAGGTTCAGAGTAAAAGCTTAAATTATACCTCAGAATTATGCTGTATTTGCTTCACCATGTCAATTTCTAGGTCACGACTACTGTGTACTTGGTTCAGATAGCCCGAGACTATATCACCAATACTTAGGTGAGAATAATCAGCGATGTCTTATTTGGCTTTCCGACGCTGGGCAAACTCCTCCTTGACAGTGCATTGGGCAAGAGCAGTAGGCCGGCCCGGTTCAACATATTGGCTCTTCACAATTTCAACCTCCGGGTCAGTCGTCTTGGCCGGGCTAGGAGTTTCCGGGTCATCCTAGTTTTGAATAACGTCTTCTGCAGGCGGGTCAAAAGTTGGCACCGGAATATCAGAAGCCGGTTCAGGTGGTGGCTGATGAGTGGAGCTGTCAGGAACGGATGAGTCAAGCACCGGTTCAGTAACCACCGGGTCTTGGGACGTCTTATTCTTCTTTGCCCTCTTGCTGGGCTTTACTTGCAAGCTGTCAATCAAAGTGGAAGGATAAGCATCAAAGTATAAGTATGGAAAAACTTAAAGTAAGAAAGGTTATATTACCCGGGAGCCGTTTTGAAAGCCGGCAAGTTTGATTGCATCGACTCATCAGAAGAAGGGGAGGTATCCTGATAGTTGGAGTCAGATGAATTGAGAGGTTGGCGAATCAAACCCGTCAAAGGAAAAACAAAACATAAATCGGGGATAACCTCGGTCCGACGCATCCTGGTTACGTCGGGTAAGCCGGAGGAAAGTTCTGTGTCCTGGTTGGCCCGAGTCTGCCGCCGGTTTTCAAGTTGTTGTTGCTTCAAAAGAAATTGAGGATCTTGGTAAGCTAGAGGGTGTGAAAACCTTACTTTTCGGGTCACCCTTTGGATTTTTTGTGTTGGCAAAGTCTCTGAGTCGGAGGAAATTGTAGTTACCTCTTCGCCAGCTGCTTGACTGTTCCCAGTATCTTCCTGAAAGGATCAAATGTCAGTAAAGTAACGGCAAAGGAGTTAAAGAAAATCAAAAAATATTACCTCTTCCTCATCTGAAGAAGAGTCATCCAATTTAAACATATCAGAGGCGCTAGGTTTCTTCTTCTTAGAGGTACCCGTTCTGGCGGCTTTTCTTTTAGTCTTGTTGGCCGCCCTGGCCTGTTTGGCAGCCTCATGGTCATACTTGACCTTCCAGAAATTATCATCGGCCTGTGGAAAAAGATAAAGAATCATAAGTACCAGAAGGTAACATATTAAAGAGTATTTGTGAAGATTAGTAACTTACCGCAGGAGCCGGGTTCTTCTTGCAGAAGGGAAGTAAACTGAAGGTATTACTGGTTACAGTGCCCTCCTTCAATAGCGACTGGACTGTAGCATCTACCACATCATCTGGTAAGTCCTCAGGGCTATGACGCATTGGGTCTTCCTTTTCGCCTATGTAAGTACACATTAAGCCGGAGCGGCGGCTTAATGGTAGTATCCGCCAGGTGACCCAGACCCGGACCAAATCGATGCCACTTAACCCGTTGCCTAAAAGGGCTTTGATCTTCCGGATGGTGGGATTAAGAGGCAGGCGCTCAACAACAGTTAACTTGTCCGCCAGATGATGGTTGGACTCAAGACGCAGGGCACGAAAGCCGGGCAGAGGCTTCTCATTAGCCGGAGAGGTGTCTTGACAGTAGAACCACGTCTGGTTCCAGTCTTTTGGGTGACTCGGCAGCTCATCGTAAGGAAAAAGGCAGTCTCTCCGCCGTTGGATTGAGATGCCGCCAAGCTCAACACTAGGCCCGTTGGCATGTTCATTCTGTCGGTTCAAGTAAAAAAGTTCTCTGAACAACAGCAGACTTGGTTCCTCTCCTAGGTATACCTCGCAGAAGACATGGAAATTACATAGATTTGACACGGAATTGGGTCCAATGTCTTGAGGCTTCAGGTCAAAGAAATCCAAAACTTCCCTGAAGAATTTTGAGCCGAGAGGGGCAAATCCCTGGTTCATATGATCTGTGAAAACTACTACCTCCCCATCTTTGGGTTGAGGTATCTCCTCAGATGGGTGAGGGGCACGATAAGACATGGCCTCCTTCTTTGGCAGATGGCCAGACTTCACGAATTCGGCAAGTTTGCTTTTGGTCACTGTGGATGGAACCCAGTTGCAAGTCACAGGGGCCTTGGCCGCCTTAGGAGCCATGACAATAATTGGCCTAAGACAAAATAAGAAAGCTCCGGTTCAACTTTAATCCGGAGAGATATCTAAATTGTTCACAGTGGTGGCTTAAGCAAGGGGCCTAATGATATAAGGGTGATTGTGCAGTAAAGTTTAAGCCACTATCAGTATCAAGAGCAATTCAAAATCTTTAAGATCATGAGAGGAAGGCAAGGCTCGCAGTTCAATATCACTTATTTAAACCGGACGCCTAGACAGCAGTGATAGAAGCAAGTTTTACAGAAGAGACTTTCCGGGTGATAGAAACAAGTTTCACAAATGACAGCTATTATCATGGATCAAATTATTGTTCTGAAAGGAAAATTTTCTAGTCCTAGAAACAGAGCAGAGAAGTTAATACATTTGAAGAGGGTTTCTAAGCAAGGAAACTGAGATCTATTTCTATGCAAGATCAATACAAACAACTACCGCGGCTGTTCTGTATAGTTTTTACGACCTAAACGAGGCGTTGAAGATGAGAACTAGCGAGGGTCTGTGTCGGGCAGAGATGAATGCCGACGAACTCAGCAGAGTTCCAATGCAGATCTGAGAAAGGGGAGGAGAGGAACTCACGACTAAAGACGAGCTGCGAAGATTTGCCGATGTTTTCTGGTCAAAGTCAGGTCGATGCAGCGGCCTGAGTCGATGCAGACGAGGGGGTCGACGGCGGCGACGACGGAGCTCGAGTGGCAGAGAGGAGAGGAAGAAGACGACTGGAAAGAGAAGAATGAAAGACCTAAGGTCACGCCTATTTATAGGGAGAGGATAACTGAGACGGCGCGAGAAACGAGGAGATAAGAATTTTACTATCCAGCGGCCCCGACGCCTCGATTTTCGGAACACTTAATAAGGCAGAGATCCGTTGAAGGATACGACGGAATAGAAATGAATTAAAGAAAGAATGACGTCATGTCGGGTTAAGACGGATCCAGAAGATGACGTCACGGCGAGTTAAAAGAAAGCCCTCTGTACAGTTAGAAGACTGAAGATTTATTGTTTAGAAGTGTATTTTTAAGATTAACATGAACAGGTTCAAATGAATGTGGGGCCTAATGTTGGGGATATGACTATTTGTGTAAGCCGCCCAGGAGGGGCCGGGTTACGCAAGGAGGACTCATCAGAGGAAGCCCAAGACCAAGCATGAAGATGGCAGTTCAATAAAGGGCTTAAGGCCCACGGGCGGCTTAAGGCCCGTTGTAGTAA
Source organism: Triticum timopheevii (assembly GCA_963921465.1). Lineage (NCBI taxonomy): Eukaryota > Viridiplantae > Streptophyta > Magnoliopsida > Poales > Poaceae > Triticum > Triticum timopheevii. Next base: position 354,761,050 of record OY997274.1, read on the forward strand.
ACCGCCATGATGGCATGACTTGTGATATAAGGTAGATTTAACTAGTCACCGAGCCGGACACTGTTTATAAGCCAGACGGGACTCTGTAAGCCACAGGGCGTCAACCCGTGTATATAAGGGGACGACCTGCTGACAGCTTAGGGCAAGAAACAACTCATCAAGAGCCGGGCATAGCGTATCTCACTCCCTGGTCATCGAAACATCAATATCAACCCAACTAGACATAGGCCTTACCTTCACTGTAAGGGGCCGAACTAGTATAAACTCTCTCGTGTCCCTTGTCCCGATTTTACCCCTTCAAGCTTCCTAGTTGCGATGGCTCCACAACTAAGTCCTTTCACGAGGACATCTGACGTGACTATTCCACGACACCATCCATTATCAATACATATTCCATCTGTCATCATACCATGTTTTTTCACTCAAATGTTGTTCTTGTGCATCAAACATCAAAAAGGAAGAGGGTGATTGCCGAACCTCAAGGAGCACCAACAAAGTCCTTGAAAAACGTGGTGGTGCCGGAGAAATCAGACAACACCCCACCTATATTGGTTGTACAACCAGTGACACAAAATGTAGGACCGACTCCAGCAGACTGTACCCATACTTCACCTGCCACACCACTAGCCCCACCACATAGGACCTGCACTCTAGCAAAAGGTATACCGATTTCAGTTCCATAGCACCAGCCGTACCACAGAAAAATCCCACTCCAGCAAAAAGTACAACAAGTCCACCGGCTAAAGACCTATCCCAACTACAGAGACGGCCAATTCCTGCAGATGGGAACCCCATTCTAGTTATTCCCAGTTTAAAAGACAATTCTTTCAATGTTGTTAGGGAGTACATGCATATATTCCCATCATGGGAAGATTATAGTGAAGACAAACACCATTTTCACATCTTCCTGTCCAACTTACGTGTAAGTGCTATTGTTCATGGTTATTATTTTCCTGTTTTCTGCTGATTGAACACATCAATGATTTACATTACATTGTTGTAAGTAGGCGAGGGTCAATTTGGATAGTCATGACGAGCAATGCTTGCTTGTGCTTTTCAAGGAAGCATTGCATCAGTATTGGTGTTATCTGAGGAAATAAAACTTTGATGGCAAGTCTATAAACAAATTTCCGGTGAAGTCTCCTGTGCTAAATTTAGAAGACATTGAATGGAAAAACCTTGTTATGCACTGGTCTCGTTTGCACTGCATGTATGCTTCTGTTCTTGATCCGTAATCCAGTGGTGTGGTGAACCTACCCACTACAACACAGTGTCATATTATGCAATGTCTTAACTATGAACAATGTCATATCATTCTACTATTATTTAAACCGTCTCTTTATTAGCCAATCTGAAATGGGATAAATTGACATCACACTAACCATTGATACTTATGAGTTTTTTATCAGCAATCTAGTGGTGTCGTGAAGCTGCCAACTCCTTCACAATGTCATTTCCTGCCATGTCTTGACCTGAACAATAATATATTGTGTTCATGCAATTTTAAACTATGTCACTTTCTTCGTCAGTGAGATATGTTATGAATTGTCAGCACTGATACTTCTATGTGCAAAACCTGTCATCTGTCTGCTTGTTTATCTTTCAGAGTGAGGAGGATGTAAGTGTTAAACAAGCGCAGTCTCATCAGCTTGCTCAGCTGCTTGCGCTGCAGCTCCCCAGTAGGGCTAACCTTTCTTGAACTCTATTGAAGTGCTGTCAGTTTTGTATATTATTTTGTCGGCGTGTTTATTTGCACTGGTGATGATCTTTGATGCCCGGTGTATGTAATCTGCTGTCTGCTTGTGCTTTATTATCATAGTGGCAAACTTTGATGCCCAGTGGATGTAATATGCCATAATTTCTTTATTGTATAGTCTAGGTTTTTTCTTATTCACGATGTCGCAGTTATTTTACTGCATATATATCCTGTCTTCGCAGTAAACCGGCCAAACCATAAAATTACGGTACATAATCGGATCGTCATGCAATCACGATGTATGATCCGCATCATGGGCCCCGTCATCTTGGTCCGTTAAAAGGCCTAAATGTAAACTGGCCCACTAGTAGATTCGGGCCTTTAATAGGCCGAGTAAACTGCCGGCCCTCTTTTCGCAAGAAAACTCAATGTGCTTTTAGGAGGCTGAGAAGTAGGTTTGGCCTGAAACGTGCCAAACAGCTCACGGGCCGACAGTAGCCCGAAATGGACCCCGACCCATGATTGTGAGAATCAAATCACGGGCTTTTAATAGGCCAAAATTGTCTCGATCCTTGTTTGGCCCAATCAGATTATCGGCTGCGAGCAGGCTGGATGCAAACCGGGCCGTAGTTAGGCCCAACTATATGACGAGCTTTTAACAGGCCGAAATTAATATAGGGTCGAAACATTAAACGGACCCTTAACAGGCCGAAACTAATATCAGGCCGAATTACTAAATGGGCCTTTAGCAAGTCGGCCCAAAAGCATAGCGTCCAATTGACAGGTCAAATCTGATATGGGCCATAATTTAGCCCAAAGCCTCTTAAAGGGCCGGACCTGATCTGGGTCGTAATTTGGCCCAGAACTTGGTAGGCTTTTAACGGGCCGGATCTCATATGGGCCATTATTAGGCCTGGAACGTGGTAGGCCATTAATGGACTGGATCAAATATGGGCCAACAATTGGACCAAAACATGGCAGCTGGTTAATGGGCCACACTACTAGGGTCCTCAAAATCTTGTGGGCCTATAGCTGGACCGACCCATTAATGTCGGTGAAATCTCAAGGGCCTTTAGCTGGGCCGGCCCATTATGATCCGCAAAAATCTTGTGGGCCTTTACCTGGGCTAGCCCATTATGGCCCACAAAAATCTTGTGGGCCTATAGCTGGACCGACCCATTAATGTCGGTGAAATCTCAAGGGCCTTTAGCTGGGCCATCCCATTATGGTCCACAAAATCTCGTGGGCCTTTAGCTGGGCCGGCCCATTATGGTTCGCAAAATCTTGTGGGCCTTTAGTTGGGCTGGCCCATTTAAACTTTATGGGCCGGTCCACATGTCAACATATCATAGACACATCTCGCCCATTGGATGAGTGACACCTGTGCCAACACGGAGCTGACACGTGTTTCCTCCATCCAGATGATTTTACACGTGGAAAATCCCCATTGGTCCGGGTTGTTAACGGCTCGGATCCAAAACCGGACCCAATAGCTTAACGGCATTCCGTTACGGTGGATGCCACGTGTCGGTCACCCTTGACGAAAGCACTTCTGTGACGCGCAATTTATCATCATGGAAGTGGACACTTCTGTGATGATAATTTTGGTAATGTCATGGAACACTTCTACGACAGCATAGGTATGACTATCTTGATTCTGTCATAAAACCGTCATGGATGTACATGCATGACAAAAAATGTGACCTACTGTGACAAACATGTATCGTCACACAAGTGTATTTTTTTGTAGTGCTCCCTCACCATCAGAGTCAGCCTCTCCCCAAAATAGGAAGGCACGCTTGTCACCTTCCTCCAAGAAAATGCTGATATGTTCGCCTAGACAACATCAGACATGTCCGGTGTACCGAGGGAGGTGATTGAGCACCACTTAGCCGTTTGCCACAATGCATGGCCCGTGAAGCAAAAGGTATGGCGCCAGGCGCCCGAGAAGCAAGAGTTCATTGTACAGGAGGTCAAGAAGCTAAAAGAGGCAGGAATCATCCGCGAAGTGCTCCACCCCGAGTGGATCTCCAACCCTGTCGTCATCCCCAAGGCAAATGGCAACAAGCACATGTGTGTCTTAGTGATCTAAATGCTCTTATATTAGTTTATAGAGGGAGTATATGTACACTCCAGCAATTTTTGGCCGTTTCTAGTCGATCCCCTAAACTTAACATTGTAAACTTCAATTTGATCAAGTTCAAAGCATATTCAACCGAAAGTAGCATGCATTCAAACATAAACATAGATAGTTTTGCATAACCGAAGTGGAGCTCGAGCCAATCCTTCCTCGTGAGGTACGGTGAGCCGCGAGCCGTGTCCGGGCCGGTGCCGTTGTCGGGGTCGTTGGGGAAGACACTCCTCCACTTGTCAACATCGATCTCCTTGTCCTTGCCGCCCACCTCGACGTACTTTGCACCACCGTCCTTGCCGGCTTCGACCTCGTCATTGGAGGAGAGCACGATAACCCCTCCCCACCGGCAAAGATCATCCGCTACGCCTCCAAGAGCTCCGGGTGCTGTCGGTGGAGTTCTTGCATGTATGCCTCATCGGTGGCCTCAGCCTCGAGGCGCTCCCTCGCCTCATGGTCCTCCCGCACCATAGCCGAGCTCACCAGCCCTGGATCCGGTGGGATGAGGTCGACCAGAAGTTTGTCGAAGGTGAAATTGAGCCTAGATGTCGCGCCGTGGTAGCGGAGCTTCCAGTGGTCGTACTCCATGGCCACGAGCTCGACCATGTGGAAGCTACCAAGAAACCGACGGGTGTGGGTCCCCCGATTCATAATCTTGGTGACCCACATCCCCCACCGCTGTTGCCGGAACCCAAGGTAGGACCTCATCGGCGGACGGGCCCGAAGGAGGACGGTGAAGTCCTCGAATCGGCATAGGGGCGCAACGGCAGACGGATCGGGCGACCGGCGGCGGCGGCTTGATAAAGAGTCAACGAATGATGATGGGGACACCTCGGAGGCCACCTCGCTGACGTCAGACGAAGAGGCCGCGATAAACCTCTTTTGGGCCATTGGCTCCTCGAGCTCCCCAGCATACAGGCAGAGATTGAGGATGGAGGTGACGGCGGCGACCTACCAATGGTTTTGGGCGAGGGAGGGGTGGTTTGTGTCTATGTGAGCGGAGGTCTTGGGGGTGTGGAAGGGGGGCCACGGTGGTGTTTGATGAAATACCACGACAACTGAAAATTTTACTAGGCGGGAGTAAAATGTCGGGCTACTGAAAATTTGGATCAAGAGCGAGCAGATATTTTTGAGATTGTGAGGGATGCAAAGGAGGGAGTAAAATGTCGGGGCTACTGAAAATTTGGATCAAGGGCGAGTAGATATTTTTTAGATTGCGAGGGATGCAAAGGCGGGAGAAACAAGCCGGGGCTACTGAAAATTTGAATCAAGGGCGAGCGGATATTTTTTAGATTACGAGGGATGCAGAGGCGGGAGTAAAATGTCAGGCTACTGAAAATTTGAATCAAGGGATTGAAGCAGAGCAGGAGTAATAGACATCGCACACGGTCCACACATACTAATCGTGTTCTATCAAACATAAAACCCTTCCAGACGGTAGATATTTTCGAGATTGCAAGGAGTAGATATTTTTTAGAGCGGGAGGCAAGCCTCATGGAGCCCAATCTACTGGGCTGATGTGAGTGACAGGGGCACGGGCGTGGCACACAAGTAGTCTGAGTGAACTATGTCTGTTGCGTCCCCAATCACAGACGAATGCTGCATCCAACTCGTCTGCTGTTTATAAATTTGGCCAAAAGAATAACGCAGGAAAGGGTCAGAACACGAACACACTTGCATGTGGACCAAATATATGTATGAAAAGGGTGGTTTGATGTTCAAATACCTAATGCACAACTTTGATGTGGCACCTGTCACACAAAGTGCACAGTATTGCTAGTTAGCCACCCCCAACGAACCCCACCTCATGTCGGTGGTAAGGGAATCCTAGCTACAAACGCATGCCCCCAAATAGCTAAGTATGAAATATCACCCTACCATAAGACAAAACCTATAGGAGTCCATCATGATCAAACTTCCTCTTCCACTTCCTGATAAAGGTGGACCGTGTGCCGACACACAAATGTGTGCTTTGTGGTGCGAGATGGGTGAGACCACATATGAACCACCAGCGGGTGGCCCTACTATATGTATGAAAAGGGTGCAGTGTGATATTTAACTACATTCACAACTTTGATGTGGCACATGTGCCTCGCAAATTTAATTGGACTTCCCCGACCCCACGGAGGTTGCAGGTAGTGCAAAGTAACCCCCCGACACACACACACAGGTTGGGGGGCATCTCAGCAAGACGTATTGTAACACGGACCAAGCAGAATCTAACTTGGTCATATAACCTCTCTCGCTCGTTATTGGTCAAACTGATGGACGTCCACACAGCCCCACAAAATGGGCTAGCTTTTGTCGCTAATAACCTCGCGAGGTAGTGCCTAAAGACAAAACCCATCTGTGCATGTGGCCCAAACATATGTATATGGAAGTGGTGTGTGGTGTTTGAATACCCCTGCGCAAATTTGATGTGGCACCATGCTTTGGAACTGTAAAATCCCCACAGTGATCGAGGGTTCACAACGCGTAACATGCACTCAAACTTAATTAATTATTCCTGGAATGATCGACCTACTATATGGTAACACGAACCAAAGAAGAAGAATTCACCCTGGTAACCTTTATCGTCGTCGGTAGAAATGATGGGCATCCGCACGGGCCGACGAATATATATAGGCTTGCCGCCGATAAATAAGCGAATGAGAGTGTCCAAAGACAACCGTTGCATGCATCCCAAAAATATTTATGGAGGTGCGTGATGCGCGCATATGTGTCGAATACCCAATGCACGACATTGATGTGTTGCATGTGTTGAAAATCGCATAGGTCCACACATATAGCAAGAGGTTCATGACGTGTCGCGTGCTCGCCCCCCCACTCGATCCAGCGGGACGGATTCATGTGTACACATGCGCTATTAATTATGACCTATACCGTGAGACAAACAAAAAATCAATCCCCTCCTAAGTCAAATTAATTAAACCTCTCTTGTTGTCAGTGAAAGTGATGGACCAAGCGGGCCCACGGATGGAAGCATCGCCGATAACCACGTGAGTGAGTGCGAGAGGACAACTACCATCGCTTGCATATGTGCCAAACATATATATGGAGAGGTGTGTGTAGTTGTGATGTTTTGATATGTAATGCACAACTTTGATGTGGCATCTCAATCTACCTCGAAATCCGTAAGGAGTGAGGTTCACGACACCTAGTATATGTTGGTCCCATCCCCCTTCGACACGTACTATATATATACATACTCCTACCGTAACAGCCCTAAAAGAATTAATCCTCCTTGTTCGTGAAAATATATATACCTCTCTCACTTTGGGTTAAAGTGATGGACGACGACCTCGTGGGCCCACAAGAGCGAAGCTTATGTCGCATGCGAGTAAGCGTCCTATATAGGACAGCCACTGTCTGCATGTGGCCCAAAGAGGTGTTTGTGATGTTTGAATACGCAATGCACAACTTTGATGTGGCACCTATATATACCTCGAAAACCAGAAAGTCCCCACAGAGAGCGAGGTTCATGATGCGTGGTATCTGCTACCCCCCCATTTGACGTGTGGTATATACATACTCCTGTTGTAGCACAAACCAAAAAGAATCATTCCTTGATGGTCAAATTAATCTCTCTCTCATTGGGTCAAAGTGATGGAGGACAATCTCATGGGCCCGCAGATAGAAGCTTCGCACGCGAGTGAGTTCCTATAGGGCAATCACCGCCTGCATGGTATTGAGTGATGTTTGAATACCAATGCACAACTTTGATGTGGCACCTCCCTTGGGAACCATAAAGTCCTCACATGGAGCGAGGTTATGATGCAAATATAGTATACATGTTGCCCCCTCTTTGACATGTACTACATACTCCTACCATGCATATACGTAACACAAAAAAAAAGATTCATCCTTGTTGGTCAAATTAACCTCTCTCTAGCTGTAGGCACAAGTGATCGACGACGACCTCGCTGGCCCACGGAGAGAGTCACATGCGAGTGAGTGTCATAGGACAACCATCACGTGCATGTGCCCAAAAGAGGTGTGTTGTGTGATGTCTGAATACCTAAGGCACAACTTTGATGTGGCACATGCTTCACAAATCGGAAACGCACTACATAGACGTCGTGTAGCCCCCTCACTTCGAGCCGGTGGGAGGGACTCATGTGTATGCACATGCCCGAACTTTGATATGAAATCTCACCAGGATCCACACCATAACACACATGCCAAGATGAATCCACCTTTAATTTGGTCAAATACCTCTCGTCATCGATGGAAACTGAAAACCTTTGCGGGCTAACGAATGGGCACGTCGATGATAACTACACGAGGGAGTGTCTGAGAGGTCCACCAATTAATGCATGCATGTGGCCCGAACATGTATGTATGAAAGGCTTGTCTAATGTTTTAAATAACCAATTCACGACTTTGATGTGGCATATATGACTCACAAAATGATCAATCCCACATGGAGGCTCAGGACTCATAGTGTACTGCCGGACCCCCCCCCCCCACACACACACAGACGCACACATCCCACACCACCACCGACACTCCGAGGCATGTCAAACTTTTTCTGCAATGAACATGCATGTCACCAAAGGAGTGTCGTGTTCAACTTTTAAAAAAACAGAGATCCTTCGTTTGTTTTTATACATTGATTCATTTCCTAGGGATTTAATGTGCGAAAATCAAATTTGAGCTACATGTGGACCAAAATGGATTGCAAAATCATATGTGTGTCCCTGGGTGCATGTTTCCCCGTGCAAGAGATTTCAAAACATTGAGAATATTGATTTTTAAAATTCAATAAATCCAAAACTGAGTTGAAATTCATGAAACTTATCGTGGTGTCATATGGACACCTCTAGACTGTGATATTGTATTTTTTCATCAAATTTGAGACAACTTTTGATATAATCTCCTTAGAAATGGGAGATTGTTAATAACTGGCAACCAATATCACATATAGATTATTTATTCGCACCGTGTGCATTACACCAACAATGTATACATGACATGCTTCGGTTAAGCAATAAAGAGGCAGAATTAATCATCAAAAAAGAAACACAATATACGTTCCGCCACGCGCCCCGTGTGTCATGCGAGCAGGCGTGAGTTGAGTTGATGGGACGCATGTGAGCAGTCTGCCATGCAGGCAGACCGGGAGGCATGCGTGCAGGTGTGTGAATTGACGGGATGCATTTTCGTTATGCAGTGTCACCGGGAGGTGTGCGAGTAGCTGTGCAAAATGATGGTAGGCATGTCAGAAGTCCACCGCGTAGGCTCACCGGGAGGCGAGACAGCCTTTGACCGCCGCCCGCCTCGCTCCCACTGCTCCATGTTAATGGCACGCCTCAGCCGTTGGCCATAATAGGCGGCCGTGCCCCCAATCCATAGTGGTCACCGCCGTATGGAGTGTATGAGGATGCCATCGAAGCGCACCATTGGAGGGAGTGGCGACGCCGGGGCTGCTGAAGCATCCGCGCAACGCGTGAAGCTGGGCACAGAGGTTGTCGTTGCAACCGACGAGGTCTTGCGCAGGCAGCAACATGATCTTGACTTCGTCGGTGCAGTCGTGCCACCACCCCCCCCCTAGCCAGAGCCGAAGTTCCATAGCAACTCCCGCAACGACTGCGACTCCTACGGAAAACCGGTTAGTCATCTATACCCATTTGTGCGGCAAACATATCATGTGTTTTCTGTGGTTACTCCCCCCCTCTCCAATTTTTTTGGAATACAAATCCTATGGTTATGTTCTCTCAGTCCATGAAATCAGAGTAATTAAGATCCATCAGGTGCATGTAGTGTATGGATTGTTTGAATGGTATCTGTATAGGGTTAGTGATTAATTGTTTGTTCTATAAAAATGATTTTTGCTAATAATACGACTACGGTTAGCGTGCGTGCTTATAATTCGTGGCCAGATCTTGAAAATTGATTTTGAATGTCCTACATATATGTTTGTGCCTTTTTCTTCTTCCAGATCTTGAGAATTGATTTTGAATGTCCTACATGTATGTTTCTGCCATTTGTTTCTAGATTTGTATGTACACAGATGAGGTTCCGGCCAGCAACGCCGCCGGTGTAGATCTTGGACCCAACATCACGGACAGAAGCGGCCACGCCCCTGGATCTGAGGAAATCATAGAATCTCCGGCGGACTGCATCAGGGATCACGCGGACGCCATCCTTGGGGAGATCAACTCCATTCTCCCCACCAAGGATTGCTGCGGCACACAAGTCATCGCATCTCAGAGACGTGCTGCCCCTTTAGCTATCTGTCGATGATGATTCTGAACTCCTCGGGGCCATCATCTCCTCCCACCAGGGCTCCGTTCAATGCATCTGCATCCCGACATGCTACCTGCTGGACATACTGATGAGGACATCAATACCATTGTTACACCCACAGCCCCTGCTACTATACATATTGGACCAATTACTAGAGCTCGCGCACGCCAATTAAATTACCAGGAACTTTTGTTTCTTGGTAATGATTCTAATGTTCATGAGAATATGATGCTGCCTAAATTGGATACATTTGTTTTGCTTACAAATGGAGAGCCTAGCTTGAAGAAGGATGAACATTGGAGCAAGAACAAGCATGGAGATGATGGCATGCACAAGGGGAACAAGAACGGAGTTACAAGTGATGATTTCAGGACGTTGAAGCCACCATAATGAGTGCATGAAGCCTTGGACGAAATATACAAGATGCTACTTCATAACTTTCGTCCAGAGGGTATTCTAGGTGTTGCGTCACCTTATTATTGGGCCAGGCCCATGTAATTTTGAAATACTTGAGTATAGGATGGTTTTAGAGTCCGTATGTGTGGGGAAACAATAGATAGGGTTGGTTTCGGACCCCTTCCCCCAGGGCCACGAACCCCCCCCCTCTTCCTCCATATATACAGCCCTTAGGGCGTCCTTTAGACTTTGGGTTTTGTTTAGATTAAAGTTAGCCATAGCTGCAACTTCGCATACTTCGTTTGTGTTCAACGACCAGACAAAGACATCACAGAACCCCACCTTCATCAATAAAGCTTTCATCTTATATTCGTAGTATCCAGATTGCAATCTTAGTTTCTTGCTTGTTCTTCGTTTGCTTGCAGGAAAAGGACCTTCATGGTCAGGTTGATTGTGCTCCGACGTGATCAATAACCTCTCGGAGTTGGTTTCGCGATTGCTAAGGCGCGACCTCCTCGCACGTACGTAGTCGGATCGTCCAAGTCTACTTCTTCGAAACGATAATCACCATCTCATTGAAAGACGAGACACATTTGCCTCTATCAAGTGGTATCATATTTCTAGGTTGCTCGGTGAGATTTTACAGTTTTTCATAGTTTAGATTGAGTCTGTTATCATACCTACAGTCCATGAAAAAGCCACAAAAAATTTAGGGTTAGTTCTCATATCCGAACCAGTTTCAGCCATTGCATAGTCTTTTCAGTTTTTTGCTTTGTTGAATTTGCGGTTGCATCGTCGTGTCAGTTGCTGGTCTTAGCGCCTAGTCTTTTAGAGTTTTGAGTTCCAGTCATAGTAGTCACGCTGCCGCCGCACCATCATCATTGTCCCTGCCATCTACCACCACCGCTTATCCGCCACTGCTCCGAATCCATATACGACCACCGATCTGTATCCATATACCACCACCGACCCGTATCCATATAACACCACCGATCCGAGTCCATATACCAGCACCGCTCTGAGTCCATATACCACCATCGCTCTAAGTCCATATACCACCACCGATCCGTATCCATATACCACCATCATTCTGAGTCCATCTCATATTAGGTTTGCGTTCGCGATCCATCTGTTTCCAGATTCATGTTTTCTTGTTCTGAGTAGGTTTCAGATTCCATCAACCTTTTGCCGTCGTGCGTAGAAGAGGTTTATTTCCAAAAAAAGAGTCCGGAAACCACCCTCCGTTTAGGCCCAAAATTTCCAAAAACACACTTATCAAAAAAAAATTGCCTATCCTATTTTTAGGTGTTTCCGAGCGTTTTGTGATAGGTGCCATTATAGAAAGTTTTTTTGAGCCATTTCTAGATTTTGGTCTGGGTAGTCGAAAAAAAATTGGTCGCAAAAATTTTGTGTCTATCCTGTTATCTTGACTTGGGAAGAGTTTTGAGACACTCGCCATTGTAGTGATTTTCGGCAAAAAAAAGGAGCGCAAAAAAAAAGAGCGAAAAAAATCAGAGTGTGCTTTTCCCATGTTTCCGTGCAGCGCCGTGATTTTGCTAGTGTTCTAGGCTTGCGTCTCTAGCACGGTCTAGCCTAGGACTAGCACACTACCGTTGTTGAGCGTTTATTCAACTTTGCATCTTTGAATTGATTATTGCTGACCCTTTTTGCTACCATATTATAAGCCTTCCCCGCTCCACATACATCTACGTCGTGCGTTTGACTCTCCCTGGTAATCGCTCTATCCATGCTTTGAGAGTTTTGCCTACAACGGTTGCCGATCACCACCTGCTGTTGGGTAAGAACTGGTAAGAATTTGAGATTCGCTTGATGGATTTGTGACACACCACCACCATCACCACTACCACTTCCTAGTAGTCAGTAGGATCATTTTCTTGTGTGTTTCTATTGTTTCTAACCATGGCAGGATCACAAGCCGATGAGACCGACTGGGAGAACATGACGAGCAAACAACTACATGATAAGTTTCAGCAACTGATGAGTGGACAGGTGCAAGATGTGCTAAACAAATTTGAAGAGGCCATGGAGAAGATAGATGGCATTGAGAAGACGTTCGGAATAAAGCTCGATAACAAGTTTAATGAATTGCTCACGCGTTGTCTACAACCACCGCCGGCTGCACCTGTCGCACCTCTACAACAACAACAACATCACCGCCTTCCGAATCAAGTGGGACGAACACAAGGCATACCCCTTGAGCTAGGACAAAATTTTGGTGCTGCTGCTACTGCTGTTGATGCTTCTTTGGCTCCTGCTACTGCTGGTGCTGCTGCCAAGGAGGATGACGATTATGTGGGCGATTACGAGGATGAGGTTGATCAATATCAGAACTACGTACAACCACCAGCACCAGGTCGTCCACATGCATATAATCGCAATGGTACGGCTGCACTACCAGCTCAGGTACGAGATCATGACCATCTTCCTAAATTGAAATTGAATATTCCACCATTTGAGGGTAGATATGTTCCTGATATATATCTTACTTGGGAGTTAGAAACTGAACAATGTTTTACATGTTTACAATACCCCTAGGAGAGACGTGTTGCTGCTGCTCTTTGTGCTTTCACTAGTTTTGCTTATGTGTGGTGGTCTGAACATCGTAGATTATATCCGAATAATATTCCAACTACTTGGGCTGCTTTGGAAACTGCTATGCATACTAGTTGGGTTCCACCATATTATCAACGTGAATTACTTCAAAAATTGCAGCGTTTAAGACAAGGAAAAAATTATGTAGAAGAATATTATCAGGAATTACAAACTAGAATGCTTAGATGTGGTATTGTTGAGGATAATGAACCTTGCTTGCATGTTTTATGGGTGGATTAAATAAAGAGACTTAGACCATTCTAGAGTATAAGGAGTATAATAGTATCACTTGTTTATTCCATCTTGCTTGCAAAGCTGAACGCGAAGTGCAGGATCGACAGGCATTGCTGCGAACTAATTTTTTCTGTAGGTCAACCTTCATCAAGGACACCGCGTGCATCCTCTACTCCCACACGTCATACTGTAGCACCACTGACTTCAGCCGCCAATTCCAACCGAGATACAAGAAAACAGGCACCATCACCACCATCTGCCAGGAGTACACCTTCCGGTTCTGCTCAGAGCTCTTCTTCATCCATGGCATCAACAGGGCAAACACATGATATTATTTGCCGTCATTGCAACGGTGGAGGTCATTATGCGAGAGAATGCCCATCTAAGCGTGTGATGATTGCTACTGAGGATGGTGGGTATGAGTCCGCTAGTGACTATGATGAGGAGACTTTGGCTCTTATTACAAGTGAAGAACACGGTGGATATGATTCTGATCATGAGACGCAATACATGGCTCCTGAAGTCGCTAACAGGTATGAATGTTTAGTTGCTCAATGTGTTTTGAGTGTGCAGGTCACACAAGCTGAGCAAAATCAGAGGCATAATTTGTTCCATACAAAGGGAGTTGTGAAGGAACGTTCTATTCGCTTCATTATAGATGGAGGAAGCTGCAACAACTTGGCTAGCATGGAGATGGTGGAGAAGCTATCTCTCACCACAAGACCACATCCACATCCTTAGTACATCCAATGGTTCAACAACAGCGGCAAGGTTAAGGTAACACGTACGGTTCGTTTGCATTTTAGTATCTCTACATATGCTGATTATGTTGATTGTGATGTGGTACCTATGCAAGCATGTTCCTTATTACTTGGTAGACCATGGCAATTTGATAAAACTTCTGTACACCATGGTAGAAACAATCAGTATGCTCTTGTTCATAAGGATAAAAATATTGCTTTGCTTCCTATGACTCCTGATTTAGTTTTGGAAGATGATATTAATAGAGCTAATAAAGCAAAACAGGAGAAAAATAAGAGTGAAAATCAGATTGTGGCAAAAGAATTTGAGCAACAAATGAAGCCTAATAATAAACCATCTAGTGTTGCTTCTGAAATTAAATTGAAAAGTGCATGTTTATTTGCCACCAAATCTGGTATTGATGATCTAGATTTCAGCAAATATGTTGGCTATGCTTTTGTGTGCAAAGAGGCATTATTTTCTTATGAGGGTGTACCTTCCTCTTTCCTCCTGCTGTCACTAACATTTTGCAGGAGTTCGCTGACGTCTTTCCACAAGACGTGTCACCGGGATTACCATCCAGTCGAGGGATTGAGCATCAGATTGACTTAATTCCCGGTGCTTTGTTGCCAAACTGTGTGCCATACCGTATAGATACAAAGGAGACGAAGGAGATTATGCGTCAAGTACAGGAGCTGCTCGACAAAGGTTATATAAGCGAATCTCTTAGTCCTTGTGTTATTCCTATTATACTAGTGCCAAAAAGGATGGTACGTCACATATGTGTGTTGAGTGTAGAGGCATTAGTAATATTACTATTTGTTATTTCCATCCTATTCCTAGGCTAGATGACATGCCTGATGAATTGAGTGGCTCTACAATATTCTCCAAAGTTGATTTGCATAGTGGATAGCATTAAATTCATAAGAAATTGGGAGATGAATGGAAAACATCATTTAAAACTAAGTTTGGATTATATGAGTGGTTAGTCATGCCTTTTGGGTTAACTAATGCACCTAGTACTTTCATGAGATTAATGAACGAAGTTTTACGTGCTTTCTTTGGACGATTTGTGGTAGTCTATTTTGATCTTATACTGATTTATAACAGATATTTGGTGGAACATTTGGAACATTTACATGTTGTTTTTATTGCTCTACGTGATGCACATTTGTTTGGTAACCTTGGGAAGTGCACCTTTTGCATCGACCGAGTATCTTTTCTTGGCTATGTTGTTACTCCACAGGGAATTGAAGTTGATAAGGCCAAGATTGAAGCTATTGAGAGTTGGCCGCAGCCCAAAACGGTCACACAAGTGAGGAGTTTTCTTGGCCTCGCTAGATTCTATAGGCGTTTTGTGAGAGATTTCAGCACCATTGCTACACCTCTCAATGAACTTACAAAGAAGGATGCCCCTTTTGTTTGGGGTACCGAACAGGAAGAAGCCTTCACGGTATTGAAAGATAAGTTGACATATGCTCCTTTACTCCAACTTCCTGATTTTAATCAGACTTTTGAGCTTGAATGTGATGCTAGTGGAATTAGATTAGGAGGTACGTTATTACAAGATGGCAAACCTGTTGCATACTTTTCTGAAAAGTTGAGTGGGCCTAGTTTGAATTAATCTACTTATGATAAAGAATTATATGCTTTTGTTCGGACTTTAGAAACATGGCAACATTATTTATGTCCCAAAGAATTTGTTATACATTCTGATCATGAATCTTTGAAACATATTAAAAGTCAAGCTAAACTGATTCGTAGACATGCTAAATGGGATGAATTCATTGAGACTTTCCCTTATGTCATTAAACATAAGAAGGGTAAAGAAAATGTTGTGGCTGACGCATTGTCTCGTCGCTATACTATGCTTTCACAACTTGACTTCAAAATATTTGGTTTGGAGACTATCAAAGATCAATATGTGCATGATGCTGTATTTAAAGATGTATTGCAGAATTGTAAAGAAGGTAGAACATGGAACAAGTTCATCGTTAAAGATGGATTTGTGTTTCGTGCTAACAAGCTATGCATTCCGGCTAGCTCCATTCATCTTTTTTTGTTACAGGAGGCGCATGGAGGAGGATTAATGGGACACTTTGGCATGAATAAGATGGAGGATGTACTTGCTACACATTTCTTTTGGGCAAATATGAGATGGGATGTTGAGCATTTTTTTGCTCGCTGCACTACATGTCAAAAAGCTAAGGCATGACTCAATCCTCATGGTTAATATATGCCTTTGCCTGTACCTAGTGTTCCTTGGGAGGATATATCTATGGAATTTGTTTTAGGTTTACCTCGAACAAAGAAGGGGAGGGATAGCATATTCGTTGTTGTGGATAGGTTCTCGAAAATCACACAATTTATACCATGTCATAAAAGCGATGATGTTGTTAATGTTACTGATTTGTTCTTGTAGCGACCCGACCTCAGACGGTCAAGTCTCTGTGCTTACGTGTCATCCCTGGATCAGTATGCTGACACACACAGTACTCGAGGATTTATAACAGAGGTAAATCACATGTATAAAGTAGCGTAAATACTATTACCTCAACCCAAAAATAGCGGAAGCAACAAGGTTGTGGATTCCCATCAACACCAACGGCAAAGTTGAGTATAGGAAATCGTAACCCTAACATATCGCTTACTCGTCGTCTAAAAAGTCTGCAACATGAAACGTTGCAGCCCGAAAACGGGTCAGCACATGGAATATGCTGGCAATGTAACACATAGAGAAAAATGAAAGAATAAGCTATACTACATGCATATATGGCTGGTGGAAAGCTCTATGGTTATAGTTTTTGCATAAAGCCAGTTTTTCCCTACTGCAAAGGAATAAATTATTTAACTATCATGGTGGTTGTTAAACATTGAGAATGGTTGACAGCATTCTCAATCCCAATTAAAAAGTACTCATTAACAAACCCAACAATATTAAATTAGGAGTAACATGTTGAGATTCACAGAATATTCAAGTACTAGATACTCAAGATGTCCATAACCGGGGACACGGCTAATCATGATTAGTTTGTACACTCTGCAGAGGTTTGCGCACTTTTCCCCACAAGACTCGATCGCCTCCGTTTGGTTTCTCGCACTACATGGTGTTTGAGAAACGGATGACCGAGACATAGTCTTTCAGAAGCGCTAGCACCTTACGATGGGTAGACCGGTACACCTACATCCCCTACATCTGCTAGTCCACCACTATAAGAGTTCGCACGACTTAGTCAACTATGCCAGAGCCCATAATGGCTTGTGGCTGCACACGTAAGTTACTAGCATGAATTATCTTATGATCCCTTTGAGCCTGGGTGGCGGTCCATAGGAAAATCACACGGTACCCCCGGGATTTCCAAAAAAACAGGCAATCACTGGATATCCCAGGTGCCTCAATCCACCCAGATGTGTATTTAAGTTGCCACCTTAGATAAACCATTAATTTAACAAGCTCACATCTGTCATGGATATCACTCACCCAATCCACGTCTACTAGCATAGCATGGCATAATAAGCAAACGCAGAAGTAACTCCCAAAGGTTTCATAAGTAAAACAGGTAATAGGTACTACCTCATCTACTTCTCATCCCACAATTTAATTGGATCCTAATCATGCAATGTTTGAGGATTGATCTAATGCATAAAAACTGGGTAGTAGAAAGGTATGGTCAAAGTGTTACTTGCCTGCAATGTTGATGAAGATGATTCGCACTCAAAACTCTTGATAGTTCTACTCGTCACACTCCGGTCAATCTATCGCGATCAAGCAATGGTAACCACACATAAGCAATCACTCAAAAGATCAGAAAGAGCGAAGAGTACGATTCAGAAAACTTCAAAACCAAGCGAATAACTCTTGCAACATAAAACAATTTCTAACAGTACCAAGATTATGTGAATTTGGCCTTATCAGAAAGTTTAGGTCAAGAGCTTCGAGATGCAAAAAGAATCAACTCAAACGGAGTTATAAAACTCAAGTTACGATCAAACGAAGTTCAAATACAAATCTATTCTAATTAAAATTTTAAAACTTTCAAAAACATGTTTAAGTTGGATTACTGGATATAGGAGATCATAACGAAGAAGTGGGCGTTGGTTCCATTGAATTTGGATCAACGAGTAAAAAGATGTGGTCGTTTGAAGTACAGGGACTAATCTGTAAATAGAATCATCACAGATAGGTCCCTGGCCGTAATTAACAGAAAAAGAAAAAGGCTAAAAAGCGAACGTTCGCTGCCGAATGCTAACTAATGGAAACCGTTCGCTAAGGAGGTCTAACCGGAGAACGTTCATTAAATAACTAGACTTAGAAAAACCGGGGTTTTAAACGGTAAACTGAAAAAAAACTAAACCCTAAAGAGAAATAACCGGACCGGGCGGTTTACCGGTTTGGTTCGACAGCGGCGGATCTCCGGCGAGACAGCGATGGCGGCAGCTCTGGCGAGGTGCGGCATGGGGCGGCAGTTCCACACGGCGTCGGGGCAAGGCACGGGCGGCGGCGCGAGGGAAGGGGCGGCGGCGGCGACGGTGAGATGGAGCAGCGGCGGCGGCGTCGATCTACGGCGGCGGCGGCGATCTATGGCAGCGGCGGCAACGGCGGCGGTGAGATGCAGCGGCGCGAGCGGCGAGCGAAGCGAGGAGAGAGAGGGCGGTGGGTTCCGGGGCTCCGGTTTTATAGGGGAGGGGAGGAGGTGGCATGGAGGAGGGGGCAGAGGAGGCCGGGCGGCGTACGACGTTCATGGCGGCGCGGCGGCGGAGTCGAGCGGGACTCCCGCTCGGGAAGGGGAGGGGCGGCGCTGCTGGGCTGGGCTGCGGCCTGGCTGGCTAGCTGGGCCGGCCCAGTTCGGTGGCGCAAGAAGATTTTTTTTAAAAGACACTAAAATAAAATAATACCTATAAAATAAAAAAACAACCTAGGCATATAATATACCAAAATTTGCAGAAAAAGAATTTCTACAACATGGACATTTCTATAGCATTAAATAAAATACGCACAAATTCTAATAATTCAAACAGTGCTCCTGATCTAATAAAACCCAATAAAACTCAATTTAAAAATACCAAAATTAATTCAAATGTCTTTGTCTCCAAATTTTATGATGCAGGGAATCATGTTACCCTAATTTCTGTATATTTTATTTTTGGAGAAAAAAATAATTTGAATAAAACCCAAATAACTCCAAATTGAAAATAAATTCAAAAGAACTTTGAATTTAATTCTTTTAAACTCCCAACTCATATTTCATATGTTTTGAAGAAGTCATTTTATCTTCTCTCATGAAAATCATTGAGTTGCTTGAAGTTTATGAATTGGAAATATTTCCAAATGAAATTCAAATATTTTCAAATACCCTTTCATTTAATTAAATGGAAGAAGTCATATTATCTTCGCTCAAGGGTTTTGTATTTGAAAAGAATTTGAATTCAAGAAGATCAGAAAAGAAAATGAAAGTTTGGGAAAGTCCTTTTATTCCCTCTCATTTAACTTCCAAAAGTTTCGAATCACTCAATTTCACACAAGCAATCAAACAACCAATCAAAACTATCTATTTGTTTATAACATTCCAAAATTTAGAATTTTGGGATGTTACAAACCTACCACCCTTAAAATGAATCTCGTCCTCGAGATTCGGAGAGGCTATCAAGAATTAGGTTAGGGTTTGGGGGTCTTGAAAATCCAATGTTCGTCTCCGGGGTCTCGGGTGCTACCACCCTTAGAAGCATGGTTACGGTTCCATCAAAACTCATATACTCCATCCTTATTGTTGACAGTGTCGGTCTTCTCAGATCTCGGAAAAATTCCTTCTCTGGGCTCTTCCGGTAGTGGCATAATTTTTCCTCAATACTTCTGTCCTTTCATCTTGGTACGGTTATTCCGAAACTGGGTCTTCTTAGCTGACGGGTCTGACGCCAATACTAATTAGCTATCGATATCTCATGGTGGTCAACAATTTATGGTTTCTCCTGCAGAAAACGGGTATGGGTTGAACCTCACCGTATAACCTACGGTTGGCAACAACTGTCGTGTACAAGGGAAGAGTACTTATACCATTCTAATGTTCAAACAAGGTTTTGATCGTCGTCTCTCTACTATAGGTAAGTCACTCAGATTTACCATCCCACATAGTAAGACGAATAATAAGAGTAAGTCGGTATGGTGATCAATCCATCCCGCACCCAAATCATTATCTTGTATATGGTTTAGCGAATCTCGCATTCTAACACTCGGTCATCCTCACAAGCATTGCAGAATTTCTCTTGTCAACGAACCAAGTTCGGATAAATCCATTGATTCTGCAAGCCAAACAAACATCTATCGTTCCTTATCAACTCTCAGGTTTTGCGTTGCTCCTATAAAATCGTCGGTGGGTAAAGGCATATCCTCTTCCAGGGGTTTTCTTCAGCAAGAGCGTGCTTGCTTCTTGGCAGGTCCTGGGGCCTGTGGGTTATGGCCCATCTCATCACTTGTAAACCTTGAACTCATCCTCGGGGCAACTGATCTTTAATCCAACATTCAACTTCCAGCTTCCTAGCATACTTAAAATCCATCCAATTGTATTGTCTTCCTTTCTTCTATTGTATCACACTAAGACGTGATTACTCAAACTCATCATGGAATTTCCATTGATCCATATTTCCAACATCATACCTCCTTTATATCCAATAAAAATTCATCTCTTCATCCTCGTGGGATATCCAACATACCGAGATAAAACTTATACTTATGAAGTCCATACTCCACTTCGTGGAACATCATTATACTTTCCAGGGTCAAGCATCCTTACAGGGGAATATTGGCCATCTTTGCATGGCACTTCTTCAACTGGGAAATGTGAAACACATCATGAACTCCTGACTGTGCTTCGGGTGACTCCAATTTGTTGGCCACTCCTCCCATACGCTTCCAAAACTCGGTATTGTCCTACAAATCTCGGGGCTAACTTTCCCTTAACTCCAAATCATTTAACTCCTCGCAGAGGGGACACACGAAGACACGCTCTATCTCCAATTTCATAGACTTCCTCCTTGCGTTTTTGAGTCTGCATAACTCTTCTGCCTGGACTGAGCAACCTTCAGTCTATCTCGAATCCACTTAACATTCTCTTCTGACTCCTTGATCATACTTGGTCCAAACAACTGACGGTCTCCAACTTCATCCTACATCAACGGTGTCTGGCTCCTTCTCCATACAAAACTTTAAAAGGGGCCATCTTCAAACTGGCTAGGTAACTGTTGTTGTATGAGAACTTAGCGTAAGGTAGATTATCATCCCTACTAGATCCATAATTTAGCGCACACGTTCTCAACATGTCCTCCAGAATCTGATTGACTCTTCTCGGTCTATCCATCTATCTACGGATGAAAGGCTGTACTGAACTCTAGCCTAGTACCCCAAAGTGTGGTGCAGCTGATTCCAAGACTTTGAGGTAAACCGTGTTCCTCTATCGATGGTCCTCGGAACTCCATGCAGACATACATCCTGGTCAAATATATCTGGGCCAACTTCGCACTTGTATAGGTGGTTTTCACTAGGTTAAAGTGAGGCACTTTGGTCAAGCAAATCAACTACTACCCAGATAAAATCATATCCCAACCGGGTTCTGGGAAATCCGATAATGAAATCCATGCCAAGCTTATCCTGCTTCCATTCTGGTATCGGCATAGGCTGTAGTAATCCGGCTGGCTTCTGATGCTCTGCTTTTACTCTCTCTGGCATACATCACCTACGACTACATACTCCGTAATATCCTTCTTCATACCAGTCCACCAGAAACACTCCTTCAAATCCAAATACATTCTTGGTGTTTCCAGGGCGAATAGAGTATGGTGAGTCATGAGCCTCTTGAAGTATTTACTTCATGATCTTTGCATTATTGGGAACATATACACCATCCTCGAACCATAAGGTGTCGTGCTCATCCTTACGAAAACCTTCGGCCTTTCCTTTGCTCATCCTCTCTTTTACCTCATAAATCTCTTTGTCATCCTTCTGAGCTTCACGGATCTTTCTCAGCAATGTAGACTGAACTTCCATTGCTGCAACAAAACCTTTGGGAACAATCTCCAACCGAAGTTCCCTGAAAATCCTCGGCTAACTCCTTTGGTAATCCTCCGCTTCTGAGGGTATTCGTCCTTGTTTTCTTTATGGTTGTGTCATATTGCTCCACAAAGCTTGTATGCCCAGGGTTTCTTCATATCACTTCCATAAGGCTTCAACTTCTGGGACACAAACCGAGATTTTTGCAGAGTCAGCTTAAATTCTTCCCAGTGGTTACTCTTTGCCATCCATTGATGGTTTGGTACATCCTCCACCAAGTTGCAGCACTTTTTTTCAAATCATTGAAGAGCATGCTGGGCCATATTCTTTCCGGTTATAGTGTCATTCTTCATGTGATCCTCCATGTTCTGAATCCATTGGTCCATCTCCAATTGACTCATCGGTCCAGAAAATATAAGCTCATCTCCATTCATCCTCTATGGGGTCCATGGGTTTGGGGTGGGATAAGGGAGATCGAGAGGGATGCACACAATACAAACAAAAGTTTTGAAAAGACAGATTTTATTGTGGCTGTCGAAAAAAAACAACAAACAAATGACAGCTCACAATCGTCGCATCTAACGTAAGTATATAACAGGGGTTGGGTCTTCTAATGGTCTGTAGATCTCAACGTCATCAACTCTTCAAGTCTTGGTCATGTCTTCGATGGCTCCTGCTGATCATGCTTGTCCTTCTCAAGTTCTTTTGCCAAATCATCTCTGTTGATGCGAATTCTCTCATGACATCCTTTAATATTTCTGGGGTTGCATTCCGAACTTCTGGATTTCAACATCCTTGGCATAAACCATGGTCCTAAAGTCCTTCAGTTCCTGACGAATCTCCGGTATCTCGAGGTTTTGCTCCTCCAACTTGGCTACTTTCAGCTTCTGGGTCCCGAGTTCTTCACGAACTGCTTCCTTGTCAAATACTGCTTCTTGTAGGTCCATCTTAACTTCTTGATGTAACACTCCAGATCCTGGCGATACACCAGATAAGGTTAAAGCTGCATCCTTTGCTGACAGATGCTCCATCAGCCTTCTACCATCCAATCTTTCCATGCATATGCATGCTTAACTCCGCACGGTGACAATAGCATGAGCGAGTGATAGCATGATGGATTTCCATGTTTCTGCTCTTGTCATTTTCATGAGCTATCATTCCATAATTGATATCTCCTGTCTTGGGGTTTTCCTAACAAAAACTTTGAGTTCTAATGCTCCATGTTCCGGTCTTTCTTCGATACACCTTGATCTCGGGTATGGACAACTTCCATAGTCTGTCAAGTTCCATAAGTGTAGCCTTCCTTGGTCATACCAAATCTGGAAATTCTTCATATTCTCCTACTCTTCAGAGTCTTCAACAGTTGTAGTTTCCATTATCATAATGTATAGTAAAATCCTCGTCATTCCGAATGGTCTTATTTGTCCGATATCTTGTACTCCTTGGAGTGGTCTCATCAGTCGAATCTTCGAGGGGTCAAAAAGGGAAAAGGGGTATAGTCTCACTAAAGGGAATATTTGAATAAGCTCAGAAGATAAGAGAGGTAAAAGATCTTCTTGAAAATGAAGTAGTAGAGAAAAATCTTTCCTACGGGCTTGCCAGTTTCTAGGGTCACGTCCAACAGTCAACCTGGCTCTAATACCATCTTGTAGCGACCCGACCTCAGACAGTCAAGTCTCTGTGCTTACGTGTCATCCCTGGATCGGTATGCTGACACACACAGTACTCGAGGATTTATAACAGAGGTAAATCACATGTATAAAGTAGCGTAAATACTATTACCTCAATCCAAAAATAGCGGAAGCAACAAGGTTGTGGATTCCCATCAACACCAACGGCAAAGTTGAGTATAGGAAATCGTAACCCTAACGTATCACTTACTCGTCGTCTGAAAAGTCTGCAACATGAAACGTTGCAGCCCGAAAACGGGTCAGCACATGGAATATGCTGGCAATGTAACACATAGAGAAAAATGAAAGAATAAGCTATACTACATGCATATATGGCTGGTGGAAAGCTCTATGGTTACAGTTTTTGCATAAAGCCAGTATTTCCCTACTGCAAAGGAATAAATTATTTAACTATCATGGTGGTTGTTAAACATTGAGAATGGTTGACAGCATTCTCAATCCCAATTAAAAAGTACTCATTGACAAACCCAACAATGTTAAATTAGGAGTAACATGTTGAGATTCACAGAATATTCAAGTACTAGATACTCAAGATGTCCATAACCGGGGACACGGCTAATCATGATTAGTTTGTACACTCTGCAGAGGTTTGCGCACTTTTCCCCACAAGACTCGATCGCCTCCGTTTGGTTTCTCGCACTACATGGTGTTTGAGAAACGGATGACCGAGACATAGTCTTTCAGAAGCGCTAGCACCTTACGATGGGTAGACCGGTACACCTACATCCCCTACATC
Source organism: Triticum timopheevii (assembly GCA_963921465.1). NCBI lineage: Eukaryota > Viridiplantae > Streptophyta > Magnoliopsida > Poales > Poaceae > Triticum > Triticum timopheevii. The sequence continues at coordinate 354,785,578 of OY997274.1, forward strand.
TGCTAGTCCACCACTATAAGAGTTCGCACGACTTAGTCAACTATGCCAGAGCCCATAATGGCTTGTGGCTGCACACGTAAGTTACTAGCATGAATTATCTTATGATCCCTTTGAGCCTGGGTGGCGGTCCATAGGAAAATCACACGGTACCCCGGGATTTCCAAAAAAAATAATAGGCAATCACTGGATACCCCAGGTGCCTCAATCCACCCAGATGTGTATTTAAGTTGCCACCTTAGATAAACCATTAATTTAACAAGCTCACATCTGTCATGGATATCACTCACCCAATCCACGTCTACTAGCATAGCATGGCATAATAAGCAAATGCAGAAGTAACTCCCAAAGGTTTCATAAGTAAAACAGGTAATAGGTACTACCTCATCTACTTCCCATCCCACAATTTAATTGGATCCTAATCATGCAATGTTTGAGGATTGATCTAATGCATAAAAACTGGGTAGTAGAAAGGTATGGTCAAAGTGTTACTTGCCTGCAATGTTGATGAAGATGATTCGCACTCAAAACTCTTGATAGTTCTACTCGTCACACTCCGGTCAATCTATCGCAATCAAGCAATGGTAACCACACATAAGCAATCACTCAAAAGATCAGAAAGAGCGAAGAGTACGATTCGGAAAACTTCAAAACCAAACGAATAACTCTTGCAACATAAAACATTTACTAAAAGTACCAAAATTATGTGAATTTGGCCTTATCAGAAAGTTTAGGTCAAGAGCTTCGAGATGCAAAAAGAATCAACTCAAACGGAGTTATAAAACTCAAGTTACGATCAAACGAAGTTCAAATACAAATCTGTTCTGATTCAAATTTTAAAACTTTTAAAAACATGTTTAAGTTGGATTACTGGATAGAGGAGATCATAACGAAGAAGTGGGCGTTGGTTCCATTGAATTTGGATCAACGAGTAAAAAGATGTGGTCGTTTGAAGTACAGGGACTAATCTATAAATAGAATCATCACAGATAGGTCCCTGGCCGTAATTAACAGAAAAAGGAAAAGGCTAAAAAGCGAACGTTCGCTGCCGAATGCTAACTAATGGAAACCGTTCGCTAAGGAGGTCTAACCGGAGAACGTTCGTTAAATAACTAGACTTAGAAAAACCGGGTTTTTAAACGGTAAACCGAAAAAAAACTAAACCCTAAAGAGAAATAAACCGGACCGGGCGGTTTACCGGTTTGGTTCGACGGCGGCGGATCTCCGGCGAGACGGCGGCGGCGGCAGCTCCGGCGAGGTGCGGCGTGGGGCGGCAGTTCCACGCGGCGTCGGGGCAAGGCGCGGGCGGCGGCGCGAGGGGAGGGGCGGCGGCGGCGACGGTGAGATCCAGTAGCGGCGGCGGCGTCGATCTATGGCGGCGGCGGCGATCTGTGGCAGCAGCGGCAACGGCGGCGGTGAGATGCAGCGGCGCGAGCGGCGAGAGAAGCGAGGAGAGAGAGGGCGGCGGGATCCGGGGCTCCGGTTTTATAGGGGAGGGGAGGAGGTGGCGTGGAGGAGGGGGCAGAGGAGGCCGGGCGGCGTACGACGTTCATGGCGGCGCGGCGGCGGAGTCGAGCGGGACTCCCACTCGGGAAGGGGAGGGGCGGCGCTGCTGGGCTGGGCTGCGGCCTGGCTGGCTAGCTGGGCTGGCCCAGTTCGGTGGCGCAAGAAGAGTTTTTTTTAAAAGACACTAAAATAAAATAATACCTATAAAATAAAAGAAAACAATCTAGGCATATAATATACCAAAATTTGCAGAAAAAGAATTTCTACAACATGGACATTTCTATAGCATTAAATAAAATATGCACAAATTCTAATAATTCAAACAGTGCTCCTGATCTAATAAAACCCAATAAAACTCAATTTAAAAATACCAAAATTAATTCAAATGTATTTCTCTCCAAATTTTATGATGTAGGGAATCATGTTACCCTAATTTCTGTATATTTTATTTTTGGAGAAAAAAATAATTTGAATAAAACCCAAATAACTCCAAATTGAAAATAAATTCAAAAGAACTTTGAATTTAATTCTTTTAAACTCCCAACTCATATTTCATATGTTTTGAAGAAGTCATTTTATCTTCTCTCATGAAAATCATTGAGTTGCTTGAAGTTTATGAATTGGAAATATTTCCAAATGAAATTCAAATATTTTCAAATACCCTTTCATTTAATTAAATGGAAGAAGTCATATTATCTTCGCTCAAGGGTTTTGTATTTGAAAAGAATTTGAATTCAAGAAGATCAGAAAAGGAAATGAAAGTTTGGGAAAGTCCTTTTATTCCCTCTCATTTAACTTTCAAAAGTTTCGAATCACTCAATTTCACACAAGCAATCAAACAATCAATCAAAACTATCTATTTGTTTATAACATTCCAAAATTTAGAATTTTGGGATGTTACAGTTCTTACGTGAAATTATTCGCTTACATGGTGTGCCAAATACTATTGTTTCAGATCGTTATACTAAATTTCTTAGCCAGTTTTGAAGATGTTTATGGGCTAAGTTGGGGACTAAACTGCTTTTTAGTACTACTTGTCACCCCTAAACTGATGGACAAACTGAAGTAGTCAATAGAACACTATCTACTATGCTTAGGGCTGTTTTGAAGAATAATAAGAAAATGTGGGAAGAATGCTTGCCTCATATTGTATTTGCTTATAATCGTTCATTGCATTCTACTACTAAGATGTGCCCTTTTGAAATTGTGTATGGTTTCCTACCTCATGCACCTATTGATTTGTTGCCTCTTCCATCTTCAGAGAAGGTTAATTTTGATGCTAAATAACGTGCTGAATTGATTTTAAAAATGCATGAGTTAACTAAGGAAAACATTGAGCGTATGAATGCTAAATATAAACTTGCTGGAGACAAGGGTAGAAAACATGTTGTGTTTACACCTGGAGATCTTGTTTGGTTCCATTTGCGTAAGGATAGATTTCCTGATTTGCGAAAATCAAAGCTAATTCCATGTGCTGATGGTCCTTTTAAGGTGTTAGAGAAAATAAATGATAATGCATATAAACTTGAGTTGCCTGCAGATTTTGGGGTTAGTCCCACTTTTAACATTGCATATTTGAAGCCTTATTTGGGTGAGGAAGATGAGCTTCCATCGAGGACGACTTCATTTCAAGAAGGAGAGGATGATGAGGACATCAATACCATTGTTACACCCACAGCCCCTACTGCTATACATACTGGACCAATTACTAGAGCTCGCGCACGCCAATTAAATTACCAGGTACTTCCATTTCTTGAAAATGATTCTAATGTTCATGAGAATATGATGCTGCCTAAATTGGATACACTTGTTTTGCTTACAAATGGAGGGCCTAGCTTGGAGAAGGATGAACATTGGAGCAAGAACAAGCATGGAGATGATGGCATGCATAAGGGGAACAAGAACAGAGTTACAAGTGATGATTTCAGGATGTTAAAGCCACCATAATGAGTGCATGAAGCCTTGGACAAAATATACAAGATGCTACTTCATAACGTTCGTCCAGAGGCTACTCTAGGTGTTGCGCCACCTTATTATTGGGCCAAGCCCATGTAATTTCGAAATACTTGAGTATAGGCTGTTTTTAGAGTCTGTATGTGTGGGGAAACAAGAGATAAGGTTGGTTTCGGACCCCTTCCCCAAGGGCCACAAAATTCCCCCCTCTTTGTCCATATATACATCCCTTAGGGCGTCGTTTAGACTTTGAGTTTTGTTTACATTAAAGTTCGCCATAGCTGCAACTTTGCGTACTTCGTTTGTGTTCAACGACCAGACAAAGGCGTCACAAAACCCCACCTTGATCAATAAAGCTTTCATCTTATATTCACAGTATCCAGATTGCAATCTTAGTTTCTTGCTTATTCTTTGTTTGCTTGTAGGAAATAGACCTTCGTGGTCAGGTTGATCGTGCTCCGGCGTGGTCAATAACCTCTCGGAGTTGGTTTAGCGGTTGTTAAGGCGCGACGTCCTCGCATGTACGTAGTCGGATCGTCAAAGTCTACTCCTCTGAAGCGATAATCACCATCTCATCAAAAGACGGGATACCTTTGCCTCTATCACATACCCTACATGGTGGCCGCCTGGCTGACATCCCGTCAATTCTAAAAACTCTAGCAGCTTGAGTTCTACCATTAATACAATGATCGGTTACCACCAATTGCTGCATCTGTGCCATCACCACCGATGTCCATCTCATGGTTTTCCTCATCTCTCCACACCGCCGCCTTGACTCGGTGCCATCTAGCGGATAATCTGGTATAAATGCTTCGACTCCCACCACTGTAAAAACTTGTGCTTGTGTTGGTTGATCTGTCGGAGGCCTAAATGCACAGTATCATCCACTCCAGTTGCCCTGCCCTGGAGCATTTGGTGCTTGTTTTTGGAAACAGAATCCATATCCCTTGTCTCAAAATAAAGTCGCCTCACCTTGTAAGCATTGGAATTTGTTTTGAAGGACATGAGCTGATCATCAAAGATGCCCCTTCACTTCAAAGGTTGCTCCTTGATTGTTGTTGTAAACCTTCGCAAATAATTGTGGTCTCTGCGCCTAAACTGGAGACCTTGGGTGTAATTCCTAATCCATTTAAAGGTTGCAAGATCGTGGTTGGCTCCACACTTATTCAAATACTGTATATTATCCATGTACACTTTTGTTATCTACACTTTCATTTGTGCGCATAGGTTAAATATCATCTTGGAGTACACTTCTGGTGCTAATATTATGTTCTATGCTGAATGAAGAGCTTGTCCATTGATGGTCTATCAGGGGTGTTGTATTCCGTCAAGACCTTATATATTTATGTACGGTGTCTTGATCTGAACACCACTATTGGCTTGTTGCGATGCTTTCCATGTCTCAAGAATTTGTATATAAAGGTGATGATTTCACACACATTGAAAGCCCATACATAATGTACTAGAATTAACCGTTCAGTTGTCTCTCCTTCGACATACTCTATTTTAGAAATTAACTATTTTCAGGGTCTAACCAAGCGATGGCAGAGGAAGCACAAGGATTTTCTAAGATCTCATGACATATGTTTGAAGACAATAACGGTGGAATGATATGCATCCAACCATGCAAACACTAGCTTTGTCACATTCTTCATGTTGAATGCGAGGGCACTATTGTCCGTGAGGATTAAGTTTTTCGACAAGAAATTTCTCACAGATGGACATGTTGAACAACATAAAAAAGAAGTTTCAGGTGGACCTAAGGGCTTCTGATCGTGTTTGGCTTCTATTTACAACAACTTTTCATCATCATGGACCAGTAGATTTTTTGTACCGGGATCTTGACTTTTATGGATTGGACAAATCCATTTGATTGTGACTACTGAAAACTTTGGTTGAGTTAGATGTTATTGTCCTGTTCAATCTGGATTCAGTCCAAAAAGTTGTCCATGTACCAGTAGAAGATTCGGCAGCTACTGCAGCCCCTGCTTCTTTGGGCATGTAAACCCGATGAACAATTAATCCGTGTGCTTTTGTACCTTTTGTAAGTTGAGTTAGATATTATTGCCCTTTTCAACTCGGCTTTGACCCATATTTTCTTTCATACTCGGCTCTGATCTTTGTTCATTATAGAACCCACAAGTTCTTAGCGCCCGCTAGCACCCACAAACTTATTCTTAGCTAGCAAACCAAATGGATATAATTCTTAATAAGAAAAGCTGCATGGTAGTGACATATTTGGATTTTGACATTTGGGACCCACGAGGAAAAAGCCTATCCAGGGCGGTGCCAACTCGATAGTAAAAATTGAGAAACCTGGTTTTAAAATTACTGTAAATCTAAAACTCGCCTGAAAATATGAAACTTGGCATGGTGTTATGACATGGCACCAACATGCTGTGGTAAAAACTTAGTCCAATTTTGGACAAGTTTTGGTATAAACTTCTTACAAACCGGAGCTTCTCTCAAGAATCCTCATGGTTCTGAGAGGGAACTTGTCACTGTAGCGACCAGACCTCAAACAGTCTGATCTCTGTGCATCAGTGTCATCCCTGGATCGGTAATGCTGACACGCACAGTACTTGAAGGATTTATAACAGAGTAGCAATCACACACTTATTACATCAAATGTCTCAAAAGAGAACTTATTACAATAAAACTCTTTGGCTCTGGGTGTTTGGGCTTTGTCCTCGCAAGGATTCTCTCTCTCTCTCAAATGCTTCGAGGTGGGTTGCTCTCAAACGACAAAAGCCGCGCACAAACTCTGAGCTGGCACCAATTTATGGTGTAGGGGGTGGGCTATTTATAGCCACTAGGCAACCCGACCTGATTTGTCCAAAATGACCCTGGGTCACTTAGGAACTGACACGTGTTCCAACGGTCAGATTTCAAACACACGCGTCAGCTTTACTTGGGCTACAAGCAAAGCTGACTCATCCAGCTCTGGATAATATTTGCTCTCATTGTCTTCGCTCGAAGACATAGGATTTGAGTTGAGCATCACTTCAGTCACTCTGACTTAGTTCACTTGGACCCCACTTAACAGTACGATGGTTCCTATGACTCAACAAAGAAGAAAAGGAAACAACGAAACCACACAGTCTTCGTGCTCCATAGTCTTCACGCAATGTCTTCTCATGTCATAGTCTTCAATATGAATATCTTCTCATACCACCATTGTCTTCAATGTCTTCATACATTTTTAGGGGTCATCTCCGGTAGGTAAACCGAATCAATGAGGGACACTACCTGCGTTATCCTGCAATTCTTACAAACGCATTAGTCCCTCAACCAACTTTGTCGTCAATACTCCAAAACCAACTAGGGGTGGCACTAGATGCACTTACAACCACACCTCAAACAGTCTGATCTCTGTTCATCAGTGTCATCCTTGGATCGGTAATGCTGACACGCACAGTACTTGAAGGATTTATAACAGGGTAGCAATCACACACTTATTACATTGAATGTCTCAAAAGAGAACTTATTACAATAAATATGTCTTAAGGCCATCTAATAACGATAACAGCGGAAGGCTTGGAAGATAAATGAGTCCATCAACTCCAACGACATCACGGAGTATAGAACCACGACCTAAAAGCACCTTACTCGTCGTCTGAAAAGTCTGCAACATGAACGTTGCAGCCCGAAAAGGGTTAACACATGGAATATGCTGGCAATGTAACACATAGAGAGTAATGAAAGAAATAAAGCTATACTACATGCATATATGGCTGGTGGAAAGCTCTATGGTTACATTTTTGCATAAAGCCAATTTTTCCCTACTACAAAGGAATACATTTTATTTAACTATCATGGTGGTTGTTAAACATTGAGAAGGGTACTCCAACTCAATCCCAATTAAGCATCATCATTAGACCCAACAAGATTAATTAAGTAACATGATGAGATTCACATGATAATCCAAGTACCAGAACTCAAAAGGTCCATAACCGGGGACACGACTAACCATGATTAGTTTATACACTCTGCAGAGGTTCGCGCACTTTTCCCTGCAAGACTCGATTTCCTCCGCTTGATTTCTCACACTACATGGTGTTTGAGAAACGGATGACCGAGACACAGTCTTTCAGAAGCATTAACTCTCTACACCGGGTAGACTGTACCAACCTACATCCCCTACATCTGCTAGTCTACCTCTTCAAGAGCTCACGCAACTTAATCAACTATGCTAGAGCCCATAGTAGATTGCGGCTGCACACGGAAGTTTCCAGCATGAAAAATCTCATGATCCCTTTGAGCCTGGGTGGCGGTCCATAGGAGAATCACACGGTACCCCGGGATTTCCAAAAAATACAGGCAACACTGGGTTCCCCAGGTGCCTCAATCCACCCAGATGTGAATTTAAGTTGCCTCCATAAGTAAACCATTAATTAAACAATCTCACATCTGTCATGGAAACACTCACCCAATCCACGTCTACCAGCATAGCATAGCAATATAAGCAAACGTAGAATTAACTCCCAAAGGTTTGATAATAAACAGGAAATAGGTTCTACCTCATCTACTTCCCAAAAACCCACAAATTATCAGATCCTAACCATGCAATTGTTTGAGGATTGATCTAATGCAATAAAACTGGGTAGTAAAGAGGTATGATCAAAGTGTTACTTGCCTTGCTGATGATCCGTGAAACCTAGAGATTCGAAGTAGCAAGCGGCGCACTCCGGGTACTCTATCGCAAACAAACAAGCATACAATAAGAACTTATCTAATGCACAGGTAAAACTCAAATAAGAGATCTAACCAGAAAGTTCAACTTAAGAACTCCGGTTTGCAAAAAGAATCAAATCAAACGAAGCAACGACAGTCAAACGGCGAAAGAAACAAGCTTCGTTTACTAATCTGGACCTAAGTCAAATTTTACAGTAGCAAAAACTTGTTTGAGTTGGTTAAATGGAAAGAGGGTTTCGAGACGAAACTCCAGGCGCTTGAATCGCCCGATTCCGATAAACGAGCGAAAAGTTATACTAAAACGAAAATCGGATCAGAAATCGCGATCAGAAATAATCGCGGAAAAATCCGAGAAAAAGAAAAACGGTCGAACAGGCTAGCGAACGAAAGTTCGCTGTCTGCGAAAAAAAAACGAAAATTGTTCGTTAAAACGAATGAACGAATGAGCATTCCCTAAATAACTAAACCAGGAAAAAAATAAACCGATCTATAAAAAAAATAATCCGGGTTCCTAAGAAAAAACCGACGGTTTTCTCTCGAAAACCGAGGCGGCAACAGGGACTACCTCCGGCGGTCAATGGCGGCGACGGCGGCAGCAGGCGGTGGGGTGGCTCCGGCGCGGCGGGCTGGGCGGCGGCGGCGAGGATCGCGGCGGCAGCTACGGCAACCAGCGGCGGCGGCGGCAGCGGCGGCGACGACGCTAGGGTTTGGGGCGGCGGTGGGCTTCTGGCGGTGGTGGGCTTCGGGGCAGGGGGCCCCGAGCTTATAAAGCCCTCCCGGGCGGTGTCCCGCTCAGGTACGGCCCGGAGTCGGTTTCTCTCTTTTTTTAAAACATTATGCGTAGAAAACAATTAAAAGAAATACTAAACGGACTCCAAAAATCCCGAAATAAATTTTCCCCGACTTCTAAAATCAAGCCGGACAAGATGAACATATATTTGGGACCTAAATGCAATTTAAAAAAACGCGCATTTTTTCCTAATTCAAATAAAATAGCAATAAACTCCAAAATAAAATCTTATTTGATTTTTTATTAAATCTTCAATATTTCTTTATTTTGGAAAAGTCATTTTATTCCCTCTCTCATATTTTCTTTATAGAAATAATTCAAGATAAAAATAAATAAATCAAATGATCTTATTTTCAAAATTTGAGAAAACTCAAATATGAAAATAACGAAATCCCCAACTCTCTCCGTGGGTCCTTGAGTTGCATAGAATTTCTTGGATCGAGCCAAAATGCAATAAAATATGATATGCGATGATGATCTATGTATAACATTCCAAATTGAAAATTTGGAATGTTACAAACCTACGCCCTTAAGATGAATCTCGCCCTCGAGATTCGGGTTGGCTAGAAAATAGGTGAGGGTGGTCCTTCAGCAGATCCTCCTCTCGCTCCCAGGTGGCTTCATCCTCGGTGTGGTGGCTCCACTGAACTTTGCAAAACTTGATAACCTTGCTGCGGGTGACTCGGCTAGCATATTCAAGAATCTTGACTGGTTTCTCCTCATAGGTCAAATCACTATCCAGCTGAATCGCTTCTAGTGGCACTATATCTCTCAGCGGTATATCGGCCATCTCTGCGTGGCACTTCTTCAACTGGGAAACGTGGAACATGTCGTGAACTCCTGACAATCCCTCAGGCAATTCCAACTTGTAAGAAACTTCTCCCATACGCTCCAAAACTTTGTATGGTCCCACAAAACGTGGCACTAACTTTCCCTTAACTCCAAAGCGCTTAACTCCTCGAAGTGGAGATACACGAAGATAAACTCTATCTCCGACTTCGTAAACAGTCTCCTTGCGTTTAGAATCTGCATAGCTTTTCTTCCTAGACTGGGCTACCTTGAGCCTATCGCGAATCAACTTCACCTTCTATTCAGACTCCTTAATTAAATCCGGTCCAAACAACTGGCAGTCTCAAACTTCATCCCACGATAGTGGGGTCCTGCACCTCCTTCCGTATAAGGCTTCGAAAGGAGCCATCTTCAAACTGGATTGATAACTATTGTTGTAAGAGAACTCTGCATATGGCAAATTGTCGTCCCAACTAGATCCATAATCTAGCGCACAAGCTCTCAGCATATCCTCCAAAATCTGATTGACTCTCTCGGTCTGTCCATCTGTCTGCGGGCGAAAAGCTGTACTGAACTCGAGCCTGGTACCCAAAGTTTTGTGCAACTGATTCCAGAACTTTGAGGTGAACTAGGTTCCTCTATCTGATACAATACTCCTCGGAACTCCGTGCAGACATACGATCCTGGTCATGTATATCTTAGCCAATTTGGCACTGGTGCAGGTGGTCTTCACTGGGATGAAATGAGCTACCTTCGTCAATCGATTGACTACAACCCAAATCGAGTCATAGCCTGAACGAGTCCTGGGCAATCCCGTGATAAAATCCATGCCTAGCTTATCCCACTTCCATTCGGGTATCGGCAATGGCTGTAGCAATCCTGCTGGCTTCTGATGCTCTGCCTTCACTCTCTGACATACATCACATACTGCTACATATTCCGCAATATCCTTCTTCATTTCGGTCCACCAGAAAGTGTCCTTCAAATCCAAATACATCTTGGTATTTCCTGGGTGAATCGAATACGGTGAATCATGGGCCTCCTGTAAAATCAACTTCCTGATCTCCGGGTCATTAGGCACATAAACGCGGTCCTCAAACCATAAGGTATCGTGTTCATCCTCACGAAATCCCTTAGCCTTTCCCTTGCTCATTTTCTCCTTTATCTCGGCAATCTCCTTGTCAATCTTCTGAGCTTCTCTGATCTTATCCATCAAAGTAGACTGAATCTCCAATGCTGCTACATAGCCTCTCGGAACTATTTCCAAACATAGTTCACGAAGGTCCTCGGCTAACTCCTTTGGCAATCCTCCAGTCATGAGTGTGTTTACGTGGCTCTTACGGCTCAACGCATCGGCTACTATGTTATCCTTTTCGGGGTGATAATGCAATCTCATGTCATAATCCTTGATGAATCCTTGATGAGTTCCAACCATCTCCTTTGCCTCAGATTCAACTCCTTCTGCGTGAAGATGTACTTCAAACTCTTGTGATCCGTGTACACCTCACAATGGTTTCCGATGAGAAAATGTCTCCATGTCTTCAATGCATGCACTACGGCTACTAACTCCAAATCATGTGTAGCATAGTTCAACTCATGCAGCTTAAGCTGTCGTGAGGCATACGAAACAACTCTTCCTTCCTGCATAAGCACTGCACCAAGTCCTCGACGAGAAGCGTCGCAATATACTTCGTAATCCTTGCACTGATCCGGCAGAATCAATACTGGTGATGTAACCAAACGTTTCTTCAACTCCTAAAAACTGGCCTCACATTCCTCAGTCCATTTGAACTTGGTGTCCTTCTTCAACAACTCTGTCATGGGCTTCGCAATCTTTGAGAAATTCTCAATGAACCTCCGGTAGTATCCTGCGAGTCCTAGAAAACTCCGGACCTCTCCAACTGTTGTTGGGGCTTCCCAATTTGTCACGGTGACAACTTTGGTGGGGTCTACTGCTATTCCTTCTCCGGATATAACATGTCCGAGGAATCCAACTTCCTTCAACCAAAATTCACACTTGCTGAACTTGGCATATAACTGATGTTCTCTGAGCTTCTCAAGTACCAAACACAAATGCTCCTTATGCTCCTCTTCATTGTTCGAGTAGACCAATATATCATCAATGAACACCATGATGAACTCATCCAGAAACTCCATAAACACTTTGTTCATCATGTTCATGAAATAGGCAGGTGCGTTAGTCAGACTGAATGACATAACGGTATATTCATACAACCCGTACCTGGTGGTAAAAGCCACCTTGGGTATATCCTGCTCTCGAATCTTGAACTGGTGGCATCCTGATCGCAGATCGATCTTAGAAAATACTTTAGCTCCTTGCAATCGGTCAAACAAGTCATTGATCATCGGTAGTGGGTACTTGTTTTTGATTGTCACTTCATTCAATCCTCGATAATCAACAACTATCCTCAATGATCCATCCTTCTTCTCCACTAGAAGCACTGGCGATCCCCAAGATGAAGAACTTGGGCGAATATAGCCTTTATCCAATAACTCCTTGATCTGCTTCTTAATTTCTTCCAAATCTTTTGCGGGCATCCTGTACGGTCTCTTAGATATCAGCCCTGTGCCTGTCAAAAGCTCAATCAAAACTCAATGTCTCTATCCGGTGGCATGCCTGGCAACTCTTCTGGAAATACGTTAGGAAAATCCTTCACCACTGGTACTTCCTCCTGTACAACTCCTGATAAGGAATTTACTTGAGTCCTTTTCGGCAGATGATGGGATACATACTTGATCCTTCTTCCTTCTGGCGCGGTAAGCAAAATCGACTTACAGGTGCATTCAATGTTCCCTCCATACTTCGATAACCAATCCATGCCTAATATCACATCCAGTCCTTGCGATTCCAGTACTATTAGGTCTGAGGGAAACACGTAGTTACCAATCCTTAATGGTAACCGATCACACCATAAACTAGCCATATACTCTGCTCCTGGCGAGGTTACTAACATGGGTGACCTAAGGGCTTGGGTTGGTAGGTTATACTTATCCACAAATCCCCTTGATATGTATGAATGCGATGCACTAGTATCAAAAAGAACGATTGCAGTAAATGACTTAACCAAAAACTTACCTATTACTGCATCTGGCTGGCTTCAACCTCCTCCACACTAACATGGTTCACCTGTCCTTTGTTGAAAGGATTGGCCTTCTTCCCAGAACTTCCATTGCCATTTCCATTCTTTGCTTCAGGACATTCAGTGGCATAATGTCCGGTCTTCTGGCATTTGTAATAGGTGATGTGGCTCAGATCCCTCTTGGCTGGTGTTAATGGGTTGGTACGGTTCTGTCCGTTGCTTCCTCCATTCCCATTACCATTCTTGGAGCCATTATGATTATGCGAACTACCTCCTCCATGGGTATGCTGAAAATGTCCTCCCGAGTTCGGGGTAAAACGAGGCTTCTGCTGAGCTCCAGAATTGTACTTCCCTTGTCCATACTTCCTCTTGCGGCTGTCAATCTGCTGCTGCTTCCCTTCAATCATAAGCGCTCTATCTACCAACTCCTGGTAGTTGTTGAAGGTTGCTACCATCAATTGCATGCTCAGCTCATCATTCAGTCCTTCCAGAAACTTCTCCTGCTTAGCTGCATCCGTAGCAACGTCATCTGGGGCATAACGTGCTAGCTTACTAAAGTCATGCACATACTGGCCGACAGTACGTCCTCCCTGGCGTAAGTTGCGAAACTCGCGCTTCTTCATGGCCATTGCTCCTGTTGAAACATGGGCAGTATGGAAAGCCTGCTGAAACTGATCCCATGTGACAGTGTAGATAGGATAAGTGGCCGTGAAATTCTCCCAGCATGATGTTGTGGGTCCATCAAGCTGATGTGCGGCAAAGCGCACCTTCTCCGCATCTGTGCATCCTGCAGTGGTCAACTCCCTTCCCATCTTGCGGATCCAATCATCTGCAACTATCGGCTCGGTGCTATTGGAGAACACCGGCGGATTCAACCTCAAGAAACGGGCTAAGTGGTCAACAGGTGGTGGTGGTGGGTTGTTGTTGTTGTTGTTCCCCTGATTCTGATTCTGGACTAGTATCTGCATCAATGCATTCTGCTGCTGGATCAACTGGGTGAGCTCCGGTGGGAAAGCAAATCCATTGTCACGTCTCGGAGGCATCTAAGGGTTTAGAAAAGATGAGAAAATAGAATAGAATGAGGTCTAGAGAGAAAACACTACCCATATGCACATGAGACAAAAGCAAACAATATCACTTCAATCAATTCAAACAAGGGCATACAACGGTCTAGCTATCGTTACAAAAGTGCTCGGACTATACTATATACATGGGGGAATACTACTACTGTTATGGTGGTCGACTAGAAAAACTGCTCTGATGAAGACTCCATGATATCTGCTCCAGCTTCATCAACATAGTCATCATCACTATCGTCTGGGTCCGAGTCGGTGTTGTCGATGATGATGTAGTTCTCCGGGCAAGTGCAATCATCGTCTTCTCCTCCCGTCGCGGGAAATCCCATGAATACTTTTAGCTTCTTCTTCAGATCATCATTCTTCTCTATGAGTGTTGTCATTTCCTCCTCATATCCATCACGCGTAGACTTGAGTTCTTCCTCCAGCTCCGTGATCTTGGCCAATGCCTTCTTCAGATCCATCATGCCTCTGCACATCTCGTTCTCCTGGCGTCGTATGTGCTGGTTTAACTCCTAGATGAAAGCTGCAATTGATCTATCCTTCCTGGTGCTGATCATCTCCCATTGCTCTCGGCGCCCACAAATCTGGTAGATAGTATCCTTGAGGTCCTTGTGGTAAACTTCTCCAATGCGTCCCATGGTGATGTGAGCTGCCATGCTCTTTCCTAGAATCCAGGTTGGTGCATCAAAGGAAAACTCTATGGGCTCAGTGACTGGCATGAACGTTCTTCCTGGAACTTGAACTTGAATCATCCAGCGCTCTTCTTCGAGTAAAGTGGCCATGTAGGTCCCGGTGAAGCTTGGTACTCCCATGTTCTGGTATCTAGTGAGTTCCTTCAAGTGGCGTCCAAAGGGTGTATCTTCATCTGGTTGAGTGAACTTGTTCCTTGCATCTGCCATCCTAGAAGAGTAGAAAAGATGAGGAGTCAGAAATGAGAAGAGAGAGTAGTGATCTAGGTCTTTAGCTTAGTGGTCGTGTCCTACAGTCAGCGTGTGCTCTGATACCATCTTGTAGCGACCAGACCTCAAACAGTCTGATCTCTGTGCATCAGTGTCATCCCTGGATCGGTAATGCTGACACGCACATTACTTGAAGGATTTATAACAGAGTAGCAATCACACACTTATTACATCGAATGTCTTAAAAGAGAACTTATTACAATAAATATGGCTTAAGGCCATCTAATAATGATAACAATGGAAGGCTTGGAAGATAAGCGAGTCCATCAACTCCAACGGCATCACTGAGTATAGAACCACGACCTAAAAGCACCTTACTCGTCGTCTGAAAAGTCTGCAACATGAACGTTGCAGCCCGAAACGGGTCAGCACATGGAATATGCTGGCAATGTAACACATAGAAAGTAATGAAAGAAATAAAGCTATACTACATGCATATATGGCTGGTGGAAAGCTCTATGGTTACAGTTTTGCATAAAGCCAATTTTTCCCTACTGCAAAGGAATAAATTTTATTTAACTATCATGGTGGTTGTTAAACACTGAGAAGGGTACTCCAACTCAATCCCAATTAAGCATCATCATTAAACCCAAAAAGATTAATTAAGTAACATGATGAGATTCACATTATAATCCAAGTACCAGATACTCAAAACGTCTATAACCGGGGACACGGCTAACCATGATTAGTTTATACACTCTGCAGAGGTTCGCGCACTTTTCCCCGCAAGACTCGATCTCCTCCGCTTGATTTCTCGCACTACATGGTGTTTGAGAAACGGATGACCGAGACACATTCTTTCAGAAGCATTAACTCTCTACTCCGGGTAGACCGTACCAACCTACATCCCCTACATCTGCTAGTCTACCTCTTCAAGAGCTCACGCAACTTAATCAACTATGCTAGAGCCCATAGTAGCTTGCGACTGCACACGGAAGTTTGTAGCATGAAAAATCTCATGATCCCTTTGAGCCTGGGTGGCGGTCCATAGGAGAATCACACGGTACCCCGGGATTTCCAAAAAATACAGGCAACACTGGGTTCCCCAGGTGCCACAATCCACCCAGATGTGAATTTAAGTTGCCTCCTTAAGTAAACCATTAATTAAACAATCTCACATCTGTCATGGAAACACTCACCCAATCCACGTCTACCAGCATGGCATAGCAATATAATCAAACGTAGAACTAACTCCCAAAGGTTTGATAATAAACAGGAAATAGGTTCTACCTCATCTACTTCCCAAAACCAACATATTATCAGATCCTAACCATGCAATTGTTTGAGGATTGATCTAATGCAATAAAACTGGGTAGTAAAGAGGTATGATCAAAGTGTTACTTGCCTTGCTGATGATCCGTGAAACCTAGAGATTCGAAGTAGCAAGCGGCGCACTCCGGGTACTCTATCGCAAACAAACAAGCATACAATAAGCACTTATCTAATGCACAGGTAAAACTCAAATAAGAGATCTAACCAGAAAGTTCAATTACGAACTCCGGTTTGCAAAAAGAATCAAATCAAATGAAGCAACGACAGTCAAACGGCGAAAGAAACAAGCTTCATTTACTAATCTGGACCTAAGTCAAATTTTACAGTAGCAAAAACTTGTTTGAGTTGGTTAAACGGAAAGAGGGTTCCGAGACGAAACTCCAGGCACTTGAATCGCCTGATTCCGATAAACGAGCGAAAAGTTATACTAAAATGAAAATCGGATCAGAAATCACGATCAGAAATAATCGCGGAAAAATCCAAGAAAAAGAAAAACGGACGAACAGGCTGACGAACGAACGTTCGCTGTCTGTGAAAAAAAACGAAAATCGTTCGTTAAAACGAACGAACGAACGGGCGTTCGCTAAATAACTAAACCGCAAAAAAATGATCTATAAAAAAAATAAAGCGGGTTCCTAAAAAACCCGACGGTTTTCTCTTGAAAACCGAGGCAGAGACGGGGACTACCTTCGGCAGTCAACGGCGGCGGCGGCGGCAGCAGGCGGCGGGGTGGCTCCGGCGGCGGCCCGGATCGCGGCGGCGGCGGCAGCGGCAACCGGCGGCGGCGGCGGTAGCGGCGGTGGCGGCGCTAGGGATTGGGGCGGCGGTGGGCTTCGGGCGGCGGTGGGCTTCGGGGCAGGGGGGCCCCGGCTGCTCCCCGGGGCGGTGTCCCGCTCGGGTACGGCCCGGAGTCAGTTCCTTTTTTTAAACATTACGCGCAGAAAACATTTAAAAGAAATACTAAACGGACTCCAAAAAACCCGAAATAAATTTTCCCCGACTTCTAAAATCAAGCCGGACAAAACATTATGCGCATTTTTTCCTAATTCAAATAAAATAGCACTAAACTCCAAAATAAAATCTTATTTGATTTTTTATTAAATCTTCAATATTTCTTTATTTTGGGAAAGTTATTTTATTCCCTCTCTCATATTTTCTTTATAGAAATAATTGAACATAAAAATAAATAAAATCAAATGTTCCTATTTTCAAAATTTGAGAAAACTCAAATATGAAAATAACAAAATCTCCAACTCTCTCTGTGGGTCCTTGAGTTGCGTAGAATTTCTAGGATCGAGCCAAAATGCAATAAAATATGATATGCAATGATGATCTATGTATAACATTCCAAATTGAAAATTTGGAATGTTATAGTCACCTTTGTGTGCGAAACGACACACAGTGTCTCTTCCCGCCTTGATTTATTTTAAAGAGGTGACATGCAACTATAGGAGCGTCATCCGAAAAATATGAAATTATTCAGGGTTCGTTTTGCCTTTTTATACATTATTTGAGGTTTCTAGGCATTTTGGAACATACTTTGGTGTGTGCAAAGGTCATGTGTGTACTAGCCACCTATGTAATTGGATGTTCAATTTGGTTATGGAATCAAGTCCTTATAAGTTATAAGTACATATGTTGTTGTTATGTATGCAATGACATCGCCATAGACCATACTAGGGAACCCGTCGGTGATGATTTTATCAGTCACTGACAACTGTATACCAGCAAGCATTTGCCCACAACACACACGACTTTTTTTGACTATACACAGTAAGGAAAAACCCCACTGCAATTTTTATCATTAGAAGGAAAACTCAAGAAGTTTACATGGCTTGAGCTAAGCCAAAAGAAAAGAAAAAAGGAGAAAACAAAGAAAAGGAAAGAGAAACTAAAAAACTAATCTATACAACGCTAAAAAAAGAAAGAGGAAGCAGAAAGAAGATGCACAGAAGGCATCAGGAAAATTACAAAAGCAAATGGTCTAGCCAGTGAATGAAGTACCCAGCATACTTCCTCTTGATTCTGAATTTGAGGTGATGCAATTCTATCCTGAATGTGTCTTTCCATCTCTCTAGATTGGGCTGAATGTTTTGGAAGTTAATTTTTTCCTAGTGATCCAAATAGCCCATGAAGCCAATATGATAATTTCCATATAGAAAGGAAGTTGCAGTTGTTGTTTTAGGCCATCAAAAGCTTCCATCACTGAAACATTGTTTTGTCTATTAGGACAAAGCTGGTCCCAAGATTGTGAGGCAAAAGGAGAAGTCCAGAAGATATGTTGAAGTGTTTCCTCTTGTTGGCAGTTGTGAATGGCACAATTGTAATTTTGAAGCACAAAAGTTTTCCTTCTTAACAGATTTCTTGGGTTAAGTCTGTCATGAAGCAATCTCCAGAAGAACACCTTATGTTTTGGCTGGCAGGAACTGCCCCAAATCCATTGAAACTTTTGAGGCACCACTCTTATTCCCATCAATGCTATGTAAGCCTTGGCTACTGAAAATTTCTCATTGCCCCAAATATAGCTCCATGTGTGAGTGCAATCCAGAAACTCTGATCTTTTCAAATCTTCACAAATGTCTTCCATAATTTCAAATTCCTCATAGGCTTGTGCTGTGAGCAGCAGGTGGAATAGGTCCTATAAGTATTCAAGATGTAGAACAAAATTCACATAATAGTGTTGATCTTTGGCAAATGAGAAAAGATGTGGGAACACGCTTTCTAGACAAGCAGTATGCCATAAGTCAGCCAGAAGAATACAATCCTACCATCACCCACATTGCATCTGTCCATTGATTTATAATCATCAAGGAGTTTCAAATTTTCTTTCCACCAGAATGATCCAATCCAATTATTTCCAGGCAATGTACCATCACTGTAGTGAGTTTCCCAGATTAGGTTGACCCATGGAATATAGAGTCTGTTATAAAACTTGTTTAGATTCTTAAGGAGCAGAGCTTTAGTTTGCACAAATATATCCAACACACAAAGCCCTCCTTGATCCTTTGGCCTAAAAATAGTACTCCAAGCAACCATAGCTGGTCTATGATCATCAAGATCTAGCCCCCTCCAAAGACAATGTCTCAAATATTTGATAACTTGATTCTTAATGGTCACTGGTACATCAAGACAGCCCATGAAGTAGATGATCACTGAATTGAGACCTGATTTGACCAATAAAACTCTGCCAGCCAGGGTCATGAAAGAAGACAATCCCATCAATTTTTGTCTATCCTGTTTACAAGGGGTAGGCATTGTTCCACAGAAGGTTTGGAGTCCTAATGGTACTCCCAAGTAAGTAAAAGGACATGTCCCTTTCTTGCAATGGAAGGTGCTGGTCAAAATTTCCACTTTATCATCAGAAACATTGATTGGTATGAGGCTTGATTTTTGATAGTTCACTTTAAGGCCAGTGGCCTCAGCAAAAGTGTGAAGGAGAGCTTTAAGGCAGTGTAACTGTTTTGCATCTATTTGAAGAAGGACCAGTGTATCATCAGCATATTGTACAATGGGGAAGTCAGGACAAGAATTTACTTGCAAGGGTGGTGTTAAGAGCCCCTGTTGACTGGCTTTGTTTATAATTGATTGAAGCAAATCTGCAACCAAGACAAACAGCAGGGGAGATAAAGGATCCCCCTGCCTTAGTCCTCTAATGTAATAAAATTTCTTCCCGGGAACCCCATTCAGCATGACAGCAGATGAAGCGGATATAAAGAGCACATTAATCCAATTTATCCATATTTCTCCAAAACCTTTAGCTCTAAGAATATCCAGAATAGCTTTGTGCTCTATTATATCAAAGGATTTTTCAAAATCCAGTTTTAGGACAATCACTTCTTCCTTTGATTTATGACATTGATGCAAGTATTTATAAAACCATCCTAAACAGTCATGAATGGCCCTCTCCTTGAGAAAACCATACTGGTTGATATGAACCATAGAAAGAATCACTTTCTGAAGTCTATTTGCCAATAGCTTAGTGATGAGTTTCAAACAATAATTTAGAAGAGATATTGGCTCGAATCATTTGTTGTTAAAGGAGTTGGCCCTTTAGGAATGAGAGTTATGTAGGAGGTGTTGATGCTTTCTAAATACATTTGACCAGCATGAAAGTCATTGATTAATCTGAAAACATCCACTTTGATTATCTCCCAGCAGGCCTTGAAAAACTCATTGTTGAATCCATCTGGTCCAGGGGATTTGTCATTTGGCAGCTCCTTGACCACTTCATTAACTTCCTCCTCACTGAAAGGGAGCTCCAAATTGTGAAATGTTGATGCATCAGGAAGAGGCTCATATAAGGATTCCAGATCAAAATGCATAGTGGTTTTTTGAGAAGTACCCATACTTTTCTTAAAAGCTTCCCACAGGATTGCCGCTTTCCCAGCATGATCTGCAATATCTACTTGATCTTCATTTTGAATGAAAACAATATGATTGTGCCTATGATTAATGATAGCCTTTGTGTGAAAAATTTCTGTATTCTCATCACCAAATTTGATCCCTTTAATTTTTCCCTTTGCTTCCAATAGATCTTTTGATTTTTTAGAAGGGTAAGAAGGTGTTCCTTGAGAATCAATTTGCAGTTCCATTCAAATTCTTCAAAGAGGTCTAGGAGGAAGATCACCTCATTGATAGCAGTAATTTGAGTCTTCAGACAAGAAAGTGTTCTAGCCCATTGTTTGAGAGCTCTTCTGAGATTTTCGAATTTTGCATTAGGACTCTTGGCAGCATCCATACTTCCCACTGGAATATTCCAAGCAGCAGCTACACTTGTTTGAAATTAGAGTGTTGCAGCCAATAATTTTCAAACCTGATCACTTTTTCTTTAGGAATTGTTATACCTATTTTGGTAACACATGAAAGTGATCTAAAAATGGTTCCGCAAGAGGAAGTATAGTTGTGTTTGGAAAAGAAGTCATCCAGGAAGCTAAAGTAAAAAACTAGTCCAACTTTTCCAGTAGTGGATTTTGTTGCATATTGCTCGAAGTAAATTTTCTCCCATGCAGAGGCAGCTTCACCAGCCCCTGATTACTAATGATCTGATTGAATAATAGCATCTAATTAACTTCCCCTCCTGGTCTACTCCTGTCTGCAAGGGATCTAATAAAGTTAAAATCACCCATTATGATCAAGTCTATATCAAGGGGCATGTGAATATTGTGGAACCAAGTAAAGAACTCAATTTTGTCTTGCACTTCACAAGGACCATATATGTTTGTGAGGACCCATGACTGATTATTGTAAGCTTGTGAATTGTACTGAAAGGGAAAATCTGCTTTGGGAAATGACTTCTCCTTGAAGTAAAGAACCACTCCAAGCTATCAAAAGTCCACCTGAAGTCCCAGTTGAGGGAAGGCATGCAAGTTTGTTAATTCTGGTTGGGAAAAAGTTCCTGAGATAAGCAGTATCTATCTCCTCCCTTTTGGTTTCCTGTAAACATAGAATTGCAAAATCAATTTCTTCAATCTTTTGCCTTAGAGCCAACCATTTTTGCTTATAATTCATCCCCCTAATGTTCCAGTTGAGAATATTCCAATTCTTTGTTGTGCTATTCTTGACAACTAGTTGATAAAAGCAGCCAAAGATCAAGTTCCATCATTTGATCCAAGAAAATAATTTCATAGGTGCATATCCATTTTCATAGGTGCAGTTCCATAACTTGATAAAAGCAGCCAAAGAGCACATTGTAAAATCAAGTAACAGGGCACCCATTTCATACATTCTATCTATAACTTCCACAAACAACTGGCTAGCAATAAGTAGCAAACTACCCATAGCATAGAGAGCATCATCCTCTAGTAAGAACAGATCCACAAGTAGCATAGGTTTACAAAATAGGAAGTAGCAGACATTATAAATATAACCATTACATCCAACATTAAGCTTAAAGGGCATAGGGAGTTTGATTCCTCCCAGATACCTAGCATAGGATGGTGTGCAATCATTTGGAGCTTTTGGAGGTGTATGCTTCTCCCTTGGCCAAGTTCATCTTGGTCATCTCTTCTCCTGACCTTTTCTTTGGTTTTCGGCTAGCTTTGACTCCAACTCCTCATCAGCCACCTTGCAAAAAGTAGTTGTGAGATCTTAACTACTATTTTTTGAGCAATTGGGGGAGCAGCATTGCAAGGTAGGCATTTAGTGCGTGAGCATGAACTCCTCTTAAAACCAGCATTATCTTGTTTTATCGTATCATTCCTCCTTATCTCAGTTTCCACGTGGGGAGTTTTGCCACCTCTCCTTTTTTGGAATTCTCAGGTCCAAAGGACTGCAGAGAGCTTGAGAATCCAAATCTATCTAGTTGGAGGAGTCCCCTTCATTTTTCCTTATTCTTCCTTATGGCTTGGTTGTTGTCCTCCACACTCATCTGACAAACAGGAGCATGAGTAGTAACATTTGTTAGGAATATGAAACAAAATAGCTTTATCACCTCCTTCAGTTTGAGAGAGAAGTTCGCCCATGGGGGATTTTAACATGTGCACAGTCCAGCCAAATTTATCTGGTGTCATCGATAGATGCACTATTAAGTTAAACCAACTTACACATATGCTGACAAAGAGAGTATTTCCAACTTCTTTGGGTGGATCTGCAAAGTGATGCTTCCATAGTAGAAGGCCTTCTTCAGAAATTGCAGTTTCATTATTAGCAAGGGCAGATAATTGAATATTTTTCAAACCGAACACAAAAGGAGCAGTATCAAAAAGACCATTAATGTCTTGGACTCAATTACCTCCCATATCATTCAGTGGATCTTCAGTGTTTGTAGCTAGAGCAGATCTACCTTTGTTGGTGTTCACAAAGTCAGGAATAACAATAGCCTTTTTTGCTACCGCCTCAGCTATAGCAGAGTTTGAAACCACATTTTGCTCAACAACAGGTAAGACCAGTACTTCAGCTTGTATGACAGTCTCTCTAATGATAGCATCATGTTTAGAAGCAACATTAGGGGTGTTGTTTTGCTACAATGTCATTCAGTGGTGCAACCACCTGACCAACATCCGGGACAATCAAAACCTCATTTTGAGGGAAGGGTATCTCAGCATCCACATTGATCTGCAGGATTTCATTATTTTCAATGGGCTCAACCTCCTCATCATCAGACTGGTAGGCTTGGATTATATTTTGCAGACCATTAGCTATTGCATTGGCTAGTTGAGGAATTTGAACATGTTGAAATGGTGCACCAACTTCAACTGGTACTATAATGCCCATTATGTTTGAATTCTCCCCTTCTGAAAAATACATATCTAAGTATAAGTTATTGTTGCTAATAGCAGGAAGAAGTTCTTCACCATCTGCCCAAGCTATATCTTCTTGCTGAATAGCATCAAGCAAATCATGTAGAGCCTCATTATGAGCAACATGTTGTTGTACACAATTCCGATCTTGCTCCCACTCACCATCTTCAAGATTATAAGCCATGTCATTAATCATGGCCTCCTGGTGAAACCCTGGATCTTCAACAACATTTTCAGGCAATGAGTATGGGTCTACATTGTTAGTTGGAATGGGATCCCCATCTGCAGGTCCACCACCTAGCATTTCACTTGAGAGCACTTCCACATAAGACGACCATCCATCTTCCTCAAACTCATCTCCCACAGACCATCTGACACTTTTAGGAATTATCTCAAGATTCATAACCCTGGCTTTGAGCATAATGTTGCCCATGTGGTCATCCTCTTTGTCCCAAGAAAATAACCGAGCAAAGTCACTAATGGCATTGGTAATATCTTCAGTATTGCGAAAATCAAATGGAACACCCGTGAGCAGAAGGCAAACTGTCCTATTTAAATGCACCTTCCTATGATTTCTCCCCTCATCATGCTTGGAAAAATAAATGAAAACATCTCCGAACTCATGAGGGCTATCAAGAACAAGCTTGTCCCTATCTCTGACGCGCGTGAGGCGCACATACGCTTCACCAAAGGGACACCTGTGCACATCGCGAAGACCCAGGCTCTTATGAACTACAACAAAGTCCTCAAGTACCTCTCTTATATTGGGGAATGGGGCGTCGACCGAAATCAGGTGGATGGAGGCGATGGCCCAGTCTTCGTGTCGGTTCTGTCGATGAGGAAGAACCACCCGAGCTACTCCATTGCGTCCCTCCACTTCCTGGATTTCATACCCATGAGGTATAAATGGATGTGTATCAATCAGAATGTTCGCCATGGAGGCAGAAACCCTTGCCGCTGTGTCCGATGATGACCTTGACGATGCATGGGCAGAGCTGGAGCGGAGTGGAGGAGGAAAGAGCTGGGTGCTGGAGAAGCCGAAGAGGCAAGTGCCAATCTAGGCTGAAAATTAGGAAAAGCCCCTAAACAAAGCTCTCTGAAATTGGAACTAACCGGGGCCTCGCGGGCCGGGCCAATCGAGCAAAACCAGTCATTCACCACACCAGGGGCCCATGCCTCTTCTGGTGGGCTACTAAAGGAGTCAAACCGAAGAAATGGGTAAAGCCCGGCAAGTCTCTTCTTGGTGCACTCTTTTGCATAGTGGCCAACACGTCCACAAGCATAGCATTGCACAAAAATATTTGAACGTGTCTAGTTGGTGCTCGCGGGCGATGTCTCCGAAATGGCACCCATCGATGGATTCTCGGCATTAAACCTCTCATTAGTAGTTATGTCATTATTTTTTGAGGCACCATTATTGCTTGATTCTGGACGATCAGCCAGGTGCATAAATACAGATGGCCGGCGGTGATCACCGGAGGGAACACATGATCGTGATCCACCGCGATCAACAAGAGTTCATGAGGCATCCTCTTCTTTGTAAAACAAGAACTCCTCTCTACGCCAGTTCGGACCACCCGCTCCCCAAAGCGAGAAAACTATTTTAAAATCTTTCTCAACAATATGGCCTTGTTATAATCTCAAAACTAACTACTTTGGAAGCCACAAAGAACCTAAAATACCCGTCCTTAAGATGATGAACTCTAAACCCGTGTGGATAACCACCAAAGCATGATTGAAGGGCTATGCTGACCATATGAAAATCCAACCGGAAGCGAGCACGACAAAAGGAGGCAACCAAGACAAATTCTTTTTGGCGAAAACCTAGTGAAAACACAACCAAATGAACAAACTTCTTTCTCATAGCCAGTTGAAACTCTTTACCTCTAGTAAAGTTGAGGGAAGGAGGATCCATGGCCATCTCCCCACTCTCCCCATAGGAGAATGGCTGCCATAGCCGGAGTGATAGGTGGCACGGGTGAGGTGGCCGTTGGGGCCGGAGTAGCCACCGGTGCAGGGCCTAGGGCCGCCTAGGGCCTAGGAAACAAGAGGAGAGTCTAGAAAGTATTTGATCCCTACCACACACACGGCCTATTAGCAGTAATCGTTTGCGTTATTATCAGTCCTTGCACACATTTATAATTATAGACCTGTTTGCCGCGTATCACACACATCTTGTTAATTTGAATTGTTTCTGTTGTGTTGCCTAATCAAAAACAGTTCATCTATGTGAACTGTATGCCGTATATCGCACACACCTTGATCTAGGTGTCTGTTTCTGTTGTGTCCCCTAATCGCAAACAGTTTTAATCCGAGTGAACTATACGTCGTATATCGCACACACCTTCATCTGGCTGCCCGTTTCTGTGGTTCAGGCTCATCACAAACAGTTCATTGGAGAGAGTCATATTCCACATATCGCATACGCAACTATAATATGAACCGTGTTTGATGTCTTTGCCATTGCAAACATTTTATATCATTTTTTGCGGTTCTATTACATCACTGTTTGCAATTAATGCATCACACACAATTTTGTCAAAGCGTCTCTGATTGTAGTGTCACGTTAGCAGCATCCTGCAGTAGTGCTACCTTCAGATGGAGCCAATTGTCCCTCGTTTCCGTGAGTTTTTCTACATCAATCATCAGACCAAGTTTGCAGATGCTCCATGCATAGAACTTGGTGGGATTTCAGTTCAAAGGCGAAAGAACAGTCTGTACCCAGAAGCAAAACTAGCGAATCATCTGAAAGGATGGAACGAAACTTGGTTTTATTGCAAAAACACCGCCCCTGCAGATGAAAACCCCTTATCGGGTTACATGATTGACCGGCTTGACGCAATAGTTGCTTTCCCAGGCTGGCCGTCTAATGAGGAACAAGAAGAAGGTGCACCTATCTATCCAAGTCTGAGAGCTTTAAGATCCAACGAGCTCACCGGGGTAGACTTGACCCGGTGTTGGATAAGTTGGCACATCCAGCCCCTAAGTCGAAGGGGCGAATTAATGTGTAACTACACCGACGAGTGAGCAGATGTGTAGTGCTTTAGCAAGATCAACTTATCTGTTGATGAAATAAATAAAGCGACAAAGAGGCTACTAGGAGAGCCTCAAGACAAATGCAATCAGACCGGTCTTGCTCCCTTTTGTCAAACCAACCCTGTGGCACCAGTGAGTCTATAATTTTACTTATCTTTATCCAGCTTATTTTGCAGTCATTATACTTAATTCTTGGCTCATTATATTCACAGGAAAATGATAAGTTCTGGAAAAAGAAGATTAAGAAATATGGTGCTCCCCCACCTGAACTGGTGGACGAGCCAGATGTTGATGAAACAGGTGCCCCTGAACCGGGCATTGACGAGTCGGTTTCCTTTTTATTCAGCATGCAGACGCTTCCACTTCTCAGGGTCACACCAAAGGTAGTCAAACCGGCAGTACTGAGGTAATTTATGTATCCTCCGGCTCGAGAACTTTTGTCTCCAAGAGATCAAGAAGAGCCGTCAGGAAGGTACCATTTTCTTATCCACACGCTTACTTAGACCCAAACTTTCTTTTGAAGAAGTCATACCAAACTGGCAAGCGCAAGCTTCAGAGTCATTCTGGTGAGTTGTTCGCCGGCTTATCAGATGAGTTGGCCATCTATTCCACGACAGAATGAGGTACCTCATAGTGCAACCCCATCTCGTTACGCAACAACTTAACCCCTCTGATTCAAATTATCAGGAGTCGCCGCCGTCATCTGCGATTCATCCGCGACCCAACTGCTAGTTTTCACCATTAAGCGCGGGTGAGTACTTTAGAATATTTTCCCTTGATTATTGTAAAAATCTTTACTAAATAAAAAATTTCTTATATTGGTACCATGGCCAAGGTCGTCACCAGGAAGAAAGTTGGTGAGTCATCCTCTGTTACTGCTAGTTCTGGCACTCAAGAACTGCCGCTAGACAAACTGGACAATCAGGCCAAGTGTACGGGCAAATATAACCCGGATCAAGAGACAGAAGCAGTCCATGAGCCGGTAGTGTCGTGGTTCTAAGTCTGACAGTAGAATAGGGGGGTAGGAATGCAGAGGCAAGATCTTAGCTATGGAGTAGTCATATACACAAGATGTTTACGAGTTCAGGCCCTTCTCGGAGGAAGTAACAACCCTACTTCTCGGAGCCCGGAGGCGGTCGACTGTATTATGCGCGTATGAGTTACAGGGGTGCGAACCCTTGACACTAAGGAGGGGGGTGGCTTATATAGAGTTCGCCAGACCCCTCCGGCCCTTAGTTATGTAGGGTTTAAAGTATATTAAGATTGGGGGTTACTGGTAACGCCCCACATAAAGTGCTATGATGACCATAAAAGCTACTTAATGACCGACCGTTTGTGTGCAGACTGACTTTAGATCTCCTGGCAGTCGAGTGGTTGGCTTCATGGTCGAGTGTCTTCAAACCGTCGAGTGGAATCCTTCCAGGTCGACTGACAAGTGGTATCTTCTAGAGATGTCCTTGGGGAGGGTATCTTGGACAAGTCCATGACCCTACCCTAGGTACATGGCTTCATCATTAGCCCCCGAATGGATCGAGGTTTGAGTGGGGAAGGAGTTGAGAACTCTTCCAACCCATTTTTCGTGCTATGAGTATGTCTTGTTCTGGATCAATGAACTTAGGTGACGGCACCAACTTCTTTTTCAGTCGCCTTGATCCATTCTTTGTATCCGTCGAGTGAATTTTCTGTACTTGGAGATCTCCGAACGAGAGAGCGGAGGAAATCTCCCATTTGACAAGTTGCTCTGCAGTTCGCAGATTTAGCGGGATCCGAATTTCAGGAAGCGCGTGGGGCGGAGGAGGCCGCGGTACTCGGATGGGATAAGGCAGGAACACCTCGATCTCCACGCCACCTTTTTGGCCACGTATCACGCGCGCGACTGTTGCGGGATTTGATAGGATCGCCCGGGCCTACAAGTCAGTCACTCGGAAGCAACCTCATATAAGGCGCCAGACGGGGGTTTTTGAACAGTGCGCTCTCATTTCCTCTCCCTCTTCCTTAGACTTATCCGCCGCGTTCGGCTCCATCTCAGCGCCGCTGCTCTGTGCGCGCTTCGCCGGCGACAATGGTGAAGGAGAAGACGGCGGCTTTGGAGCGGGCGAAGAAGGCGACGGCGAAGGCGAAGGGAAGGGCGACCAGTTGGGGCGGATCTTCGTCAAGGGCCGGCCTGCCGCAGGGCTGGATCCATAGCGACTGGATCCGCTCGACGATCCGTCAGAAAGATCTTGACGACTTGGCCAATGAAGGACTGATCCCCCATGGATCAGTGAGGCTCCCGGGGAAGGAGTGGGAGCCGCAGCCTCAGGAGGGTGAGTGTGTCCTCTTGGCCACCCATGTTGACCGCGGGTTTTCTTGGCCGCCCCACCCTTTCTTTCAGGGATTTCTGAACTTCTTTGGGGCACATCTCCACCACTTCACACCCAACTCCATCGTGTATCTCGCTGCTTTCATGTCCTTGTGTGAGAATTTCTTGGGTTGTCGGCCTCATTGGGGTCTGTACAAGCACATTTTCACCTGTCGCTCCCAGACGGTGAAAAAGGCCAATCCGAGTGATGAGAGAACCCAAGTGATCTAGATGTGTGGGGGTCTTGGGGTTCAAATGAGGGGAAAAAGTTCTTTTCCGACCATGATCCTACCCGAGTCAGTCCGTGGATGGCAGTCGACTTGGTTCTACTGCAAGGACCAGCCGACGCCAGGGCAGTCGACTGGACTCCCTCCGTTTTCAATGGACCGAGTGAGCAAGCCATCCTCTTTGATGGTGATCCCGGAAGAGAAGGCGCAGGTTAAGGTGTTGGTTGAACGCGTTGTCCAGCTCATCCGAGACGGAGTGACCGGCATGGATCTCTTGGAGGTCTTCCTCCGATGACGCATCCAGCCACTTCAAGCTGGAGACCATCCGATGTGGTTGTACTCTGGCACTGAGGACACCACTTGGATCCACCCAGAGGAGGTCGAGGATGCCATGCTGGAAAGGTGGCTGGCGAGCATCACAGGAAACAAGGACAACCCTCGAGGAGCCAGGAGGATTCCCCCACTCGACCAGTCATACGAAGTGGACAAGGTCCAATCCTGCATCTTTGACTGTGATCCTGCTTTCCCCATCCTGTTTGCTTAAAAAATCAGTCGACTGACTTTTGTCTTGTTTGTTGTCTTCCAGGACACTACTGAGATGTACTCGATGCCCAACGGGGTGCAAGAACAGGTCGAGGAGGAGGAGGGGAGTGGAGGCAAAAGTCAGGAGGAGTGGCAATCTGAAGGCGAGGAGGATGAAGATGATGACAGCTCCAATGAAGAGGAGGAGGAGGAGGAGGAAGAAGAAGTCAACCCTCCTCACACGGAAAGGCAATCCAAGCCCACCCATGATCCCGCGGTCGAGCGTGGCAAGGCAACTGCATCTGTCGGGCAGTCGACGAAACGCCCTCGGATGACCTCTCCGGCGCTGACTGAAAAAGCGCCGAAGCAACCCTGAGCGACGTCATCAAAGCCGACGAAGGCCCTGCCCAAGATGAGGATGGCCATTCCCACCATTTCCGGGTAATAGAAGAACTTGTGTTTTCTCGTTTAGCATGGACATACTGTTGGTCGACTCGTTGGTTAACCGATTGATTTCTGAAATCTGCAGTGCTGCTACCTCTGAGACCTCAGCCAGGAATGAAGACCAGGAAATGGAAGATGCTGCCACCTCTAACCTTGGTATGATCTCTGTGGTTTCGCTTTTGGTCGATTGGATTTTCATCTTTAACTTTGGATCTTTCTTGTAGCCCCACCTCATGTCATTGATTTCCTTGATGATGACGATGAGGTGCCGCTGAGGCCGAGGAGGAATAAAAAGGCGCCTGCTGGCATGACTGCTCAGATTAAATCAGCACCTAAGACGCTGGTTTAGGAGGGTGGCAACATCACTCGGACTTCCGTGTCCTTCGCTGTGCCGCTGACGAGTGCTCGACCTTCGTCGTGGACTGCTGATCCACCTTCCCTCTTCGCCACACACCACGTCCCAGAGGACCAAGCGGGTGCTACTAAGGAGGCTATACGCCAGGCGGGGATCATGATGGAGTAGGTGAAGGCGATCCGGGATGCCAGCCAAGCGGCTTATGATGCGAGCTCAGCTCTTCAGAGCAATGTCCAGGTTAGTTAGTCACCGCTTGTTCTGTTAGGATATGGTACCTGAAAACTCTTCTTTCTGAAGATCTTTGTATCTGTACACCCACTGGGTGTGTCGATTGAATTTTTGGATTGGTGGGGGCACGCTGAGTGCACCCACTGGGTGTAGTCCCCAAGACTACGGTGGACTGCTGGCAGTCGACTGTAGTCTTTATACTTTGAATTTCTTTTCTAATTTCTTCACTCGGTCTGGTCGAACCATGTCGAATGGAATCTTGGAACCAGTGGGGGCACGCTAAGTACACCCACTGGGGGTGTAGTCCCCGAGACCGTGGTCGACTGCTGCCAGTCGACTACGGTCTGAAGAACTTTTTTTAGATCATGATGATACCATGGCTGACTGCTGGCAGTTAGCTATGGTTTAGGATCATAACCTTTTTGCCTCTTTCGGTCGACTGATCGAACCGAGTTGGTAGAACCAGTGGGGGCACGCTGAGTGCACCCACTGGGTGTAGTCCCCGAGACTACTGTTGAATATTTTGATTCAGCTGTAGTCTTAGAAATGCTACGATTTTTTTCTCTTAGTCACTTGGAAGCGACCTATCTTTCATGTCTGTCGACTGACCTTTCGCAGAAATCTTGCGAGCTTGCGGCTTGCTATACTGAATTGGAGAACAAACACATCTAGCTTGAACTTGACTTGAAGCTCGTTCACGAGAACTTTATGAAGGCGAAGAATGAAGCAAAAGGTATGTTAGGTGAGAATCTTGATGACTGTCTTTATCTTTTTGTCCATTCCTGATTCTGATCTCATTGTCACTTTGCAGATAAACTGAAGGAGGCTCTGAAGAAGAAGGACCTTGACCTCGCCGAGGCGCAGAAAGCGGCTTCAGACAACACGAAGCTCGCGGAAGAAAAGCTGACTTCAGTCGGTAAACTTCAAGAGGAGAACGCCAATCTGAAAGCTGCTCTCGACGCGGCCAACAAGGAGGTCAGCCGACTGAAGAATGACAAGATAGCTCTGAGTGACAAAGCTAGCGAACTGGCGGGGAAGAAGAACGATCTGGAGGCTTATCTGGGAGGGCTCGCCAAGAAGTTATTCCTCATGCTTGAAGGTGATCCCTTCTATCTGACCGACTTGTTATTATCGACTCATCATAAAACTGCTGGCTTAACTTCGAATTGTGTTTAAAGAATTCTGCCAGAACTTCGAGGAGGAAACCAGTCGAGTGGAGACAAGCCTGGACCCCATTAACTCTCCTGTGAAGGATGAAGCCGCTATGAACGTGCTCCGACTGGAGTCTCGTGTTGCTGGTGTGGTCGACTACCTCGCTCGACTGAAGGTTGCGGTGTCACGAATCGACATGACACTCTGGCCAAGAGAGACGCTTCAAAATGACCTCGAGTCTTTAATGACTCGACTGAATGACATTCCAGGTCGAGTGCAGGAATGGAAGAAGTCTTCTGCCTGGTGTGGTGCTGATGTTGCTCTGTCTCTGGTATGTGTTCACTGCAAGGATGCGCGAGAGGACAAGATGGCGTCCATCAAGGTGGCCAATACCAAGAAGCATGACTTCCAATCTTTCATGGAGACCTTCATTGCTGCTGCCACTCGGATTGCTGACGGAATCGACCTGGACCAGTTTGTCGCGCCTTCCAGTCCTCCACCCGAAGAGTAAAAAACTTCTATGCTTCATCTTAAATTTGCCTCGGAATGCCGAGTGGTTTTGTAACCGATAAACTTTTACAGGCTTGACGCCTGAGTACTTTCGAATCCGTAGGGTGTTATCTGGACTTGGCTTATCATTAAATATGCTTGCACTTGCCGTCGAGCGAACTTTGTCTTTCACTCGGAATATACTTTAACGCTTGAGATGCAGCTCTAAGGTGGAAAGTCCAGTCGACCTGCACTTCACCTCCCTTGCAGGTAGGGATGAAGCACAGATAGCAGTCGACCTGCGTCCCTGCGGATAAGGATGGAGCGCACATTGTATTTGTGCCGTAGGTCAGAAGAGAAGGTAGCAGTCGACCTGCACCTCGTCATCCTTGCAGAGCGCATGTTGTATTTGTGGCGTAGCTCAGAAGGAGAAGGTAGCAGTCGACCTGCACCTCATCATCCTTGCAGAGCGGAATAAATTAAGTACTTAGGCGAGCACTGGGCTGCAGCTAAGCACCCGAGTGGGAGGATTGCTCTCCACTCGGTGGGATTTTCAAATACTTAGGCGAGCACTGGACTGCAGCTAAGCCTCCGAGTGGGAGGTTTGCTCTCCACTCGGTAGGATTTTTAGATACTTAGGCGAGTACTGGACTGCAGCTAAGCCCCCGAGTGGGAGGTTTGCTCTCCACTCGGTAGGATTTTTAGATACTTAGGTGAGTACTGGACTGTAGCTAAGCCCCCGAGTGGGAGGTTTGCTCTCCACTCGGTAGGATTTTCAGATACTTAGGTGAGTACCGGACTACAGCTAAGCCCCCGAGTGGGAGGTTTGCTCTCCACTCGGTAGGATTTTTTTGTGGCGTAGCTCCAAAGGAGAAGGCAGCAGTCGACCTGCACCTCATCATCCTTGCAGAGCGCTCGTTGTATTTGTGGCATAGCTCGAAAGGAGAAGGTAGCAGTCGACCTGCACCTCGTCGTCCTTGCAGAGTGCATGTTGTATTTGTGGCATACCTCGGAAGGAGAAGGTAGCAGTCGACCTGCACCTCGTCGTCCTTGCAAAGCGCATGTTGTATTTGTGGCATAGCTCGGAAGGAGAAGGTAGCAGTCGACCTGCGCCTTGCCGTCCTTGCAGAGCGCACATTGTATTAAATACTTAGGCGAGTACTGGACTGCAGCTAAGCCTCCGAGTGAGAGACTGGCTCACCACTCGGTAGAATTTCAAACACTTAGGCGAGTACTTGGACTGCAGCTAAGCCTCCGAGTGGGAGACTGGCTCACCACTCAGTAGGATTTTAAACACTTAGGCGAGTACTTGGACTACAGCTAAGCCTCTGAGTGGGAGACTGGCTCACCACTCGGTAGGATTTTAAACACTTAGGCGAGTACTTGGACTGCAGCTAAGCCTCCGAGTGGGAGGCTGGCTCACCACTCAGTAGGATTTTTTTTTAAACTTAGGCGAAACGGATTCGCAGCTAAGCCCCCGAGTGGGAGGCTGGCTCACCACTCGGCAGGGATTTTTTTTACAAACTTAGGTGAAATGGATTCGCAGCTAAGCCACCAACTAGGGGATTTCTCACATAAACAAAAGTAACAACAATCACTGGGAAAATTATAACACTCTTGTCTTTAAAAAACAAACTATAGAAGTACTTTTATTACATCTCATCCGAGTGAATACTTAAGTATAAAAGGGGCGGAGCAGCTCTGCATTCCAAGCTCGTGGCTTGTCAATCTGGCGATCGACATTGTAAAGACGGTACGCTCCATTGTGGAGGACTTTGGTGACAATGAAGGGGACTTCCCAAGTAGGAGCAAGCTTGTGTGGCTTCTGCTGATCCACTCGGAGAACCAAATCTCCTTCTTGGAAGGCTCGGCTCTTCATGTTTCTGGAATGGAATCAACGCAAGTCCTGGTGATAGATAGTCGATTGGATCATGGCCATCTCTCTTTCTTCTTCTAGAAGGTCGACTGGGTCTTGCCGGGCTTGTTCTGCTTCATCTTTAGTGTAGAGCTCGACTCGAGGTGCATTGTGAAGTAGGTCACTCGGCAGAACTGCTTCAGCTCCATAGACCGGAAAGAATGGAGTTCGCCTAGTCGACCGATTAGGAGTGGTCCTCAATCCCCAAAGAACTGATGGAAGTTCGTCGACCCACGCTCCTGCTGCATGCTTGAGATCACGCATCAGCCGGGGTTTTAGTCCTTTGAGAATTAGACCATTTGCTCGTTCCGCTTGTCCATTCGACTGGGGGTGAGCAACTGAAGCGTAGTCGACTCGTGCGCCTTGAGAGGCGCAAAAGGCTCTGAATTCATCGGAATCGAAGTTTGACCCATTATCAGTGATGATGCTGTGCGGAACTCCATATCTGAACACTAACTCTCTGATGAAGCTGATAGCAGTGCCGACATCAAGGTTCTTGATAGGCTTAGCTTCAATCCACTTAGTGAACTTGTCGACTGCCACCAGTACATGGGTGAAGCAACTCCTGCCAGTTCTCAGTGGTCCAACCATATCCAATCCCCAAACAGCGAAGGGCCAGACGAGTGGAATGGTGATCAAGGCTGAGGCGGGTGTGTGTGACATATTGGAGTAGAACTGACATCCTTCACACTTGTCAACTATTTCCTTCGCCATTTCGTTTGTCTTGGCCAGTAAAATCCCGCTCGGTATGCTTTAGCCACAATGGTCCGAGAGGACGCATGATGACCACAGGTCCCCGAGTGGATATCGTCAAGAATTATCTGACCTTCTTCTAGTGTTATACATTTCTGGCTGACTCCAGTCGCGCTTTCTCTATACAACTGTCCCTTGATCATAGTAAAGTCCTTGGATCGGCGGAAAATCTGTCGAGCCTCTTCTTCGTTCTCCGGGAGCTCTTTCCTTAGGATATACGCGATGTACGGAATTGTCCAGTCGGGAGTGATGACCAAAACTTCCATGATCAGGTCGACCACAGCTGGGACCTCAACTTTAGTCGGATCAGTGACACTTTTTGGCTGCGGGGCTTCTTCGGTGAAAGGATCCTCTCGAACTGATGATGTGTGGATGTGTTCCAAAAACACATTACTGGGAATGGCTTCCTTCTTGGACCCTATTTTTGCCAAATCAGCAGCAGCTTGATATTTCAGTTGGGGTATATGATGAAGCTCTAACCCCTCAAATTTCTTCTCTAGCTTTCTCACTGCATTGCAGTAACCAGTCATGGCTGGACTTCTGACGTTCCACTCCTTCATCACTTGATTAACCACCAGATCTGAGTCACCATAGACCATGAGGCGATGGACGCTGAGTGAAATGGCCATACGCAACCCATACAAAAGTGCTTCGTATTCTGCTTCATTATTGGAGGAATCAAAGTGGATCTGGAGCACATATCTGAGCTTATCTCCTCGGGGGAAACCAACACTACCCCAGCACCGGAACCATTCAGCATCTTAGAACCATCAAAGAAAATGGTCCAGTGCTCCGAGTGAACTTGAGTCGGTAGTTGCTGTTCAATCCACTCGGCGATGAAATCTGCTACTGCTTGGGACTTGATGGCTTTCTTTGCCTCAAATTTGATATCAAGGGGAAGGAGTTCAATCGCCCATTTCGCCACTCGACCAGTTGCATCTCTGTTGTGCAGAATCTCTGACAATGGGGCGTCGCTGATGACTGTGATGGAATGGTCAGAGAAGTAATGAGCAACCTTCTTCGTGGTCATATAAATCCCATATACAAGCTTCTGATAATGAGGGTATCTTTGCTTTGATGGGGTCAACACTTCAGAAAGATAATATACTGGGCGCTGAACTTTGAAGGCTTTTCCTTCTTCTTCCCGCTCGACCGTAAGTATTGTACTGACGACTTTTCATGTGGCTGCAATGTAAAGCAGCAAAGGCTCTTTGCTGATTGGGGCAGCAAGCATCGGCTGGATGGAGAGCAGAGCTTTTAGCTCTGCAAACGCTGCATCAGCTTCGGGAGTCCACTCGAACTTGTCTGACTTCTTCATCAGTCGGTAAAGAGGCAATGCCTTTACACCGAGGCGAGAGATGAATCGAATTAAAGCGTCCAAGCATCCAGTAAGCTTCTGGACATCGTGCACATGCACAGGGCATTTCATTCGGAGTATAGTACCAACTTTTTCTGGGTTGGCGTTGATTCCTCATTCGGAAACGAGAAAACCGAGTAACTTTCCGCCGGGAACTCCAAATGTGCACTTTGATGGATTAAGCTTGATATCATACCTCCTGAGGTTGGCAAATGTTTCAGCAAGGTCAGTCAATAGGTCGGAACCTTTCCGTGATTTGACCACAATATCATCCATGTATGCTTCCACATTCTGACTGATTTGAGTGAGCAAACACTTCTGAATCATCCTCATGAACGTGGCTCCGGCATTCTTGAGGCCGAATGGCATGGTGACATAGCAGAAGCACCCAAATGGAGTGATGAAAGCTATTTTGATCTCGTCGGGTCCATACTGACAGATCTGATGGTAACCAGAATAAGCGTCTAAAAAAGACAGGAGCTCACATCCCGCAGTCGAGTCGACTATTTGGTCGATGCGGGGGAGAGGAAAATGATCTTTCGGGCAGGCCCGATTGATATGTTTGAAATCAATGCACATGCAAAGTGACTTGTCCTTCTTGGGGACCATGACAACATTGGCGAGCCACTCGGAGTGGTAAATCCCTCAGATAAACTCTGCTGCTAAGAGCCGAGCCACCTCTTCACCAATGGCCTTTCTTTTCTGGACGGCGGACCATCGAAGATGTTCCTTGACAGGTTCCACTTTTGAGTCGACTCATAGACGATGCTCAGCCAGCCCCCTGGGAACACCCGGCATGTCAGCAGGCTTCCATGCGAAGATGTCCCAGTTCTCACGGAGGAACTGGATGAGCGCTTCTTCCTATTTGGAGTCGAGTGTTGTAGAGATATGAGTCGGAGCAACACTGGGGTCGGTCGGGTGAATGTGAACCGGCTTTGTCTCACTGGACGACTGAAACGCTAACTCTGTAGCGGGTTTCTTGGCTCGCAACAAATCACTCGGATCTGCAGTTTTCTGGTATTCCTGCAGCTCTACCACTGCCATCTGAGCATCGGCGATCTTTGAGCCTTTCTGAAAGCACTCTTCCTTCCGATTGCTAGTAATAGTGATCACACCTTTGGGACGAGGCATCTTCATTTTGAGGTACACATAGCATGGTCGAGCCATGAAACATGCATAAGCTGGCCTGCCCAAAATAGCGTGATAAGCACTCTAGAAATCCACCACTTCAAATGTCAACTTTTCTTTGCGGTAATTCTTGGAATCACTGAAAACCACATCAAGAGCAATTTGGCCAAGTGACTCAGCCTTCTTCCCAGGAATGACTCCATGGAAACTCATGTTGCTGGTACTGAGTCTGGACATCGGAATGCCCATCCCTTTCAATGTTTCTGCATACAATATATTCAAGCCACTGCCACCATCCATCAAGACTTTAGTCAGTCGAGTGCCTTCGATGACTGGGTCGACCACCAAAGCTTGCCTCCCAGGGGTGGCTATGTGTGCCGGATGATCGGACTGATCGAATGTGATGGCAGTCTGAGACCACTTCAGATAACTGGGTGTCACCGGAGCAACCATATTCACCTCTCGGTTGATAACTTTCAATCGACTTTTGCTTTCAACATTAGCAAAAATCATTAGGGTGGAATTGACCTGGGGATATCCATCATCACTATCTTCTTTGTCTTAAACTTTGTCCGACTCCTTTTCCTTATCTTTGGGCTGTTTCCCCTGGAATTGCTGGATCAAGAGCCGACACTGTCGAGTGGTATGTTTCAGATAAATGAATTTACCCTCCTCATCTTTCTTCGTGTGGATGTGGCACAGCAAATCCATCACATCATTCCCTTCCTTGTCCTTCACCTTCTTAGGGTTCCAAGACCCTTTGGGCTTCCCTTTAAACTTTCCTTGAGTCACGGCCAAGGCTTCTCCAGGAGCAGCTGGCTCAGCTTTCCGCTTCTGCTTCCGACTGGAATTCCCTCCCCCGGTTTCATGAGCGGCTGACTTGTACTTGCCACTCCGGAGCCGATCCTCTTCTTCACCATTAGCATACTTGGTGGCAATCTCCATCATTCGACTCAGGGTCATTTCTCCGGTTCGACCGAGTTTCAAACTTAGCTCTCTGTTCTTAACGCCTTTCCTTGAAGGCACAGACTGCCTCGTGATCAGATACATTCTCTACCGTGTGATGCAGTGTGATCCATCTCTGGATGTAATCTCTCAGAGTTTCATTCGACTTTTGCACACAAGACTGCAGCTCTGTCAACCCTGCTGGTCGCTTGCAAGTTCCTCCAAATGTTCTGACAAACACTCGGGCAAGATCTTCCCAAGTGTAAATGCTGCTAGGTGCCAACTGATTCAGCCATGCTCTGGCCGAGCCCTCCAACATAAGAGGTAGGTGTTTCATGGCCACATCATCATTGCCGCCGCCAATCTGAACAGCCACTCGGTAGTCCTCAAGCCAAGTATCGGGCTTGGACTCACCAGTGAACTTACTGACTCCAGTCGCCTACCTGAAGTTGGGAGGAATCACCGCGGCCCTGATGGCTCTGCTAAAACACTCTGGTCCTGAGACGTGAACTCTTCTGCTGGTGGGCACATCTCTGTCATGGCCTTCTCGGTGAGCTATGTTCCTGTCGACCAAACCTTGTACGATAATGGATCTCGCATCAAAGCCTGGTTCCCTGGGGTCAACTGGAATCCTTCGCCCAACACTGTGATGGCATCTGTCATCCTGCTGTCGAGGCGCGTACGACCCACCCCTTGGGGGAGGGGGCAGTGGGCACTTGACGTCGATCATCATGATCGAATCGGTCATCATAGTGATCGCGCCGGCCTCCACGTCCTTCACGCCTTGGGGGCAATCTTGGGCTATGGGCCGACTGGACTGCATTCACAGCAACGGATCTGCTGTGAATCCTATTCCGTGACTGCAATACAGCTGAATTTTGATCTCCTGCTGCCCGGAGTAAATCTCTGATCTGAAGCAAGCCTCTGCCAGCCTCTGACTGGGAAGTCTGAATTGACTCTGCTATACGGGCTGCAGCTGCTAGATTCTGAATCGGAGTTCGATATACCTGAGTCGATGGTGGAAAGAGTTGACGTCGACTGGAGTCTGGAACCCGTTGCCACGCACGCTCGTCGAGTGCTCGCTGGAGGTTCTCTAGTCGAGTGTGCTCAGCCAAGTTGGCCAAGCGCGCGTCCTCTAAGGCACGAGCCTCGGGGGTTTCTCCAACGATAGGAGTGTGTAATGCATCCATATTCCGGCGGTGAAGTTCTTCCCTCTGCAGCGAAATGAGGGGCTCTGGTTGATACTCTTCGTGAACCTGCGCCGGATCGCCTCCGCCGTCGCCTCCGTCGGCGCGGGGCAAGCCAGGAGGACTGCATGGTCCATTGACCATCAGAACCTCCGCCACTGGATCACTGCTGTCGCACTCGGATGCAATCTCTATGGAGCCAGTCGACCGATCGAACAGGCCATAGAGAGGTTCATCGGGCTCGATTGCCGCGACTTGGGGAGTGGCCGACTGGCGGGCCACCGCGTGTCTCACCCACCGCTGAAGCCTCGACCGACCGGAGCGCTTGCGCCGGCCGGAAACAGGGAGGGAGGATGACACATGGGTCGACCGATACTGGGTCGACGGTTGCCGTAGGAGGATGCCGCGGACGCATGCGCGAAAGTGTGTCGCCCCGCGGACGGGGAGTGAGTCGACATTGAGTGGAGCCTCCTGAAGCCAAGCGGAGTCGTCGACGATGAACGTGAGCGCGCCGAGACGGATCTCGCGGCCCTCAACCAAAACTCCGCCTAAAACCATGATGAAGGAGATTGGAAAAATCCCAACTTCTCCAATAAATCGCTAAGAAACCTGCCCCACGGTGGGTGCCAACTGTCGTGGTTCTAAGTCTGACAGTAGAATAGAGGGGTAGGAATGGAGAGGCAAGATCTTAGCTATGGAGTAGTCGTATACGCAAGATGTTTACGAGTTCAGGCCCTTCTCGGAGGAAGTAACAACCCTACGTCTCGGAGCCCGGAGGCGGTCGACTGTATTATGCGCGTATGAGTTACAGGGGTGCGAACCCTTGATACTGAGGAGGGGGTGGCTTATATAGAGTTCGCCAAACCCCTCCGGCCCTCAGTTATGTAGG
This sequence comes from Triticum timopheevii, assembly GCA_963921465.1. Lineage (NCBI taxonomy): Eukaryota > Viridiplantae > Streptophyta > Magnoliopsida > Poales > Poaceae > Triticum > Triticum timopheevii. Next base: position 354,825,925 of record OY997274.1, read on the forward strand.
GTTTAAAGTACATTAAGATCGGGGGTTACTGGTAACGCCCCACATAAAGTGCTATGATGACCATAAAAGCTACTTAATGACCGACCGTTTGTGTGCAGACTGACTTTAGATCTCCTGGCGGTCGAGTGGTTGGCTTCATGGTCGAGTGTCTTCAAATCCATCGAGTGGAATCCTTCCAGGTCGACTGACAAGTGGTTTCTTCTAGAGATTTTCTTGGGGAGGGTATCTTGGACAGGTCCATGACCCTACCCTAGGTACATGGCTTCATCAGGTAGTTATTAAAAGCCACCAGGGGGGTGAAGAGACAAACATCGTAGGTGAGAAGGCCAGGACAAGCGAGCAGGTCGAAGATATCCACCTGCCAAGTCCTGCTCATGCTCCCAGCCCTCATCCAGAAGCTAAGGAGGTTAATCAGATAATGGTTGATATGGAGGTGACCATCACTGGGGAAGGGTAGAGTGCTCCTGATATCTCAGGTACTTTGACCAAGAATGTGGCCGAAGATGAGGCGGTCCCGCTTGACAAGGGGAAGACCAAGCTAGAGCTCCCCATCTTAGAAGACCCGAGTGTTGAAGAATTGCACCAGGGGTTCTTAACCCGGCTGTCTGGGAGCTGAGATGCTGAGATAGGCATGGTTAAGATGCTGAGGAAAAAAATATGAGGTAGGACATGATCCCTTCTCCCAAAATTGTATATATACTTATGCAACCCCCAAGTCTTAGACATAGGACAGCATGGATATGTGTGAGACTTGTATATAATTTTGGCAAGCCTGCTGTAGCCCCCAAGGGCTGGGTTGTTATGAAAATAACAAGCCAGTTCTTTGTAAATATGTCATGTAGGTTGAAAAGAGTGACATGTAGCCCCCAATGTCTGACTCATCTCTTTGAGAGAGTCGGGTCTTCAAAATGTTGACTGCAGCTAATGATCTAAAGAAAAACATCATGTAGCCCCCAAGGGTCGGTTCATCAACATGAGATGAGTCGGGTATTGTCTTTATATTCTTGTTTTAGAAAATGGCATGCATTAGCTCCCAAGCGCCATGTAGGTTGCTTGCAGCTGCTTGGGACTTTAAGTATAGAAGAAGTTTTGCCTCTTGTAGCCCCCAAGGGTCGGGCGATACGTCTCCAACGTATCTATAATTTTGATTGTTCCATGCTATTATATTATCATTCTTGGATGTTTTATAATCATTGTATATCATTTTTTGGTACTAACCTATTCATATAGTACCAAGTGCCAGTTGTTGTTTTCTTCTTGTTTTTTACATCGCAGGAAATGAATATCAAATGGACTCCAAATGCAGCGAAACTTTTTGTGGATATTTTATGGACTAGAAGACACCTGTTGGGCCAAAGAAGTACCAGAGGGATGCTCCGAGGGGAGCACAACCCACCAGGGCGCCCCTGGGGGCCCAGGCGCACCCAGCTGGGTTGTGCCCACCTCGGTGGCCTCCCGCACCGCCTCTTTGCTCTATAAATACCCCAATATTTCGGAAACCCTAGGGGAGTCGACGAAAATCAATTCCAGCCGCCGCAAGTTCCAGAAACACCAGATCTAATCTAAACACCATCACGGAGGGGTTCATCATCCTCATTGGTGCCTCTCTGATGATTCATGAGTTGTTCATTATAGACCTATGGGTCCGTAGTTAGTAGCTAGATGGCTTCCTCTCTCTCTCCATCTCTCTCTCTCGATTCTCAATACAATGGTCTCTTGGAGATCCATATGATGTAACTCTTTTGCGGTGTGTTTGTTGGGATCTGATGAACTTGAGTTTATGATCAGATCTCTGTTTTTATCCATGAAAGTTATTTGAGTCTTCTTTGATCTCTTATATGCATGATTGCTTATAGCCTCATATTTCTTCTCCGATGTTTGGGTTTTGTTTGGCCAACTTGATCTATTTATCTTACAATGGGAAGAGGTGCTTTGTGATGGGTTCGATCTTACGGTGCTTGATCCCAGTGAGAGAAGGGGACCGACACGTATGTATCGTTGCTATTAAGGATAACAAGATGGGGTCTATTTCTACATATATAGACCTTTTCTACATCATGTCATCATTCTTATTGCATTACTCCATTTTTTCATGAAGATGCATGCTGGATAGCGGTCGATGTGTGGAGTAATAATAGTAGATGTAGGCAGGAGTCGGTCTACTAATCTTGGACATGATGCCTATATAATGATCATTGCCTGGATATTGTCATGAGTATTTGAAGTTCTATCAATTGCCCAACAGTAATTTGTCTTCCCACCGTTTGCTATTTTTCTCGAGAGAAGCCACTTGTCGGATTATGGGATACGCAAACCCTTGAGAGGTTCGAACTCTAGGGTGCGTGCGGAGATCTCAAGCTACCCAGCCTGCTGCTCGCGATCCTCCTAATCCTAGTGCTTCAAGCTCAAAGAGACAAAGAGATACATCAATTTATCCTGGTTCGGGCCACCTTGAGGTGTAATACCCTATTCCAGTGTTTTGGTGGATTGCCTCGAAGGGCTGAGGATGAACTAGTACAGTGGATGAACTGGCCTCAGGAGGTGAGGTGTTCTTGAGCTGGTGTGGTGTGAGCTACTTCGACTTGTCTTCTCCTGTCCATGGTGGTGGCTAGTCCTATTTATAGAGGCCTTGGTCCTCTTCCCAAATGTTGGCGGGAAGGGATCCCACAATGACCGGATTTGAAAGGGGACAAGTAGTACAGCTTATCCTGACAAAAGTAGTCTTCGCCTTCAAAAAGCCTCTAGTCGTGACGCTGCGGTGGGCTCATCGGTGACCTCCGTCCTACCATCCTGGCGGTCTTGGTCTCGTTGCACTAGAATGGAAACCTTTGTCTGATTCCTCGGGACTCCGCACATGTGGCTTGCCTCCTTTGCACCAAAGAGGAAACATGCGCTCTGCGCCCTCCTGGCGCCTGCCTGGCCTTGGTCGTCATGGCTCACGTCATCTGAGCCTCGCGAGGTAGACCTTGCGTAGAACTCTCCGCCCCTCGGGAGCCAGCCCGGTGAGGCCGATCCCCTCGGGGATCTTGGCATCGTCCGCCTCTGAGGCTTGGCCCCTCGGGAGGGTCTTGTGTTGTTGATGCTGGAGCTGGGCCGTACCAGGCCGTTGATGGAGCCACGTGGTGGGCCGCAAGCAGGCAGGGCTAGATACCCCAAAATCCAGGACGCTGACAGTAGCCCCCAGGCCCAAGGCGCGCTCAGACTTGGCTTCCAGGCGAAGCCAAAGGGCAAGCATGGAGCGCCGCGGGCCCTAACCGCTTGCGGCCTTGATGACGTGTGGCGATTGATGGGACGTGGTGATAGAGGCAGGGTGTCCCGATCTTTCGATGAGACGATAACTATTGATTTGGTGAAGATGACTTTGACGATCCTACTACAAACATGCACGACATTGCGTCTTGGCAATCACTATACCAACTCCGAGAGGTTATTGACCACGCCGGAGCACAATCAACCTGACCATGAAGGTCTATTCCTGCAAGCAATCGATGAACAAGCAAGAATATGATAAAAGCAATCTGAATATTGCGAGTATATATGAAGTATTAATAAAGGTGGGGATCCGTAAGCGGTCTTGGTCTGGTCGTTAGACACAAACGAAGTACACGAAGTTGCTATGGCTAAATTTTAACTAAACAAATCTCAAGGAAAAAGCTACTAGATGGATCTACTTATATAGGAGCAAGGGGTGGCGGCCAAGGAGGTGGGAGGACGTCCCAAGGCAGCCTAAAACTAACCCTAGGTCGTACAAGGCTCATGGGCCCAAGTGGAGGTGATGCAACACCTTTGGACTTGTAGTTTGTCTCAGATTCTGCTGCATCGTCAGATTGTTTCATCGATATCTCAATGCTCCGCACGAATTTGAAGGTGAATCCAATTGGGTTGGGAAGAGCACGAAATCTACTTTCCAACAAAAAATATCACTCAATTCGGAGTCCATATGAAAAATTTGTTAGCGTTTTGAGTCAGGTATATCTGTGCAGTCCGAATCTGAATCCAAAACGTGAGAGAGTTGGACTCTATCTTCTTTTGGCCCAAAAGTGACGTGAGAGGACTTTTTGAATAGAACCTAAACTTCTCCTTTTCCCTTATCTTCATATGTGGATTGTACAAATGTCCCATACACCTGCAATTAGACAAAACACAAAAGAGACAAGGTGTACATGTTGTATATGTATATGTCATCCATTTTTACTTCCCTTGATTTTTGCACATATGACACATGTATATACGAGGAACCTTCATAGACTATAAAATATAAAGCCAAAATATTATCATAAGTAAAAGGCATGAAAATATAGCAACTCAGTTTGCACATATAAGTGAAGCTCTTATTCATATCAAAAGATTGACAATATTCATCATTAAACCATCCCAACATTGGTGAATAAACCTTACGTGCATCAAATTTACATGCTACAACATGCTTAAATAAGAAAACATGCAATAAGTCATTTGACACAGAATGATCACCAACATTAGAGGTCATATCAAAATGATTAAACATTGGCACAATTATTTTAAAATGTATTTGATCCAAATCTGATTTATTTCCTGATTCACATGGTTCTTTGACATCAACAGTTAATTCAATGGGCGCACTCAAAATTGTTGGTATTTCAGTTGTTTGGTCACATGATGCATTCATGATAGTAACATGATTCTCTAAAATAGGTGGCGTGCTCAAATCAACAGGTAACTCAACACATGATGTATTTAAGTTTATTAGGGGTGCATCATTCTCATGTGAAGTTATATCATCAATACCTTTACTGTTACCTTGTCGCAAAGACGTAGCTGATGTAGGTATGGACAATGACAATGTACCATACACTTGAGATGACGTCGCACTCAGAATATGGGGTGTGCTGCTCTAGTAGGTGCAATGGTGGAGGAATCAACCGATGGTAGTGAGCATGAATTGGAATAGTAGTTGTTGTAGTCACCCAATGCATCCTCCTGTAACTGTCTCTCAAAGGTACAACCACGAACATACATACCAGTAATGCAACGAGGAATATACCGAAATCTTGCCTGAATATCATGGTTCAAACCACCAAAAAATCTATTCATTGTATCATCCTTAGATTCTACTATGTCACAATGATGCATATAAGATTTGAACTCTTGGTAGTAAGCATGAACAGTGTTGTTGTCTTGTTTAAATTGTTCAAATTTGCGAAGCAATTCACGATGATAGTAAGGAGGGAAAAATTGTTGTCTCATTACAAGTTTCTAATCTTTCCAAGTTGTGGGTTGGTTATCAATGTTTTTCTTACAATGCACACTCCACCAAACAGAAGCAAAACCAGTAAATGCTCTAGTGGCAGCTCGTACTCGCTCAAGTTCAGAAAAGTCATGGTGACTAAAAACTTGTTCTACTTCAAGCTCCCAAGATAGATAAATAGCAGGATTAAATCTACCCTCAAATGACGGTAAAGAGATAACCTGGTCATGTGCTTGTGTGTGTTTTCCCAACTCTCGTGATGGTGAAGATGTGTTCGTCGTCCAAGAACTTCTATCTCCGGAACCTGTCATGATTAGTAAAAACAAGAAACAAAATTCGAGAATAATGTTCCTGTGAACTACTAGGATGTGGTTGTAACGTGCTCACAGTAAAGCAAATAGCAATATCTTACAATTTCTTACCATGCGACAGGTGGTGACAGGCAACCCGCGGTGTCAAATAACTCTGAAGATTGTGTAAAGCGATTGCCAGGAAAATGTACGTATACACGATGTAGAAATATGTGGAGTTGGGTTGGCTATATCGTTATCTTTTCCGCTGTCCACCACCCAGTCCATCAATTTCCACCACGTGCCACCCATTGTTTATTGTCACAATCATAGTTGAGGTCGTTCACATCTTCGCTTGATCCAATCTGCATCTTATCTAGTTTGTCTTGGAAAAAGAGAGCAAAAAAAAGGCAGAGAGAACAAAAAAGAGAGAAAAAAAAGTCAGAGAAAAAAATGGAGAGAAAGAAAAAGAAAACAGTGTGAGGAAAAAATAGAAGAAAAAAACAAAATTTGGATCTATCTAGACTCAATCTCGTAGTTGAATTCGGATTGGAATCTGTTTTGTGCACTGTTCAGTAAAACAGGCATAAATTCCTCATACGAAGTCTGTTTTGGCTCCGCAATTACTCAAATGAAAGCTCGACAAGCCACATCTAAATAATTGCAGAAGCTAGTTCAGTATTTGGCACCTCAAAATCAGCTTCTAAATAGGTGTTTTTGCCCTCCGAAGTTCGCGAACACAGTTTGTTCTAGTTTTTCAGGCCAGTTTTATAATTCTTTGACTCCTCATATCAATTCGGAATTGATTGATTCTTTTTGCGTTGGAAAGCTTGAGTTAGTAGCATTCTTCGAAAAAAATTATCAGAAAATTGGCTCAAACTTTTCAAGAGGAAAGTTGGAGAGAGAGTTGTTGTATATCCTGTTTGGTAGTTGTTTTTCATCATTATCTTTACTACCGTTGTGATCTTCACTTATATCTTGCTGTCCAGAGCTACTTAGTACCCTTCCTTGATGCTAGTTGTGCTACCCATGACCTCATTAGTGTTCTAGGCTTGCGTCTCTAGTCCGGTCTAGCCTAGAACCAGCACAGTACCGTCGTTGAGCGTTTATTCAACATTGCATCTTTGAATTGATTATTGCTAATATTTTGCTACCATATATAGCCAACCCAGCTCCACATATTTCTACATTGTGTATACGTATGTTTCCCTGGCAATCGCTTTACACAGTCTTCAGAGTTATTTGACACCGCTGGTTGCCTGTCACCACCTGTCGCATGGTAAGAACTTGTAAGATATTGCTATTTGCTTTACTGTGAGCATGTTACAACCACATCCTAGTAGTTCATAGGAACATTATTCTCGAATTTTGTTTCTTGTTTCTACTAATCATGACAGGTTCCAGAGATAGAAGTCCTTGGACGACGAACACCTCTTCACCATCACGAGAGTTGGGACAACACACACAAGCACATGGCCAGGTTACCTCTTTATCGTCATTTGAGGGTAGATTTAATCCTGCTATTTATCTAACTTGGGAGCTTGAAGTAGAACAAGTTTTTAGTCACCATGACTTTTCTGAACTTGAGCAAGTACGAGCTGCCACTAGAGCATTTACTGGTTTTGCTTCTGTTTGGTGGAGTGTGCATTGTAAGAAAAACAATGATAACCAACCCACAACTTGGAAAGATTTGAAACATGTAATGAGACTACAATTTTTCCCTCCTTACTATCGTCATGAATTGCTTCGCAAATTTGAACAATTTAAACAAGGCAACAACACTGTTCATGCTTACTACCAAGAGTTCAAATCTTATATGCATCATTGTGACATAGAAGAATCTGAGGATGATACAATGAATAGATTTTTTGGTGGTTTGAACCATGATATTCAGGCAAGATTTCGGTATATTCCTCGTTGCATTATTGGTATGTATGTTCGTGGTTGTACCTTTGAGAGACAATTATAGGAGGATGCATTGGGTGACTACAACAACTACTATTCAATTCATGCTCACTACCATCGGTTGATTCCTCCGCCATTGCACCTACTAGAGCAGCCACACCTCAGATTGTGATTGCGACATCATCTCAAGTGTATGGTACATTGTCAATGTCCATACCTACATCAGCTACGTCTTTGCGACAAGGTAACAGTAAAGGTATTGATGATATAACTTCACATGAGAATGATGCACCCCTAATTAACTTAAATACATTATGTGTTGAGTTACCTATTGATTTGAGCACGCCACCTATTTTAGAGAATCATGTTACTATCATGAATGCATCATGTGATCAAACAACTGAAATACCAACAATTTTGAGTGCGCCCATTGAATTAACTATTGATGTCAAAGAACCATGTGAATCAGGAAATAAATCAGATTTGGATCAAATACATTTTAAAATAATTGTGCCAATGTTTAATCATTTTGATATGACCTCTAATGTTGGTGATCATTCTGCGTCAAATGACTTATTGCATGTTTTCTTATTTAAGCATGTTGTAGCATGTAAATTTGAAGCACGTAAGGTTTATTCACCAATGTTGGGATGGTTTAATGATGAATATTATCAATCTTTTGATATGAATAAGAGCTTCACTTATATATGCAAACTGAGTTGCTACATTTTCATGCCTTTTACTTATGATAATATTTTGGCTTTATATTTTATAGTCTATGAAGGTTCCTCATATATACATGTGTCATATGTGCAAAAATCAAGGGAAGTAAAAATGGATGACATATACATATACAACATGTACACCTTGTCTCTTTTGTTAGCCACATTTCAGATTAAGCAACACCGAGGACGGCTTTGTTTTCAAGAAGGGGAGGATGATGAGAAAATGACAACCTTGGATAAGACCAAAAATATTGCATACATGCATATTTGTCAGGTGATTTTTAGTGAAAAGTATTCAATAATCTATTTATGTTATCCAGAACAAAAATACTTCACACACTTTTGTGTTTTGTCTAATTGCAGGTGTATGGGACATTTGTACAATCCACATATGAAAGTAAGGGAAAAGGAGAAGTTTAGGTTCTGTTCAAAAAGTCCTCTCACGTCATTTTTGGGCCAAGAGAAGATAGAGTCCAACTCTCTCACGTTCTGGATTCAGATTCGGACTGCACAGACATACCTGACTCAAAACGCCAACGACGTTTTCATACAAACTCCGAATTGGGTGATTCTTTTTTTCTTGGAAAGTAGATTTCGTGATCTTTGCAACCCAATTGGATTCACCTTCAAATTCGTCCGGAGCATTGAGATATCGGCGAAACAATTTGATGCTGCAGCAGAATCCGAGTCAAACAACAAGTCCAAAGGTGTTGCATCACCTCCAATTGGGCCCATGAGCCTTGTACGACCTAGGGTTAGTTTAAGGCTACCTTGGGATGTCCTCCCACCTCCTTGGCCGCCACCCCTTGCTCCTATATAAGTAGATCCATCTAGTAGCTTTTTCCTTGGAATTTTTTTAGTTAAAAGTTAGCCAACGCAACTTCGTGTACTTCGTTTGTGTCCAACGACCAGACCAAGACCACTTTCAGATTCCCACCATTATCAATACTTCATCCATATTCGCAATATTCAGATTGCTTTATCATATTCTTGCATGTTCTTCGATTGCTTGCAGGAATAGACCTTCGTGGTCAGGCTGATCGTGCTTCCGGCATCGTCAGTAACCTCAAGAGATTGGTTTAGCGATTGCTTAGGCGCAATGTCGTGCATGTTTGTAGTTGGATTGTCAAAGTTATCTCCACCAAATCGATAGTTATCATCTCATCAAAAGATCGGGACACCCCCATCTCTATCAACTCCTTTTTTTTCTCTGACTTTTTTTTTACTTTTTTCTCTCTTTTTTTCTCTGTCTTTTTTTCTCTCTCACTCTTTCCAAAACAAACTAGATAAGATGCAGATTGGATCAAGTGAAGATGTGAACGATCTCAACTATGATTATGACAATGAACGATGGGTAGCACGTGGTGGAAATTGATGGATGGGTGGTGGACAGCGGAAGGGATAATGATGCAGCTACGGCGTGACTAATGTGAGCAGAACTCAAAACTCTAAACGAACTAGACACTAAGACCAGCAACTCAAAACGACGATGCCACCGATAATTCAATAATGCAAACAATGAATAGATCTAACTTTTTTTGGGGCTTTTTCTTGGACAATAAGTAAGAAAATAAATCTAATCGAGGGAAAACTGGAAATTCTCACCGAGCAACCAGAAAACTGATACCGCTTGATAGAGGCGGGGTGTCCCAATCTTTCGATGAGATGATAACTATCGATTTGGTGAAGATGACTTTGATGATCCGACTACAAACGTGCACGACGTTGCGCCTTGGCAATCGCTAACCAACTCTGAGAGGTTATTGACCACGCCGGAGCACAATCAACCTGACCACGAAGAACAAGCAAAAATATGATAAAAGAAATCTGAATATTGCGAGTATATATGAAGAATTGATAAAGGTGGGGATCCATAAGCGGTCTTGGTCTGGTTGTTCGACACAAACGAAGTACACGAAGTTGCAATGGATAACTTTTAACTAAACAAATCGCAAGGAAAAAAACTACTAGATGGATCTACTTATATAGGAGCAAGGGGTGGCGGCCAAGGAGGTGGGAGGACGTCCCAAGGCAGCCTAAAACTGACCCTAGGTCGTACAAGGCTCATGGGCCCAAGTGGAGGTGATGCAACACCTTTGGACTTGTAGTTTGACTCGGATTCTGCTGCAGCGTCATATTGTTTCATCGATATCTCAATGCTCCGGACGAATTTGAAGGTGAATCCAATTGGGTTGCAAATATCACAAAATCTACTTTCCAACAAAAAAAGAATCACCCAATTCGAAGTCCGTATGAAAAAGTTGTTGGCGTTTTGAGTCAGGTATGTCAGTGCAGTCCGAATCTGGATCCAGAACGTGATAGAGTTGAACTCTATCATCTCTTGGCCCAAAAGTGATGTGAGAGGACTTACTGAACAGAACCTAAACTTCTCCTTTTCCCTTATCTTCATATGTGGATTGTACAAATGTCCCATACACCTGCAATTAGAGAAAACACAAAAGTGTGTGAAGTATTTTTGTTCTGTATAACATAAATAGATTATTGAATAGTTTGCACTAGAAATCACCTGACAAATATGCATGAATGCAATATTTTTGGTCTTATCCAAGGTAGTCATGTCCTCATCACGTGGGCGACTCCACTTCCCCACGCTGCCTCGACAACTGCTCGACTTGACAACTGCATGTTACATGTAGAGAGAATCCTCATTTCTGGAGATCGTGGGAGGCCGATGATTTACCTTCTCCTGGCTATAAATGTGCAAGCTGGCGGAGCCCTTGCTCATCTCTCTTTCATCTTGCTCCCGTCTGCTTCTTCTCTTCTCCATCTTATTCCCATGGCACCGATCAGGAGGTATTCGGCGGCTGAGAAGGGGAAGGCTCCTAGGGAGGGGCCCGACCCTCTCCTGCCGAAGAAACGGCTCCACCTCCCTCACGACACCGGCGCAGGGCAAGAGGTGACCAGGCTCGGCAATCGAGGCCTCCGCCTGGCTTCCCCCTCCCCATATACGCCCGTGCTCAGGATGAAGGTGCACACCGTCGAGTGGTGCCTGAGGATGGCGGCAGGGCCGCCATTGCCCTGCCGATTGCACCCCGGAGTCACGCTGAGGGTAGCTCGCGTGAGTTCGTGGTGTGGGCGGCAATGCCTCCCAACACCTGGATCCGACTCCCGCGGTTCTTCACCGGCGAGCTGCCTCCGAGGGGGCCGGTTGAGCTGTGGCTGCAGCACGCCAGGTGTCGCGGCTTGGCCACCAGAGCTGAAGTCGAGGTGGTGCCGCTTGGATACGTCTTCATGACGCGAGGATGGGGCGAAATTGCCCAGGCTTGCCGCGCAGAGGGAGCCCTGGCGATCCACTTCGAGTATGATGGCGCGGCCACTCTGTTCTTCAACGTCTTCAATGAGGAGGGCGAATGGCTGGAATGCTACCCCAGAGGAGACAGTGCGTGGGACGCTGTAGCAAGTGCCGGACCTGCCGCTGTCCCCTTTGGCGCTTCGTCCAGCAGCAGTGACGTCTCCTGGGAATCCAGCGGCTCTCCTGAGCCCAGTGATTCTCCGGAGTCAAGCGACGACAGCTACGTGCTACCGAGTTCCCGCCGAGGCCGAAGTGCAGCTGCGGCGGCCGCCCGGCATCGTCGGCGGTATGGTAGGGCCTAGTAATTGCTTTCCCTGCGCGGAATGAAGATCAGCCCCCGTGGGGTTTGTAAGGATCGTGATGTACTTAATATCAACACTGTTTCTTTTCAGTTCGTGATGGATGCGTGTATCCTAGTTCGGCTCTGTCCCTCCCTTTTCTTTTCCCTAGGTAGCATGGCGCTCTATGCCAATAGGACCCAGTCCCCAGGCAGGCTTCAGCCATCGCTAGTATGCCAGGTCGCGATGCCATGAAGGCTAGGAGGTGAGCGGCCCGAGGTCAGGTAAGAGCTCGTGAGACGCGATGCCCACGAGGTCCCCTTTGGTGTGCAAGTAGCTACCAAGAGAATCTAAAAGGGGAGTAGAACTACCAAAATGGAACTGCGAGGCGGGTTGTGCAGGGAGCGAAGCCGGTGCCGTAGCGAATCCGGACTTATCTTTCGGTGTCTCGGTCTATCGGGGAGATGATGCTTGCTCTAGCGCCTGTGGTACCATTGAGCGCAGCCTGCCCTGGCCACCTTCCCGCCTCGCTCGCCAGGGTGCTCTACGTCCTCAGGACCCGGCCCTCGAGCAAGCTCAACCACCGCTGGTATGCCAGGTCGCGATGCTATGGTCAAGGCCAGAGGGTGAGGGCTGGAGAGCCAATAGGAGCTCCCGAGACGCGATGCTCGGGAGGCCCCCCCTTTAACACGCAAGCAACTCGTGAGGCCAGATGGTAGTTATTCAGGCCGACCCGTGGCCCGCTGCCAGGAGAACCTATAGGTTAGATGACAGGAAAGACCGGGAACCCCTGCGGAGCGGTCCTGCAGCCCAGAGTGTAGGGCGGAGGCACCGAGGACCTAGCGAGGTGGTGTATGCGAGGCGGGCCGTGAACCAGAGCTCAATCCCTGGGTTTAACAGCATTGTAGGGATGGACCCGAGCACAAGCGTCGTGCCAACGTGAGTTATCATGCAGCGATGCGGGAGAGGTGCTAGCCAGCTAACACATGGGGGTCGTGATGGTGGCAGTTGTAAGGTGACAATCAGAGATAAACTCATAGAAATGGTTAGATAGTCTTGGTGAATGCAAAATGATACATGCCGCAGGGCCGGACCCACACGGCCTGGGGATGATGCAGCCTGAGGGGCGCCCCTAGACTGAACGAACTAGAGAGATGTCACTTGGTGTGGGAACCCCGACTCATAAGTCAAGATCACCGAATGCACGTGTACAGTGATCCTAGGGATCAATGCTCACTGAACACACAGAAGCTGAATAACAAGAGTCTTACATCCATACATACCGTTTTACACAAGTAGGACCATTATGGTCCATTCTTGAGTGTATCATCGCAGCGGAAATCTTCAATAACAACTTGGACCCATGCCATCTGCCTTAACCCTAAAGGCATTCTGACTGGGAAGCGTCCTAGCTCGCATGTTCGTCACCAAGGTACTCTTCAGTATATCCCGTTCTTTCATGCCTGGCCAATAAAATAACCAGTGGCAAGCCAATGAGTACTTTGAATTACTCGCAAGCAACCCATGTTTTGGTTCAAGATACAACAATGCATGATATAGGTAAATTTTTGCAGAAAGCTAGTTTTGAGTGCAATGACATGTTAAACAAGTTGTAAGACATGCATCAGGAGAATTCAAGAAACCATGAGGACAGGTTATAGATATCAACATAAATAGAGTGGGCATCAACCCAACTCAATCATGTCAAGTCCTTTGACTTGACCCAAGTAGATCTTCCCACTTATCCAAACACACACACTGGTTTGTAAACATGTGGACGTAGCACAAGAGCGGTAACCCAACTGTCCTTGACCGTGGACACGGCTATTCGAATAGTTTGACACTCTGTAGAGGTTGCACACTTTACCCACAAGATCTGGGGAACTTTTGTGTGATCCACGACCCGCGGTACCTCAAGTACCCGGGGTAAGCACCCGATCACTATCTTTCCCTAGACGACACTAACAAAGAGTCCACTCGTTGTTCCGTATCCTCATAATGTACATCATACGAGACTCACTCGAGATCGTAACATCCGCGAGGGGACACAACGGTGTATCTGGTGCCCTGTGAAAACAGTCATGGCCGCCCTACCTGGCACGACCCTGTCCCGAGAGAGAGCACCAACTCTCCCCCGTCACTAGTAATGCGGGCTCCAAGCTAGTATCGGCCTAGGTAAACAATAATGCCCTTTCCCATATAAGGGTAGAGTGGTTGCTCATGTAAGGTTGGAATAACGGTCGCAACTTAAACCAATCCGTTTTGAAAACAACACACACACTTGCCTTGGTACACCACTTCGTCATCAAGTGGCTACCCAACTCATCATCTCCTCCGGGCATAAGTGGCACCCGATGGGGTTTTCGAAAAGTCTTTTGAAAATACTTTGTCTCCATCACCATGCATATTCCCGTCCCTTTTTGCATAGCACTACTTTAGCATCCTATCTACCCCCACGGGCATAACCCTCATAAGAAGGTAGGGTCATGCACAATTCAAGTATCAACGAGGAAGTACGATGGCAAACCATCAAAGTGGTTACCACCTCATCATGATTCCGTTGCAACAACAATATGGTGCTATATGACATGCATAAAAAGGGTTTCATAGACATGGTCAAAGGGCTGCTTGCCTGGTTCATCATAGTCTTGAGATCTTCTGGTCCTTCTCCAAGTACTCCGTCTACTTCGTCAACTAACGTCGAGACAATCATAATAAGCAACACAGCAAGGCAGAAAATAAAAGTGCTCTAAAAATATGGATTTGACTTTTCAAGGACTTCCCTGGTCATATGAAAAATAGCCAGGGTGGTTTCATTGGAATTGGATTAGTGAATATTTCTGAACATTTCAATATGATGGAATCAAGGGGTTTATGGATTTGCAAGAAGTGTACAGAAATATATTTTTGGAAAATGAGCAAAGGCACCCATTTAGCAAATCATGATTTTAGAAGCACCTGGGAGTTGGTTTCACTGGATTTGCAGTTCAAATGAATTTCCTATGAATTTGCAAAATTGACAAATATGAAGAAATGGCTCATTATTTTATGTGGTACAGAAAGTATTAAGAAAAATGTTCATAAACTAAGTTATGAACTTAGAAACATCTAGGAATTTGAATCATGGCATTTGGATTAATTTTGAGCTCTCTGTGATTTTCTAAAGTTCATCACAGAAATGGAAAATGGGGTTTTGATAAATATTTCTGAAGAGAAAGTTTCTGGAAAAATGTGCCAATAGCACCATGTGATAGATTATGATTTGTGGATCCCCTAGAAATTTAAATCATCAAATTTGGAGTTGATTTGATTTATTTAAGTGATTTTTAAGTCTACTGGGAAAAAGAAAAAGACAAAGGATTTACCGAAACGGGCCGGATCTGGGCGGCGGCGGCGGCGTGCACTGGGCGAGGTTTAGCAGCAGGGCGCCACTGGGCTGGCCCAGCGGCTCGGCCGTGCGGGCGACAGGGGCGACGTCGATGGCGGATTTGGCGAAGCCGTTTCCACTTAAACGGCGGGGCCCGCCCACCGGGTCGCTGACAAGCGGGGCCCGGTGCTCAGGCCGTCTCCTACCTCCCGCTCGAACAGAGCAGAGGCAGGGGAGGCGAGGCTGAGCAGGCACCGGCGTTGCCCTGGCGGTACCGGCCACCTCTGGCGACACCCGACGTACAGGCGGGCTCAGGAGAGTGTGCCGCATCCTCCGAGGTGCGCCATGACCGCAGGGGTGGTCGGGCGCGAGCAGCGCATCACCCGCGGCGGACGGCGATGATGGTGAGGGTGGGACATGACGCTGCAGCCGCGGATAGGAAGAAATGGAGCTCGGGAGATGTCCTTGGGGAGGTTGGTGATGCTCTGGTGGAATCTAAAGGGGAGGGGAGAGGCCACAGAGAGCGAATTTAGGAGGAGGCCGACGACATGGCTCCAGCCATGGAGGGCTATGGAGGGCACGGGGAGAGGAGTGAGCTTGTCGGGATGACGCTCAGGAGGGAGAGAGAGAGCCATCGGAAGCCAAAGAGGGCTCGGGTGGCCTTTAAGGGAAGGGGGCGAGGTGCACCATGAGCTCATGCGCCGGCGAGGCTGTTGCCGCTGCTGCAAGCCACAGGGGCTCGCAGCGAGGTGTCGGGGCTACTCGTGGGGTCGGTCCAGGGTGAGGGGAGTGAAAAGAGAGAGAGCAGGGGGCCAGGGGGCACCGCACGTGTGAGCGTGCTCACTGGTGCGCTCGGGCGAGCTGGGGCAAGAGGAGGGAGAAGGAGGAGGGGGTCGACAAACTGCCGTGATGTGGACGCTGAGGCGCATCGTCGGGCGTGCTGGGGAGGCCCGAGGTGGCCGGAGGTGGTTGGCAGGGGGCGGCTATAGTGCTAGAGCGCACTGCAGCGCGCTCCAGAGCGTGTGAATGGCATGCCATGGCATTTAATATGACTTGTGGGCGCGACCACTAATGTCTGGTAGCTCTAGGAGAGAGTAAAGAAGAGGGGAGGGGCATTAGATGGCCTGGTGGCCACTGGAGTGAGGAGGGAGGTGAGAAAGGGAGAGAAATGGGCTTGTCCAGAGAGAGAAGGAGATGGTTTCACCCACCAATGATTGAGCCATGGCTGTTCTAAACTTACTAGAGGTAAAGGGGAACTAGGAGAGGCTCTGGTAAAAAGTTGGGCTTAAGGAGAATAGTGTAAGTGGTCAAAATGGTGATTTTTGAAAAGTCACAGAAGGTGTTTGATGCAAATTTGGGCAAGCAAATTAACTCCACTTGGCATGAGAATTAACAGGATCAAGTGTCACACATAATTGAGGTTGATCACCAAGTTGGAGCTCATTTGGAGGAAGTTGACAATGCAACCTTGGTAAACCCTAGAATTTAGCAGAAATGGCTTTACCAAGATTTAGTCATGCAAATCAGTTCTCCTTGATGCACCACTTGGT
The DNA here is from genome assembly GCA_963921465.1 of Triticum timopheevii. Taxonomy (NCBI): domain Eukaryota; kingdom Viridiplantae; phylum Streptophyta; class Magnoliopsida; order Poales; family Poaceae; genus Triticum; species Triticum timopheevii. The sequence continues at coordinate 354,842,580 of OY997274.1, forward strand.
GTTGTGTCATCATTTGTGGATTTGAACATGTCCACAAAAAATCAGATAAAAAGGACACACTTGGCAATGTAGAGTTGTTCAAATTTCAAAATGGACAGAAATGGTTTTGAAGAGATTTGGTGATGTTATGTTGTTCTCCAAGACATGAGGCTTGGCAAGATCATCCAATATGTCATATGTGACATGCTAGAATTTTCTTGGAATTTTTGGAGAATATTTCCTTTGTAAATATTTCAAAAGCTTGAAATATCCAGAAAGGGTTTTTGAGGGATTTGACCAATATTTTGAACATGACCATGTGTTGAAACTCTTATATATGGACAATATATGTCCACTGAGTTTCCCTAGGTTTTTCCCAAATATTTTTAAAGCATTAAAATAATTTTAACCTATTAAAGACCATTTCTGGACTTAAGAAAAAGTTTTTAAATAAAATAGGAAAATAACTTTTAAAATTATATTTTTGTGGTTTATGGGTCTCCTATATCTAATAGGAGTCAAATATATTTTTGGAAAGATTTTTACTGCCCTTAATTAAGTACTTGCAGTGCAAACCTCAATTCAGGGGTTTTTGAAAAACTAATTTTTGAAAATACTATTTGGCCAAATTATTTTTGCAAGAAATTATTTTTATGTCCTATACACATGGCATGATCATTGTGAAAGGTTTTTGGATCAAGGAGAAGGAGTGTAAGAGTTGGAGGATTTATTTTGTTTTTAGAGCACTTGCAAACAATAGACAAAAACCAATCAAGGCAAGGTCCAAAACACTCAAAAGTTTTTGTCAAACCACATTTTATCATGATTGTTAGCTTAAGTGTAGTGGCATGAAAATCAGGGTGTGACAGACCTACCCCCCTTACAAGATCTCGTCCCCGAGATTCCCAAACTAGGCGCAGAAAGGGATACAGAAACTTGGATCTGGGGTAGTCTTCACGTCCTCATACTTTTTCTGCTTCCGTGTAGTGCTCCATTGAGCTTGAAGTACTTGATGGTGTGGCTTCGTGTATGACGCTCTTCTTGATCCAGGTTGCTAATGGGTAGCTCGCGGTAGGTTAGATTGGAATAGGGGGTCGATGGCTCGGTGGTCAATGCCCTCGTAGAGATCGGGCAAGTTAGGAAGTTGGAAACACTTCCGGGGTTGTGATGCATGGAAAGCGTTGTGCACAATGGGTAACTCAGGTGGTAACTCTAGCTGGTAGCCGTCTACTCTTCGTCTTGAAGTGATCTCGAAGGGGGCTGATGAATCTTGGTGTGGGTTCCCTTGGCATGGAAATGCTTGGTTCCTTAGAGGGGAGTGGCTTGCAGATCCACATGGTCCTCGACACAGAAGTGTACTTCTTGACGATGGTGGTTGGTATAGTTCTTCCTCCTTGACATGGCGGTCTTCAAATGTTCTCTAACCAGCTGAATGACTCTTCTTCCGTCTTCGGGTAGACAAGTATATCACCAAATAACGATGACAACCAGCTTGTCCAAGTACTCTAGGAGGACTTTCTCACGGGGTACATAAAATAGGCTATGGTACTGGTGGTGGTCATGGTTGTGTGTTGGCCACGGTCTTCTTGATCTAGAGACAAAGCCTGTGGTCATGATCTGACCATGTTATGGCTTGGTAGGGCTTAAGGGTTCTAGTGTGTGAGTGAACGTTTATCATCTTATCCTTAAGCACGGTTTCTGAGATGCCAACAGCTCTATCTAGTACTCCAAATGAATAATCTTATACCACTAAAAGCATCCTCTCGTATAGACCAACTTTAATCATTACTCATGCCATTTATATCCTCATGGCTCCCGAGAAGAGGTCTGACAAAATCATATATGTCTACGATCCCCAAAATCATATGTATGGCTATCCCTATGTAAAAATCAATGGGTGGAGCATACAAGATACTAAGCTTCAATTAAACATGACAATCCAAGTGCTCAGCCCATTCTTCCAAGGTCCAAGGTAGTGCATCTGTATCCTAAGGAAACACGTCGTATGCCACTCCAAGATCTTGTTTCCTTCCTATGAATCAACTCCAACAACGCGTTAACTTCGATTAATCACTACACAATCCATTAGTTCTACAAATCCCATGTTTATGGTGTTCCACATGATCTCCTAATGTCCTATAATCCCCAGATACTTGAAAGGGCTATTTTTGCTATAGTCTGTCCATCGATTCCCATTGTCATGGTCAAGTAAACTCCAAGGTCAAGCTCATACAGATTCCCTAAATAAACCTCGACAAATAACCCAATCTCCTAGTTTATCGTCCACCGAGAAACATGGTCTCATGTTCGAGATCTTCAGTCTAAAGCCAATTTACTCCGAACCATGTAAAATTACTCTGCATCCATACTCCACTAGGGTAACCTATTTAATCCAAATCTCATGCCCCGCGAGAATCCCTACCATTCTTCCAAGTCATTATCGTATTGTCAACTGTTTTCTATCAATAACCCTTGGCTAAGTCAAATCCTTATACTTCCAGGAATTTTAGCTTGCAATCATAATTGTCCAATTTACTCAAGGGCAATGAGAGTCATGCTACTCTATTAACTGATCCCACCAAGTTCATCTACCAACATGAATGCCTCATAATCCACCAAATAGTCCTAGATAAATCCCTCACGGTTACTGATGTAAACTCATCAAGTCATTTGTCCTCTATTCCTACATCCTCAAATTGGTCTTCCCTATGGCATCGTCGGTTTTGGTGCTATCTTAGGATGATAATGTGCTCGTTCATTATGTCCACTAGTTCCATAATGAACCCAGTGTCGTGCAAGGTTATGAAGGCTTAACTGGTTCTCTTGCAATACTGCGGGTTAAGCACATGGTGAAGGATTTGAGGTGGTGTATCTTGTGAAGTATCGAAGGGTCTAGGGATGGGCTTCCAGTCATGAGGGGTAAACATAACCCTACGGGGTTGCACTAGGTCGAGGAAGCTGTAGGAAAAAGTCTTCAGTGCTAGTTGATCGCCGAAGTAGAATCCTTGGTGCATCTTGTCTTGCTGGCCTTCAGTTGAGGAGAGAGATGAGAGGGAAAAGTAGCATAGAGGAGGGGAATGCCTAAAGGGGGTTCTATAGTGCAAGTGCAAGTAAACAAGTGCCGTGAAGGCCACACACATTCAGTAAGATATGATAGGTGATATAGTCGCATACGTGTTGCCTAAGGCAAGAGTGCAACTTATATCAAAACACAAACAGATAAGAACAAGCAACACTCAACATGGTTTCATTCGAACCATCATACGTACTCGACTGCGCAAAGGGGGTACACGACTCATCCTACCCTAGGGGTTCTCGGACTCAGTAGTCGTGCGTTGTGCCTCATGCAGTCTTCTGAGTTTTCCTCGGGTGTTGCTACGTCTCTTGTTTAATGAAACGATCTGGGTTGAGCCTGAAGAATCTTCAAAAACTTCTCGCCTGATGAGGTGATGGGGTGATGGTGGCTCCTCGTGGCTGTCTTTGACTTGGTCTTCTCTTGTCTTCTTAATCATGATGATTGCTTTTGCTTTCTAAGGCATCGATGGTACCAGGTTTGTAATCCTTTATGCAAGGACATTAACAAGGCATAGTAGAGGTCCATCATGTCAGTTACATTGATGACAACATCGACACCAAGAGCGGGGGATGAGGAGAACCGTTTTCCTGCTCACTATGGTGAGGCGGACCAAATGGTGAGGTTCTCAACCACCGGTGGTTGCCGATACAACAACGGTAAAGACATGATTGCTCTATTAGCGATGTATATACTGATCTTGCATATCCTATACCATGGTCATCGTAGGCCAAGGTTGCATCATCATGGGGCAATGTCGAGGGTGTCACCATCTTCTGGGTCTCGGTGTCCTCATTCCTCGAGACGGTATCTTCTATTGGTATCGTCCTCTTGTGGTGTCGCCAAACTTGTGTTCGGAAGACGTGGGTGAATGTCTGGCAAGGCGTCGTCCTTCTAGGTTATCCACAAGGATTACAAGGAATCCGGTGGTTAGGGGCATAAGGGTTCTAGTGACCAAAGGTTTTTAAGGGGAAGAGATCAATAAGGAAACTATACCTTAGTTTTCGAAAAACTGAGAAGGGAAGAGAAGTATAGATAGTTTTGGAAAAATAGTAGTAGTTTTGTAAATAGTTTTACCCTAACTAACGACCATGCTAACTAAGGCTTCCTACAGTCAGGATGGCTCTGATACCAGCTCTGTGGGGACCCCGACTCATAAGTCGAGATCACCGAATGCACGTGTACAGTGATCCCAGAGATCAATGCTCACTGAACACATAGAAGCTGAATAACAAGAGTCTTACATCCATACATACCATTTTACACAAGTAGGACCATTATGGTCAAGTCTTGAGTGTATCATCGCAGCGGAAATCTTCAATAACAATTTGGACCCATGCCATCTGCCTTAACCCTACAGGCATTCTGACTGGGAAGCGTCCTAGCTCGCATGTTCGTCACCAAGGTACTCTTCATTATATCATGTTCTTTCATGCCTGGCCAATAAAATAACCAGTGGAAAGCCAATGAGTACTTTGAATGTACTCGCAAGCAACCCATGTTTTGGTTCAAGATACAACAATGCATGATATAGGTAAATTTTTGCAGAAAGCTAGTTTTGAGTGCAATGACATGTTCAACAACTTGTAAGACATGCATCAGGAGAATTTAGGTAACCATGAGGACAGGTAACATATATCAACATAAATAGAGTGGGCATCAACCCAACTCAATCATGTCAAGTCCTTTGACTTGACCCAAGTAGATCTTCCCACTTATCCAAACACACACACTAGTTTGTAAACATGTGGACGTAGCCCAAGAGCAGTTACCCAACTGTCCTTGACCGTGGACACGGCTATTCAAATAGTTTGACACTCTGCTGAGGTTGCACACTTTACCCACAAGATCGGGGGAACTTTCATGTCATCCACGACCCGCGGTACCTCAAGTACCCGGGGTAAGCACCCGATCACTATCTTTCCATAGACGACACTAACAAAGAGTCCACTCGTTGTTTCGTATCCTCACGATGTACATCATACGAGACTCACTCGAGATCGTAACATCCGTGAGGGGACACAACGGTGTATCCGGTGCCCTGTGAAAACAGTCATGGCCGCCCTACCTGGCACGACCCCGTCCCGAGAGAGAGCACCAACTCTCCCCCGTCACTAGTAATGCAGGCTCCAAGCTAGTATCGGCCTAGGTAATCAATAATGCCCTTTCCCATATAAGGGAAGAGTGTTTGCGCATGTAAGGTTGGAATAACGGTCGCAACTTAAACCAATCCGTTTTGAAAACAACACACACACTTGCCTTGGTACACCACTTCGTCATCAAGTGGCTACCCAACTCATCATCTCCCCCGGGCATAAGTTGCACCCAATGGGCTTTTCGAAAAGTCTTTTGAAAATACTTTGTCTCCATCACCATGCATATTCCCGTCCCTTTTTGCATAGCACTACTTTAGCATCCTATCTACCCCCACTGGCATAACCCTCATAAGAAGGCAGGGTCATGCACAATTCAAGTATCAACAAGGAACTACGGTGGCAAACCATCAAAGTGGTTACCACCTCATCATGATTCCGTTGCAACAACAATATGGTTCTATATGACATGCATAAAAAGGGTTTCATAGACATGGTCGAAGGGCTGCTTGCCTGGTTCATCAGAGTCTTGAGATCTTCTGGTCCTTCTCCAAGTACTCCGTCTACTTCGTCAATTAACGTCGAGACAATCATAATAAGCAACACAGCAAGGCAGAAAATAAAAGTGCTCTAAAAATATGGATTTGACTTTTCTAGGACTTCCCTGGTCATATGAAAAATAACCAGGGTGGTTTCATTGGAATTGGATTAGTGAATATTTCTGAACCTTTTAGTATGATGGAATCACGGGGTTTATGGATTTGCAAGAAGTGTACAGAAATATATTTTTGGAAAATGAGCAAAGGCACCCATTTAGCAAATCAAGATTTTAGAAGCACCTGGGAGTTGGTTTCACTGGATTTGGAGTTGAAATGAATTTCCTATGAATTTGCAAAGTTGACAAATATGAAGAAATGGCTCATTATTTTATGTTGTACAGAAAGTATTAAGAAAAATGTTCATAAACTAAGTTATGAACTTAGAAACATCTAGGAATTTGAATCATGGCATTTGGATCAATTTTGAGCTCTTTGTGATTTTCTAAAGTTCATCACAGAAATGGAAAATGGGGTTTTGATAAATATTTCTGAAGAGAAAGTTTCTGGAAAAATGTGCCAATAGCACCATGTGATAGATTATGATTTGTGGATCCCCTAGAAATTTGAATCATCAAATTTGGAGTTGATTTGATTTATTTAAGTGCTTTTGAAATCTACTGGGAAAAAGAAAAAGACAAAGGATTTACCGAAACGGGCCGGATCTGGGCGGCGGCGGCGCGCACTGGGCGAGGTTTAGCAGCAGGGCGCCACTGGGCCGGCCCAGCGGCTCGGCCGAGCGGGCGACAGGGGCAACGTCGATGGCAGATTTGGCGAAGCCGTTTCCACTTAAACGGCGGGGCCCGCCCACCGGGTCGCTGACGAGCGGGGCCCGGTGCTCAGGCCGTCTCCTACCTCCCGCTCGAACAGAGCAGAGGCAGGGGAGGCGAGGCCGAGAAGGCGCCGGCGTTCCCTAGGTGGTACCGGGCACCTCCAGCGACGCCCGGCATACAGACGGGCTCAGGAGAGTGTGCCGCATCCTTCGAGGTGCGCCACGACCGCAGGGCTGGTCGAACACGAGCAGCGCATCGCCCGCGGTGGACGGCAGCGATGGTGAGGGTGGGACATGACGCTGCAGCCGCGGAGAGGAAGAAATGGAGCTCAGGAGATGTCCTTGGGGAGGTTGGTGATGCTCTGGTGGAATTTAAAGGGGAGGTGTCGGTGTCAAAACCGGCGGATCTCGGGTAGGGGTTCCCGAACTGTGCGTCTAGGCGGATGGTAACAGGAGACGAGGGACACGATGTTTTTACCCAGGTTCGGGCCCTCTCGATGGAGGTAAAACCCTACGTCCTGCTTGATTAATATTGATGATATGGGTAGTACAAGAGTAGATCTACCACGAGATCAAGGAGGCTAAACCCTAGAAGCTAGCCTATGGTATGATTGTATGTTGTCCTACGGACTAAGGCCCTCCGGTTTATATAGACACCGGAGAGGGCTAGGGTTACACAGACTCGGTTACAATGGTAGGAGATCCACATATCCGTATTGCCAAGCTTGCCTTCCACGCCAAGGAAAGTCCCATCCGGACACGGGACGGAGTCTTCAATCTTGTATCTTCGTAGTCTTGGAGTCCGGCGGACATTGATAGTCCGACTGTCCGGACACCCCCTAGTCCAGGACTCCCTCAGTAGCCCCCGAACCAGGCTTCAATGACGATAAGTCCAGCGCGTTTATAGTCTTCGGCGTTGCAAGGCGGGTTCTCCCTTCAAATTCCATGTACCTGCTGAACAGTGTTCGGCTTCATCCTGAATACTGTGTTCCTCGACTTCTACGCCAAATAATGGCCCTCTTCCACGCGTCGCACGAATGCGAAAAGCCAGGGTGTACTTTGCATTTCACCCCCCAATTGTGCGAGTTGACCGCCTACAAAAGAGGCAAGAATCTAGATCCAAACCACACCGTCTTCCTCCCGCGAATACTCCATCGAAGCGCCTTTGACCTAGAAATCCATTCCACCATGGATCGTCAACACGGCTCTTCTTCGCGCGCTCCCAGCCCATCGCTGGGGAGCTGGAGGAGGTGCTCTATTTCGCACAACGAGCTCGAGAAGCTCCAAACGGGGGGATTCCTCCCTCCGGCCATTATGATCCCAGTCCGGGCCGGACTGGTTACTTATCAAGGTGGGAGACAGGCGAAGGACACTCCAAGCCCCAATAAGGGGGAGCGAGTATGTTTTGTCCCTTATCTGACAAGGGGACTCGGATTTCCAATACATCCGTTCCTCCGCGGGCTCCTGAAGTTCTATGGACTCCAGCTCCACCACCTCACGCCCGCCTCTGTCCTGCATATCGCGGGCTACGTAGCTCTTTGCGAGCTATTCCTGGGCATTGAGCCCCATTTCGCATTGTGGAAGAGGCTGTTTTGCCTCGTACCCCGTTCTTACCAGGGGTCCATATATCAAGTGGGCGGCGCCGAAATATGGCGCATCGCCGGGACCAGATACCTATCCGGAACTCCCAAGAAGGCGTCCGAAGACTGGCCCTCGGAATGGTTTTATATAGAAGACGCTCCGCTGCCAGACCCAGTTTGGATCGGCCTCCTGGAGTTTAGTGCTGCTCCCTTGAAGAAACGCCTCAGCTGGCGCCCGCGGAGCCCTCGATTGGAGGAAGACAAGAGCGTCCATTACTTGATGGGCCGGATAAGATTAATGGCTCATTCTGGCCTGACCATGATCTGAGTCATGGACATGCATCAAGCGATGGGTACAACCACTGCAATACAGAGGCCACCCCATGTGGGATTTCAACGGGGAAGACGATGCTACCCGGCATGGCCGCAAAGGGCCGGATTCGACCGAGGATCTGGTGAAGATCCTATCCAGCTTGTACAAGGGGGAGAAGGAGGATTTCCTTCGAACGAACCCTTTGAATGGGTTTTCCATGATCAACCCCAGAGGATGGGTAAGTGAACACCATGAAGGGCCCAGCCCATGCTTTCGAAGTTTAAGCTTCTTACATTATGTCTTCGGCGCAGGGTCTACGCCGGATTGTGGAGGACATGGTAAGTCCTGCTCCGCAACCCGAGGATCCAGAAGGATCCCTGGGTCCGGCCTCCGAAGAGGACCCGGATATCGAGGTGGAGCTGATCGACGGGGTGTATCACCAGCTCAGCATAGACAATGCTCTGGTCGCCATTACGGCGGACTACCCCGGACTAAGTCCGGCTTCCCAGGTGACCGCAACCCAAGTCCGGAGACTATTATCTCATCCCTGCCCATTTCTGACCTTCGTGAACGATGGTATTTTGCAGGAAGCGCCTTTACGGCAGGAAGCCGAGCCCGCGGCGGCCGACCAACAGAGGTCAGTCCGAACCAGCAGGCGGAAAAGGAGCGCAGTGCGGACAGACACGTCGACGCAAAGGTATAGCTCGTATTTGAATTTTTAGAGCAACGTTCCGAGGAAACGTCTAAGTGCCCATGATTTTTGTAGGAGAAAAAGCGCTCGCCGGACTGCGAGCGCAGGAATTGCCAATCCGACCAACACCGGCCAGGCTCCAACGCCCGGCCTGGAGGGGGAGGCAAACGCAAAACGCGAGCCGGATCCTTCTCCAACGGAGGATACCGACAGACTGTCTGCCACCAAGTCTGAGGTGGAGAGCGCCATGAACCATAGGCGCCGCCGGACAGTATTTCAAGAAGCGTGCTTTTCCCCTAAGGCATTGAATGCTTTTAACGCAAGGGACGCGCATCTCCGTGCTGCTCAAAATGGTTTTACCATAGCCACGGAGCAGTATGTGAAAGACATACGGGTAAAGGAATTTTAATGGTTGTATATACCAGTAGCCCCCGAGACTTAAAGAAGTTATGCTAACTGATTTAAGGATCATTGGAAATTTCAGGCACTTAACGAGAAGAACGCCCAGCTGTCTCGGAGCTGCAAGATTGTAAGGCCCAACTTGAGGCCGCACTTGCTGCCGCAGGAGGAGACGGAAAGACCCCTCCTGGTAACACATTTTTATTAATAAATATAAGCGCTGTGCGGTGTGCGCGCAAGTCTAATAATGACATTTGCAGGTACCGCCAGACAAAATCCGGACAGGCAAGCATTGCTACGCCAGCTAAAAGCCGGCGAGAGTGTGCTGAATAGGGTTCAGCAGGAAAGGAACAAGCTCCAAGATGCCAACGCCAAGCTCGGAGAAGAGCTGAAAGGCGCTCAGGCCGAGCTGTCCGGCTCCGTTAAGGAGAATCAGCGGCTTCGTCGCAGCATTTATAGTAAGTGCTTGAGCGAACTCTTTTGAAAAGAAGAGTTCGGCGAGGAAGCATTTTGACATGATATGTCTTGTAGGTATACTCACGGGTCGTCCTGCAGAGGAGATGCCCATATCAATGGGTGATCAACTTCCCGAACTGTTGCAGCTACTCGAACGAGTTCGGCAGGCAATGAGCGGCGTCGTTCAGGCTTTATGGCCAGCCCTCACCCTACCCGAGGGCCTCGGGGAGCTTGCGGAGAAGCTGCAGGGAGTGCGGCAGCGCTTCCGTTTGTGGAAGATTTCGGCTTGCCATCAAGGTGCGAGGGAGGCTTGGGCCATGGTGAAGACGCAGTACAAGAAGGCGGATCCCAACCATATGGCCGAAGTTGGACCGGTGGGGCCCGATGGGAAGGAGATCCCTGTGAGTTTAGTGTATAGCCAAGTAGAGTTGGCAGCTAAATTTTCCCAACAGGACTGTAAACTAGACAGCCTGTTAGACGGGATTGAGGAGGAATACAATCAGTAAATTTGACAATGTATGTTATCCTTTAAATTGACATGTGAAATGCCTTCTAGCCGGATTGTAGATCGTTTGTCTTTGCCGACCTTTTCGCTTCGACCTCGGGACCCTAGAGTCCGGAGTGTGTCCGAATACCTTTTCGGTTAAGAAACAAATGTGGTATGCATGGAGACCAGGCATAGGGGTCATTAGTGCTTTATCAGACAAGTGCCCAACTAGTTATGTTATATTACATGGTTAGTAAGAAACATCTTCCAGGGAGAATAGTTCCGTTAAGGGTTCCTTTCGCTGGGAGGCATGCCCTAAAGTGCATGTACGGACTGCAAAGAAAGCAGTAAAACATCTGGGGGCAGATAGATAAATAGGTAAAAAGTCATCTTTTAAGTCACCGACCGAATATTACCTTAAGAATGCTAGCTTTCGGCTTCACCCAGTCTGAGGTACACATCCGGCTGACCCGGCAGTAACAATCGCAGAGGTGCTCCCTTTACCTCCTAGCCGAACAATCGGGAACGTAGGGGTAAGCACAGGAGCCAGGCAACCCAGCTTGGCCAAAACTTAAGTCATATCGATGCATATAATGGCGAGTAAAAGGTACATGTGGAAGCTTGACACATGTGATGGGTATAAAACCCGTATAATTAAGCTTCTGTAAAAGAAGCCCCCAGGAATAATGAGTGCGGATGGCACATCATGCATATAATTGAGCTTCTGTAAAAGAAGCCCCCAGGAATAATGAGTGCAAATGGCACATCATACGTATGCAAAGAATGCAAAAATAGGCCCGGAAGGGCTTTTAAATAAAAAGGATAAAAAGAGAAACAAAAGACAGCCGAAGTGTAAAAGTTTGGACGGGGGAAGGGGACGAACTCTTAGTCCGGCGCTAGGCATAGAATCGTCGGAGGCGGGCTGCGTTCCATGGGTTCGGCTCGAGTCGGTTATCCGACACATTTCGTAGACGGTACGCTCCGGTCAGTACTTGATCGATGATGAAGGGACCCTCCCATTTGGGCTTGAGCTTGTCCTTTTTCTTGTCCGGCAGGCGTAGAACTAGTTCACCAACGTTGTAAGTCTTGGCCCGTACTTCTCTGCTTTGATATCTTCGGGCCTGCTGCTGATAGAATGCGGAACGAGCCTTCGCGACGTCACGTTCTTCCTCCAATGTGTCCAAGCTGTCCTGCCTGTCAAGCTCGGCCTCTCTTTCCTCATACATGCACACTCGAGGTGAGTCATGAATAATGTCACAGGGCAAGACTGCCTCTGCGCCGTATACCATAAAAAATGGTGTGAATCCGGTAGTACAGTTAGGCGTTGTCCGCAGCCCCCAGAGTACGGAGTCGAGCTCCTCGACCCATTGTGTGTTGGATTTAGTGAGTGACCTCACTAGTCTGGGTTTAATGCCGCTCATTATTAGACCATTTGCTCTTTCCACTTGACCGTTGGTTTGAGGGTGATAGACTGACGCATAGTCGAGCTTGATGCCCATATTTTTGCACCATGACTTAACCTCGTCGGCTGTGAAGTTCGTGCCGTTGTCGGTGATGATGCTGTGGGGGACTCCGTAACGGTGTACCACCCCTGATATAAAGTCTATCACTGGTCCGGACTCTGCCGTTGTGACCGGTTTGGCCTCTATCCATTTGGTGAATTTATCCACCATGACCAATAGGTACTTTTTCTTGTGGGTTCCCCCTTTAAGGGGTCCAACCATGTCAAGCCCCCAGACCGCGAACGGCCAGGTAATGGGTATGGTTTTGAGGGCGGTGGGTGGCATATGGCTCTGATTAGCAAAGAGCTGACAACCAACGCATCGCTGGACCAAGTCCTGTGCATCTGCCCGAGCCGTCGGCCAATAAAATCCTGTACGGAATGCCTTTCCTACAAGGGCCCGGGCTGCTGCGTGGTGTCCGCCTAGTCCGGCATGAATTTCAGCCAGGAGGTTTCGCCCTTCTTCTTCGGAGATACACCTTTGAAGGACTCCGGTGGTACTTTTCTTATAAAGTTCTCCCTCATGGACCTTGTAGGCCTTCGATCGCCGGACTATGCAGCGGGCCTCATTTTGGTCTTCGGGAAGTTCCTGCCTAAGTAAGTAGGCTAGGAAAGGTTCTGCCCATGCGGCAATTACTGCCATTATGACGTGGGCGGAGGGTGTTATGTCGTCTGCCGAATCACCAGTTGGTGCGGTTTTCTCCGGTTTGTAGCTACCGGGCTCCTCTTGCCATAGTACGGATGGCTTGAAGAGCCGTTCCAGGAAGATATTTGGAGGGACAGCATCACGTTTCGCACCGATGCGCGCCAGGACGTCGGCCGCTTGGTTATTATCTCGGGCTATGTGATGGAATTCGAGTCCTTCAAACCGAGCTGACATTTTTAGGACAGCGTTGCGATATGCTGCCATTTTCGGATCCTTGGCGTCGAAGTCTCCATTTATTTGGGATATTGCAAGGTTTGAGTCCCCGCGCACCTCTAGGCGTTGAATGCCCATGGAGACCGCCATCCGGAGACCATGTAACAGGGCCTCGTATTCGGCTGCATTGTTGGAGTCCGTGTATGTTATTTGAAGTACATACTGGACTGTATCTCCGGTGGGGGACGTCAGTACGACGCCAGCCCCCAGTCCGGCCAACATTTTGGAGCCGTCGAAATGCATAGTCCAATTGGAGTATGCGCCGTACTCTTTAGGGAGTTCGGCTTCAGTCCATTCGGCGACGAAGTCAGCCAAAACTTGTGACTTTATAGCTCGTCGAGGTTTGTAAGTGATGTCGAATGGTAAGAGCTCAATGGCCCATTTTGCTATCCTGCCCGTTGCGTCGCGATTATTTATAATGTCATTGAGTGGAACTTCAGAGGCCACTGTTATCGAGCACTCCTGAAAGTAGTGCCAGAGCTTTCGAGACGCCATGAACACCGCATATGCTATCTTCTGATAGTGCAGGTAACGGGATTTGCAGAGGGTTAACACAGTGGATACATAATACACTGGTTTTTGAAGAGGGAACTTATGCCCTTCTGTCACTTGTTCGACGACGAGGACTGCGCTTACAACTTGGTGTGTTGCTGCGATGTATAACAACATTGGTTCGCCCCGAGTTGGCGCAGCCAGGACCAGATTTGTTGCCAGTATGGCCTTTATTTCTTCGAGTCCGGCAGTGGTAGCATCCGTCCACTCGAAGTGTTCGGTGCGCCTGAGGAGGCGATAGAGGGGCAACGCCTTTTCTCCTAAACGGGAGATAAAGCGGCTTAAGGCTGCCACGCATCCTGTTAATTTTTGTATTTGTTTGAGGTCTTTTGGAATATCCAACTGTGACAGAGCTCGGATTTTGGCCGGATTTGCTTCAATTCCTCTACCGGATACTATGAAGCCCAGCAGCTTTCCGGCTGGTACGCCGAAAACGCATTTTTCCGGATTCAGCTTGATGTCATATGCTCTGAGGTTGTCGAATGTGAGCCTCAAATCGTCTACTAAAGTTTCGACGTGTTTTGTTTTGACGACTACGTCGTCTAAGTATGCCTCGACTGTTTTGCCGATCTGGGTGGCCAGACACGTTTGAATCATGCGCTGATATGTTGCGCCGGTGTTTTTGAGTTCGAAGGGCATCGTGTTGAAGCAGAATGGTCCATATGGAGTGATAAATGCCGTTGCGGCTTGGTCTGCTTCCGCCATCTTGATTTGATGATAGCCAGAGTATGCGTCCAGGAAGCACAACGAGTCGTGCCCTGCTGTGGCATCGATAATTTGATCGATGCGGGGGAGAGGGAAGGGATCCTTTGGGCAAGCTTTATTGAGGTCTTTAAAATCGACACAGAGGCGCCAGGATTTATCCTTCTTTGGTACCATCACCAAATTTGCTAGCCAGTCCGGATGTTTGATATCTTTAATGAATCCGGCTTCCAATAGTTTGGCTAGCACTTCTCCCATTGCCTGTCTTTTGGGCTCGGAAAATCGTCGAAGAGCCTGTTTGACTAGCTTGAATCCTTTTAGGATGTTGAGGCTGTGTTCTGCCAACCTGCGAGGGATTCCAGCCATGTCTGAAGGATGCCAGGCGAAGATATCCCAATTTTCCCGAAGGAATTCGCGCAGTGCGGCGTCTACTTCGGGGTTCAACTGTGCCCCAATGGAGGCCGTCTTTGTTGGGTCCGTTGGATGGACCTGGAATTTTATTATCTCTTCTGCTGGTTTGAAGGAGGTGGACTTGGATCTTTTATCGAGTATCACATCGTCCCTGTTCACCGTAGAGCGCAGCGCGGTGAGTTCCTCTGCCGCTAGGGCTTCGGATAGTGCCTCGAGGGCTAGTGCGGCTGTCTTGTTTTCGGCGCGGAGTGATATGTCCGGATCACTAGCGAGAGTGATTATTCCGCTGGGCCCAGGCATTTTAAGCTTCATGTACCCGTAATGAGGTATTGCTTGAAAAATTGTGAATGCCTCTCGTCCTAATATGGCGTGGTATCCACTGCTGAACGAGGCCACCTGGAACGTGACTTCTTCGGATCTGTAATTGTCCGGAGAGCCGAACACCACATCGAGTGTGATTTTTCCGGTGCAGTGCGCTTCCCGGCTAGGGATTATTCCTCTAAAGGTTGTGCTGCTTCGCTCAATACGGCTCCAATCGATTTCCATTTTTCGCAGAGTTTCCTCGTAAATGAGGTTTAGTCCGCTGCCGCCGTCCATGAGGACTTTTGTCAGTCGAAAGCCGTCCACTATGGGACTAAGTACCAGTGCGGCTGGGGCTCTGGTTGTTCGGAATGTGGGCTCGTTGTTGCCATTAAAAGTAATGGCTGTGTCGCTCCATGGATTTGCTGTTGCTACTTGGTAGACTTCGGCGAGTTCGCGGATTGATCGTTTTCGCATATTATTTGATGCGGAAGTCTCGAAGACTGTTGATACCGTGCTGGTATTGTTGGAGTGGTTTTCCGGAGCTAGAAGCTCTTCGCCACTTTTGGCCACCTGCCGTAATATCCAACATGCTCGAAGGCTATGTGTTGGGACGGCTCCCTCTGTATTATGAAGCTTACAGGGTCCATTAAGCCATCCCTCCAGTACGGTTCCGTTTCCCTGATTGGGTTTTTGTTTTTTTGTTTTTGCATCTGGGGCCTGAGTGTACGGCGCCCTTTTACTCGGACTGGGTTTGGGGCCGGATTATCCCAAAATTGATTTTCGGTTTTTCGGAAACTCTCCATTGCACAGTACTTTCGTACAATGGACGCCAGATCGGTAAAGCGCGTAATGTTGTGACGATCAATGGCGTTTAGTATTCCCTTGTCCGTGCAGTTATTGCGGAAGATTGATATTGCATTTTCCTCTCGGCAGTCCTTTATCCTGTCCATAACCAGGAGGAATCTGGCCCAGTAGTGATGTACTATTTCTGTAGGCTCTTGCCGTATTAGAGATAGATCACATATGTCTGGGCGGGTGGGTGGAATAAAATCCGGATCCCTGCCCATCTTGAGGCTCAAAGGCCAAGGGGTTTCCGAATTCGGAAGTGTGGTTTGCTGGGGACAATCCAGCGAGTCCGGGGCGATGCATGATTTTAAGTTCGATGCTCGATTGAAGTCTGTCCCTCCGCGGGAACCCGGCATGGAGGGTTCGGGAATCCGGACATGAATTGTTTTCAACACTGGCAAAGAGTTGCCGTATTGCTCTTCCACCACTGTGACGCGGTGGGTGGCCTGGGGAGAGTTAATCTCTCTCAGATCGGTTTTAAGCCCAATCTGGTTGTAGTCCGTAGCGACTCCCAGGGCGGCGATGCGATCCAAGAGCTCGTTAACAGACGAGAGCTCTATTGGATCTAACTGTTCGGCAGCTTTAGGGCTGACGCGAATATCGCTTTTGACGACTTGAGAAGTCATTGCCGAAGCGGCGGCCGGACAGGCGGTCATGAGAAAACCACGAAGCCGGATAGTTTGGCCGGCGGCCAAGGCCCCTCCGACGAAAACACCGTCTTTGAAGACGGGTGGAGGCATCCGCCCTGTCGGTGACGACACAGAGGAACTCTCAATGAAAGCACCAATGTCGGTGTCAAAACCGGCGGATCTCGGGTAGGGGGTCCCGAACTGTGCATCGAGGCGGATGGTAACAGGAGACGGGGGACATGATGTTTTTACCCAGGTTCGGGCCCTCTCGATGGAGGTAAAACCCTACGTCCTGCTTGATTAATATTGATGATATGGGTAGTACAAGAGTAGATCTACCACGAGATCAAGGAGGCTAAACCCTAGAAGCTAGCCTATGGTATGATTGTATGTTGTCCTATGGACTAAGGCCCTCCGGTTTATATAGACACCGGAGAGGGCTAGGGTTACACAGAGTCGGTTACAATGGTAGGAGATCCACATATCCGTATTGCCAAGCTTGCCTTCCACGCCAAGTCCCATCCGGACACGGGATGGAGTCTTCAATCTTGTATCTTCGTAGTCTTGGAGTCCGGCGGACATTGATAGTACGGCTGTCCGGACACCCCCTAGTCCAGGACTCCCTCAGGAGGGGAGAGGCCACCGAACGCGAATATAGGAGGAGGCCGACGACATGGCTCCGGCCATGGAGGGCTATGGAGGGCATGGGGAGAGGAGTGAGTTGGTCGGGATGACGCGTAGGATGGAGAGAGAGCCATCAGAAGCCAAAGAGGGCTCTGGGTGGCCTTTAAGGGAAGGGGCGAGGTGCACCGTGAGCTCATGCGCCGGCGAGGCTGTTGCCGTCGCTGCAAGCCACAGGGGCTCGCAGCAAGGTGTCGGGGGTGCTCGTGGGGTTGGTCCAGGGCGAGGGGAGTGAAAAGAGAGAGAGCAGGGGCCAGGGGGCACCGCGCGTGTGAGCGTGCTCACTGGTGCGCTTGGGCGGCCGGCGCGCGTGCGAGCTGGGGCAAGAGGAGGGAGAAGGAGGAGGGGGCCGACAAACTGCCGTGATGTGGACGCCGAGGCGCATCGTCGGGTGTGCTGGGGAGGCCCGAGGTGGCCGGAGGTGGTTGGCAGGGGGCGGCTACAGTGCTAGAGCGCACTGTAGAGCCCTCCAGAGCGTGCAAATGGCATGCCATGGCATTTTATATGCCTTGTGGGTGCAACCACTAATGTCTGGTAGCTCTAGGAGAGAGTAAAGAAGAGGGGAGGGGCATTGGATGGCCTGGTGGCCACTGGAGTGAGGAGGGAGGTGAGAAAGGGAGAGAAATGGGCTTATCCAGATAAAGAAGGAGAGTGTTTCACCCACCAATGATTGAGCCATGGCCATGCTAAACTTATTAGAGGTAAGGGGGAACTAGGAGAGGCTCTGGTAAAAAGTTGGGCTCAAGGAGAATAGTGTAAGTGGTCGAAATGGTGATTTTTGAAAAGTGACAAAAGGTGTTTGATGCAAATTTGGGCAAGCAAATTAACTCCACTTGGCATGATAATTAACAGGATCAAGTTTCACACATAATTGAGGTTGATCACCAAGTTGGAGCTCATTTGGAGGAAGCTGACAATGCAACTTTGGTAAACCCTGGAATTTAGAAGAAATGGCTTTACCAAGATTTAGTCGTGCAAATCAGTTCTCCTTGATGCACCACTTGGTGTTGTGTCATCATTTGGGGATTTGAACATGTCCACAAAAATTCAGATAAAAAGGACACACTTGGCAATGTAGAGTTGTTCAAATTTCAAAATGGACAGAAATGGTTTTGAAGAGATTTGGTGATGTTATGTTATTCTCCAAGACATGAGGCTTGGCAAGATCATCCAATATGTCATATGTGACATGCTAGAATTTTCTTGGAATTTTTGGAGAATATTTACTTTGTAAATATTTCAAAAGCTTGAAATATCCAGAAAGGATTTTTGAGGAATTTGACCAATATTTTGAACATGACCATGTGTTGAAACTCTTATATATGGACAATATATGTCCACTGAGTTTCCCTAGGTTTTTCCCAAATATTTTTAAAGCATTAAAATAATTTTAACCTATTAATGACCATTTCTGGACTTAAGAAAAAGTTTTTCAATAAAATAGGAAAATAACTTTTAAAATTATATTTTTGTGGTTTCTAGGTCTCCTATATCTAATAGGAGTCAAATATATTTTTGGAAAGATTTTTACTGCCCTTAATTAAGTACTTGCAGTGCAAACCTCAATTCAGGGGTTTTTAAAAACTAATTTTTCAAAATACTATTTGGCCAAATTATTTTTGCAAGAAATTATTTTTAAGTCCTATACACATGGCATGATCATTGGGAAAGGTTTTTGGATCAAGGAGGAGAGTAAGAGTTGGAGGATTTATTTTATTTTTAGAGCACTTGCAAACAACACACAAAAACCAATCAAGGCAAGGTCCAAAACACTCAAAAGTTTTTGTCAAACCACATTTTATCATGATTGTTAGCTTAAGTGTAGTGGCATGAAAATCAGGGTGTGACACCTGGTACCGTTGTTGAAGAGGTGTTGAAGTAGCCAAAAAATGTGCGCCGCTGGAGTCGTTCCTCACGAGCCGCTCCGGTGCCGAGCCTCGGGAGGCTCAGAGGGACTGAGAGGCTCTCGAAGGTGCTCCTCCATCTCCACCAGGACTGCCAGGTGCCTGGACTCACAAGCCGTCGGGGCGTCCCTCATGTAGCGCTGGAATGCCTCAGCCGCGCCCGGCAGGCCAAAGGGCATGCAGACGTAGCTTTGAGGCGGTCCCTCGCACCGGTCGACACGAGACGACCAGATGAGCTGCCAAGACGCGGCCCTGTTGAGACCGGGGATGTCCATGCAGATGCGGAACTCCTTACCCTCACTAGGGCAGTGAGCCGCACCACGCAGTAGGCGATGATTGCTTTGCAGAACCCTTCCTTCTTGAATCTCCTCAATTGCCTTGCTGATGAACTCCTGAATGCCTGGTGCCTCACGCCTGCTGCCTTCTCCTGGGAAGTGTGCTCTGAAGAGCGCCTCCACATGGTGCCCGAGTGCCTCTCTCGTGACCCTGGCTAGGTCTGAGGCCCTCCAAAGGAGAGCCCCCGAGCCCAGCCTGAGAGGGGCGCCAGGTGCGCCTTCCTATGCGATGGGTGAAGGGGCCACGTCCGGAGACGCGAGGCTCAGCGATGCGTCCTCGAGTGATGCTCCTTCACGACAGCCCTGTCCCAGCTGCAGCTTCTTCGTCTTGGGGGCAACCTCAGGAGGGAGGGCGCTGTTTTCGTCCTCAGGGTTCTCGACTGCTGCAGCCTGGAAGGCGCGCTCGAGGGAGCACACCGCATCCTTCTCTTGAAACACAACCGTGATGATTGATACGTCTCCATCGTATATACTTTTCCAAACACTTTTGCCCTTGTTTTGGACTCTAACTTGTATGATTTGAATGGAACTAACCCGGACTGACACTGTTTTCAGCAGAATTGCCATGGTGTTGTCTTATGTGCAGAAAATAGAAGTTCTCGGAATGATCTGAAACTCCACGGAACACCTTAGAAAAAACAATAAAAAATCCTCGCCAAAGATGAAGACCAGGGGGCCCACACCCTGCTCACGAGGGTGGGGGGCGCGCCCCCTCCCCTCGTGGGCCCCCTGGTGGCCCTCCGACGCCAACTCCAACTCCATATATTGGCTTTCGGGGAGAAAAAAAATCAGAGAGAAGAAATCATCGCGTTTTACGATACGGAGCCGCCGCCAAGCCCTAATCTCTCTCGGGAAGGCTGATCTGGAGTCCGTTCGGGGCTCTGGAGAGGGGGATTCGTCGCCGTCGTCATCATCAACCATCCTCCATCACCAATTTCGTGATGCTCACCGCCGCGCGTGAGTAATTCCATCATAGGCTTGCTGGACAGTGATGGGTTGGATGAGATTTATCATGTAATCGAGTTAGTTTTGTTAGGGTTTGATCCCTAGTATCCATTATGTTCTGAGATTGATGTTGCTATGACTTTGCTATGCTTAATGCTTGTCACTAGGGCCCGAGTGCCATGATTTCAGATCTGAACCTATTATGTTTTCATGAATATATGTGTGTTCTTGATCCTATCTTGCAAGTCTATAGTCACCCACTATGTGTTATGATCCGGCAACCTCGGAGTGACAATAATTGGGACCACTCCCGGTGATGACAATAGTTTGAGGAGTTCATGTATTCACCATGTGCTAATGCTTTGTTCCGGTTCTCTATTAAAAGGAGGCCTTAAAATCCCTTAGTTTCCAATAGGACCCCGCTGCCACGGGAGGGTAGGACAAAAGATGTCATGCAAGTTCTTTTCCATAAGCACGTATGACTATATACGGAATACATGCCTACATTACATTGATGAATTGGAGCTAGTTCTATGTCACCCTATGTTATGACTGTTTCATGATGAACCGCATCCGGCATAATTATCCATCACTAATCCGGTGCCTACGAGTTTTCCATATACTGGTCCTCGCTTATTTACTTTTCCGTTGCTACTGTTACAATCACTACAAAATATCAAAAACATTACTTTTGCTGTCTTTACTTTTGTTACCGTTACCACCACTATCATATTACTTTGCTACTAAACACTTTGCTATAGATACTAAGTTTCCAGGTGTGGTTGAATTGACAACTCAGCTGCTAATACTTGAGAATATTCTTTGGCTCCCCTTGTGTCGAATCAATAAATTTGGGTTGAATACTCTACCCTCGAAAACTGTTGCGATCCCCTATACTTGTGGGTTATCAATGATGCCGCCGCTTCCTGGCATCTTGAGGACGTTGTAGTCGTGGTGCATGGAAGCCATGAACTTGGCCAGTGCTGGGTACCCTAGGATGGCGTTGTAGGGCAGGCGGATGTCGGCGACGTCGAAGTCGATGAGCTCGGTGTGGTAGTTATTGTGCTCGTCGAAGCTGACTACGAGGGGAACCTGCCCTATCGGGTGTGTAGAACCGCCGGTCACTCCTGAAAATGGCTTGGTGGGGTGAAGCTGGTAGTATGGCACTTGGAGCCTGTCGAACGTCTGAACAGACAGGACACTGAGCCCTACTCTATCATCGATGAGAGTCTTGGTGACGACCACATTGCTGATGATGCGGGAGCAGAACATGGGGAGTGCGCCAGCGGTGGCCGCACACTTGAGCTAGTCTGAGGAGTCGAAGGTGATGGCGCACTTGGACGACCTGAGAGGGTGAGTTGCTTCGGGCTTGGTGATGAGGACATCAATACCATTGTTACACCCACACCCCTGCTGCTATACATACTGGACCAATTACTAGAGCTCACGCATGCCAATTAAATTACGAGGTAGTTTTGTTTCTTGGTAATTATCCTAATGTTCATGAGAATACGATGCTGCCTAAATTGGATACGTTTATTTTGCTTACAAATGAAGGGCCTAGCTTGAAGGATGAACATTGGAGCAAGAACAAGCATGGAGATGATGGCGTGCGCAAGGGGATCAAGAACGGAGTTACAAGTGATGATTTCATGACGTTGAAGCCACCATAATGAGTGCATGAAGCCTTAGATGAAATATACAAGATGCTACTTCATAATTTTTGTCCACAGGCTCTTCTAGGTGCTGCGTCACCTTATTATTGGGCCAGGCCCATGTAATTTCGAAATACTTGATTATAGGCTGTGTTTTAGAGTTCGTATGTATGGAGAAACAAGAGTTAGGGTTAGTTTCAGACCCCTCCTTCAAGGGCCACGAAATTCCCCCCTCTTCCTCCATATATACAACCCTTAGGGTGTCATTTATACTTTGGGTTTTGTTTAGATTAAAATTTCGCCATAGCTACAACTTCGCGTACTTCATTTGTGTTCAACGACCAGACCAAGACGTCACAGAACCCCATCTTGATCAATAAAGCTTTCATCTTATATTCGCAATATCCAGATTGCAATCTCACTTTCTTGCTATTTCTTCGTTTGCTCACAGGAAATAGACCCTCGTGGTCAGGTTGATCGTGCTCCGGTGTGGTCAATAACCTCTCGGAGTTGGTTTATCGATTGCTAAGGCGCGACGTCCTCGCACGTACGTAGTCGGATCATTAAAGTCTACTCCTCCAAAACGATAATCACCATCTCATCGAAAGAAGGGACACCTTTGCCTCTATCAAGTGGTATCAGATTTTCAGGTTGCTCGGTGAGATTTTATAGCTTTTCGTAGTTTAGATCGAGTCTGTTTCTTCATACCTATAGTCCACGAAAAAGGCAAAAAAATTAGGGTTAGTTCATCCTATCCGAACCAATCTGAGCCTTTGCATAATCTTTTCTGTATTTGCTTTGTTGAATTTGCGGTTGCATCATCGTGTCAAGTTGCTGGTCTTAGCGTCTAGTCCTTTAGAGTTTCGAGTTTTGTTCACAGGTTGTCACGTCGCCGCTGCCATATATCACCACCGCATCATCATCATTGCTGCTGCCATATACGACCACCGCACCAACTTCACCGCCGCTGCCATATACCACCATCACATATTCACCGCCAATCCGAGTCCATATACGCCACCACATATCCGCCGCCATCACGCCAATTCGAGTCCACCTGCGACATATATCCGCCACCAGTCCGAGTTCCACCAGATTGCAATCTCAGTTTCTTGATTGTTCTTCATTTGCTCGCAGGAAAATAGACCCTCGTGGTCAGGTTGATCATGCTCCGGCGTGGTCAATAACCTCTTGGAGTTGGTTTAGCGATTGCTAAGGCGCAACGTCCTCGCACGTACGTACTTGGATCATCAAAGTCTACTCCTCCAAAATGACAATCACCATCTCATCGAAAGATGGGACACCTTTGCCTCTATCAAAGATCACGCCATACTCCGAGTCGTGACAGAGTAGGACTCCCGAACTTTCGTGCTACCTGCAGTAGAAAAAATAGTTCCAGTTTCAAAAAAAAATAAGTTCGGAAAATTCTAGCTAGGCAGTTTTTAGACCATCTGTAGACTTTTCGAAAAAAATTGCTGCAGAGCAAAAAAAACGAGGAAAAAAATGAAAAAAATTCAGAGTGTGCTCCTCCCTTGATTACGTGTCGCGTCGTGATTTTGTTAGTGTTCTAGGCTCGCGTCTCTAGCACGGTCTAGCCTAGGAGCAGCACAGTACCATCGTTGAGCGTTTAACTTTGCATCTCTGAATTGATTATTGCTTGCCCTTTTTGCTACCATATTATAAGCCTTCCCAACTCCACATACATCTACGTCATGTGTTTGACTCTCCCTGGTAAACACTCTATCCAAGCTTTGAGAGAACGGTTCCGTTCACCACCTCCTGCTGGGTAAGAACTGGTAAGAATTTGAGATTCGCTTGACAAATTTGTGACACCCCACCACCACCATTTTCCAGTAGTTTGTAGGAAAGTATTCTTGTTTGTTTCTATTGCTGCTAACTATGGCAGGACCACAAGCCGACGAGATTGACTGGGAGAACATGACGTACAAGGAGCTTCATGATAAGTTTCATCAAATGTTGGGTCAACAGGTGGAAGACGTGATGGCCAGCTTTGGAAAGGCAATGGAGAAGATGGATGACATTGAGAAGACAATTGACACCAAGTTGGACGCCAAGTTCGATGAATTGCTCAAACATCTCCCACAACCAGCTCTACGCCGTGATACAGTAGGGCGAGCACAGCGTGTTCCTATTGAGCCTGGACAAAATTCTGGTGCCGCTGCTACTGTTATTGGTGCTTCTATAGCTCCTGCTGCTACTTTAGAGGTGGAGGACTATTACGAGGATGAGGTTGATCAAAATCAGAACTACGTGCAGCCACCAGCACCATCACTAGCAGGTCGACCTCAGGTATATATTCGCAATGGTAGGCCTGCACCACCACCTCAGGTACGAGATTATGACCATATTCCTAAACTGAAATTGAATATTCCACCGTTTGAGGGTAGATACATTCATGATGTATATCTTACTTGGGAGTTAGAAACTGAACAACGTTTTACATGTTTACAATATCCCGAGGAGAGACGGGTTGCTGCTGCTGTTTGTGCTTTCACTAGTTTTGCATGTGTATGGTGGTCTGAACATTGTAGATTATATCCTATTCCAGCTACTTGGGTTGCTTTGAAAACTGCTATGCGTACTTGTTGGGTTCCACCATATTATCAACGTGAATTACTTCAAAAACTGCAGCGTTTGAGACATGGGAAAAATTCTGTAGAAGAATATTATCAGGAATTACAAACTGGCATGATTAGATGTGGTATTGTTGAGGAGAATGAAGCTATGCTTGCATGTTTTATGGGTGGTTTAAATAGAGAGATTCTGACCATTCTAGAGTATAAGGAGTATACTAATATCACTTGTTTATTTCATCTTGCTTGTAAAGTTGAACGTGAAGTGCAGGATTGACAAGCATTGGCGCGAACTAACTTTTCTGCAGGACGACCTTCATCATGGACACCACATGCATCTTCTACTTCCACTGCACCAGCACCTCCATCAGGTTCCACCTCCAGCCGTGATACAAGAAAGTAGGCACAACCACCACTATCTGCCAAGAGCGCACCTGCCGGGCCTACACAGAGCTCTTCTTCTTCCATGGCATCAACAGGGCACACAAGTGATATTATTTATCGCCGTTGTAAGGGAAGAGGACATTATGCGCGAGAATGCAAATCTCAGCGTGTGTTGATTGCTACTGAGGATGGTGGGTATGAGTCTGCTAGTGACTATGATGAGGAGACTTTGGCTCTTATTACAAGTGAAGGACACGGTGGAGATGATTCTGATCAGGTGACGCAATACATGGCTCCTGAAGACGCTGACAGATATGAATGTTTAGTTGCTCAACGTGTTTTGTGCATGCAGGTCACACAAGCTGAGCAAAATCAGAGGCATAATTTGTTCCATACAAAGGGAGTTGTGAAGGAACGTTATGTGCGCGTCATCATAGACAGAGGGAGTTGCAACAACTTGGATAGCATGGAGATGGTGGAGAAGATATCTCTCACCACAAGACCACATCCACATCCTTACTACATCCAATGGTTCAACAACAGTGGCAAGGTTAAGGTAACACGTACTGTTCATGTGCATTTTAGTATCTCTACATATGCTGATTATGTTGATTGTGATGTGGTACCTATGCAAGCATGTTCTTTATTGCTTGGTCGACCATGGCAATTTGATAAAAATTCTGTACACCATGGTAGAAACAATCAGTATACTCTTGTTCATAAGGATAAAAATATTACTTTGCTTTCTATGACTCCTGATTCCATTTTGAAATATGATATTAATAGAGCTAATAAAGCAAAACAGGAGAAGAATAAGCGTGAAAATCATATTGTGGTAAAAGAATTTGAGCAACAAATGAAGCCTAATAATAAACCATCTAGTGTTGCTTCCGAAATTAAATTGAAAAGTGCATGTTTACTTGCCACCGAATCTGATATTGATGAGCTAGATTTCAGCAAATTTGTTTGCTATGCTTTTGTGTGCAAAGACGCATTATTTTCATTCGAGGACGTGCCTTCCTCTTTGCCTCCTGCTGTCACTAACATTTTGCAGGAGTTCGCTGACGTCTTTCCACAAGACGTGCCACCGGGATTACCGCCTATTCGAGGGATGAGCATCATATTGACTTCATTCCCGGTGCTTACCTGCCAAACCGTGCGCCATACCGTACCAATCCAGAGGAGACGAAGGAGATTATGCGTCAAGTTCAGGAGCTTCTCGACAAAGGTTATATACGCGAACCCCTTAGTCCTTGTGTTGTTCCTATTATTCTAGTGCCAAAAAAGGATGGTACATCGCGTATGTGTGTTCATTGTAGAGGCATTAATAATATTACTATTCATTATCGTCATCCTATTCCTGGGCTAGATGATATGCTTGATGAATTAAGTGGCTCTACAATATTCTCCAAAGTTGATTTGCATAGTGGATACCATTAAATTCGCATGAAATTGCGGGATGAACGGAAAACAGCATTTAAAACTAAGTTTGGATTATATGAGTGGTTACTCATGCCTTTTGGCTTTACTAATGCACCTAGTACTTTCATGAGATTAATGAACGAAGTTTTACGTACTTTCATTGGACGATTTGTGGTAGTCTATTTTGATGATATACTGATTTATAGCAGATCTTCAGAGGAAAATTTGGAACATTTACATGCTGTTTTTATTGCTCTACGTGATGCATGTTTGTTTGGTAACTTTGGGAAGTGCACATTTTGCACTGACCGAGTATCTTTTCTTGGCTATGTTGTTACTCCACAGGGAATTGAAGTTGATAAAGCCAAGATTGAAGCTATTGAGAGTAGGCCGGAGCCCAAAACGGTCACACAAGTGAGGAGTTTTCTTGGCCTCACTGGATTCTATAGGCGTTTTGTGAGAGATTTCAGCATCATTGCTACACCTCGCAATGAGCTTACAAAGAAAGATGTGCCTTTTGTTTGGGATAAGTTGACACATGCTCCTTTACTTCAACTTCCTGATTTTAATAAGACTTTTGAGCTTG
Source organism: Triticum timopheevii (assembly GCA_963921465.1). NCBI lineage: Eukaryota > Viridiplantae > Streptophyta > Magnoliopsida > Poales > Poaceae > Triticum > Triticum timopheevii. The sequence continues at coordinate 354,869,388 of OY997274.1, forward strand.
AGTGTGATGGTAGTGGAATTGGATTAGGAGGTGTGTTATTACAAGATGGCAAACCTGTCGCATACTTTTCTGAAAAATTGAGTGGGCCTAGTCTGAATTATTCTACTTATGATAAAGAATTATATGCTCTTGTTCGGACTTTAGAAACATGGCAGCATTATTTATGGCCCAAAGAATTTGTTATACATTCCGATCATGAATCTTTGAAACATATTAAAAGTCAAGCCAAACTAAATCATAGACATGCTAAATGGGTTGAATTCATTGAGAATTTACCTTATGTCATTAAACACAAGAAGGGTAAAGAAAATGTTATTGCTGATGCTTTGTCTCGTCGCTATACTATGCTTTCACAACTTGACTTCAAGATTTTTGGTTTGGAGACCATCAAAGATCAATGTGTGCATGATGCTGATTTTAAAGATGTATTGCAGAATTGTAAAGAAGGGAGAACATGGAACAAGTTCATCGTTAACGATGGAGTTGTGTTTCGTGCTAACAAGCTATGCATTCTAGCTAGCTCTGTTCATCTTTTGCTATTGTAGGAGGCGCATGGAGGAGGATTAATGGGACACTTTGGCATGAAGAAGACAGAGGATATACTTGCAACACATTTCTTTTGGCCAAAGATGAGACGGGATGTTGAGCGTTTTGTTGCTCGTTGCACTACATGTCAAAAAGCTAAGTCACGACTCAATCCTCATGGTTTATATATGCCTTTGCCTGTACCTAGTGTTCCTTGGGAGGATATATCTATGGACTTTGTTTTAGGTTTACCTCGAACAAACAAGGGGAGGGATAGCATATTTGTTGTCGTGGATAGATTCTCGAAAATGGCACACTTTATACCATGTTATAAAAGCGATGATGCTGTTGATGTTGCTGATTTGTTCTTTCGTGAAATTATTCGCTTGCATGGTGTGCCAAATACTATTGTTTCAGATCGTGATACTAAATTTCTTAGCCACTTTTGGAGATGTTTATGGGCTAAGTTGGGGACTAAACTACTTTTTAGTACTACTTGTCACCCCCAAACTGATGGACAAACTGAAGTAGTCAATAGAACATTGTCTACTATGCTTAGGGCTGTTTTGAAGAATAATAAGAGAATGTGGGAGGAATGCTTGCCTCATATTGAATTTGCTTATAATCGTTCATTGCATTCTACTACTAAGATGTGCTTTTTAGAAGTTGTCTATGGTTTCCTACCTCATGCACCTATTGATTTGTTGCCTCTTCCATCTTCGGAGAAGGTTAATTTTGATGCTAAACAACATGCTGAATTGATTTTAAAAATGCATGAGTTAACTAGGGAAAACATTGAGCGTATGAATGCTAAATATAAACTTGCTGGAGATAAGGGTAAAAAACATGTTGTGTTTGCACCTGGAGATCTTGTTTGGTTACATTTGCGTAAAGATAGATTTCCTGATTTACGCAAATCAAAGCTAATGCCACGTGTTGACGGACCTTTTAAGGTGTTAGAGAAAATAAATGATAATGCATATAAACTTGAGCTGCCTGCAGATTTTGGGGTTAGTCCTCGTAGCCACTCCTCGTAGAGGTCACCGACTGTGCGGTAGCGAAGGAGTTCCCGCGCCATGAGTAGAGCGGCCTGCGCGTCCTCCTGGCCGCGACGCGTGTGAGATGACAAAGCTGCTGGGGTCAGTGATAGAGTAGCGGTGCGCCCGTCACGGTGCACCGACGGGTGCAGCAATGAAGCTTGCTGCTCGTGGCTGGCAGGGCCCGTGGCGACATTGGACAACGGAGATGGAGCGCGACGGGCGCAGCCATCACCTGCCGGAGCCGTCTAAGCGACGCGGGCGGCGACTGCAGCCCGTTGATCGGTGCGAACCCGGCGCGCGTCGACCATGGAGGTGTCGGAGTGGTGGTGGATCGATCGACGGAAGAGAAGATCCGATGCTCCCCTACCTGGCGCACCAAATGTCAGATTATGGGATCCACAAACCCTTGAGAGGTTCGAACTCTGTGGTGCGTGCGGAGATCTCAACCTACCTAGCCTGCCTACTTGCAATCCTCCTAAGCCTAATGTGTCAAGCTCAAAGAGACAAAGAGACAAAGAGTCTATCCTGGTTTGGGCCACCTTGAGGTGTAATACCCTACTCCAGCGTTTTGGTGGATTTCCTCGAAGGGCTGAGGATGAACTAGTACAGTGGATGATCTGGCCTCAGGAGGTGAGGTGTTCTTGAGCTGGTGTGGTGTGAGGTAGTTTGACTTGTCTTGTCCTATCCATGGTGGTGGCTAGTCCTATTTATAGAGGCCTTGGTCCTCTTCCCAAATGTTGGGAGGAAGGATCCCACAACGGCTGGATTTGAAAGGGAACAAGTAGTACAGCTTATATTGACAAAAGTAGTATTCGCTTGCGAAAAGCCTCTGGCCATGATGCTGCGGTGGGCTCGTCGGTGACCTCCGTCCTGCCGTCCTGGCGGTCTTGGTCTCGTTGCACCAGAATGGAAACCTTTGGCTGATTCCTCGGGACTCCGCACCTGTGGCTTGCCTCCTTTGCACCGAAGATGAAACCTGCGCTCTGCACCCGCCTGACCTTGGTCATCATGGCTCACGTCATCTGAACCTCGCGAGGTAGACCTCGTATAGAAACCTCCGCCCCTCGGGAGCCAGCCTGGTGAGGCCGATCCCCTCGGGGCTCTTGGCTTCGTCCGCCTCGCGAGGCTTGGCCCCTCGCGAGGGTCTGGTGTTGTTGATGCTGGAGCTGGACCATACCAGGCCGTTGATGGAGCCACGTGGTGGGCCACAGGCAGGCAGGGCTAGATACCCCCAAATCCAGGATGCCGACACCACTAGTGAAACATACGCCCCCGGGTCTCTTCTTTAATATATTTGCCTTTGCAATCTATTTTTATTTGCTTTTATTTTCAGATCTATTAAAACAAAAATACAAAAATACTTTGTTGCACTTTATTTTATTTGTGATCTATTTATCCAATCTATTACAACTCTCTCCCGTCCACTTGCTAATTTCTAGCGCCATTACCCGAAAGGGATTGACAACCCCTTTAACACATCGGGTTGCGAGTATTTGTCTTTTGTGTGCAGAAGCTGCTTACGTTGTGTTGCGTGGTTCTCCTACTGGTTCGATAACCTTGGTCTCATCACGGAGGGAAATACCTACCATCGATGTGCTGCATCATCCCTTCCTCTTTGGGGAAATACCGACGTAGTTCTGGCAGACATCAAAAGGAATTTCGGGCGCCGTTGTCGGGGAGACATCATCAACATCTACCAGGTTCCTAATCACAAATCTCATCTCCTTGCAACTTACTTATTTGCCTCCCGTTTCCTCTCCCCCACTTCACAAAAAGTTGTCATTTTATTCGCCCTCGTTTTCATTTGCCCTTTTCTTGTCAGGTCTCATGTTTGCTTGTGTTGCCATGTGCCTTCCATTTGCTCGCATCTTTGCTTGCTCAAAATTTATTGATATGGATCCTCATCCAGTTGCTAATCTTTTCAAAAGATCCAATTATGATGAACCAATTGCTAGTGAATTGAGTTCACTAGATTATCTTTATGAAGTTTTTCTTGAGATTTATGAACTAGAAATTGTGATGAAGTGTTAAACGAAGGAATTTATAAAGTGATTCATGATAGCTCCTTGAATGGAAAGCATAATTGCAATGATGTTATTATAAATTCTATTAATGTCAATTGTGTTAATACTATGCAAAAGCCCAAGCTTGGGAATGCTAATTTTGTTATGTCCACTACTTGTTGCAATGATCATGATTGGGGTGATGATTCTTATGATTTTGAAAATTTATTTGAGCCTCATGATGAATATGTTATTGATAATAATTTTTGCAATAGTATTGAAAGTGCGTTTGGAAGAGTGTCAACTTCAGGTGAAAATAATCCCACATATTTGGGGAGTGTTCAATCTTGTGAATTTTTTTGATAAAAGTGGGCTTGGAGAGGTCATGACTTTATTTGATGATAATCCCACTATTTTGGAAGTGTCAACTTTGCATCCATTTGAATCATGAAGAGAATATTTTATGTGATGGTTATATTCTTCAATTTGATTATGATCCTACATGGAATTATTATGAGAGAGGAAAATATGGTTGTAGAAATTTTCATGTTACTAAATTACCTCTCGTTATGTTGAGATTTTTAATGTTTTATTCCTCTCCTTTGCATATGCTAGATATTTCTTATCTTGATAATTTGTTTGCTTATAAAATTCATATGCATAGGAAGCATGTTAGACTAAAATGTGTTTGTCACATGGTTTGTGATGCTCTCTTTGTGTTACAATTATTATATTTCATGTGAGCATCATTGAAATCACAAAGCCTGTCTTAATGACTATAAAGAAAGAGCTTGTTGGGAGGCAACCCAACTTGTATCTTTTTGCCTTTTGGTTTTCTTGCTGTTTTCAATAAAATACCCAATTATGCCTCTGATTAGACGTGTTTTGTGGTTTAAATTAGTGTTTGTGCCAAGCAAAGCCTTTGGGATGATTTGGGTGAGAGTTGATTTGATCTTGCTGAAAAACAGAAACTTTTACGCTCACAAAATAATTCTAATTTTTAACAGAAGAGTGATTTTGATTTGATTATTTTTGTAGAAGATTAATATAAAAATTTCCCACATGGTCCCAATTTTTCAGAATTTTTGGAGTTACAGAAGTTGTCAATATATCCAGATTGCCACAAATTGTTCTGTTTTTGATAGATTCTGTTTTGTTTGCGTTGTGTGCTTGTTTTGATGATTCTATGGTTTCTTTTTTTGAAGAGTTTTTGCCATAGAAAAGTTGGAACACAATATATATAATGCAAAGATAAAATATGAATGGGTTTGCAATAGTACTTATAGTAGTGGTTTGCTTTCTTATACTAACGGATTTCACGAAGGTTTTGTTGAGTTTTGTGTGATTGAAGTTTTCAAGTTTTGGGTGTTATTACGATGGATGAAGGAATAAGGATTAGCAAAAAGGCTAAGCTTGGGGATGCCCGAGGCACCCCAAGATAATATTCAATAAGTATCAAGCAATTAAGCTTGAGGATGCCACTGAGTGGCATCCCCTCTTTCTTCTAACGACCATCAGTACTTTACTTGGAGCTATATTTTTATTCGTCACATATTATGAGTTTTTCTTGGAGCGCCTTGTATGATATGAGTCTTTGCTTGTTTTGCTTTTTATTTTAAGTCTTGAATCCTTGCTGGACACACCTTTTTGAGAGAGCCAAAAATTATGCTATGCTTGCTCCTATGCTTTACTCAAAAATTTAGAGCCTTGGAATTGCTCTAGTGCTTCACTTATATCTTTTTGAGTACGGTGTGCTTTGTTATTTTTGAAGAAATTCTCTCTTTCTTCACTTAGACTATTTTGAGACAAAGAAATACTATGCTCATGTTCTTTACTTATATTTGTTTGAGCTTATTAAAAGTAACATATGAAATTAGTCCCAAAGTGATAGATATCCAAGGAGGATATAATAAAAACTTTCATGAAGATCATTGGACAAAATAAACTTGGTTCTTTGTAATGATTTTGAGTTATTATGATATCATATGTGAGTCATGTTGATGAGTAATTATGCTTTAGTAAGAATATTGGTGTTAAGGTTTGTGATTCCCTATGAAAGCACGAAAGTCAATAGTTATGCAGTGAAAATTACATCCTACTTGTGGTGCATTATTCTTTGTTAGTTATGCTTAATGCTCGCTTATGAGCTTTTTCGTTTCTTGGTTGGATGCTTCTCAATCTTTTTGCTAGCCTTCATTTGCACTAAGTATGATCACTACTTGTGCATCCAAAACCCTTTAAACCAGTTTTGCCATATGAGTCCACTATACCTACCTATATGCGGTATTTCCATGTCGTTCTAAGCAAATTCATATGTGTCATCTCTAATTTTCAAAATAAATTTCTCTTTTTTGTACTCGTACCGCTCGCGAGGCGGTGAGGGGGTGGCCGATATTTTCCATGCTAGATGTGTTATTCTCACGATGAGTGTTCATTCACTTGTCATTGCACGAGAGTATGGCAAAGGTATTAGGGATGCCCGGTCCCGAAATGAAAAATGAATTTACTTTATGTTGTCAAATAATAAATTCCTTGTAAAGTGTTGGTATGGAGGGCACCCATGGATACGGTTAGCCATGGAAAGTGAAAGTATGGTGGAAAAAGGAATAAACTTCATTTTCTATTTGGGAACTGCCTATGATATATCTAGCATGGAAAGTTTTGGGAACTCTAAGTCGTTTTCATTGCTGGGAAAAGTATGCCTCCCAAAATGTTTTTATCTCTCAATTTTCGCTTTGAGCTCTGGAACCTCTACAAATCCCTACTTCCCTCCGTGAAGGACCTTTCTTTTACTTTATGCAATTTTTATTTTTTACCCGAGTCTCCATCTTCTCTTATAAAGCACCATCTAAGGGGCACTATGATCGTACTTGAGCATTGGGTATAGCTAGTATTCGAGTGTGTTTCATAAATGGATCAATGATTCAGCATAATGGGCTAGGGATAACTTGCTTTAGCATTGATATTTTGAAAGACATGGTTGCTTGTTGATATGCTTGAGTATTAAAGTCTTCATGTCAAAACTAGACTATTGCTTTGAACCATATAAAAGTCTAAATGTCCATGCTACAAAGAAAAGAATATGTGATGAACATGTTAGGCAACATTCCAATCAAAATTTTTGTTTCTATCATTTACCTACTTGAGGACGAGCAGGAATTAAGCTTGGGGCTGCTGATACGTCTCCAATGTATCTATAATTTTTATTGTTCCATGCTGTTATAATCATTCTTGGATGTTTTACAATCATTTTATATCATTTTTTGGTACTAACCTATTGACATAGTGCCAAGTGCCAGTTGTTGTTTGCTGCTTGTTTTTACATCGCATGAAATCAATATCAAATGGAGTTCAAATGCAGCAAAACTTTTCGTTGATTTTTTCTGGACCAGAAGACACCTGTTGGGCCAAAGAGTACCAGAGGGGTGCTCCGAGGGGAGCACAACTCACGAGGGCACGCCTGGGGGCCCAGCCGCGCCCAGGTGGGTTGTGCCCACCTCGGTGGCCTCCCGCACCGCCTCTTTGCTCTATAAATACCCCAATATTTCAGAAACCCTAAGGGAGTGAATGAAAATCAATTCCAGCCACCGCAAGTTCTAGAAACAACAGATCCAATCTAAACACCATCACGGAGGGGTTCATCATCCTCATTGGTGCCTCTCCGATGATGCGTGAGTAGTTCATTGTAGACCTACGGGTCCATAGTTAGTAGCCAGATGGCTTCCTCTCTCTCTCTCTCTCTCTCTCTCTCTCTCTCTATTCTCAATACAATGGTCTCTTGGAGATCCATATGATGTAACTCTTTTTGTGGTGTGTTTGTTGGGATCCGATGAACTGTGAGTTTATGATCAGATCTATGTTTTTATCCATGAAAGTTATTTGAGTCTTCTTTGATCTCTTATATGCATGATGCCTTATAGCCTCATATTTCTTCTTCGATATTTGGGTTTTGTTTCGCCAACTTGATATATTTATCTTGCAATGGGAAGAGGTGCTTTGTGATGGGTTCGATCTTATGGTGCCTGATCCCAGTGACAGAAGGGGAACCGACACGTATGTATTGTTACTATTAAGGATAACAAGATGGGGTCTATTTATACATAAATAGATCTTGTCTACATCATGTCATCATTCTTATTGCATTATTCCATTTTTCCATGAACTTAATACACTAGATGCATGCTGGATAGCGGTCGATGTGTGGAGTAATAGTAGTAGATGCAGGTAGGAGTCGGTCTACTAATCTTGGACGTGATGCCTATATAATGATCATTGCCTGGATATCGTCATGAATATTTTAACTTCTGTCAATTTCCCAATAGTAATTTGTTTTCCAACTGTTTGCTATTTTTCTCGAGAGAAGCCACTGGTGAAACCTACCGCCTTGGGGTCTCTTCTTTAATATATTTCCCTTCGCGATCTATTTTTATTTGCTTTTATTTTCAGATATATTAAACTAAAATATAAAAATACTTTGCTGCACTTTCTTTTATTTGTGATCTATTTATTCAATCTATTACAACTCCCTCCCGTCCACTTGCCAATTTCTGGCGCCGTTACCCGAAAGGGATTGACAACCCCTTTAACACGTCGGGCTGCGAGTATTTGTTATTTGTGTGCAGGAGTTGTTTACGTTGTGTTGTGTGGTTCTCCTACTGGTTCAATAACCTTGGTCTCATCACTGAGGAAAATACCTACCCTCGCTGTCCTGCATCATTCCTTCCTCTTTGGGGAAAGACCGACGTCGTTCTAGCATACATCACCCGGTCGCGCAATTTGTGCCGACGTGGGACTTAAAATGACTTTGTTGATGAGCTTCCTTCTGAATTGCAGGATATACTAAATGTTGTCGAGTCAAAATTGACCAACTTGAAAATTATCTAGAAGTAGAACAGGCCTTGCATGTAAGGAGGAATCAAGCCTGCAAGGAACCCAGCACTCTGCCACAGAAGAAATGGAGAAGGTCAAGGCCAGATTGGATAATGAAAGAGTCACCTTCGAGACTAAAAAGTCTGCCTTGATCAAACGTGCGGAAGAGGCTAAGAGTCGGCTGGCGGCTGAAATGCAAGAGCTGCAAGGCCTAAAATGTCATATCACAAATATGACTGTAGCCATCTTTGGTAAGCAGCCAGTTGGATTTTGTCTTGATAAGTCGTTTGCCAATCTTTCGGGTTAAAGCGGAATTGGTAGTGTGGCTTTGTAACCTGATGTAGGGCGGAACCCTAGGGGCCGATCTTTCACGTTTGGAGAGGATCCCTACGAGGAACAGGAAGAAAGCACGGAGGGGAGCGAGGGAAATCACGGGGAAACGCAAGAGAAAACACTCCACCAACATGAATATGATCACACATGTGCTAGATCCAAGAAACACAAAGAGATACACGGTCCAAATCCAACAAAGGACGATACAAGTGGCGGTAGCTCATCTCCGAGAGGAGGTCTTGAATCCATGAGGGATCTTCCCGTAAAGGGGTCTTGAATCCAGGTGGATCTTCTCCGAAGAGGCCGCTGTCTCTCACGAGGAGGAGATCCGTATGGATGAGCAAAGCTCTATCTCAAATGAGCTAATCCTTTGCTAACCCTAAAACATAGGTGGAGGGGGAGTATATATAGTCTAAGGGGCGAAGTGGTACATGGCCCTCGGCCTAGATGCGCTGCACGCAGGAAGGGGAGGCCGAACGTCTCGGCCTTCACGAGGTGCCGGATGTCCGGGCTAGCAGGTCGGATGTCCGGGCTGTAGTGGCCGGTATCAGAGTTGTCTAGATAGGCGGGGTCCGGATGTCCAGGCTGGGGGACGGATGTCCGGCGGCTTGGGAAGAGCCGGATGTCCAGGCCTCTGGCCGGATGTCCGGGCTCATGGGATTCATCTTCAGGTGCGTTCTGTGGTGGGCGCCGGATTTCCGGGGTCGGGCCGGATGTCCGGACTGGTCCGGATGTCCGGGTTGGGGCCGGATGTCCGGGGCCTGTAGCAGCTGGCTCTTCCTCCTTTTCCTCTTCCATGCTTGGCCTTGGTCCTTTGATTCTCCATGGCCGTCTCGGTTGTACCTGAGTATAGGCATGGTCCATGCATGAGGTAGTAGCCGTGTCTCACATGTGGAAAGTGGCGGTTCGAAGAGGAGTGAATTCACCTTGTGTCCAAGGGCGTATGTTTGAGGTCTCGTCATATGTCCTCTTGGGGCTTGGAGAGTAGTCGGAGTGTACATGGGGATGAACGTGGGATGCTCCGCATCATCTCCCCCCCCCCCTGGGAAAGATCCGACCTCAGATCGTGATCCTCATCACCATGGAAACGGTTGTCGTGGACGAACTTGTAGTTGGACGGAGTTGAAGGCATGACGCAATCCAAGTACTCCAAGGTGTCTCCGGTTTGTGGTACATGCAAAAGTAGCAAACACAAGCGACACTCGGAAATACAATGGTTAGCACACACAAAATGTCCATCATGTAAGAATGAGTCCGTGCGGCAAGATAGTGCATGGCAAGGCACAAGATGCTTGTCCAAAAGATGTAGAATGAGATGTAAAGCATTCATGTGAGCAAATTCATTCGAGGCATGCACAAAGGTGTTGTGAATATGATGAATGTGATCATTGTGCAAAATGATGTCATAATGGGATGGTGCATCAAAAGCATGAACATAGCAATGGACGCTCAATATGTATATGTTATCATGCAATTGATGGTGGAAAATATGATCATGATGTATGAATATGCCATCAAGGTAGATCACAACAAATTTGCTAAGGAAATGCACAAGCTCATATATCATGGATGACATGGGAATACAAGATGCAACAAGGTAATCATAATGTGAGTCAATCCATGCATGGGGTGCAAACTTGTGGTGAGTATGATATGTCCATCGAGCATGACATGTACGAGCACAATCAACAAATAAGGAGGTGTTGGTGTACCAATGCTCAATGTCGTGGCAAGAGTGGAGGTTCGAAGGTGCATCCCATAAGTGCGAGCGCTCCTCAATGTGAAGGTCCATAGAGCCAATCTCCAATGTCGCTCCTCCGTTCGCGCGATGTGTCATGTAGACAACAAGAAGGAAACAACAATGAAAGAATGACCCATCCAATATGCGTACTTGAGGATGGCTCAAAGGAAGGAGTTCACCTTTATGAGAATGTCGAAAATGTTGGTGTTGCACATCGTGTATGCCTTCACATGACGAAGTTGTCTTATCACGGTACCGTGTAACATTCCAATTTTCAATTTGGATATTTATAAATAGATCATTCATATGCATCCATGATTTATGCATTTTTGCCCTATTTGTTTTATTTGATTTTTGATCCAAGGAACTTTGAGCAACTCAAGGACCAAAAGAGAGAGTTGGAAGTTTCCCAAAAAACCAATTTTGATTTTTTTTCGAAGTTGGGAGTTTGGATCAAATTTGGTTTCACCAAAAAAATTCATTTCCATTATATCAAAAATAAAATAAAGAGAGAAGATAAAATGACTTCTTCAAAATCAGAAAAGAAAATAATGGAAATTGAGTTTGGAACCAAAATATATTTGTCGAGTTTATTTGAAATTTATTTTATTAGCATAACAAAAAGTTTATTTTTGAAAACTTGCATTTTAGGCCGGATAAAAGTTCACAAGGTCATATATAAGACCATATTACTATGTGAATTTTCTGGGAATTCTTAGACTTACTTTCATTTGTCTTTTGGTGCTTTAATGTTGCTGTAAAAAAAACGTTAAAAAAATGCAGCCCAGTAGGCCCATACCCAAGCGCTATCTTCTTCTTCCTCTCAACGTTAGAAACATGTACGCACGCATGCACGCAGCACCCCACCCTAGCGCCCTACCTCTCCCCTCCTCTCCCTCACTCCAAAACCGCTCTGAATCGGTTCCCCTCGCCTCCCTCTACCTTTTCTCATTCACTGGTGCGCCTTAATTCCCCCTCTAATGGCCATTAGAAGCCCAAGTAACAGCCACCATTAACATCATAAAGTCGGCAACGCTCAGCTCATCTCCAGACCTCCCCAAGCCCTATAAAGCACCCCTGGGAGCCTCACTCACCCCTCGTCCGAAGCCCTCTCTTATTGGAGTTTTCCCCCCTCCCTAACCTCGCCAATTGCTCCCCGGAGTTCGTGAATTCTGCCGACCTCTCACCGTGCGTACAGGAAGCAATCTACAACCACAACGTGTGCAAGTGGTTCAACTTATCGTCCTCTACATCGTTTCGCACGCATCCTTTACCGAAGCACACCGAAGCCACCTTCTTCCTCGTCTTCGGCGACAAGTCCGGTGAGCACCCAGCCAGCGAATCACAGAGCGCCACTTGTCCCTGGCTGATTTTTTTCTCTTTTTCAGGAATTTTTCCAAATTCAGATTCTTTACCAAATCTTCTTTCTTTTATATCTTTTAGTCTATAGATCCGATTTAGTTGATTCTTTTTCCTACTAGTTCATAGGAATCCCATCAATCCAGAGAACCAAACGAAAAATATTTTTGAAAATTTTAAAAATTCGAATTCAAACATATCTGAATTCAAACTTTGTTAGGCCGTATCTCGAGTTTCGTAATTCTGTTTTAGGTGATTCTTTTTACAAATCGAAGCTCGTAACGTGTACTTTCTCTTAAAACCAAAGCCATTTATTTTTGTTGCTATAAAAATTACGTTGTGTACAGAAACTTTATTTGGTTGTTTTTGGAGTTTTTTGAAGTCTTTTATTTGTTTTCTTTTTGGATCTTTGCTTGTATGCTTATGTATGTTATTGCTTGCTTACGCTAGATCATCCGGAGTGCGAAGCTTGCTATTACGAATCTTTGGAGTTCAACGAACGCCAGCAAGGCAAGTTCACACTTTGATCATAATTTTCAATACCTAGTTTTTACTATGCATTAGTTTCACCCTCAAAGACTGCATGAGTAGGATTGGGAACATCTGGTTATGCTATGTAGTTCATGTGGTAGGAACCTATGACCTTTTGATCACCCCGGGAATATTCGTTATATCATATATTGCTTAGCCATGCTCGTAGACAGGGATTGGTATGTGTGATCCATGCAAGTTATGAGATATAATAATTTTGGGACAACATAAGGTGGCAACTTTAATATACATCTGGATGGATTGTTTGGGGCACTAGAGTAACCAGTGCTTGCCCAAGGGGAATCCCGGAGTATCCCGTGTGATTACCCTAGGTCTGCCACCCAGGCTCAAAGGGATCGTAAGATATTTCATGCCTAGCCGTGTGCAGCCACAAGCCATTATGGGCTCTGGCATAGTTGAGTAAGTTGTGTGACCTCTTTCCGTGGTAGACTAGCTGATGTAGGGGAAAGTAGGTGTACCGGTCTACCCAGGGTTAAGGGGAAACGCTTCTGAAAGGCTATGTCTCGATCTTCCGATCATGGAGGTGGTCAAGTCTTGTGGGGAAAAGTGCGCAAACCTCTGCAGAGTGTACAAACTAATCATGATTAGCCGTGTCCCTGGTTATGGACAATTTGAGTATCTAGAAGTGAATTATTGGTTGATCTCATCACTCCTTTTAATGTAAATCTTGGGTTACTAATAATTTTGAAAATTTTGGGATTGAGTTGGAGGAACCTTCTCAATAATGGCATTTTAATTTAGTAGTGAGTAAAAATTTATTCCTTTGTTGTAGGGTAAAATTGGCTTTATGCAAAAATTAAACTTAGAGCCTCCACCAGCTAGATTTACATATAGGGATAGTCTTTTCATTTATTATTATTCTATGGTGTGAAATTGCTAGCATATTCCATGCGCTGACCTACACGGCTGCAACATCTCATGTTGCAGACTTTTCCGACGAAGATTAAAGGTATGATAGGTCGTTGTTCTACACTCAATTTGCCGTGGAGTTGGATGGACTCATTTACCTTCAATGCTTCCGCAGTTATTTTTATTGAGATGGCCTTTGGCCATATTATTGTAATAAATACTCTTTTGAGGACCTTGATGTAATAAAGTGTGTGGTTGAACTCTGTTATAATTCCTCGAGTACTGTGTGTGTCAGCATACCGATCCAGGGATGACACTTAAGCACAGAGACTTTGATCCATTTGGGTCAGGTCACTACAAGATGGTATCAGAGCACACGCTGACTGTAGGACGCGACCACTAGGAAATGGAAAACCATAGGAAGTGAACTCTATCTTACGACTTCCTTATATATCTGTTGGTCTATACTCTTCTCTATTCATTTCCATCTCTTCTCTACTTCAATTAAATAGTTGTTGAATCCCATCACCAAGTTGCTCAGCCCGATGAGACCATGACCTATGAAGACATCATTGACGAAGAAGAAAAAGCTAGAGTTGACTTTGATTTGAGGAGATTTAGTTTAGACCACCACTACCAAGTTGAGTCCAAATAATGATTTGCGGTAGTATAAAGAGATCATATGATTTGTGGTAGTATGAAGAGATCACATCTCTTGTGGATATGATCTTATCTCTAGGTTTTGCTTGTGTGGTGTGATCTGTGTGAATTTGTTGATTTGGAGTTTCCCTCCTATCATAAACATATGGGTAGTGATTTCTCTCTTTAGGCCCTTATTCTATTCTAATTTCTCATCCACTCTAAACCGTACCGGATGCCCGCAAATGATCTGGAGGAAATTAAGAAGCAGATTAAGGAATTATTGGAGAAAGGTTATATTCGACCAAGTTCATCACCTTGGGGAGCCCCAGTGCTTCTAGTTGAGAAGAAGAATGGAACTGAGAATGGTTGTAGATTATCGTGCGCTAAACGAGGTGACGATTAAGAACAAGTACCCTCTACCAATGATCAGTGATTTGTTTGACCAGCTACAAGGAGCAAAAGTTTTCTCAAAGATCGATCTTTGATCAGGATATCACTAGCTGAAGATTCGAGAACAGGATATACCCAAGACAGCTTTTACCATGAGATATGGGCTTTATGAGTACATGATCATGTCTTTTGGTTTGACTATCGCCCCTGCCTATTTTATGAGTATGATGAATAAGGTATTCATGGAGTTCTTGGATAAGTTTCTTGTGGTATTCATAGATGACATATTGATTTACTCGAAGAATGAAAAGAACACAAGGAACATTAGCGCTTGGTTCTTGAGAAACTCAGGGAACATCAGTTATACACGAAGTTCAGCAAGTGCGAATTCTGGTTGAAGGAAGTCGGATTTCTTGGATATGTTATATCAGGAGAAGGAATAGCAGTAGACCCCTCCAAGGTTGAAGCCGTCACCAAATGGAAGGCACCCACCTCAGTTAGAGAGATTCACGGTTTTCTTGGACTTGCAGGATATTACCGGAGGTTTATTGAGAATTTCTCCAAGATCCCGAATCCCATGACAGACTTATTGAAGAAAGACACTAAGTTTGTTTGGACTGACGAATGTGAGGCCAGTTTCCAGGAGCTAAAGAAACATTTGGTCACAGCCCCAATGCTAATTCTTCCGAATATACGCAAGGATTTCCATGTATATTGCGACGCTTCTCGTCAGGGACTTGGAGCTGTTCTTATGCAAGAAGGAAGAGTTGTTCCATATGCCTCACGTCAGCTTCGACCTCATGAGCAGAATTATGCCACACATGATTTAGAGTTAGCAGCCGTAGTGCATGCACTCAAGACCTGGAGACATTTTCTTATTGGAAATAGGTGTGATGTTTACACGGATCACAAGAGTTTGAAATACATCTTCACGTAGAAGGAGTTGAACCTCAGACAGAGAAGATGGTTGGAGCTCATAAAGGATTATGATATAAAATTGCACTATCACCTAGGAAAGCCCAATGTTGTGGCAGATGCATTGAGCCGCAAGAGCTACGTCAATACCCTCACAGCAGGAGGATTACCTCAGGAGTTAATTGATGATCTCAGAGATCTTCGATTGGAGATAGTACCACGAGGTTTTGTTGCCGCAATGGAAATTCAATCCACTTTGTTGGGAAAGATCCGAGAAGCCCAGAAGTTAGACAAAGGTATTGCGGAGATAAAGGGAAGGATGAACCAAGGAAAGGCAGAAGGATTTCATGAGGATGAACATGGAACCTTATGGTTTGGGAAGCGTATTTATGTACCCAAAGATCCAGAGATCAGGAAATTGATACTTCAGGAGGCTCATGATTCGCCTTATTCAATACAACCAGAAACACCAAGATGTATTTGGACTTGAAGGAAAGTTTCTGGTGGACAGGTATGAAGAAGGATATTGCCGAGTATGTTGCAGTATGTGACGTATGTCAGAGGGTTAAGGTAGAGCACCAGAAACTAGTAGGATTACTTCAGCCCTTGCCGATACCAGATTGGAAGTGGGACAAGCTTGGCATGGACTTCATTACAGGATTACCCAGGACCCAATCAGGCTATGATTCTATTTGGGTGGTGGTTGATCGCTTGACCAAGGTAGCTCACTTCATCCCCGTGAAAACCAGATATACAAGTGCTAAGGTGGCCAAGATATACATGACCAGGATCGTATGTGTGCATGGAGTTCTGAGGACCATCGTATCAAATAGAGGAACACAATTTACCTCAAAGTTTTGGCATCAATTACACAAAACTTTGGGTACCAGGCTAGAGTTCAGTACAGCTTTCCATCCGCAGACAGATGGGCAGACCGAGAGAGTCAATCAGATTCTAGAGGACATGTTGAGAGTTTGTGCGCTAGATTATGGATCTAGTTGGGATGATAATTTGCCATACGCAGAATTCTCATATAACAATAGCTATCAAGCTAGTCTGAAGATGGCCCCTTTTGAAGCTTTGTACGGAAGGAGGTGCAGGACACCATTGATGTGGGATGAAGTTGGAGACCGTAAATTATTTGGACCACATTTAATTAGAGATTCAGAGCAGAAAGGCAAGCTGATCCGTGACAGACTCAAGGTAGCCCAATCTAGATAGAAGTTATGCCGATACAAAACACAAGGAGGTAACCTATGAAGCCGGAGATAGATCATATCTGCGTGTGTCGCCACTTCGATGAGTTAAACGATTTTAAGTCAAAGGAAAGTTAGCACCACGATTTGTGGGGCCGTACAGAGTTTTAGAACGCATGGGTGAAGTTGCCTACAAGTTGGAATTACCCGAAGCCTTGTCAGGAGTTCATGATGTGTTTCACGTTTCCCAGTTGAAGAAGTGCCATGCAGAGATGGCCGACATTCCTTTGAGAGATACAGTGCCACTTGAGGCCATATAGTTGGATAGTGATCTGACTTATGAGGAGAAGCCCGTCAAGATTCTCGAAACTGCAAGCAGGGTTACCCGCAACAAGGTCATCAAGTTTTGTAAGGTTCAGTGGAGTCATCATACTAAGGAAGAAGCCACTTGGGAACGAGAAGAAGATCTTCGATAGGACCACCCACACCTTTTTGCTAGCCAACCCGAACTTCGAGGGCAAGATTCATCTTAAGGGGGGTAGGTTTGTAACATCCCAATTTTCAATTTGGATGTTTATAAATAAAATTTATAAATAGATCATTCATATGCATCCATGATTTATGCATTTTTGCCCCATTTGTTTTATTTGATTTTTGATCCAAGGAACTTTGAGCAACTCAAGGACCAAAAGAGAGAGTTGGAAGTTTCCCAAAAAAAAAAACCAATTTTGATTTTTTTCGAAGTTCGGAGTTTGGATCAAATTTGGTTTCACCAAAAAAATTCATTTCCATTATATCAAAAATAAAATAAAGAGAGAAGATAAAATGACTTATTCAAAATCAAAAAAGAAAATATTGGAAATTGAATTTGGAACCAATTTTTTTTTGAGTTTTATTTGCAATTTATTTTATTAGCATAACAAAAAGTTTATTTTTGAAAACTTGCATTTTACGTCGGATAAAAGTTCACAAGGTCATATATAAGACCATATTACTATGTGAATTTTCTGGGAATTCTTAGACTTACTTTCATTTGTCTTTTGGTGCTTTAATGTTGCTGTAAAAAAAACGTTAAAAAAATGCAGCCCAGTAGGCCCATACCCAAGCGCTATCTTCTTCTTCCTCTCAACGTTAGAAACATGTACGCACGCATGCACGCAGCACCCCACCCTAGCGCCCTACCTCTCCCCTCCTCTCCCTCACTCCAAAACCGCTCTGAATCGGTTCCCCTCGCCTCCCTCTACCTTTTCTCATTCACTGGTGCGCCTTAATTCCCCCTCTAATGGCCATTAGAAGCCGAAGTAACAGCCACCATTAACATCATAAAGTCGGCAACGCTCAGCTCATCTCCAGACCTCCCCAAGCCCTATAAAGCACCCCTGGGAGCCTCTCTCTCCCCTCGTCCGAAGCCCTCTCTTTTTGGAGTTTCCCCCCTCCCTAACCTCGCCAATTGCTCGCCGGAGTTTGTGAATTCCGGCGACCTCTCACCGTGCATACAGGAAGCAATCTACAACCACAACTTGTGCAAGTGGTTCAACTCATCGTCCTCTACATCGTTTCACACGCGTCCTTCGCCGAAGCACACCGAAGCCACCTTCTTCCTCGTCTCCGGCGACAAGTCCGATGAGCACCCAGCTAGCGAATCACAGAGCGCCACATGTCCCTGGCCGATTTTTTTCTCTTTTTCAGGAATTTTTCCAAATTCAGATTCTTTAACAAATCTTCTCTTTTGTATATCTTTTAGTCTATAGATCCGATTTAGTTGATTTTTTTCCTACTAGTTCATAGGAATCCCATCTATCCAGAGAAACAAACGAAAAATATTTTTGAAAATTTTGAAATTTGAATTCAAACAGATCTGAATTCAAACTTCATTAGGCCGTATCTCGAGTTTCGTAATTCTGTTTTAGGTGATTCTTTTTGCAAATCGAAGCTCGTAACGTGTACTTTCTGTTAAAACCAAAACCATTTATTTTTGTTGCTGTAAAAATTACGTTCTGTACAGAAACTTTATTTGGTTGTTTTCGGAGTTTTTCGAAGTCTTTTATTTGTTTTCTTTTTGGATCTTTGCTTGTATGCTTATGTATGTTATTTCTTGCTTACGCTAGATCATCCAGAGTGTGAAGCTTGCTACTATGAATCTTTAGAGTTGAACGAATGTCAGCAAGGCAAGTTCACACTTTGATCATAATTTTCGATACCCAGTTTTTACTATGCATTAGTTTCACCCTCAAAGACTGCATGAGTAGGATTGGAAACATGTGGTTATGCTATGTAGTTCATGTGGTAGGAACCTATGACCTTTTGATCACCCCGAGAATATTCGTTATATCATATATTGCTTAGCCATGCTCATAGATGGGGATTGGTATGTGTGATCCATGCAAGTTGTGAGAGATAATAATTTTGGGACAACATAAGGTGGCAACTTTAACACACATCTGGGTGGATTGTTTGGGGCACCTGGAGTAACCAGTGCTTGCCCAAGGGAATTCCTGGAGTACCCGTGTGATTACCCTAGGTCCGCCACCCAGGCTCAAAGGGATCATAAGATATTTCATGCCTAGAAACTTTCGTGTGCAGCCACAAGCCACTATGGTCTCTGGCATAGTTCAATAAGTTGTCTGACCTCTTTCCGTGGTAGACTAGCTGATGTAGGGGAAAGTAGGTGTACCGGTCTACCCAGGGTTAAGGGGAAACGCTTCTGAAAGGCTATGTCTCGATCTTCCAATCATGGAGGTGGTCGAGTCTTGTGGGGAAAAGTGCGCAAACCTCTGCAGAGTGTACAAACTAATCATGATTAGCCGTGTCCCCGGTTATGGACAATTTGAGTATCTAGAAATGAATTATTGGTTGATCTCATCACTCCTTTTAATGAAAATATTGGGTTACTAATAATTTGGGAAATTTTGGGATTGAGTTGGAGGAACCTTCTCAATAATGGCATTTTAATTTATTAGTAAGTAAAAATTTATTCCTTTGTTGTAGGGTAAAATTGGCTTTATGCAAAAATTAAACTTAGAGCCTCCACCAGCTAAATTTGCATATAGGGATAGTCTTTTCATTTATTATTATTCTATGGTGTGAAATTGCCAGCATATTCCATGTGCTGACCTACACGGCTGCAACGTCTCATGTTGCAGACTTTTCCGACAAAGATTAAAGGCGCGATAGGTCATTGTTCTACACTCAATTTGTCGTGGAGTTGGATGGACTCGTTTACCTTCAGTGCTTCCGCAGTTATTTTTATTGAGATGGCCTTTGGCCATATTATTGTAATAAATACTCTTTTGAGGACCTTGATGTAATAAAGTGTGTGGTTGAACTCTGTTATAATTCCTTGAGTATTGTGTGTGTCAGCATAATGATCCAGGGATGACACTTAAGCACAGAGACCTCGATCCATTTGGGTCAGGTTGCTACATACCGCCTTCACTACAGGAAACAGGTAATTTGCCGTCTGTGGATTACAGAGGGCAAAGACCCAAATCCAGACGGCAAAGATTTTGCCGTCAGGAAGTAGACGGCAAACTCAGACGGCAAAGATTAGTCGGCAAAGAATACTTTGCCGTCAGCCTTTTGTCGAGATGATGACAAAGATTTTGCCGTCAGTCAATATAGTTTTGCCATCTGCCGCAAAAATAACAGACGGCAAAAAACGTGTTCTTTGCCGTCAGTCAAAACGTGTGCTTTGTCGTCATCCACACTAAAGTACAGACGGCAAAGGTTATTTTTCATGTTTTAAAAAAGTGACGTATGAGATCAGCAAGCAAATATTTCACGCGATGGTCGACACGGTCAAGGAAACTCCACTACCAATCTTCATATACAATACGCATTATCGATATTTCCAGATGGACAAAAATCCACAAGATATACCACACTAGATTGTACACAATACACATTATACAATACGGAGTACTGCATGTCTACATCACAATACACAACAATATTACACATGAATATCTTCTGGATCCAGCGCGGCTTCGATCTGGTGGAGATGAA
This sequence comes from Triticum timopheevii, assembly GCA_963921465.1. Taxonomy (NCBI): domain Eukaryota; kingdom Viridiplantae; phylum Streptophyta; class Magnoliopsida; order Poales; family Poaceae; genus Triticum; species Triticum timopheevii. The sequence continues at coordinate 354,889,807 of OY997274.1, forward strand.
CAAGGCCACTGCGGGACGCGCTCGATCTGGTGGCGCCAGCGCCGGCGTCGGCAGGTGGCGAGGGCGGAGGCGGGCTGCAGCGGGCGGACGCGGGCGCGTGGCTGAACCGGGCGGCGCTCGGCCGGTTGGGCGGGCAAGCGGCATGCGGCCGGTGGCATGGGCGGAGGCGGGCTTCGATGGCACGGTGGAGGCCGAGGCGGAGGCGAGCTCTGATGACGCCGCAGAGGGCGAGGCGGCGGCGGGCTCCGGTGGCGCGCGGCGGAGGCCGAGGTGGAGGCGGGCTCCGGTTGCGCGCGGCGGAGGCCGAGGCGGAGGAGGGCTCCGGTGGTGCGGCGGAGGCCGAGGCGGAGCCGGGCTCCGGTGACGCGGCGGAGGCCGGGGCGGAGGTGGGCTCCGGTCGCTTGGCGGGGTGGAGGGGGGCTCTGGACGGCACGCGACGGGGGATGGGGCGTGGAAGCCGGCAGGGGCGACGGGGGATGAGGCAGGGGCCAGCGGCGCCGGGGGCTGAGAGGAAGGGGCCGGGGCCGGCGGCGCCGGGGGCTGAGAGGAAGGGGCCGGGCCCGGCGGCGCCGGGGGCTGAGAAGAAGGGGCCGGGGCCGGGGCCGGCGGCGTCGGGGGTTGAGGTGGTGTCCAGCGCCGGCTGCTGTGGATCGAGAGCAGAGAGAGGTACGAGAGAGAAGGGAGAGAGATCGTGGGGAGGGTGGGTGCGGGAGGATAAGGGCGAGAGAGAAAGGGTGGTGGGGGCGCGTGGGGTGTAGGGCGTGGGGTGGGGCGTGGGGTGGAGCTGGGATGAGTGGAGTGGATGAGGCCATGTCATCGATCCATGTGATCAATCCGCGTCATGTGTTTCTTCTTTGCCGTATGGAAAAAAAACGCAGACGGCAAAGAGCCTAGTTTGCCGTCTGCTAATAAAAATACAGACGGCAAAGATTCTTTGCCGTCTGTGAAAAAAAAACTGACGGTAAAGATTTTTTGCCGTCTGTGATTTGTTTGGAAGATGGCAAAGTGCTCTCTTTTCCGTCTGTGTTTTTTTTGCAGACGGCAAAGTATATTTTGCCGTTAGTTTTTCTTTGCCGTCTGGTGTTGACAGCAAATCTTTCTTTGCCGTCTTGCCCGACAAAAAGCTGACGGCAAAGACGTCCCCTGACGGCGAATTAGCTGTTTCCCGTAGTGCTTGTGAATCCTTCAAAATGAAAGAACATGGCAAACACTCGGAAAAACAAATGAGGTTAGTGCAAATGCAACACCTATCATTCGTGAGGTAAGATACCCAACAAGTGTATGCATCATGCTCATCATAATAAAGTACAAGGGAGCATTTCATAGTATGGAGGCATATGATGCGAGAACAACCAAATGCAATAGTCTCAATCAAACAAGCATGCATCATAAGTAAGGTGTCAAAGTTTCTAAGATCAATAAGCATAGTATGGTTGCACTCAGTACAAGTGGATATGGAAGAGGCAACTAATGGACACAAGAGACAATGATCAAGATATATCATGTGGGAGGCATGAGCATATATGTCATCAACCCAAGAAAGCGAGTAAGAGTGGAACATGGGTGATGCAACCAAGCAAGCAATCATAGCAATCAAGTCAAGCAAGCTAGTAGTGCAAAGATGCAACATATTAGGAGGAATCATGGCAAGCATGTCATTGGTGCAAATAGTGGGCATGAATAATGCACATGACATATCACAAGCATGAAAGTAAGATATGAGCAAAATATCATCAATGTATTGGCAAGAAGTCCTATGGAAATAGTAATGGAACATCACGACTCTCCCAACACAAGAATCAACAATAGCATGAAGCACATGATAAACATGGCAATAGCTACAAGGATCTCCACCAAGCATGCAAATACACATAGGAGTAGCATAATGGTGAATCATGGGTAGATGCAAGCAAGGGTCACAATTGCATGGAAAAATCATGTAAAGAGGCATAACATGCAAAGTGAACACGATATGGGCATAAGGAGATAAATGGTACATAGCCCATAGCCGTGTGAGAGCCAAGTAGAAGAGATGTGCGTAGTCGTTGCGCGAAGAGAACGGTGGTAAGGACAATTCACGTGATCCCAAAGCATCGTTGCTCTCAAGAGCTCGTTTTGTCAACTCTTGGGATTGAGAGGTTGACGAGTATATGCGAGTACCTACACAAAACAAAGACAAAGGGAAAATTGTGTGTGCGTGGTATATGTACACATCATCCATCATGATGCACACGTGCTTGTGTTGGTTAGCACTAAATAGACAATGCTCAAATAAATGAGATGCGTGATATAGAAACATGTCATCCATCATGAGAGGTTTGTTATTATGTATAGCATAATGGAGACTCAAATTGTGTAATGCATCACAAGTAATTTCTAGAGCATGGTTATTCATGTAATGCATATGGTGCACGCAAACATGGGAATCATGCAAAGTATGAAATGCATCAAGATCTCTGAATATGTATGAGGAAACTATGGGGGTCTCCTCATGATCAAGAGTCGAAACATCACGTGGAGAATATTGACAACATCCAAAACAATGCATATTTGGAACAATGTGATCATGGCATGTCATAGTAGATGAATTGCGAAAATCATGTAAAGGAAGCATGGCAATATCATCACAAGAGAAGAAAAGGCCAATGACCATCATCTCGTCATCTATGCCATAAGTGCAAATGGGATTTATTTTAATGGGCATGCATAGTTACTATGTTGAGATTGAAATGATGCAATATGGGAGATCTCGCTCATAGCATATGACAAGTTCAAAGGATTGTCAAACAAGATGTGACCAAAAGAATTTTCACATGATATCCTATGGAGCATAGCATCACAACTAGGCAACTCAACATGCTCATCATCATATTCATCATAAATAGGTAAGTCAAGGCATGAAGAAGTCTCACTAGCATGAAGCATGGGAATAGGTGGGTCAACATCATGGAAGCAATCAATGTCAAGAGATTCCACTAGTGGGACAAGAGAAGCACCATCACCTATGTTACCTTTGGAGCGTCTCTCATGTGTTGTAGGTGAGGTGTTGAAGATCCAATCGTCGTCATCTTCATCTTGAGGGAACCATGTGGGGGTGCATCATCGTCCACCATGGCCATCGGTTTTCCCATTGGAGGGATGGACTCGTCGAGGGTAGGCATGTCGTCATGTAGCAGACCTTGCACCAAAGAAGAAAAGACACTAGGAGTAGAGGTTAAGTCATTAGAAATCATAGTGGCCTCACACACCGTGTCAACTACCTCACTCGCTAACTGTTGTGGCTCACTCACTCCCTCAAGGATGCTCTCACTCATATGGTTGGTGGAGTCACTCAAATGGCGCTCAACCTCACATAGGATGTGTGGCATGCTCTCATGTGTGGGGCTAGTGGTGGTCACACTCATCCTCTCATAGGAAATGCTCTCAGTGTCATATATGGTGGAGTCACTCATGTCACTCATGTGGTAGTGGCTCTCCTCACGTGGCACTTGGGGCATCTCGACATATGTGGGTGTCGGAGAGATGTAGGTGCAAATGTCTCCATGCACGGTCGCGTAGCTTGACTTGGAGTATGAGTCCAATATGGGCGCCATCTTCATGTTGTTGAAGAGGTTCGCGCTTGTCGCCGTAGTTGAAGGGGATGGCCCTTGCTTGACCGTCTTTTCACCGTCTTGGTGTGGGAGGTCCATATGATGTGGCACCTCGTAGCTCGTCACCATGACCGAAGGGAGTTTCCCATGCTCGGCCATCTTCCTTGAGGAGCTTCCAAAGATGGAAGTGTCGCCCTCGCTCATAAGTGGTTGCCATGGACTTGATGAAGTCGTTGTAGGCGTACTCGTGGGAAGTAGGCGAAGATGCCGTACGTCAAAAGGTGAAGATGCCTTGATAGCACTTGGCGAAGATGCCGAAGTGGTTGTTGTAGCCGTAGCACCGTCTTGGTGGTGGTCGTCTCGCGGTCTTCTCTTTTGCTCATGAAGCTTGGACTTGGCGTGAAGTAGGGCTTGTTGGGACTTGTGCATTTGTGCTTGTGGAGCATCTTCATGATGATGATGTCGTTGTCGTGCTTGAGCTCATAGTAGATGTCGTTCGTCGTCGTCGTGCACATATTGTTTGGAGGTGACTTGCCCTTCATGACAATGTGGATCACAAACGTGATGGTGGTCGCCATGTAGATGTGGACGAGGACGATTTGCACTTGCATCGTTTTTGCGCTCCGAAGACTTATGGCTTGAATGCCGCCGCCTTGAGGATGACGAAGGGGAAGAAGACTTGATCAAGGCTCTAATCTCCTCCATCCTTGCATCTTGCTCCTCTTTATGTGCGGAAAGCTTCTTGTCGATGTAGTCCCTTTTCCTTGCTTCGGAGTGACGAATGTCGATGGAGATGTTCTCAATGCGCTCTCGCAATCTTGATTGTGCTCCTTGCATTTGTCGTTGTAGATCGAAGATGGACGCTTTGGTGATGTAGTTGTTCATGCCATCATTGTTGTCGTAGACCATAGAGGAAATGCCTTGCCTATCCATCACAAGACTTGAGCAAGTATGAGTGGGAGAAAGATAAGAACTAGACCAAATGTACCTTGTTCGATGTTGAAGATGGATCAATGATCACTCAAATGTGTAACAAGGAAATAGCACAATTGGTACCAATTCTTGTCGGTTCTCACACCTACACAAGTAAAGCTTATGGTGGAGCTCGGTGAGGATAGTGGCACAAAAACATTTGATGCAAAAAGTTAGCAAGAGTCAATAATGTTGAAAGAGATTCACAAATTGGCTAGTGAAACAAATGGACCAATAACATTGAATGGCACACGGAAACACACACACGAATAGATAAATGGGGTCATGCAACCAAGGAATGAGCACAAAATGTGGAATCCATGGAAAACGCTCATGTTGCACAACTCAAGAGAGACGCTAGCACGATTGCTCAATAGGCGGATACGACACCTGTGCACAAACTATAAGATGCAAAATGTAGCAACTTTTATCCCAAGTATGCTATGTGTGTATGGTTCTCGGTGTTTCTCTCAAGATAATCCAAGATGATCGGATATGACAATCTTATATGCAATGTGGTATGATGCTATGGCACTTTCTTACAAGCTCTTTACTCTTTCTCTTTTGCTTAAAAGCTTTATTCTTTTTTTTGTATGGTCACTTTTGCACAATGCACAAACCAAGATAGCAATTGTATATATGCGGGAACAAACTTGTGACACAAGATATGATAGCAATATATGCACCACGATGATATGGTATGTATGCTATGGGAAGTATGATCACTAACGTGCACAAGTAACGTTGCCGGCAATACTCAAATGGCTAGTCTCAATAGGCAAGTAACGCAAAATGGGCTAGGGGTTAACAATGCAACGGCAAGGGGAATATACAATGGCGGGATACCATGATACCAAGATGATATGGAGGTTACGGTCGGGGGTTTCTCGTATGTATGCCACGGACAGATGATGGTGAACTGGTCAAAGTCGATGACGACCTCGAGGCGATGATGAGAGGTGGTGTTGTCGACGTCGACTCATTCCTAGTTAGCCGAAACACCCTAGGAAACGGAAAAATTGCAAACTCAAAATCTCAAACGTCAAATGTCAAAATGGTGGTAGTAGAAATCGGTGGTGGTTTGCACTTGGCAATGCGGAAGTGGAATGATGGGCTATACACGTGTCGGAGTTGAAGTTGCCATCCCTAAGTAGCCTAAACACCTTAGGAGACACAAGCCACAACTCAAACAAGCTCAAATAAAATTGGTTAAGTTGGGTTGGCGAAATGTATGGTGGGCAAGGTTATGTGGAAAATGGTGGTAGTGGTTGATGAAGAAGTAATCGTCCCTAAGTAGCCGAAACACCTTAGGAGACACAAATCACTATTCAAGCAACCACTAATGCTATGGCAAGCAAAATGGGTTAGGTTGCGAAAGTCGGTGGTGGTAATGCGGATGATATGGTGGAGGGCCTAGAAAAACTTGCCAAATTTCCAAATATTTTATGGAGTCAAATGGTGATGGTAGTATTTTTGTGGGATGGAGGATGTTAGTAGCTTCAAAACGAGCTAAAGAACGTCAAAATCAGACTCTGGATGAATTAGTTATGGTCAAAACGGTGAAACGAGAAAAGCTGAAATGAGAGCGGGCGGACATCCGGGGGTTTGGCCGGATATCGGGGACCTGTTGTCCAGAACCGCACGCGAAAATGCGCTCCAGGAGCTGGATGTCCGGGCTAATGGTCGGATTTCCGCGATGGCCTGATGTCCGGGGGTCGGGCCGGATGTCCGGGCTCCAAATCCGAGGATGAATTCGAGGAACTCGATTTTTGGGCGGAAATTGATGATTTCGAGGGCAAAATTGGAGAGATTTCATGGATGGAAAGTGGGGAAACTTGGGGTGATGCTAGATCCACTTGAAACCAAGCAAATCCATGGATCAAACTCAACAAAACATCATCAAACCAACAAATCACAAAAAAATTGGGGGCTATTTTTGGTGGGGATTTTTGGATTTAGGACGAAATCAACAAAATCAAGCTAGAAAACACGGGGTAGGGGCTCCAAAAACGTGATCAACGTGGCTCATGATACCAAGATGATGTAGGGCGAAACCCTAGGCGCCGATCTTTCACGTTTGGGGAGGATCCCTACGAGGAACACAAAGAACGCACGGAGGGGAACGAGGGAAATCACGGGGAAACGCAAGAGAAAACACTCCACCAACACGAATATGATCACACATGTGCTAGATCCGAGAAACACAAAGAGATACATGGTCCAAATCCAACAAAGGACGATACAAGTGGCGGTAGCTCATCTCCGAGAGGAGGTCTTGAATCCACGAGGGATCTTCCCGTAAAGGGATCTTGAATCCAGGTGGATCTTCTCCGAAGAGGCCGCGGTCTCTCACGAGGAGGAGATCCGTATGGATGAGCAAAGCTGTATCTCAAATGAGCTAATCCTTTGATAACCCTAAAACGTAGGTGGAGGGGGAGTATATACAGTCTAAGGGGCGAAGGGGTACATGGGCCTCGGCCCAGATGCGCTGCACGCAGGTAGCGGAGGCCGGACGTCCGGGCCTTCGCGAGGTGCCGGATGTCCGGGCTAGCAGGCCGGATGTCCGGGCTGTAGTGGCCGGTCTCGGAGCTCTCTGGATAGGCGGGGTCCGGATGTCCGGGCTGGGGGCGGGATGTCCGGTGGCTCGGGTAGAGCCGGATGTCCGGGCCTCTGGTCGGATGTCTGGGCTGACGGGGTTCAGCTTCGGGTGCGTTCTGTGATGGGCGCCAGATTTCCGGGGTCGGGCCGGATGTCCGGGGCCTGTAGCAGCTGGCTCTTCTTCCTTCTCCTCTTCCATGCTTGGCCTTGGTCCTTTGATTCTCCATGGTCGTCTCGGTTGTACCTGAGTATAGGCAAGGTCCATGCATGAGGTAGTAGCCATGTCTCACATGTGGAAAGTGGCGGTTCGAAGAGGAGTGAATTCACCTTTTGTCCAATGGCGTATGTTTGAGGTCTCATCATATGTCCTCTTGGGGCTTGGAGAGTAGTCGGAGTGTACATGGGGATGAACGTGGGATGCTCCGCATCATAACCCTTAAGTGTTTTGATCTTTCAGGCAAAACAAATGGAAATGGCGTCCAGGTGACTTTGGTTAAGCTGAAAGCCATATACACCTTCCTGGAACAACTGTATGCAGGGAGTTTGTATACCATCATGGTTGTGAAGGGTGGGAAAGAGCCGCCAAAGTTTATAAAGGACGTGCCAAAGCAACTGTCCATGATCCCTAAGCAGATTGAAGATTGGAAAAGATCGACCGCCTGAGCTGGTGCTATGATGTCACTTGGGCGTGTGTCGGTGCAACAGACCCTGGGTATGTTGCCCTGACTGTGCACAGGCACGGGAACAAGATTATGGCATCAGGCCATGCCAGAGAGCAAGGGATCAAGATCTTTGAAGGACCAGCAAGCAGAATAAGAGGACCAAGATCAAGCCAGAGAAGCAAGATACCACCAGGAGAAAAGCCTCCCTTGCGAGGCAAACAGGCTTGGCAAGGCAGAGTGCTACCTCTTGAGCTTGCATTGGTTTTTCCCTTGAAGAGGAAAGGGTGATGCAGCAAAGTAGAGTAAGTATTTCCCTCAGTTTGAGAACCAAGGTAAAATCCAATAGGAGATTACACACAAGTCACCGAATACCTGCACAAACAATCAACAAACTTGCACCCAACGCGGTAATGGGTTGTCAATCCCTTTACGGTTATTTGCAAAAGTGAGATCTAATAGAGATATATAAACGGTAAAGTAAATATTTTTGGTATTTTTAGTTTATATATTGGAAAGTAAAGATTGCAAAATAAAGGAACGGCGACAGAAATTGGCAAGTTGACAAAAAACTAATATGATGTAAAATAGACCCGGGGGCCATAGGTTTCACTAGTGGCTTCTCTCAAGATAGCAAATATTACGGTGGGTGAACAAATTACTGCTGATCAATTGATAGAAGAGCGCATAATTATGACGACATCTAAGGCAATGATCATGAATATAGGCATCATGTCCGTGTTAAGTAGACCGGAACGATTTTGCATCTACTACTATTACTCCACACATCAACCGCTATCTAGCATGCATCTAGAGTATTAAGTTTGTAAAGAACGGAGTAACGCATGAAGTAAGATGACATGATGTAGAGGAATTAACTCAAGCAATATGATGAAAACCCCATCTTTTTATCCTCGATGGCAACAATACTATACGTGCCTTGATGCCCCTACTGTCACTGGGAAAGGACACCACAATATTGAACCCAAAGCTAAGCACTTCTCCCATTGCAAGAAAAACCAATCTAGTAGGCCAAACTAAACCGATAATTCGAAGAGACTTGCAAAGATATCAAATCATGCATATAAGAATTCAGAGAAGACTCAAATAATACTCATAGATAATTTGATCATAAATCCACAATTCATCGGATCTCGGCAAACACACCGCAAAAGAATATTACATCGAATATATCTCCAAGAACAACGAGGAGAACATGGTATTGAGAATCAAAGAGAGAGAAGAAGCTATCTAGCTACTAGCTATGGACCCGTAGGTCTGAGGTAAACTACTCACGCTTCATCGGAAGGGTAATGGTGTTGATGTAGAAGCCCTCCGTGATCGAATCCCCCTCCGGCTGGACGCCGGAAAAGGCCCTTAGATGGGATCTCACGGGTATAGAAGGTTGCGGCGGTGGAAAAGTGTTTTCGTGGCTCCCCTGATGTTTTTGGGGTATAAGAGAATATATAGGCAAAGGAACTAGGTCAGGGGAGCTCCGAGGGGCCCACGAGGTAGGGGTGCGCCCTACCCCCCTCAGCGCACCCTCCACCCTCGCGGCCGCCTCGTTGCATCTCCGACTTCATCTCCAAGTCTCATGGTTTACTTCTGGTCTAAGAAAGATCATCACAAAAGTTTCATTCTGTTTGGACTCCGTTTGGTATTTCTTTCCTACGAAACTCTAAAACAGGCAAAAACAGAAAATGGCACTGGACCCTCGGTTAATAGGTTAGTCCCAAAAATAATATAAGATAGCATATAAATGCATATTATAAACATCCAAAATAGATAATATAATAGCATGGAACAATCAAAAATTATAGATACGTTGGAGACATATCAAGCATCCCCAAGCTTAATTCCTGCTCGTTCTCGAGTAGGTAAATGATAAAAACAGAATTTTTGATGTGGAATGCTACCTAACACAAGTATCCATGTAATTCTATTTATTGTTGCATGAATGTTCAGATCCGAAAGATTCAAAACAAAAGTTTAATATTGGCATAAAAACAATAATACTTCAAGCATACTAATAAAGCAGTCATGTCTTCTCAAAATAACATGGCCAAAGAAAGCTATCCCTACAAAATCATATAGTCTGGCTATGCTCTATCTTCATCACACAAAATATTGAAATCATGCACAACCCCGATGACAAGCCAAGCAATTGTTTCATACTTTTGATATTATGAAACTTTTTCAACTTTCATGCAATACATGAGCGTGAGCCATGGATATAGCACTATGGTGGAAGAGAATATGGTGGTTGTGGAGAAGACAAAAAGGAGGAAGATAGTCTCACATCAACTAGGCGTATCAACGGGCTATGGAGATGACCATCAATAGATATCAATGTAAGTGAGTAGGGATTGCCATGCAACAGACGCACTAGAGATATAAGTGTATGAAAGCTCAAAAAGAAACTAATTGGGTGTGCATCCAACTTGCTTGCTCATGAAGACCTAGGGCAATTTGAGGAAGCCCATCATTGGAATATACAAGCCAAGTTCTATAATGAAAAATTCCCACTAGTATATGAAAGTGGCAAAATAGGAGACTATCATGAAGATCATGGTGCTACTTTGAAGCACAATAGTGGAAAAAGGATAGTAACATTGCCCCTTCTCTCTTTTTCTCTCACTTCTTTCTTTTTATTTTTTTATTTTTTTCTTTTTCTTTTTCTCTCTTTTTTTCTTTATTTTTCGTCCGGAGTCTCATCCCAACTTGTGGGGGAGTCATAGCCTCCATCATCCTTTCCCCACATGGGACAATGCTCTAATAATGAAGATCATCACACTTTTATTTACTTACAACTCAATGCTTCGAACAAAATATGACTCTATGTGAATGCCTGATATGTCTCCAACGTATATATAATTTTTGATGTATTCATGCCATGTTTAAAATATTTCTATATGATTTTGGTATGATTCGGTTAGAACTAACCCGGACTATGCTGTTTTCAGCAGAACTACCGTGGTGTTGTTTTTGTGCAAAAATATAAGTTCTCGAAATGCGCTGAAAATCAATGGAGATTTTTTCTGGAAAATATAAAAAATACTGGAACGAAGAGTTACAGAAGGGGAGTCCCGTGGGCCCAACGAGGGTGGAGGGTGCCCCCCCCCCCCCGATAGGGCGCGCCCCCTGCCTCTTGGACTCCTTGTGGGGCCCCTGACTTGTTCTCGACGACAACCTCTCCTATAAATCCCCAAACCTCTAGAAAGAACCCTAGATCGGGAGTTCCGCCGCCGTAAGCCTCTGTTGCCACCAAAAGCCAATCAGGACCCTGTTCCGGCACCCTGCCGGAGGGGGGGTCCATCACCGGTGGCCATCTTCATCATCCCGGCGCTCTCCATGATGAGAAGGGAGTAGTTCACCCTCCGGGCTGAGAGTATGTACCAGTAGCTATGTGTTTTATCTCTCTCTCTCTCTCTCTCTCTCTCTCTCTCTCTCCCTCTCTCTCGTGTTCTTGATTTGGCATGATCTTGATGTATCGCGATCTTTGCAATTATAGTTTGATCTTATGATGTTTCTCCCCCTCTACTCTCTTTTAATGGATTGAGTTTTCCCTTTGAAGTTATCTTATCGGATTGAGTCTTTAAGGATTTGAGAACACTTGATGTATGTCTTGCATGGGATACCCATGGCGACAATGGGGTGTTCTATTGATTCACTTGATGTATGTTTTGGTGATCAACTTGTGGGCTCCGTGACCTTGGGAATCTATGCATAGGGGTTGGCACATGTTTTTGTCTTGACTCTCTGGCAGAAACTTTGGGACACTCTTTGAAGTTCTTTGTGTTGGTTTGAATAGATGAATCTGAGATTGTGTGATGCATTTCGTATAATCATACCCACGGATACTTGAGGTGACATTGGAGTATCTAGGTGAAATTAGGGTTTTAGTTGATGTGTGTCTTAAGGTGTTATTTTACTACGAACTCTAGGGCTGTTTGTGACACTTATAGGAATAGCCCAACAGATTGATCGGAAAGAATAAATTTGAGGTGGTTTCGTACCCTATAATAATCTTTTCGTTTGTTCTCCGCTATTAGTGACTTTGGAGTGACTCTTTGTTGCATGTTGCGGGATAGTTATATGATCTATTTATGTTATTATTACTAGCACAAATGCCCATGCGTTGCAACGGGAGACATTGTTATACGTCTCATGCCTCAGTAATTTTCGTGCGTCTCATCTCCTCTTTCCAGTCCGCCACACACCCTTGAGTTGCAACAGGATAAAAACTATCCACACTCCTATGGTATTTGTAAAAAAAGAAATGCATTGCAGCGGGATAAAAATTCACAGCACTCCATATGACCAAGTGATCCCAGTTTAAATATCTCAATAGGTCATCGACATTTTTCTTATGCGCTTCATATAATTCCGTTTTAATTAGAGAGTTTTCCTTCCTTGTTTCTCTGACTGAAATTGGTGTATGACTTCCTCTCTTTTCCACTCGACATCCATGGGGTGCACCTTTCCAATCCCCATGTTGACTATTAAAAGATTTAACTTGCCACCGTATTCGCATTAATACACTAACCAAATATATATAGGGATAAGTATATTCTTCGTCCTCGAACTCTTTCAAAAGTTGAGAAATCGTCCCTCAATTCCAAAACCACCAACAATTAGTCCCTCAACTATTTAAACCGGATATTTTTCATCCCTAATAAGGTTTAAGGTGGTTTTACAGTGACTTGACCCTGTTTTGACTAAAAAGAACCACATGGCCTGGTTTCGACTACAACGGGCACCCGCCTACTCTCTCTCACTCTCCCATTCTCTCGATCTTTCCCATTCACGAACCCAAAACAGAGCAGCGGCGGCGGCCGGCAGTGAGGCGTGGCAACAGCGGTGGTCGCGGTGTGGCCAGCCGGTGATTGTTGGCTGAGCTGGGCTTCTGTGGTGGTGGCTGCCAGGGCACGGCGGTGGCGACCTTGAGCAAAACCAGTCCTGGGCGGCGGCGGCGGCGACGACGACGATTCACTCATGGGCGGCGGTGATTGAGGCCCCTGGTTGCTGGTTGATCTGTTCAGAGTTTTGGTATGCACTGCCAAACAAAGGATGACAAGATGTTCCATTGGCTATTTCCTGGAAAAGAAATGTTACATGGTCTAAAAATGGTTGCTTTAGATAGTGATTGCAAGCAGCTTACAAATTATGTTGCCGTTGGAAGTGTAGCTGAAATATACGTGCAGCTATATCCAAATTCTGAAAATGACAAACACGACAGGGATCCGGGAAATGACGTTGAGCTTCTGATGGGTCCAAATGCTAGTAGTGAATCAGGGAGAGGTAGAGATCATTTTGTCGCATTCGCTAGTTCTGCACCTACTGATTGTCTTGCAATCACTGCTGGTAACTCAAATGAGCCTGCAAATGAAGATTGAGAAGCTGCAAATGATGTTCAGTTATATTCAGATTTTCTTAAGCTATATTCAGTACAGCTGCCTTTCTCTTGTTCACACACAAGTAGAAGTGCAAACACTTTCCTTTTCCCTTGTTCTCACTTGTACACACGCGCACACACATACTCATGCACAAACACTTAATTGGCGTCGCAGTCAAAACCAGTCAAAGTGGCCCGTTTCAATCAAAACATGGTCCAAATTAGAGTAAAACCACCATAAGCGTTATGAGGGATGAAAAGTATCCGGTTTAAATAGTTGAAGGACGAAAAGTATCCGGTTTAAATAGTTCAGGGACTGACTTTTGGTGGTTTTGGAGTTGAGGGATGATTTCTCAACTTTGCAAAGAGTTCGAGGACGAAAAATATACTTATCCCTTATACCGTATACAAGAAGTCATTGTTGGTTAAAAAGAGAAAAATAGACAAAACATCTCCCAAAAATCAAGCCATTTATTTGGTGGACCATATATGAAAATTTACAATGTGATTTGACCAGATAAAAGAAATATATGATAGAAAATAATAACACCTAAAAGCAAAATATTAGGAACTTCATTTGGCAGACCTTTATTATAGCAAATCATCATCATTTATTTGGCAGATCCCCTACTTGCGATGTTAGCCATATGCATGCTGGCATATTGACATGCTTTGTGAGAATGGATGTTTAAATATATATATATATATATTTTGTACGGGTGTGCAAATAAGATTCTAAGTTTCTAAACCACTGACCTAACTCAACTTAGACAGGACAACATCAGAGAGGAGGAATGTCAACTGAAGCAACAAAGTAATCATATTATGTTCTGCAACCATCAGTAGACAAAATCTCTGCCCTCCCTGTTCTTAACACAACTACATGAAGAAAAGAACATGCTTTAGTTCTACGCACGTGGGTTTGTGGATAAACTAACCAAATCTAAATATGTATTTCTACAAGATAAAACATTTATTTCTGAATCACAAATCCTTCCATCCAAGTGTGAATTTTATTTGTTCAATAAGAAGAAGATCGAACCTGAGATAAAAGAAATTTCAAAAGGACAAGAACACACATCACTTGCATTGAATCAGTGTAAAGAACATCACAAATATCACACGACCACGATCATAATCCTGTGGACTGGCTAGGACATAAACAGTTAGGGGACCCTCAATACCCGACAATTTACAGTTAATTGCATAAACAAAGTGGTATAGCTGGAACTGAACAAATTGGAAACAAATTTTCAGTGGTAAAGACGACAAAAACATGTGAAAGAAGATTAGCCTTTGCATCACCTGCACGTGTGAACTCAATCTTAGTATTTAGATAGAGACAAATCATGTCCATTAGTACATCTATCAGGAAGAACACCATAGAGTGCATCCTTTCTGCATGCTCGTACTGCAACCTCTGAAACTGGTGAGGGCTGAATGAGAAAGTTACATGAACTAATCTGGTCTTAACATTGATCGGACAAAAGGTTCAGAAAATTTGTTTTGAGTGTCGTACAAGAATAATCGATTTCACCTTCCCCATAAAGTCTAGAGAAGCAAACTTTAGAAGCATAGAAGATTCAGTTTAGTAAAGCATTACAGCCCGTGCGTCGTACCTCTGAAATTTGAAAAGCCATCATACATGCGCGTCAGTGAACTCCTCGATCCGCTTCATGATTCACCGAGTCCTCCATGAGCACCTGGTCATCCAGTAGTCACCTCATCATCCAGTCAACCCCGGTGGATGTCTCGCCCACCGCCTCCCAAGTCTCGCACGTCAACTTTCCAGAGACAACTACAGTGCCACACCGTTGGCCGCCGTCGCATCGCACGCGCCATCAGGTCGTCGTGCCCACAGCGATCCGTAGTGCTGCACAGATGCATCAGCCACGCCGGATGCACGAGTTCCACCCTGTCCAGAGAGAGACATCGTAAACGTCGCTATGCCGAGTGCCGAGTGCCCGAGCCGCCAATCCGACATCACGTCAGATGGGCAAGCGCCGCCACGAGTGCTGGCCGACCGCTGCCGCATCGTCACCCACACTGGGTGGTGGAGAAGTACCTTATGATGGGCAAGGAGGATGTCATGCCACCAAGACCTGGCCGCCGCTAGTCATTGTTGTCGCCGTTCTCGTAGCCCCACTGCAGCTCCTGGGGCTTGTGCTGGCCGCCGCCTCCTCACCTCAATGTTACTCTGTGACTCGGCAGGAACTACAGGCTACCCTATATTCATAGGCGCCAGCGACCTCACATGTGAATTGACTTCTTGAGGCATGTAATCATCGCCGTTCATGGTAGATGTATAAACTGATGAGATACTATAGTATGTACCTCAGACCGGGAGAAATTCCGGCGGGCGGTGGAGCACGTGCAGACGGATCTTCGGCGAAATCGACGGCGTACATGAACGGCGATGTCGGAAACTTGTAACGCGGCGATGTCGGGCAAGAAACTTTCGATGCAATCTAATCCTGGTCGAGGGGTTCCTTCTTATATCATCAATTTCGGTGTACCGGACGGCTCCGTGCTCTTGAACATCTCCTCCTCGGACACAACTCCAAGACGCACGCAACATGGACTCTTCTCCGAGTCTGAGTTCGAGATGTGTGGGGAGCTCGATGACATTGGGAGGGGCGAGGTTGGGGAGAGATGACATTGGTCTGCATCCCTGCGACGGAGGTGGCTACGGCGGGCGGGGAAGGCTGCGGCGGCGGACACGTAGAGAAGAAGAAAGAGCAGACCGAGCCAGAGAAGAAGAAAGAGATCGAGCCGGCTGTGCTTTCTTTTTTTAAGGCCCAACAATGGTCAGTTCACGGGAGGCACAAAAACGTACTAAACATGGCCTGGCCCAATAGATATTGCAGGAGCCTAATAACGAACATAGCGCAGCCGAATAATATTTCCAACGAAAAATTTAGTACCACCTCGGTTATAACATCAACAATAATAATATGGGTGAACGGATTAAAAATTTGGTGAAACGCACCTTACTTTATTAGTAGGTATAGATTGAGAGAACTTGCACTAGTGAAAGTATGTACCCTAGGCCTTGCTTGTAAGCATTGCAATACCGTTTTGCTTACTTTTACTACTTGCTACCTTGCTGTTTTTATAATTTCAGATTACAAAAACCTATATCTACCATCCATATTGCACTTGTATCACCATCTCTTCGTCGAACTAGTGCACCTATACAATTTACCATTGTATTGGGTGTGTTGGGGACCCAAGAGACTCTTCGTTATTTGGTTGTGGGTTGTTTGAGACAGACCATCTTCATCCTACGCCTCCACAGATTGATAAACCTTAGGTCATCCACTTGAGGGAAATTTGCTACTGTACTACAAACCTCTGCACTTGGAGGCCCAACAACGTCTACAAGAAGAAGGTTGTGTAGTAGACACCAAGCTCTTTTCTGGCGCCATTACTGGGGAGGTTAGTGCTTGAAGGTATATCTTTAGATCTTGCAATCAATCTTTTAGTTTCTTATTTTATCACTAGTTTAGTATATAAAAGAAAACTACAAAAAATGGAATTGAGGGTGCCTCATATGCTTCATATTTTTAATGTCTTCGCGAAAATGATTCAAAGGAAAATTGTGCTCAACTGCTAGAGGAAGAAGTCTATAAAATGTTTGTCACATAAATATTTGAATGATGAGCATGATTGCAATGTTGTTAGTATGAATTCTTTGAATATCCATGATGCTAATGATATGCAAAGCCACAAGCTTGGGGATGCTATGTTTGATGAAGATGATATTTTTTGCCCCCCAAGTTTTGATGAGCAATGTTACTATGATAATAGCATGCCTCCTATTTATGATGATTATATTCATAAAAGTGGATTTGGAGAGGTCATGACTGTATTTAGTGATGATTCCACTATTTCGGAAGAGGTTCCAATCGATTATGAGAACAAAGTTGCTATCTGATGATTATTGTGATGACATGTATGCTATAAAGAATAATGATAACCATTAAACTTGTCATCTTGATTTTAATTTTCAATTGGATTATGCCTCACATGATAGTTATTTTGTTGAGTTTGCTTCCACTACTATTGATGAGAATAAATTTGCTTATATGGAGAGTAATAAAAATTCTATGCTTGTGCATCATGAAAATAATGCTTTATGTGATGGTTATATTGTTGAATTCATTCATAATGCTACTGAAATTTGTTATGAGGGAGGAATATATGCTTGTAGGAATTGCAATAATATTAAGTTTCCTCTCTACGTATTGAAAATCTTGAAGTTATGCTTGTATTGCCTTCCTATGCTAGTTGACTCTTGTTCCCATAAGTTGTTTGCTCACAAAATCCCTATGCATAGGAAGTGGGTTAGACTTAAATGTGTTAGTCATATTCTTCATGATGCTCTCATTATGTTTCAATTCTTATCTTTTATGTGAGCATCATTGAAATTATCACGCCTAGCTAGAAAGGCATTAAATAAAAGCGCTTGTTGGGAGACAACCCAACATTTACCCCTACTGTTTTTGTGTGTACACATGATTAAGATACTGTATTGATCATGTGTTATAGCTTTGGGAAGACTTGGGTGAAAGTTAATGCGATCTTGCTGTAAAAAACAGAAACTTTGCACTCACGACAATAATTGTCATTTTTAACAGAAGACTGTATTTAAGTTGATTCTTTTTGAAGAAGATTAATAGACAGATGCCTCACGTCCACCAATTTATTTAAGAATTTTTGGAGTTACAGAAGTATTCGAGAGTTACAGATTACTACAAACTGTTCTGTTTTTGACAGATTCTGTTTTCTATGTGTTATTTGCTTATTTTGATGAATCTATGAGTAATATCAGAGGGTATGAACCATAGAGAAGTTGGAATACAGTAGATATTATACCAATATGAATTTAGAATGCATTCACAACAGTACCAGAAGTGGTGATTTATTTTCTTATACTAACGGAGCTTACGAGTTTTCTGTTGAGTTTTGTGTTGTGAAGTTTCCAAGTTTTGGGTAAAGATTCGATGGACTATGGAATAGGGAGTGGCAAGAGCCTAAACTTGGGGATGCCCAAGGAACCCCAAGGTAATATTCAAGGACAACCAAGAGCCTAAGCTTGGTGATGCCCCGGATGGCATCCCCTCTTTCGTCTTCGTTCATCGGTAACTTTACTTGGAGCTATATTTTTATTCACCACATGATATGTGTTTTGCTTGGAGCGTCATTTTTTTTTGCTTGCTGTTTGAATAATATATCAAGATCTGAAATTCTTAAATGTTAGAGAATCTTCACATAGTTACATAATTATTCGACTACTCATCGATCTTCACTTATATCTTTTTAGAGCACGATGG
This sequence comes from Triticum timopheevii, assembly GCA_963921465.1. Taxonomy (NCBI): domain Eukaryota; kingdom Viridiplantae; phylum Streptophyta; class Magnoliopsida; order Poales; family Poaceae; genus Triticum; species Triticum timopheevii. Next base: position 354,908,357 of record OY997274.1, read on the forward strand.
TGGTTATTTTGAAGAAATTGATGAACTCTCATTCTTCACTTATATTATTTTGAGAGTCTTAAACATCAAGGTAATTTGCTTTGGTTATGAATTTAGTACTAATATGATAGGCAACCAAGGGGGGTATAATAAAAACTTTCATATAAACTGCATTGAATACTATGAGAAGGTTGATTCTTTATGATTGTTTTGAGATATGAAGATTGTGATATTAGAGTCATGCTAGTGGAGTAATTGTGAATTTGAGAAATACTTGTGTTAAAGTTTGTGATTCCCATAGCATGCACGTGTGGTGAACCGTTATGTGATGAATTTGGAGCATGATTTATTTGTTGATTGTCTTCCTTATGTGTGGAGGTCGGGATCGCACGATGGTTAACTCCTACCAACCCTTCTCCTAGGAGCATGCGCGTAGTGCTTGGTTTCGATGACTTATAGATTTTTTTCGATAAGTATGTGAGTTCTTTATGACTAATGTTGATTACATGGATTATACGCACTCTCACCCTTCCACCATTGCTATCCTTTCTTGTACCGCGCAACTTTTGCTGGTACCATACACCCACCATTACCTTTCTCAAAACAGCCATCATACCTACCTATTATGGCATTTCCATAGTCATTCCGAGATATATTGCCATGCCACTTTCCACCGTTCTGTTTATTATGACACGCTTCATCATTGTCATATTGCTTTGCATGATCATGTAGTTGACATCGTATTTGTGGCAAAGCCACCATTCGTAATTCTTTCATACATGTCACTCTTGAATCATTGCACATCCCGGTATACCGCCGGAGGCATTCATATAGAGTCATATTTTGTTCTAAGTATCGAGTTGTAATTCTTGAGTAATAAAAGTGTGATGATCATCATTATTAGAGCATTGTCCCATGTGGGAAGAGGATGATGGGGACTATGATTCCCCCACAAGTCGGGATGAGAGTCCGGACGAATTTTTTTTAAAAAAAAAGAGGCCAAAACAAGAGAAGGCCCAAAAAAAACAAAAAACATGAGAGAAAAAGAGAGAAGGGGCAATGCTACTATCCTTTTACCACACTTGTGCTTCAAAGTAGCACCATGATCTTCATGATAGAGAGTCTCCTATGTTGTCACTTTCATATACTAGTGGGAATTTTTCATTATAGAACTTGGCTTGTATATTCCAATGATGGGCTTCCTCAAATTTCCCTAGGTCTTTGTGAGCAAGCAAGTTGGATGCACACCCACTTAGTTTCTTTTCGAGCTTTCATACACTTATAGCTCTAGTGCATCTGTTGCATGGCAATCCCTACTCACTCACATTGATATCTATTGATGGGTGACGGATTCCTGGACTAGGGGGTGTCCGGATAGCCGGACTATCATCGTCCGCCGGACTCCAAGACTACGAAGATACAAGATTGAAGACTCCGTCCCGTGTCCGGATGGGACTTTCCTTGGCGTGGAAGGCAAGCTTGGCGATACGGATATGTAGATCTCCTACCATTGTAACCGACTCTGCGTAACCCTAGCCTCCTCCGGTGTCTATATAAACCGGAGGGCTTTAGTCCGTAGGACAACATACATTACAACAATCATACCATAGGCTAGCTTTAGGGTTTAGCCTCCTTGATCTCGTGGTAGATCCACTCTTGTACTACCCATATCATCAATATTAATCAAGCAGGACGTAGGGTTTTACCTCCATCGAGAGGGCCCGAACCTGGGTAAAACATTGTGTCCCTCGTCTCCTGTTACCATCCGCCTAGACACACAGTTCGGGACCCCCTACCCGAGATCCGCCGGTCTTGACACCGACATTGGTGCTTTCATTGAGAGTTCCTCTGTGTCGTCACCGATAGGGAGGATGCCTCCACCTGTCTTCAAAGACGGTGTTTTCGCCGAAGGGGCCTTGGCCGCCGGCCAAACTATCCGGCTAGGTGGTTTTCTTATGACCGCCTGTCCGGCCGCCGCTTCGACAATGACTTCTCAAGTCGTCAGAAGCAATCTTCGCGTCAGCTCGAAAGCTGCCGAATAGTTGGATCCAATAGAGCTCTCGTCCGTTAACGAGCTCTTGGATCGCATCGCCGCCCTGGGAGTCGCTACAGACTACAACCAGATTGGGCTTAAAACCGATCTGAGAGAGATTAACTCTCCCCAGGCCACCCACCACGTCGCAGTGGTAGAGGAGCAATACGGCAACTCTTCGCCTGTATTGAAAACTATTCACGTCCGGATTCCCGAACCCTCCATGCCGGATTCCCGCGGAGGGACGGACTTCGACCGAGCATTGAACTTAAAACCATGCATCGCTCCGGACTCGCTGGATCGTGTCCAGCAACCCAAGCTTCCGAATTTGGAAACTCCTCGGCCTTTAAGCCCCAAGATGGGCAGGGATCCGGACTTTAGTCCACCCACCCGCCCAGACATATGCGATCTATCTCTAATACGGCAAGAGCCCGCTGAAACAGTACATCACTATTGGGCCAGATTCCTCCTGGTTATGGACAGGATAAAGGACTGCCGAGAGGAAAACACAATCTCAATCTTATGCAATAATTGCACGAACAAGGGAATATTGAACGCCATCGATCGTCTCAAAATTACACATTTCACCGATCTGGCGTCCATAGTACGAAAGTACTGTGCGATGGAGAGTTTCCGGAAAACCGAAAACCAATTTTGGGATAATCCGGCCCCAACCCCAATCCGCAACAAAAGGGTGCCTCACACTCAGGCCCCTGATGCAAAAAAGAAAAAGCAAAAACCCAATAAGGGGCACGGAACCGTACTGGAGGGATGGCTCAATGGACCCTGTAAGCTTCATAGTACAGAGGGAGCCGTCCCAACACATAGCCTTCGAGCATGTTGGATACTACGGCAGGTGGCCAAAAGTGGCGAGGAGCTGCTAGCCCCGGGAGACCACTCCAACAATACCGGTACGGTATCAACAGTCTTCGAGACCTTCGCATCAAACAATATGCGAAAACGTACAATCCGTGGACTCGCCGAAGTCTACCAAGTAGCAACAGCAAATCCATGGAGCGACACAGCTATTACCTTCAACGTCAGCGATGAGCCTAAGTTCCGAACAGCCAGAGCACCAGCCGCACTGGTGCTTAGTCCCATAGTGGACGGCTTTCGACTGACAAAAGTCCTCATGGATGGCGGCAGCGGATTAAACCTCATTTACGAGGAAACTCTGCGAAAAATGGAAATCGATTGGAGCCGTATTGAGCGGAGCAGCACAACCTTCAGAGGAATAATCCCTAGCCGGGAAGCGCGCTGCACCGGAAAAATCACACTTGATGTGGTGTTCAGCTCGCCGGACAATTACAGATCCGAAGAAGTCACGTTCCAAGTGGCCCCGTTCAACAGCGGATATCACGCTATATTAGGACGAGAGGCATTCACAATTTTTCAAGCAGTACCTCATTACGGGTACATGAAGCTCAAAATGCCTGGGCCCGGCGGAAGAATCACTCTCGCCAGTGATCCGGACATAGCACTCCGCGCCGAGAACAAGACAGCCGCACTAGCCCTGGAGGCACTATCCGAAGCCTTAGCAGCAGAAGAACTCACCGCGCTGCGCTCTACGGTGAACGGGGACGATGTGATACTCGATAAAAGATCCAAGTCCACCTCCTTCAAACTAGCAGATGAAATAATAAAATTCCAGGTCCATCCAACGGACCCAACAAAGACGGCATCCATTGGGGCACAATTGAACCCCGAGGTAGACGCCGCACTGCGCGAATTCCTTCGGGAAAATTGGGACATTTTCGCCTGGCATCCTTCATATATGGCCGGAATCCCACGCAGATTGGCAGAACACAGCCTAAACATCCTAAAAGGATTTAAGCCAGTCAAACAGGCTCTTCGACGATTTTTCGAACCCAAAAGACAGGCAATGGGAGAAGAGCTAGCCAAATTATTGGAAGCCGGATTCATCAGAGATATCAAATATCCGGATTGGCTAGCAAATCTGGTAATGGTACCAAAGAAGGACAAATCCTGGCGCCTCTGTGTCGATTTTAAAGACCTCAACAAGGCTTGCCCAAAGGATCCCTCCCTCTTCCCTGCATCGACCAAATTATCGATGCTACCGCAGGGCACGATTCATTGTGCTTCCTCGACGCATACTCTGGCTACCATCAAATCAAGATGGCAGAAGCAGACCAAGCCGCAACGACATTCATCACTCCTTACAGACCATTCTGCTTCAACACGATGCCCTTCGGACTTAAAAACGCCGGGGCAACATATCAGCGCATGATTCAAACATGCCTGGCTACCTAGATCGGCAAAACAGTCGAGGCATATGTAGACGACGTAGTCGTCAAAACAAAACACGTCGAAACTCTAGTAGACGATTTGAGGCTCACGTTCGACAACCTCAGAGCATATGACATCAAGCTGAACCCGGAAAAATGTGTCTTCGGCGTACCAGCCGGAAAGCTGTTGGGCTTCATTGTATCCGGTAGAGGAATAGAAGCAAACCCAGCTAAAATCCGAGCTCTGTCACAGTTGGACATTCCAAAAGACCTCAAACAAATACAAAAATTAACAGGATGCGTGGCAGCTCTAAGCCGCTTTATCTCCCATCTAGGAGAAAAGGCATTGCCCCTCTATCGCCTCCTCAGGCGCACCGAACACTTCGAGTGGACGGATGCTGCCACTGCCGGACTCGAAGAAATAAAGGCCATATTGGCAACAAATCCGGTCCTGGCTGCGCCCAATCTGGGCGAACCAATGTTGTTATACATCGCAGCAACGCATCAAGTTGTAAGCGCGGTACTCGTCGTCGAACGAGAGACAGAAGGGCACAAATTCCCTCTTCAAAAACCAGTGTATTATGTATCCACTGTGTTAACCCCCTGCAAGTCCCGTTACCCGCACTATCAGAAGATAGCATATGCGGTGTTCATGGCGTCCTGGAAGCTCCGACACTACTTTCAAGAGTGTTCGATAACAGTGGCCTCTGAAGTACCACTCAATGACATTATAAATAACCGCGACGCAACGGGCAGGATTGCAAAATGGGCCATTGAGCTCTTACCATCCGATATAACCTACAAACCTCGGCGAGCTATAAATTCACAAGTTTTGGCTGACTTTGTCGCCGAATGGACCGAAGCCGAACTCCCTAAAGAGTACGGCGCATACTCCAATTGGACTATGCATTTCGACGACTCTAAAATGTTGGCCGGACTGGGGGCTGGCGTCGTATTGACGTCCCCAACCGGAGACATAGTCCAGTATGTACTTCAAATAATGTACACGGACTCCAACAACGCAGCCGAATACGAGGCCCTGTTACATGGTCTCCGGATGGCAGTCTCCATGGGCATTCAACGCCTAGAGGTGCATGGGGATTCAAACCTCGCAATATCCCAAATAAACGGAGACTTTGACGCCAAGGATCCAAAAATGGCAGCATATCGCAACACTGTCCTAAAAATGTCAGCTCGGTTTGAAGGACTCAAATTCCATCACATAGCCCGAGATAATAACCAAGCGGCCGACGTACTGGCTCGCATCAGTGCGAAACGTGATGCTGTCCCTCCAAATATCTTCCTGGAGTGGCTCTTCAAGCCATCCGTACTATGGGAAGAGGAGCCCGGAAATGACAAACCAGAAAAAACCGCGCCAATCGGCGATTCAGCCGATGACATGACACCTTCAGCCCACGCCATAATGGCAGTAATCGCCCCGTGGACAGAACCATTCCTAGCCTACTTGCTTAGGCAGGAACTTCCCGAAGACCAAAACGAGGCTCGCTGCATAGTCCGGCGATCGAAAGCCTACAAGGTCCATGAGGGAGAACTTTATAAGAAAAGCACAACCGGAGTCCTTCAAAGGTGTATCTCCGAAGAGGAAGGGCGAAACCTCCTGGCTGAAATTCATGCCGGACTAGGCGGACACCACGCGGCATCCCGGGCCCTTGTAGGAAAGGCATTCCGTACAGGTTTTATTGGCCGACGGCCTGGGCAGATGCCCAAGACTTAGTCCAGAGATGCGTTGGTTGTCAGCTCTTTGCTAATCAGAGCCACATGCCGCCCACCGCCCTCAAAACTATACCCATTACCTGGCCGTTCGTGGTCTGGGGCTCGATATGGTTGGACCCCTTAAAGGGGGAACCCACAAGCAAAGGTACCTATTGGTCATGGTGGATAAATTCACCAAATGGATAGAGGCCAAACCGGTCAAAACGGCAGAGTCCGGACCAGTGATAGACTTTATATCCGGGGTAGTACACCGCTACGGAGTCCCCCACAGCATCATCACCGACAACGGCACGAACTTCACGGCCGACGAGGTTAAGTCATGGTGCAAAAATATGGGCATCAAGCTCGACTACGCTTCAGTCTATCACCCTCAAACCAACGGTCAAGTGGAACGAGCAAATGGTCTAATAATGAGCGGCATTAAACCCAGACTAGTGCGGTCACTTACTAAACCTGACACGCACTGGGTCGAGGAGCTCGACTCCGTACTCTGGGGGCTGCGGACAACGCCTAACCGGACTACCGGATTCACACCATTTTTTATGGTATACGGCGCAGAGGCAGTCTTGCCCTGCGATATTATTCATGACTCACCTCGAGTGCGCATGTACGAGGAAAGAGAGGCCGAGCTTGATCGGCAGGACAACTTGGACACATTGGAGGAAGAACGCGACGTCGCCAAGGCTCGTTCTGCATTTTATCAGCAACAGGCCCGAAGATATCAAAGCAGAGAAGTATGGGCCAAGACTTACAACGTTGGTGAACTAGTTCTACGCCTGCCGAACAAGAAAAAGGACAAGCTCAAGCCCAAATGGGAGGGCCCCTTCATTATCGATCAAGTCCTGACCGGCGGAGCGTACCATCTACGAAATGTGTCAGATAACCGACTCGAGCCGAACCCATGGAACGCAGCCCGCCTCCGAAGATTCTATGCCTAGCGCCGGACTAAGAGTTCGTCCCCTCCCCCCGTCCAAACTTTTACACTTCGGCTGTCTTTTGTTTCTCTTTTCATACCTTTTTATTCAAAAGCCCTTAAGGGCCTACTTTCGCATTTTTCGCATACACATGATGTGCCATCCGCACTCATTATTCCTGGGGGCTTCTTTTACAGAAGCTCAATTATAAGGGTTTCATACCCAGCACATGTGTAAAGCTTCCACATGTACCTTTTACTCACCATTATATGCATCGATATGACTTAAGTTTTGGCCAAGCTGGGTTGCCTGGCTCCTGTGCTTACCCCTACGTTCCCGATTGTTCGGTTAGGAGGTAAAGGGAGCACCTCTGCGATTGTTACTGCCGAGTCAGCCGGATGTGTACCTCAGACTGGGTGAAGCCGAAAGCTAGCGTTCTTAAGGGAATATTCGGTCGGTGACTTAAAAGATGACTTTTTAACTATTTATTTATCCGCCCCCAGATGTTTTACTGCTTCCTTTGCAGTCCGGACATGCACTTTAGGGCATGCCTCCCGGGGAAAGGAACCCTTAACGGAACTATTCTCCCTGGAAGATGTTTCTTACTAACCATGTAATATAACATAACTAGTTGGGCACTTGTCTGATAAAGCACTAATGACCCCTACGCCTGGTCTCCATGCATACCACGGTTGTTTCTCAACCAAAAAGGTATTCGGACACACTCCGGACTCTAGGGTCCCGAGGTTGAAGAGAAAAGGTCGGCAAAGACAAACGATCTACAATCCGGCTAGAAGGCATTTCACATGTCACTTTAAAGGAAAACATACATTGTCAAATTTACTGATTGTATTCCTCCTCAATCCCGTCTAACAAGCTGTCTAATTTACAGTCCCGTTGGGAAAATTTAGCAGCCAACTCTACTTGGCTGTATACTAAACTCACAGGGATCTCCTTCCCATCAGGCCCCACCGGTCCAACTTCGGCCATGTTGTTGGGATCCGCCTTCTTGTAACGCGTCTTCACCATGGCCCAAGCCTCCCTGGCACCTTGACGGCAAGCCGAAATCTTCCACAAACGAAAGCGCTGCCGCACTCCCTGCAACTTCTCCGCAAGCTCCCCGAGGCCCTCGGGTAGGGAGAGGGCTGGCCATAAAGCCTGGACGACGCCACTCATTGCCTGCCGAACTCATTCGAGCAGTTGCAACAGCTCGGGAAGTTGATCACCCGTTGATATGGGCATCTCCTCCGCAGGGCGACCTGTGAGTATACCTACAAGAAATACTATGTCAATTTACTTCCTCGCCGAACTCTTCTTTTCAAAAGAGTCCGCTTAAGCACTTACTATAAATGCCGCGACGAAGCCGCTGATTCTCCTTAACGGAGCTGGACAGCCCGGCTTGAGCGCCTTTCAGCTCTTCTCTGAGCTTGGCGTTGGCATCTTGGAGCTGGTTCCTTTCTTGCTGCACCCTATTCAGCACTCTCTCGCCGGCCTTTAGCTGGCGCAGTAATTCTTTCCTGTCCGGATCTTGTCCGGCGGCACCTGCAATGTCACTATCAGACTTGCGCGCACGCCGCACAGCGCTTATATTTATTAATAAAAATGTGTTACCAGGAGGGGTCTCTGCGTCTCCTCCTGTGGCAGCAAGTGCGGCCTCAAGTTGGGCCTTGCATTCTTGTAGCTCCTGAGACAACTGGGCATTCTTCTCGGTAAGAGCCTGCGTTTTAATTGATCCTTAAATCAGTTAACATAACTGCTTCAAGTCTCGGGGGCTACTGGTATATATAACCATTAAAATTCCCTTACCCGTATGTCTTTCACATACTGCTCCGTGGCTCTGGTAAACCCATCTTGAGCGGCACGAAGGTGCGCGTCCCCTGCGTTAAAGGCGTCCAACGCCTCAGGGGAGAAGCACGCTTCACGAAACACTGTCCGGCGGCGCCTATGGTTCATGGCGCTCTCCACCTCAGATTTGGTGGCGGACAGTCTGTCGGTGTCCTCCGTTGGAGAAGGATCCGGCCCGCGTCTTGCGCTTGCCTCCCCCTCCAGGCCAGGCGCTGGAGCCTGGCCAGTGTAGGTTGGATCGGCAACTTCCGCGCCCGCAGTCCGGCGAGCGCTTTTTCTTCTATAAAGATCATGAGCACTCAGACGCTTCCTAAGAACGTTGCTCTGAAAATTCAAATACAAGTTATACCTTTGCGGCGACGTTTCGATCCGTACCGCGCTCCTTTTCCGCCTGCTGGTCCGGACTGACCTTTGTTGGTCAGCCGCCGCGGGCTCGGCTTCCCGCCGTGAAGGCGCTTCCTACAAAATACCATCGTTCACGAAGGTCAGAAAGGGGCAAGGAAGAGATAATGGTGTCCGGACCTCGGTCACAGTCACCTGGGAAGCCGGATACAGTCCGGGGTAGTCCACCGTAATGGCGACCAAGGCATTGTCCATGCTGAGCTGGTGAAATACCCCGTCGATCAGCTCCACCTTGGTGTCCGGATCCTCTTCGGAGGCCGGATCCAGGGATCTTTCTGGATCCTCGGGTTGCGGAGCGGGACTTACCATGTCCTCCACAGTCTGGCGTAGATCCTGCACCGAAGACATAATGTAAGAAGCCTAAACTTCGAAAGGATGGGTTGAGCCCTTAAAAAGTGTTCGCTTACCCATCCTCTAGGGTTGTTCATGGAAAACCCATTCAAGGGGTTCGTTCGAAGGAAGTCCTCCTTCTCCCCTTTGTACAGGCCGGACAGGATCTCCACCAGATCCTCGGTCGAATCCGGCCCTTCGCGGCCATGACGGGTGGCGTCGTCTTCCCCGTTGAAATCCCACATGGGGTGGCCTCTGTATTGCAATGGTTGTACCCCCCGCATGATGCATGTCGCCATGACTCCAATCATGGTCAACCCGGAATGGGCCAGTAATCTTATTCGGCCCATCAAGTAATGGACGCTCTTGTCTTCCTCCAATCGGGGGATCCGTGGGCGCCAGCTGAGGCGTTTCTTCAGAGGAGCAGCACTAAACTCCGGGAGGCCAATCCGGACTGGGTCTGGCAGCGGAGCGTCTCCTATATAAAACCACTCTGAAGGCCAGTCTTCGGACGCCTTCTTGGGAGTACCGGACGGGTATCCGGTCCCGGCGATGCGCCATATTTCGGCGCCGCCCACTTGATATATGGACCCCTCGTGAGAACGGGGTACGAGGCAGAATAGCCTCTTCCACAATACAAAATGGGGCTCAATGCCCAGGAATAGCTCGCAAAGGGCTACGTAGCACGCGATATGCAGTACAGAGGCAGGCGTGAGGTGGTGGAGCTGGAGTCCGTAGAACTCCAGGAGCCCGCGGAGGAACGGATGTATTGGGAATCCGAGTCCCCTTATCAGATAAGGGACGAAGCATATTCGCTCCCCTTTGTTGGGACTTGGGGTAGCCTCCGCTTGCCTCCCACCTTGATAAGTGACCAGCCCGGCTCGAACTGGGACCATGAAGGCCGGAGGGAGAAATCCCCCCGCTTGGAGCTTCAACAGCTCGTTGTGCGGCACAGAGCACCTCCTCCAATCCCGTGGCGGTGGGCTGGGAGCGCGAGAAGAGGAGCCGCGTCGACGGTCCATGATGGAATGGATTTTTAGGTCAAGGGCGCTCCGATGGAGTATTCGCGGGAGGAAGATGGTGCGGTTTGGATCTGGATTTTTGCCTCTTTTGTAGGCGGACGACTCGCACGACTAGGGGGTGAAACATAAAAAACACCCAGGCTTTTCGCATTCGTGCAACACGTGGAAGAAGACCATTATTGGGCGTAGAAGCCGAGAAGCATAGTATTTATGATAAAGCCGGACACTGTTCGGCAGGTACATGGAACTTGAAGGGAGAACCCGCCTTGCAACGCCGAAGACTATATACGCGCTGGACTTATCGTCATTGAAGCCTGGTTCGGGGGCTACTGAGGGAGTCCTGGACTAGGGGGTGTCCGGACAGCCGGACTATCATCGTCCGCCGGACTCCAAGACTACGAAGATACAAGATTGAAGACTCCGTCCCGTGTCCGGATGGGACTTTCCTTGGCGTGGAAGGCAAGCTTGGCGATACGGATATGTAGATCTCCTACCATTGTAACCGACTCTGCGTAACCCTAGCCTCCTCCGATGTCTATATAAACCGGAGGGCTTTAGTCCGTAGGACAACATACATTACAACAATCATACCATAGGCTAGCTTTAGGGTTTAGCCTCCTTGATCTCGTGGTAGATCCACTCTTGTACTACCCATATCATCAATATTAATCAAGCAGGACGTAGGGTTTTACCTCCATCGAGAGGGCCCGAACCTGGGTAAAACATTGTGTCCCTCGTCTCCTGTTACCATCCGCCTAGACGCACAGTTCGGGACCCCCTACCCGAGATCCGCCGGTTTTGACACCGACAATGGGCATCTCCATAGCCCGTTGATACGCCTAGTTGATGTGAGACTATCTTCTCTTTTTTTGTCTTCTCCACAACCTCCATTCTATTCCACCTATAGTGCTATGTCCATAGCTCAAGCTCATGTATTGCGTGAAAGTTGAAAAAGTTTGAGAATACTAAAGTATAAACAATTGCTTGGCTAAAACCGTGGTTGTGCATGATTTAAATATTTTGTGTGATGAAGATAGAGCGTAGCCAGACTATATGATTATGTAAGGATAGATTTCTTTGGCCATGTTATTTTGAGAAGACATGATTGCTTTGTTAGTATGCTTGAAGCATTATTGTGTTTATGTCAATATTAAACTTTTGTTTTGAATCTTATGGATCTGAATATTCTTGCCACAATAAAGTGATGTTACAATGATAAATATGTTAGGTAGCATTCCACATCAAAAATTCTATTTTTATCATTTACCTACTCGAGGACGAGCAGGAATTAAGCTTGGGGATGCTGATACGTCTCCAACGTATCCATAGCTTTTGATGTATTCATGCCATGTTTATAATATTTCTACATTATTTTGGTATGATTTGGTTTGAACTAACCCGGGCTAACGCTGAGCTTAGCAGAACTTCCGTGGTGTTGTTTTTGTGTAGAAATAAAAGCTCTCGGAATGCGCTGAAAATCAACGGAGATTTTTTCTGGAAAATATAAAACATACTGGAACGAAGAGTTACCGGAGGGGAGTCCCATGGGCCCCACGTGGGTGGAGGGCGCCCCCCTAGGGCGCGCCCCTGCCTCGTGGACTCCCTGTGGGGCCCCCTAACTTGTTCTCGACGCCAACCTCTCCTATAAATCCCCAAACCTTCAGAAAGAACCTTAGATCGGGAGTTCCACTGCCGTAAGCCTCTGTAGCCACCAAAAACCAATTAGGACCCTGTTCCGGCACCCTACCGGAGGGGGGTCCATCACCGGTGGCCATCTTCATCATCCCCTCGCTCTCCATGACGAGGAGGGAGTAGTTCACCCTCGGGGCTGAGGGTATGTACCAGTAGCTATGTGTTTGATCTCTCTCTCTCTCTCTCTCTCTCTCTCTCTCTCTCGTGTTCTTGATTTGGCACGATCTTGATGTGCCGCAAGCTTTTCTATTATAGTTGGATCTTATGATGTTTCTCCCCCTCTATTCTCTTGTAATGGATTGACTTTCCCCTTTGAAGTTATCTTTTCGGATTGAGTCTTTAAGGATTTGAGAACACTTGATGTATGTCTTGCGTGGGATACCCGTGGTGACAATGGGGTGTTCTATTGAATCACTTGATGTATGTTTTGGTGATCAACTTGCAGGTTCCGTGACCTTGGGAATCTGTGCGTAGGGGTTGGCACACGTTTTCGTCTTGACTCTCCGGAGAAACTTTGGGGCACTCTTTGAAGTTCTTTGTGTTGGTTTGAATAGATGAATCAGAGATTGTGTGATGCATTTCGTATAATCATACCCACGGATACTTGAGGTGACATTGGAGTATCTAGGTGACATTAGGGTTTTGGTTGATGTGTGTCTTAAGGTGTTATTTTACTACGAACTCTAGGGCTGTTTGTGAAACTTATAGGAATAGCTCAACAGATTGATCAGAAAGAATAACTTTGAGGTGGTTTCGTACCCTACAATAATCTCTTCATTTGTTCTCCGCTATTAGTGACTTTGGAGTGACTCTTTGTTGCATGTTGAGGGATAGTTATATGATCTAATTATGTTATTATTGTTGAGAGAACTTGCACTAGTGAAAGTATGAACCCTAGGCCTTGTTTCTAAGCATTGCAATGCCGTTTTTGCTCACTTTTACTACTTGCTACCTTGCTGTTTTTATAATTTCAGATTACAAAACCCTATATCTACCATCCATGTTGCACTTATATCACCATCTCTTCGCCGAATTAGTGCACCTATACAATTTACCATTGTATTGGGTGTGTTGGGGACACAAGAGACTCTTCGTTATTTGGTTGCAGGGTTGTTTGAGAGAGACCATCTTCATCCTACGCCTCCCACGGATTGATAAACCTTAGGTCATCCACTTGAGGGAAATTTGCTACTGTACTACAAACCTCTGCACTTGGAGGCCCAACAACGTCTACAAGAGGAAGGTTGTGTAGTATATATCAATGCCTTCGGCGGTGCCGGGATGTGCAATGAATCAAGAGTGACATGTATGAAAGAATTATGAAAGGTGGCTTTGCCACAAATACGATGTCAACAACATGATCATGCAAAGCAATATGACAATGATGAAGCGTGTCATAATGAACGGAACGGGGGAAAGTTGCATGGCAATATATCTCAAAATGGCTATGGAAGGCATGGTGGCTGTTTTGAGGAAAATATATGGTGGGTGTATGGTACCGGTGAAAGTTGCGCGGCACAAGAGAGGCTAGCAATGGTGGAAGGGTGAGAGTGCGTATAATCCATGGGCTCAACATTAGTCATAAAGAACTCACATACTTATTGCAAAAACCTATTAGTTATCGAAACGAAGTACTACGCGCATGCTCCTATGGGGATAGATTGGTAGGAAAAGACCATCGCTCGTCCCCGACCGCCACTCATAAGGAAGACAATCAAAAAAGAAATCATGCTCCGACTTCATCGCATAACGGTTCACCATACGTGCATGCTACGGGAATCACAAACTTTCACACAAGTATCTCTCAAATTCACAACTACTCACCTAGCATCACTCTAATATCACCATCTTCATATCTCAAAACAATCATAAAGAATCAAACTTCTCATAGTATTCAATGCACTTTATATGAAAGTTTTTATTATATCCATCTTGCATGCCTATCATATTAGGACTAAATTTATAACCAAAGCAAATTACCATGCTGTTCTAAAAGACTCTAAAAATAATATAAGTGAAGCATGAGAGTTCAACAATTTCTATAAAATAAAGCCACGACCGTGCTCCAAAAAGATATAAGTGAAGTACTAGAGCAATATTGCCTATCTCAAAAGATATAAGTGAAGCACATAGAGTATTCTAATAAATCACGATTCATGTGTGTCTCTCTCAAAAGGTGTGTACAGCAAGGATGATTGTGGAAAACTAAAAAGCAAAGACTCAAATCATACAAGACGCTCCAAGCAAAACACATATCATGTGGTGAATAAAAATATAGCCTCAAGTAAAGTTATCGATAGACGAAGACGAAAAAGGGGATGCCTTCCGGGGCATCCCCAAGCTTAGGCTTTTGGTTGTTGATGCGGAGCATCCTTCCATCATCCCCATGGACTCTACATCAACACATCCAACCCCACAAGGACCCATGACAAGAGCTAGAGCACGTGCTTTGGAAACGGAGGTGAACTCGTTCCTACTAGACTTTCATATGAACCCAAATGGAACATGTATACTACCTCACCAAAATGTGCTATGCCTCCTTAGGTACGAAGAGGAACACCACCAAGGAGCTCAGGAGCATCCCCAAGAAGAAGGAGAACCACCCCAAGGCCACGAGGACCAAGCACGAGAACAACAGCAGCAGCACAGGAGGCTCCAGGCAACCCCGTGCGCACGGGCCCCCAAGACCCCGTGCCCACGGGCTACTCAGGGAGTTGACACTAGAGCACCCCGTGCGCACGGGCTTGTACCGTGCCCACGGGATCCCCATGCGCACGGGCCCAACTTACCCCGTGTGCACGGGCCTCCCAGGATGGACGGCTGTGATGAGGACTTCGGCTCCACTTCTTCTCCTTTGACCCCAAGCCTATATAATTTGTACCTAGGGCCATGTTTAGGGTTAGCAAAGTATTAGATGAGATCTTGGTGAGCTTTGCTCCATTACCTTCCCTCTTTGAGGATCAAGACCCCATAGGGAAGAATCCTTGAGGATTTCAAGACCTCCTTCTAGGAGAAGACTATCTACCACCAAGACCCCTCTTCCTTTGGATTTGGGATGAACTTTGCCATTGTATCTTTCCTTTGATTGTGTTTGATACTTGTGGATCTTGTGTTGTTACTCTAGTGGATGTGTAACTGGGAATTGTTGGAGTGATTACCTCTTTGTGTTCATCATTGTGTTCTTGTTGTTCATGTGTTTCCCTCCATTTTCCCCCTCCAAGTGTGAAAAGATCTTCACCTAGGGTTCTACCCTACATCATATGGTATCATGAGCCAGGTTGATTCACACCTTGGAGTCCTTACCTTCCACTTTCTAGCTTGATTTTGTTGTTTTTCGTCCTAATCCGAAAATCCCCACCAAAAATAGCCCCAAAATTTTTCTTGCAATTTGTTGATCTTGTGAGATTTGGTTGATTTGATCCACGGATTTGGTGTTTGACAAGTGTATCTAGACCTCCACCACCATCCCCACCCATCCCCCACTGGAATTTGGCCATAAACTAGCAATCCCCACGAAATCACAGAGATTCATCCGCTCTCGGGAGACCCCATGCACACGGGCCATCGGGACCCCGTGCACACGGGCCTCACTAACCCCGTGCGCACGGCCTATCCAGGAACTTCGGCCATTTTTCTGTTTTACTTCTTTTGTTTCACCACCACCCCTTGTACTTTTTCCACACCTTTCCACGTGTTTGTTGAGTGTTCGGTTGCGATTTCTCTTGTGTCCTAAGGTGTTTCGGCTACTTAGGCGCAACTTGGTATCATCTTCGACACCAACCATCGACTCGTACAACACTTCGGCTTCGACAAGATCATCTTCAACCGTAAGCAAGGACGGTAACCTCGACGACACCTTGTACCCTTGCCATTAACTTGATAGCCTCGAGCCATTTTGCGTAGCTTACCCATCGAGACTAGCTTGTTGAGTATTGTCGGGCCACGTCTTAGTGCACCATTTAGTGTTCCGTCCATCCCGTGCATATACTACTTGTTACCTCATTGTGTGGCTCGCATATCAAGCATCGTGGCATAGTTGGAAAAAAAAGCTTTTAAGCAAAAGAGAAGAAAAGCAAAGAGCTTCTAAGAAATAGCATCGAGCCTTCGCATTCGTGCATCATTTTGGTCACCACATACATAAGCATACTTGGGATAGTGAGACGGGTAGATTCTCTATTAGGTTGGTGCACTAGCGTATCTAGCCCATTAGTGCAATCGAGCTAGCATCTCTCTAGTATCCATACGACAAGAGCTTTTCCCGTGTTTCCATATCTTCGAGCTCATCCCTTGGTTGTGCGGATCCCATTTATCTTCCGTGTGTGTGTTCCTAGTGTTATCTTGGGAGGTTGATCTATTTGTCTTATTTGCCATTTGTGAATCTTCTCAACTTTATCAACATCTTGACTAACATTTGCTTGAATTATTTGTGTCTTTCCTAACCAAGCTCCTCCATAGACCATTTACTTGTAGGTGTGAGAAACAATTCCCGGTACCAATTCCCCTATTGTAACATCACGTGGGATCGTACTTGTTACATCCACAATCTTCGGAAAAGGTAACTTTGGTTTTGTTCTCTCATTTTCCTACTCACCACCACTTTCTTATGATGGATAGGCCAAGTTCTTCTACCAACCCACTCTTCATCGAGCAAGACGACGACATGTCATCCTTCGTCACCAAGAGCCACCTCTTTGGCGCACAACGAGCTCTACATCAAGAGCAACAAGCAATGAACGATCGCATCGACAACCTCGCCACCGACTTGCGACTCTCCGAGCAACGTACACGCGACTACTTCGACAACAAGCTTGACGCGCACAAGCAAGAGAATGATGCAAGAATGGACGAGATCCGAGCTTTGTTAGTCAACTGGCATCCTTCAACTTCTTCCTACTCAAGACGGGCCACTCAAGTCGCCACTCCGACGACACCTTCTCCGGCTCAAGTACACCGTCATCGACCATTCTTCGATGATCCGCGTGTCAAGACCGCCATGCATCTCGAGATCCGCTCCACGGCAAGCATTCACAAGAGCAAGTCGATGAGCAAGTTCCTCGTCATCAAGCAAATCAAGTCACCTTTGCTCAAGCCCAAGAACGACAACGTCTTCGTCGCCAAGAAGAAGAAGAACAAGCGCGTCTACAACAAGAGATACAAGACGCCGAGGCCCAACGTCTTCAACAACACCAACGAGAAGCACAAGCTATTGAGGTGGAACGTGCCCTTCAAGAATCAAGTCGAGCCGTCGCCAACCGCAATCGCGAACGGCGCAATCAAGAGGAAGCCCTTCGAGAAGAAATGCAAGAAAGGAACTATCGACCACGTGTGCACCGTCAAGTTTCTCAAGCTCCACCACAAGCTCGTCAAGCTCCACCTCAACCTCAAGCGCAACAAGAGTGACACCAAGCGGAACAAGTGCTTCAAGACCCTCCTCCACACCAAGAGCAACATCATGAGGAATGAGAATTCGAGCACCATCCAAGACAAGAGCGACACCGCAACCACTACCAAAATGAAGAGCAGCGCTATGGCAAGCTCAAGTTCACAATGCCCAAGTTCAATGGAAGCAATGATCCGGAAGAGTACCTCTCATGGGCATTGAAGGTCGACAAAATCTTTCGTTTGCACAACTATGATGAAGAGAAGAAGATCGCAATGGCATCACTTGAGTTCCAAGACTATGTGCTCATATGGTGGGAACAAGTCCTTGAGCGCCGAGAAGCAAGAGGTGACCCCCCAATCACCACTTGGGCTCAAATGAAGGATGTCATGCGAGCACGATTTGTGCCAACCTATTACAACCGTGATCTCTTCAAGAAGCTACAACTCCTCAAGCAAGGAACCAAGAGTGTTGAATAATACTACAAGGAAATGGAGATAGCCATGATTCGAGCCAATGTCAAGGAAGATGATGAGCAAACAATGGCATGATTCTTGAATGGACTCAACCATCCCATCAAGAAGATCGCCGACTTCCAACCCTACTCCAACCTCATTGAGCTAGTACATCGAGCGACCAAGGCGGAACATCAAGTGCAAGATGACTTCAAGTACGCCAAGTACTCCTCCAAGACATACGGTTTCTCCAACATTCAAGCTTCAACAACTCCTCCAACATCTACTTCGACCAAGCCTTCTCCAAGCATCGATGACAAGACAATATACAAGAAACCTTCGTCAAGTTCAAGTCGTCCTCCTCCTACTACAAGCAACTACAAGCCGCGTGCTACTTCCTCTACTCCGACCGATGAGACCATCAAGACAAGTTCAATCAAGTGCTTCACATGTGGCGGCCGAGGCCATAAGTCCTTCCAATGCACCAACAAGCGCACCATGATCCTCAACGACGATGGCACCTACGACTCAATGAGTGAAGATGAAATGGAAGCTATTGAGCAAGTGGCCATGCACCGGCGCGTGAACGAGGATGAAGATGATCAAGTCTTTTGTGATGAAGATACGAGCCCCGCTCTCGTTGTTTCCAAGTTCTTAACACTTCAACATCAATAAGAGGAAGACCAATGATGCCACATCTTCCACACAAAGGCCGGCATCAATGGGAGATCCGTCAAGGTCATCATCGATGGAGGTAGTTGCCACAACTTGGCAAGCGAAGAACTATGCTCCAAGCTTCAATTGATCAAGAGGAAGCACCCGCACCCCTACAAGGTTCAATGGCTAAGCGACACTGGCACTATACGAGTTGAGCATACGGTCCAAGTATCATTCAAAATAGGTGCATATGAAGACACTTTGGAGTGTGATGTGGTCCCAATGACCGTTTGCCACCTCCTCCTTGGTCGACCATGGCAATTCGACCGTGGCGCCATCCACAATGGGCGTACAAACCACTATAGCTTCAAGATGAAAGGAAAAGAATATGTGCTACGACCCATGTCTCCTAGTCAAGTGATAGCCGACAAGCAAGCCACCCACCATAGAGAGAAGAGTGAGAAAGAGAGCCACCAAAACATGAGTGAGAGCAACAAGCCACACTTGAGCGCCTCTTCGCCTAGAGAGAAAAACCTCATCCTATTCGCCACCAAACATGAGACGAGAGAAGTGTGTGAGAACCCATCGAGTGTGATGCACTTTGTCCTTGTGTGCAAGGATGGAGAACCAAAAACTAACACTACTCATGAACTACCTTTGGTGTTTCAATCTGTTTTGCAGGAATTTCAAGATGTTTTCCCCGACGAGCTACCTCCGGGTCTACCTCCTCTACGAGGCATTGAGCATCGAATCGACCTCAACCCCGGAGCGCCACTTCCAAACAAAGCTCCATACCGTGTCAATCCCGAAGAAACCAAGGAGATTCAAGTGCAAGTACAACAACTAATCGACAATGGTCATGTACGTGAAAGCTTAAGCCCTTGTGCCGTTCCTGTTATACTTGTGCCTAAGCCCGATGGAAGTTTTCGCTTGTGTTCCGGTTGTAGACCTATAAATGCTATCACCATTCGCTATAGGCATCCCATTCCTCGCTTAGATGATATGCTTGATGAACTTAGTGGAGCCAACTTTTTCTCTAAAATTGATCTTAAAAGTGGCTATTATCAAATCCGCATACAAGAAGGTGATGAATGGAAAACTGCTTTCAAAACAAAATTTGGCTTATATGAATGGTTAGTCATGCCTATGGGTTTGTCGGAAGCTCCCGGTACTTTTGTGTGTCTCATGCATCATGTCCTTCGCCCTTACATTGGAGTCTTTGTTGTGGTTTACTTCGATGATATTCTTGTGTTTAGCAAAACCATGAAAGAGCATCTTGATCATGTTAAGCTTGTTTTGCAAACACTTCGAAAGGAAAGTCTTTATGCCAACATGAAAAAATGCACGTTTGGTGTTGACAAAGTGGTTTTCTTGGGTTTCGTTGTCTCTTCCAAGGGTGTCCATGTTGATGAAACTAAAATTGAAGCAATTAAAACTTGGCCCCAACCCACCAATTTGCAACAAGTGCGAAGTTTCCTTGGTCTTGCAGGTTTTTATCG